>CM073593.1:26905000-28155000 GCA_037074705.1 Zhengitettix transpicula | reverse complement strand
TTTGTTACACCGCTTGAAATAGAATAATACGTTGTTTTTTTCAATTTTGTCTTTCAGTCTTTATTTACTTTCATCGAGATTGAAATTATACGTAAGATCATCTAATAAATAAAACTGACTGATTATGTTTGTGTGCTCCGCATACAAATCTACAACCTTGGAGCAATTTTCGCCAAATTTTGTACACGTGTTCCTTCAAACCGGAAAGTAACACTATGGGGGTAAAATGTGGCTACCATCCGCAGGGGCGAAGTGAAAGTTATTAAACATCCAGATACGGCTGGTATTTACGTCTAATAAATATTTTTTGGGGTGTTTTGATAGTGTTCCTCCCGATGTTTTTTGTGTATAACAGTAAACCGTATTGGCATAGGACAGGAGCACCCTTAGGGATCGAGGGACGTAACATAAAAATTAAACAAAAAGATTAGATTTGAACCCGGGGTTATGGATGTCGCTGAGTTTAACCATGACAACAACCCGGGCTACACCGGGAATCCAACTAGTTGTATATATATATTAAAATATGAAATGAGATGAAAAGAAATGAATGTTTTATATTGTTATTGTGTGAATATTTCATGACTTTTGTAAAATCCAAATGTTTTATGTTCAAAATATCTGATTTCCTCATATCTCATGATTGTGCTTGATTGTTTCGAAGAATACAAACAGCGCTTACCGTTATTTACATAGAGCAGTCAGTATCATACATATCATTTTATTTACAAAATATTTACGTCTGTATTTATCATTTCTCTATAATTATCGATATTATTTACAACCTAAGAAAATTGATGATGACAATAGGATATGTTGTTTCATTAAACAATAACAATGTCACTAGGCTGATTGCATGACACTTTCAGTTATCTGATTTATTGAACTAAATCAAATCGTATAATAAGTAAAAACACACACTCCAGTAAGTTTAATGTTCCGCAACCGTGGAAACTTAACAAGTTATATACAAAGGCAAACTGAGGTAACCTTTAGGAGGTACATAAAGAAGTGCGAAAATGTACTGCTGTTAACCATTTTCTTATTAATATTTTTTTTAAATAAAATGTGTATTAATTTATCGTTAAATATATCTTATTATAAACGAAGGGTTAATTACTAGAATTGTTGTAGTGCCTACAGACCATGAATTACCATTATTTTTCAGGCGAAGACAGTTTCCAGTCAAGTCACGCCAGTAAAAAAAAAATCTTTACAAGGATTGTACGGTTGCTGTCGTTAGAGTACAAAACGTTTAACAGTAATTTATGAGTATATAAGCATATATAAAATAATACTGTTTTTTTCGAGTAACAGGATACATGAGGGTAATCCACATAGTGGCAACTCCCCTTTAATAGCATAGGAACGGATTTTAAAGAGGGAATGGGGAAGGGCAGAGGAAGGTAGCCAAGGGTAGCCCTCGGGTTATAGTTTAAGGGTCCTACCCGGAATTTGCCTAAAAGTGATGCAAGACAAATCCTAGAAAACCAGCATCAGGTAGATCGGGCAGTAGGTCCTTGTCCCACGCACTTCCAATTATGGGTGGGTTCGTTGTGGCGACGCAGCATTCTCTTCTCCGTTCCTCGACCCGTTTAGGAGGCAGCTGGCCGACTATTCCCAATGGGAATAGCGGTCAACTCTTACCGTATGTCCATGGTCTGCGACCCCGAAATATACACCTCTAAAAATAGATATCTCCCTTTGTGGGATCCTTAGTTCAAAAGCTAACAACCGATTTCACAGACTGTAGTTGGGGGAAATAAAACTATTCAGGGAGCTTAGGTTATGTAGGAGGCGATACTTTAACTGAGTGACGTTTGCAGTGTTCTCACATTAATAGACCGACGTCCATGTAACAAATTTCTTGCTGAGAGAAATTCTTATGTTGCAACTTTACTTTTTAAACAGTATTAAGGGTGATTGGGAAGGGTTTTTTTTTTACAGTGGACCGCTCATATCTTTAATATTATATGTAGCGAATTGAAAATGTGATAGTGTGAGGTCACAAAATCTTTCATTTCAGAGCAAAACTTTTGAAGTACATTACCGTAGTTGGCATTTGTTACACACACACCGCCCACAACGTTTTCCAAATCTGTTACCGACGTCAGCTGGTTGTAATTGATCTCTGTTTTCAAGTTAAACTGAAGACGGTTTATATAGCACGCTGTGACACGTGATTTTTAGCTTAGATCGCGGCTAAAAATACTGTTTCCGAGACTATTTGGCGCGGCACTCTTTTAAAAATACTCAATTTTTCACGTTATTCGAGATGCGTAGTACATTAATAAATTCTAAGGATTAAAATTAAAAAAAACTTTTAAATAGTTTATTTTTCAAAAGACAACTGTCAAGTGACAAAACGTTTTTGGTTATATATACTTATGTGTCAAACCACATACAGTTCTCTTCATACCTTTATTTTCTTAGATATATAAAGTACAGGAGCTTTCGGAGTTTGCCATAATCATCTGTCATCTACCATAAAACGTCTTCAATGACTTTTATCAAGTGTATTTCGTCAATATGAACAAGAAAAAAATTGACGAAATGCACTTGATTAAAGTCATTGAAGACATTTTACGGTAGATGACAGATGATTATGGCGAACTCCCAAAGCTCCTGTAGTTTATATATCTAAGAAAATGAAGATTTGGAAGAGAAATTTATGTGGTTTGATACATAACAAGTATTTATTTTTCAAATGGATACAAATTCTGGCGAATCCAGAAGGCCAAGAAATTTCTTAGTGAAACAATACTGAAAATATAATTTTAAGTGAATTATGTGGAGAATTTGAAGATAACAAAATGTCGAAAGCTATTATAAATAAATTAATAAAACCCCACAACCTGGAGGCTGACTTAAATGGTTTCTACTTCTTATCCTCAGTATTTGTTCGCAGCCGTAATACATTCAAATGGATTAATAAATTCATAAATATTTCTTGCTATTTTCTCATCGTGTATGTTGTTTTTAAAAATTATTTCAGGGCGCCTTTTATTAAACGTAATTAATTTAGTATACTTGCAATTTTTTGATAAATTTAAACAGTTTTGTACAAAAAATATTTCATACGAAACGTTTTCTCTGTAGACGAAACAGTTTTTTCTTTAAAAAAAGAAACATTATTTTAGAATAAATACTTAGAAGACATTTGATTAACATTTGTCAAAAATACCTGTCGAAGATTCTGAACCACTATTAATTGATTAATTTTGATTAATTATATTAGTACTCATTTGAGGAAATAGGACACGTCATAAATGAAATTACAAATAATTACTAGAAATTATTGTATGTTAACCAAGAACGTAAACTTTTTTGTAGAATTTAATTAGGAATACAGTATAACATTACAAAGTAATTAATAGCCTTAAATAGAAATAAGAATGGAAAATAAAAAACCGACTAAACATTACTTCCAGTAGATTTCACTAATATTTCATAATAACAAAAATATTTATACAATTAATATAAATAAACAAATACACTGCCTTTCGTCTAAAAATTATTTTTATTAGCAAAACATTAAATTAACGACGTTAAGTTTTTTTTGGGGGAGTTTACTTCAGGCTTCATAATTAAGTAAAACCTGAAGAGGTTCTACGGGAAAAATCACATGTCGTTCATTTAATTTTATCTTAATAAACATAATTTTCGGAACGTCAGATATTTTCTCATCATTACTATGATTTGATGCTTGGCCGGAAATATCGCATCCATTATATTTTGGTCTTACACAGATACAGACAATTGAGAGCATAACTGACTTACCATGAAGAGCGCACACATACAAAATCGACGAAGCTGTAAAAACTTTTCTCTCTTCCAAATAGTCTTAGCCAATGTTTTCCATCCCGGGGATTACAGTGTCTGAACAGACCCAAATGAGGAAAAATAATCCGGTTATAATTGCTTTCCAGCGTATGCAGCTCTGTTGGTTCGTTCAATATGGAGTCGTCCGTTTCTTCAAGATACTGATACAAAACCATGTTCCAGCTTCTTGTTAAATCGTCTGCTAGTCGCGGTAGAGCCTGAGTTGCAATGGCTGTCAATGACGTCACATTTGTCCAGGCATTATTAATAGACATCAGTGTGTCAGGAAGAAAGAAAAGTTGAGAGAAACATTTCCAAAAATAGAACCGTTCAGTGATGGCATTCGAAATTACAGTATGAGAGTCGGAGTATACCTCAAACCGAATTAGCCACTTTTGCCTCTTAATTAACGTAGCTCGCTTTCGATAGATTTTATTTCATTACAGCTGTGCCTCAAAGAACGATTGTACTTTCATGTTCGAATCATTTATTGTTTTTATTAATGTCTTATATAATCTCTGTTTGTTTTTAAGTGTTACGGCACCACGTTGTTGTCTATCCCCTGAGGGTCTCAACCTCTTTACTTGTTTCAGCTGGGAGGAGCAGCGTCTCGGCCGTCCCAGCGTGTCCTCTGTGTCTTCGCAGATGAACGCCAGCGCTGACGACAGCGACAGCGGCTTCCACGGCTACCGTCCCTCTTCCAACTCACCCGCCCCCGTCCCACCACCACCGCTTTACGCCAACGCACCCCCGAAACCGCGTCGGGTGTCCCCCGAAACCATCAGCCAACAACCACAGCCCCAACACCACCTGGAAGCCCCGCCTGTAGTCTACGAACCGCGCCTCGCCCGCCCCCAGGAACCGTACCGTCCGCCCCCGCCCCCGATGCACGTAAACAACGAGCGGCGAACACCGGACGCGTACAGCCGCTCCAATCCTAAGGGGGCGGACTACGAAGACGTCTACACGTCGACGCCTGACACCGCCCCAGTTCCGGTCCAATTCCGATCTGGAGGCGGTTCAGTGGCGTATATCAAGGGCGCTGGTCTTCCGCAGCAGGCAGCGTACCTGCGTGACCTCGTGCCGCCGCCGGCGATGTATCGTACACCACAGAGGCCGCCCCCTCGCCCCCACAGCGCAGATTTCCTCGACTACGACGTGAGGCGGAGCGCGCCACCTCCACACCAGCAACCGGTAAGAGATCGCTGTCTTTCAAACACAAGTACATTAACAGTTCGAAAAATATAACCTTTGGTCGGAAAAAATACAATTATTAATATATCAAATTTCTGGCCTAATCTCGTTCAAAGTAGTCTCTTTGTAATGCACAAATTTCTCTTTGCTGACATACCATATTTTTGGAATTTTTTCAGCTGGACCGGCGATTTTTATTTAAAAATAACAAATAACGAACACACGGATCTATTTCTGGGCCATAGTCTGATGAATTACGGGAAAGCTATGTTCAGCTCAGAAAATAAAAACCGTATACGAAGATTGGGCGCGTGTTATCGCTTGCCAAATCTCCCAATCTCCGCTTTGACGGTATATTCTCGTTTACGGTGATTGTATTACCCAAGTCTGGGTAATACTATTCTAATGTGTTTCTCATTCCGGCTTGCTAAGACATGTTCGCCGTTCATTGTACATGTAGTTGGCTGCGCCACTCATTTACACCTCCGAAAATCTGTTTCATGTAATTTAATTACTTATCTTAATGTTTTGAAGTTCATGTATTTTACATTTAATTTTTTATATCGGTAAATTTTAAAAATTTATTTAAGAAAAATATAATTGTAAAATATAAACAAACATTATTTAGACTAATTTAATTATTTTGCTTTTCAAATCTCTCAGTCGATGATACGATTTTATGTTTTTTTTTTCATCGAGGTATATGTGGACATATATTGAAAAAATGAGTGAAATTATGTAGTAACTTCCTTTGCACATGTATATTTATTTTTACGTTAGTCCTAACTGAAACTGTATCTCGGCGTTGAGGGTCGACCGTTGTCACTCAGCACTGGTTCACTGCGAGTGGAATTAACGACAAAATCACTATCTCCAGGCTGATTTTATAGAAGCTTCTCTCAATCTATAGTTTTAGACAATTTTTCGATCACTAGTTTTAGATTGACCGAGCTCCACGAAAATTCATCTCCGCCTCTTTCGCCCCCAGGAAACAAACATTTGGTGGCTATCAAAGACGTGCTTTGAACGTCTTTGGATGGGTTCAATGACATCTTGCTTTTCGATAAGTCACGTCTCAAAAAGACTTTGTTTGATATCACAAACTTGCCTCAGAAAACGCCTCGTCTATACCTGTTTGGGCTACCAATAATTCCCCGTGCAGTTCACACGTTACCTATGCGACTCTAGATTAACCGACATTTTAAAGCAATTCCATCGACAAGTTTAACCACTACAGGATTAAAAGATTCTGTGCTCTTTTGATGTAATATTGCTCGTCATTTGTCAAGTATTGTTCGACTGTTAACGGGAAAAATTCAAGCACAGTGTTGTTGTTCTGTATATCATTTATTTCTCAAAAAAAGTAATATTATATATTTATTATCAGTCCTTAGGTCAGAATGCTCTGTGGGTTTTCATGTGCAGAAATTTTGAAAATGACTTGTTGTAGTACACGTTCCGTCGTAACAACATAAATATTATATGTAATCTAAAATAGAAACTGAAATTATGACTATGTATCACATATGTTAATAAAAATAAAAATCTCTAACTAAATTGTATATTTATGCTGTAATTAATTTAAAAATTTGAGAACACTACAGAGAACCGAAGTTGCTTTAGTGTAAATAAAACAATTTAGCAGAGTAAATAAATTAATATCAACGAGTTGTATTACTAATGGCAATGAGAGAGAGAAAAAAAAACAAATATGAAGAACATGAAACTATATCCAGACTTTTTCACACGGCGCGTATCCAGTAACATCTTACTGTCCACAAAACATAAAAAATAGAATAAGAGCAAAAAAAAAAAGATTTACACTTCTAATCGAGTAATGTTAATATTCCATAATGCACGTTTTTAAGCAATATTGCTTTTAGTAGTCTTCTGAAACTAATAGCTGTACTGTGTCTCCGTGGACTAGATTTTGGCAGAATTTCAACGGTTTTATCACATTATATATGTCATCTGTTAAATAGGCGTGGAGCAAAAAAGTTAGATTTAAATAATTATCGGCATACGGTGACAGAGGAAGACGTTTCTACATTTATCGGCTTAATTATCCTTCGGATCTAAGATTTTGTCAGGTTAATTTTTTGGCGCATTAGGATTGTTTTCCAGACATGTTGCATTTGAAACCCTTTAATTTATATTGGCCAAAATTTTCACGGATATTTATTGCATGAAATTGAATTTTTTCTATATGTACAGGAGACATACCGATAAAATAAAGAACACGAAACATTTACTTATTCATCCGTTTTTCCTGAAGTTTTCATGAAAATATATAAAGTCCTAGATCCCAAGTTGAAGGATGAAGGTCGGTTTGAGTTAAATTTACCAAAATTATAGTTTTAACCACTACATTCTTCTCGACAACTACAATTAATTAATTCCATATATATATATATTGTAATGGCAATTAATTAATATATTAATTGAGAAATTAAAAAATAAATTGTTTGAGAAATCTATTCTTGACGGCGGTACAGAACACAGCAACAATGTAGCCAAGCACGGTTTCCTTTGTCGGAAGAGGTATGCGCGCTCAAAATTGCGAGACGGTTGTTCAGTTGGCTGGAAGGTTTGGTCAAGTACAGGTCGTATTAAAATAGACGAGATATTCTTTTAAAAATGTAAAAGAAACATCGAGAATTACCAATCAACAGCTTTGATTGGTCCATGAACAGTTTGCTCAATACGAAATATTCACTTGAGCAGAACTACGAAACCTGCTAAACACAAACAGTTTTTGGTGCACATAGCCGAGCAGAAGTAGCAGAAGTCAATCGAGAGAGAGACGAAAGGAAGATTATCCTGGTTCCTGATTTTGATCTAAAAATATTAAATTTAGAATCTGTGAGTTTAAAAGAAGTGCAAAAACCCGTCATAGTGCTTCGTAAATCAAAGGTATCCCGGAATGCTGGGCAGTCGTGAGTATAATTTGCAATCAACCAAGTATGTAAACCTGATTAAAAGATAGACGTCAGATTTCGTTCCCTCCTTTTAATAAAATTTGTTAATTAGAATCCATCTTTTTAGATTAATTTCGCTGACAAGTAAATTTCGTCATTGTTAATTGATGAGTAAATCTTTTCTCTTTTAAATTGGAATTTGTGTTTAAGTTGAGAAATAAAATGATTCGCCATTATCAAACCCAGTAGAGATCCTGAGATAATTTTTAAATTGTGTAATTGTTGTTAACTTATTGATAGTAAATTTGTTTGTTTGTTTGTAAAGTTGAATAAATTTTCATTTAATTAACGCCCTCCTTTTTGATTATTACAATATATATATATATATAAACATGAGGACAATATTTAGCATCATGAAGTTCAGTGTCACTGAACTGAACGTTTACCAAAGTTGTATATTTTAATGCCTTAAAGATGATTTGATCGTTTTATTTGGTTGGTATTTCCATCATTGGACTGAGAATAATTTAAAATAAAAATTTAGATTGTCGCTACAGTGCATGTGTTTGATCAGATATCTAGAAACGTAATATCGATATATTTATCCAAACAGAATTGTAGTTTGATTTCATTTTCCCCTTTTTTCCGCCAATGAGCTATTGAAGTTTATCCCATCTAAAAAATCACCTTTCAAATCCATAATGTACATTGGAAGGTAATTGTAATTGGAATACATTATTTTGACTTTATATTCAAAAAATGTTGAAAAGGGAACTTAATTAAGGTATGTAACGTATGTATTTTATTTTATTTGTTTCATGTGCGAACTTACCGTAATAAAATGAGTTCCTGTATAGTATAATAAGTTTTGATAATGATGTAGGAAAACGAGTAAAGATCCAGACTCTGACAATTGCGGCTGTGTACTTTCCTCTGCCGACTATTGTAAGCGCTAATGGAAGCAAGTATTCGTATTTCAATCATGAATTTAGATTTTATTGTTCTATCCGTTCCAGCCTTCTCCTGGGAGTATTTAGAGTTGCTCAGAAGAATGGATTCCTTCGCGAGTTCTGCCGAATTTAATCCCTTGTGCAGTCTCTGGCTCTCAAAACAACAATAGCCTTACAACTGATGAGAACCGCTAAGAGGACAATTCTCAAATGTGCAATTGTCCTCGCTCATCCCCTCAACAGTTTGCTGTTCGAGTAGATTCTGATATTTAATTTACTTTCATCTGCAGACTGGAGCCGGTTCAGATTGAATGAATGGTTCAGGAACGTATGAAATAATAATTATTGAGGATTAAAAGCATGGGGAGGTGGAGTTATATGTTATTTGAGATAAAAGAGATTTCTCTTTCAGAAATATATATATATATATTGTAATAATCAACAAATTAGGCTTTATTTAAATTTTTCCCCACGTTGTGGTGCCATTTATGTAATAATCAATATGGAAAGGTTAATTAAATTAAAATATTATGAAAAATTAACAAACAATTATTCATTTGTGGCTTCCAAAAATTGAAACAATTACAATCAAATTAAGATCTCTTCTCTCAGGGTCTTCACTTGGTTTGATAATTAACAGAAAAGTGATTTAATAAACTGATTAACAATTCAGTTTAAAATTTACCTAAAAACAATACGTCGATAAATGAAAGAAAGCTAAATGTAAAAAAAATAAACTTGAACGAAATGAAAAGTGAACGAAGTCTGACTTTACCGTTTTAGTTATCGTTTACAAATATTGTTATCAAAGTTTTGGTTACTCACATAATGTCCGACTGGTACCAGCATTCTTTTGTAGCTTCAACACTAATTTAAATGCAAAACTTTACGCTGATTCTAATTTCCTCACAGATTTTACACTTACGCTGTCGAAATGCACGTACTCAGTTCTCAGGAACCTCGGATGATCCTGACCTAATTGGTCAGCTATCGGATGTCGGTTTCCCCCAATGCAAAATTGTTCAATTTTTATAATGAAGCAACCTTTGCTTCACCGTTGGCTAGTTGTTAGAAAATCTCTCTGTCCAACTATCTGCTTGCTTACAGGAACTCACGATTTTAGTCTTTTACTGTTTTATTTATTGATTTGGATCGAAACTACTAAGTCTCTCGGCGGAGATTTGTTTTAATGTCTCTCCTCTCGCGGCTGACCGTAGACGTAGACTCCTCGTATGCAGATTTGATTGTCTATCCTTTCGTGGCTGACCGTAGACTAACTTTACTTTTGCGCGCTCAATCGCCATTTCGGCTCTTCAACAAAGCAACAGAGCTAAGCTCATTACAGCTACATTTCATTTATCAAAACAATTCAAATTATCCCTAATCAATTTAATGGCCTGATTAGCTATTGTTACAATATATATATATATATATATTGATACGGAAAGTACTCGAGAACTCCGAAGATGTCGGTGAAAGCTCTGCGGAAACGGACGATACATTTCGATAATTATATAATCAGCCAGGAAGTAAAACTTCTGAGTGTTTTGACTCATATATTTCTTAGACTGCCTATAATTAAAAGTCTATACTCATATCACAGGAGGAAGCAAGCTACAGTCCACGCCAAGAAAATGTAATGTCAAGGACTTTTCCTGATGAGTGCAATAATAGACATGCACATAGCGACTATTCGTTAACTGAATGAGTGGGACGGTACTTAAAGGCGGTGCTCCATCTGGAAACAATGCACAGGGGAGGTAATCTACTTGACCATGATATTACATTTTCGTGGTGCCGACTATGGCATTACCAGTCTATTGCATATATGATGTTCATAACATTGATTCATCCATTAGAATTCGTAGTTGTTTATTAATATAACATAACACCAAGTCATTGGGTGCTATGAATATCTACATGTGAAGCAAGTGTGCAAATCATTTTCCCCAACGAGTCTTTCAACCAGTTACCATAGTATTCCAAAATATTTCAATACTGTGGAAAATTTCACTGGAACTGTAATAATTAAGTGCGTTATTTTTAAAACATAAAATGACATCAATAACTTAAATTTACAATGCAATACACGATTCGTGTTAATTTATATATTCTAACGTAATAGGGTTGGCGGTCGGGTAAGGTCGGGTTAGTGAGGAAGACATACACCAGTATTGAATTATGTGTTTTATTATAACTCAAATGCAGGTCTGTGCATTGAGACAACAGTTATTGAGTTGAGAAACAACGTTATAGAGACTGAAGCAATTACTGGACCTGGGAAAGTTTCCCAGAATTTGCTTACCGACTTCAGTTACTCGGGTTGTAATACAGGATAATTTTTATTTCAATGACAAAGGAACCGTAACATAGTTTCAGTTCATGGCGTAATTTATACTTTTCTACAGGTTTATAATTTTTAATAATTTAATTTACAACCTATTGGTTTATTTAGATAACTTATCCTGGCGATTATGTATGGTTTCATGTAATTAATTACAGAAGTTTTGGTAGGAGAAATATCATTTACCGAAAATGAGACAAAAATTATTATTACGCTATAAAACCAGAGTTACGATCAGCCCGAGAAGACAAGAATCTTTATTTTTTTTTGGAATAAGGGGCTACAAGACACAGTGGAAATTAAAGGTTTATTATATTATAATTTTATCGTATGGTAGGTAAATAATTTTTCTCCGTATATTAAAAATCCAACGAGTCATACGCAAGGTTTCGCGATGTGGAACATCAGCATAAGTGAATACCGATAAAAACATACCAGCTTTATAATTCATCAAAAGAGAAAGACGTAAAGGTTTAATTTCTCTAGTAAACAATTTCTATTTTCTAGTTCGACCAGTCCCTTTAGCTGGATATACGAACTAACTTCTCCATGGCTACTCTGTAATAGTGGTTTTGTTTAACTACGGAAGTCTGATTACGTACCTCAAACCGCTGTTTTTGTAGCATGTATTTGTAAAGCACAAGACTCAGTTAATTTCCGTGTGATGTACACACGAACAGCTCATTTTTGCTATCGGCTTTTTCGGAACCTGGCGCTCGAGTGTTTGTCTTAACTATTCTGTGATAGTTTGTATCCGCTAAGCATTAAATTATCGATACTTTTTACTGCCGTTAGTACATTCTCAGGAATCGATAACTTTCTGGTTATTTGAAGTTTAGATGAATCATTGACTGAAATCAATCGGAGCACTCCTTTCAATAACATTTTTAATAAAAAAAACATGTGTATTACATTTATGTTATATAATTTAACATTTATTGGAATTTTAATCATTTATTTAAAATACTGAAAAAAATTTACGTCTGATAGAAAACAATGAATAAGAAAGATAGACAACACAGACCAAAAAAAAGTGATACAAATACCACATAACGTTTCTGGGATCTTTGTGCCTTTCGTCAGGTGCTAAGAAGAGCCTAGAGAAACACAATTGCACTGGTCAGTTGACAACACTCAAAAGCACCTGACGAAAGGAATAAGGATCCCAGAAACGTTGTGTGGTATTTATATCACCCTTTTATTGTTTGTGTTGGCTATCTTTCTTATTCATTATTTAAAATATAATATTCACAAATCAAATTATTCTTCCACTGCTTACTGTCAGTATTAATTTAATGACTTTTTTCAAATCGGTTTGTGTACATTAATTAATTCTACGTTTATACGTGTGTACTACATTTCCAAGAGGAAAAAGAGTCGTCTGAAATTTCCTAGAATCCTTTGGCGGAGACGGGAAGACATCTACGAAGGGAGAAAAGGTGACCATAGTTGCTGCATTTCCTCACGAATTGGCAAAAATAGTCATTTTAAGTTTTAATGTCTATTAAGCGACATTCTATTAAATTTCAGTCATGTTTCTTATGTTTGTAATCGAGAGAAGCGAGAAAGTTTGGTTGCTGCGTGGAAAGTGGATAAAATAAATATTCGAGCATTTAGGCCTACCCAGTAAAAAGTGTTGTAAAAGGTTTAGCAAAGAAAAGTATGAAAGTGGAGTTGATTTAGACATTACATTAATCTTCGCCTTCGTTTTCAACGATAATGAAGTGAGCAACTGAATCAAGACGTTTTGGATGATGAGAGCTCAGCTATTTGGGCAACTGCTACAACGGGGGACAAAATAGTAATAATCCACAATGCAGGACTGAAAAATCATTCGTGATTTCTGAGATTGAGGAGATAACGCAAACATTTAACATTTGCCGTGTTTGGTAGCCATTGACCAGAAACGCACTGAATCAAACATTTCTCTGCAGTCTTTGGATTTTATTAAACGCATCTCAATAATTTTTTAAAAAATCTAGTTATAATGAGAATTATTTGCTTTTACAAAAAGAATTGAGTGTATTGTTATCCAAAACTATCGGTGAAAGACCTTGACTACGCATTTGAATTCCTTCAGCTTATTTTTATTTGTTTGTTCACCGGTATAGTAACTTCTTCTATGATACTGGATTTCTTTATTGTTCGTAGAATTTAAATTTCAGTGTATATTTCGCGCTATGTTAATTTTTGTGTGTGACTGATCGTTGTCCAGCTGTACCAGCCGCACTCGTTGCCGCACCCGCCACGGGACAGAGATCACAGTCGGCAGCACGGGGCTCGTCTGGCCAGGCCCAAGTCCAGCCTGGACGTGGCTCCAGCTGCAGACTACTGGTCCGAGGAGGCATACGCCACCAAAATGAGACGCCAGCTCGCGGCCCAACAGCGATTCCTCCGATCTGCCAGCGCCAGGCTGCCTCCAAGGGCGGCGGGGACCTCGAACTCGGGGGCGGCGCCCACCCTCGAGGGAGAGCGACGGTCGCAGCAGGTAATCTCAATAACTCACGTCGTCCAGACGGACACAATTCTCAAATGCCAGTGGTTTCAGATGTTTTATGTAGCTTTGGTTATGTGAATAGTCTGGATTCGATTACGAGACTGTATGGAGTTAGGGAAGTAGCTTTTATTACCTCCAGAATTTGAACACGGTTTGGCTGTGAATATTGAAAAATTAGAAATTAGAAATATTGTGTCTCATGTAATGAGGATTTTGATGATCTGTTGAAATGATAGAACATCTAAACAACGGGAGGTCCCATCAGTGAGATATGAGTAAATTATTTTCGAGACCCGAACACATTCGTTCCCGAATCAATAAAATATATTATTATTTAGATTTTTCCATTGTCTGGGAGTAGAAAGAGGAGGAAGAAATGGACAGTAAAGTGAATGAAAACAATAAAAAACAGTACGAGAGAAGCAAGAAACAAGTTAGGTTAAAGAGATGAAGTGAAAGATCGTCTAGAAGATCAGAAAACGATATATAGAATTACACCAAGTAAGGAAAACAAAGAAAAAAAACCAGAACGAACGAGGTAGTGTGCAAGAAACAAGTTTGGTTAAAGAGATGACGTGAAATACCGTCTAGAAGTTCAGAAAAAGACTTAGAGATTTATTCCAACGAGCAGTACGAAAAAACTTCTAGACGATCTATCACTTTTCTGTAGTTCTTTTTGCTCACCTTTCTGCTTCCAGAAAATGGAATACCCGAAAAATCTAATTAATAATGTTACCTCCCCATTGAAACAAATTTCTATTCCAGATTAAATTATATGGTGCTGGAAGTGTTGGAAGTCCGAGAAAAGCTGACATTACATAGAAACTATTCTAAAATGTAATAATTGTTCCCTTAGTGCGTGTTGTTTACTTGCTTTATACATTCTTTGATTTACTGTTATAAACATCTAAAACATTTATCAACTACATTACGGCGCCATCTACCTAAATTTTGATGCTACGTTGCTGCGTCATTTGGATAAATTTCGCGAGGTTAAATCACAAAATTATCGAAAAAAAGAAATAAATGGGCCGCAAGTGGGATTTTTTTTTAACAAAGTAACTAACAAAAAATCAATTACACAACGTTTCGTTCTTCATAAGAACTACAAAAATGGTGTTGAAAAAATGTTTTTTATTTAAAATTCTATAAATGGATTTAACGTACAATTTTTACATAATTTATAAAATGCCAAATTCTTGTATCAAGTCTTCTTACTGTGTCTTACTTCACAATTTTACCTTATTGGTAAAAACTAACCCGAAAACCTAGTAATAATTGTTGGTATTTGTCTTATGTTTATGTATTTAAATTAATTTAACACAATTTTCGTATAGCCATAATCTTTATCGGTGTGCAATTCAGCTTGTAATGTCAATTCCACATTAATTTTTAATTTTTATCTGATGAATGTGTGTTTTTGATACTATTAAGACAAGCAGAGTTCCAAGTCAATGATGAGGTGGCTGTATTTTTTTATAAACATTTTACGTTCAGTCCCCTTTAATTTCCCACTATTTTCCTTTTTTCTCTTCTGTCTTTGTTACTTAAGTATGTCCAACGTAACAATTTATGACAAAGGACGTTACCTTCCTCGGCAATACTTGGATCTCGTCTCTAGAATTTAATCTTTATACGTTCTTATAATAATGGCTATTTATATTAATATATTAATAAATAAATAAACAGCCTTTAGTTAGTTAAGTATTTTGTTCATTAAAAAAAATTAATTTCCAACGTTTCTTCCTCTTTTAGGACCTCATCAGGTTGGAAAGTTTTTAATAATTTTGTATACAATTCATGCATAAAATGTTGAGGCAATATTCTGCTCTCTTGAAACTTCATTTCGGTTGCAACAGGCATCGAAGCATAATTATATAATCAAGATTATTATAAACTTTCCTACCTGGAAAGGTCCTAAAAGAGAACGAAACTGTGTAAAATTAATTTTTATTAATTTCTGTTCCGTCTTTCCCTAGTTAGTTTTAATAGATCTGCTGAATTTGGCACACATACTAATGTAAGCTCACGTGTTTTTGCACTTGCAGCAGAGGGAGGAATCGATGAAGCGTCTGCTGGAATGGAAGCAGCGGATGTTGCAGTCGCCTCTGACCCGCAAGCCCGCTGGAAGCAACAACACCATCCCCACGACGAGGGGCGGCGTCCTTCCCGGCGCTCACAGCGACATCTACAAACAGCAAGTACTGCGGGAACTGGAGGCCCGACGTCGGGCCACGGACGGACGACGGCCCTCGGCACCCGCCGCCCCCATCAGCCGGTACAACAGCTTCTCCTCCGACGACGAAGGTGAGTACTCCAGTAATAAAAAGTCCGTGGTCACAGGCTCCTCGCATAGAAAGTGTTCAACAAAGCGCATACTATTAATTAAATCATTATTGCGATATTCAGAATGATATACGGCAGAACATTTAGCTACTTCACCATACTTTTTCTTCTATAGGTTTAAGGAATTGACCCAAAAGTTTTTTCCAGATCACGACACTGTATTTGGCGATTGGCGTAGTCGGCTAAAATAGTTGTTTGCTACAGTAATTTCCGTTTTCGGATTGGTGTATTATCGTGGTGGAAAATCGATTTTGGGGGACGTTCTGTTTGTCTCGTTTCTCTCCGCCTTTGACCGCTAGAGGTGATCTATTCACCAATCAGTTTAGATTTGCTGTGTGCTTACCACCAGTAAATTAATAACGTTAAATTTATTTTAAAAATTCAAATCCGTTATTATTACGTGCAACTATATAATTGAAATCCGTTGTTGTCGCTTAAGGAAAAATACTATACTCTGACTTTAATCACATGAGTACTGTCAGTTGTTTACAACTTTGAACGACCTGATGTATCCTTAATGGTTGTGACAAAGAAAAAATTATTAGCTTCTTTACATATGCAGGATTACCTCAGCCTGCTTAATGATTGGTCCACACGATGGCGTACGAAAGCTAACGAAGACAAATCACTCCAAAGCACTTTACCTTGTTCCACAACACTTACCCTCCCAATTATATGAACAACGTAGTATCTCCACTGCTACAGAGGTAAAGTACTTGGGTCTCTACCTCAATCAAAAACTAACATGGAGCAAACTCAATGAAACAACTCGACCTAAAACTCCAACAGATACACTGGATGCTGGGGTGTGGGTCAAAATTATCCCTAGACAATAAATTGCTTAAGTACAAAATAATACTTGAACCTGAGCGGACCTATGAACTACACTCTGGGGTTGCGCTAAGCATGTGCATTCTGCTAAGATTTCAATCGAAAGTGTTAAGAACAATAACAAACGCACCATGGTACCTCGGTAACCGCACCTCGCATAACGTCCTCAAGATCCATTTTATTAAAAATGAGATTCACGGAATAACAGACAGCTACAAGAAACAATCTAACAAAAGAGTCACCCTACTACTCAAGACTCAATTTGACATGGCCAAAACACATATAAAAGCAAGGATTAACATAAAAATAAAAGTGATGTTGCCTCATCATGGCAACCTTACAATAAAACAAAAATAATTAATGCTCCGTAACGAAGTAGATTGTAAATAAATCGTTTGTAAACATTGTATCCTTTGACTTGGTGTTATCCCTTGAGTTCTGATTCAAAATGGGCATTGGAACAGTCCCATACAGATAATTTTCGAAGTGTAGCTTCATTAAGGTTCTGTGTGATCACGAAGAAACCAAATTCAGTACAAAAATGGCCTGACGAAAATTACTAAATCACATAAAATGAATTTATCAGCATAAGAGTTTGTACCCTTGATCAACCAATCTAGGAAGGAAAAATCAAGAGAATTAGATGGGTGTTATCGTTCTTTTTTTGAAAGGAAGAAAAACTTGAAGCCAAATCCACGAGTTTATGGAGGACATGCAATAAACCATGTTAGCCTAACATAAGAGCTTTCTTGCCGATCTCGTGTGGTGTGATGTGATGGTCAGCGTCACTGCGTCCCATCACAGAGTTACCGTATTCGAATCAAGGCGAGGGCATTGGTGTTGTGTGTGTCTCATTACTTACCGAGAAACACACACAAAATTATATATATATATATATATATATATATATATTGCAATAAACACAAATTTAATTAATTATTTTAAATGTTTTGCACCGCGTTGGAGAACCAAAATGTAAAAAACACAAATATATTTAAATTAATATTTTAAATGAATCCTACGTTTGAGCACAAGCTGTAATACTAAAAATTATTTTACAAATTTATTTAATTAGATTTTAAACTGAAAATAAGCCTTACGTTATAAACAAATTAAAAGTTAAAATGAAAGGATTTTAAATAAAAACAAGAATTGAAAATACAACAAAATTAATTTAATAAAAACAAATTCTTATCTCGGTTGAAATTACAAGTTGGTATTGCTGTGCCATGGCTTAATTTTCAGGACCGCCTATCGGGCCTCCAATAAAGATAGTTAGAAAATGACATATAATCTTACAATGCAAAATATTCCTGACTTAAATAATTATTGAAATATGAAATCTGACAATAATTACATTTACACATTAGGTTTACAATTAATAAAATTCCTTTTTTGTTTACTTTACCCTTAGCTGTTCGTCTGGGCTCCATCTCACTTGATTTTTTTAAACACATCACAGAAAGACCATATTTCACTGAATTTAATGATGTTTTAGTTTTCAAACACAAATCACTACCTGCTCTTAGCTGTTGATAACGTTGTTTGAACAATCACCGTTGATGGCTTTGTTCTCTAAATTTTGATAATTGAATGAATATGGCATTAGACAAAATATTCCAAACTGTCGACTTGTAATTCCAAAACCCGCGGACTTTTAATACAATATTTCTCTGCTGCCTAATCACACTTGCTCAATCATGGTACCAGGAACTCTGGATACGGTCTCCACAAAACACACCTTTCGCCTTCCTAGTCTATGCAACGCTGTATTCTCAAGTTTCATACGTCTCAATGCTGCCTGAGGGAACAATGTAACTAACAAGCAAGCAAGCATTATAGGCTCCGTATTCTTGAAGACAATCCTTAAGCTATAATGAATTGGCATTATATTTACGCCGCCGATAATGAAAATTACATATTCTTAATTACCACAATATATATATATATTGTAGTAATTGGTAATTAAGGCATTGTTCTAATTGAAAAGTTGAATTGTAGAGGACTCATTATTGGTGGATATAGCGGACGCCGCAACAAACCGGCAATGCAAAAAAAAGTATTGTTGATCGGTCGAGAAGGTTTTACGCGCTCAAAATTTACGAGACGAACGAACAGTTGGGCAACGGACAGCAAGTAGAACAGAGTAAAAGAACGAACAGTTGGGAAGCGGACAGAAAGTAGAACAGAGTAAAAGAACGAACAGTTGGGCAGTAAACGGCGAGATGTACAGATTAAAATTCTAATTCACGAAAACTTGAACAATCTTTGTCAGTCAGCAGTGAAGACTGAAAGGTCTAATTTAAAGAACGAGAAAGTGTTCCAGTAACCAGTACGCTGTTATATCAAAAATGCAGAAACTGAACTAGTCTTCAGTCAACAGACAAAACCAATGAGGTGCATTTTCAACAAAAATCCACGAGATCTACAAATCCAGGTTGCAGTAAATCATCGAGAATCGACAAATTTATTTTAAACCAACTAACAATCTACGCTAATTAAAGTCTGTGAACATTTAGAGTCTGTGAATACTTAGAATCAGTGAGATCCCCAAAATTGTGCACGAAAAGTTAAAATGAGACCTGGGCTGCCGTAAGTAGAAAGAAAACTTTAAAATCATTGTAAACCACGTTTAAAAGGTAAACGTCAGATCGTTCTTTAATTATCGATAAAATGAGATCTTTAATTATTCAGATCATTCTATATTTCTTGATAAAAATTGAAATTGTTTAAATTCAATCTTTAATATTATTTCTTCAGCAACAGATTTCGTCTATGTTCAGACGCATTGATTCCCATATAAAGCAAATGTAAATTTTGTGATTTTGATTATATAAATTGTGCCATTATCAAACCCAGTTCAAGACCCTGAGATCCCAAATATTTTGTGATTTGAATACTTGTATTAAAATTGTTAATAAATCTTGTTTAATAGTTTTCACGTAATAGTTCTTTTCATTTAAAAACGCCACATAGTTCACATCATGAATTATTGTCAAAAGATGCAAGCTATCGATATAAATTATTACAATATATATATATATATATATATATATATATATATGTGTGTGTGTGTGTGTGTGTGTGTGTGTGTGTGTTGTGTGTGTGTGTGTGCGTGTGTGTGTGTGTTTCAAGTTGTCAGATCCTCGTAAAACTGGTATTTATAATTAGAAGATAAACCACTTCATCGACTAAGAACTGGTTGTTTTAGACTAATAATAAAAAAAACATAGTTCATGAAAATTTGCTGTTCAATTTTTCATGTAATGGTTAATTTTACTTATCTTCAGCACGGTCAGTTCGGTTGTAACGGAAATAAAATGATATGAATTGTCAAAATGAATATGCTATTGGTCTGGTGTCATTCTTAAAATAACGTCACATCACGTGAAACTGATAATTTCTTGTCACGATCTGAAGGGATCGGCAAATGTATTCTATTTAAATTCCCAGAGATTTCGTCTCAGTTCCGATACGATTTCACAGATGTTTCGACAATTTCCGAACAGCAATAATATGACAATTGAACACGTGGTACAAAGAACTTCATCGGCAAGGAAATTATTTACTTTGAACGTTTCGCTTTATGATATGTGTTCCTTGGATATTATTTCGAGATAAACTGTTACAATTATTAAGATTTTAATGTTATCCTAAAAGGCTTTCGAACTAATGTTACGTTTTAAAAAATTAAAAGTACTCAAAAAATTGTTTCTTTGAGTTTATCTACTAATGGAATGATGTTTTATATTATTTTGAAACGTTGACAGCATTCAATAGGCAGAATAATATTCGTGAATAGACAGGGAGCTATAGGTTTTCCAGTTGGGTAGCTCACAGAGTATAAAATTACGCTTCACGGGCACATAACACATTGTATGATAGAATTCCCATGTTCGTTGTCGGTGCTTTCGCAGGGTTTCCAGTCGGATTGAGTAAAACGCACTGTTAGCTCGTTTAATACGGTAGTAGCGACAAATGTTAATTGGGAACCAGAAATCTCCGAAATTTCCCATATTATTTCTGCAAAATCTGCCAGACAGGAACGACAAAGTGTCGTCCAGGAATAAAATTCCTTGATGTGTATTTTTGTATTACTGCACCAACGCCCGTGACGTATTAACAAAAATACCACTTCAGTTGGAATGAGAACATTAAATTGCCCTGGTCTTTGTATTAGATAACGCTTTGTTGATACTTTAGGATTAATTATTACTTGTTCAACTTCAAGGAGCCTGTGATCATAACTAGAAATTAAAGTATTATTAAAGTAATTATACATATAACACTTATATTTAATTTTTAAATGTAAGCATTAGTATTTTGCTGTATTTAAGTAACCTGACTAATCCGGTGGCGTTTTCCTGACTTGATGTAAAATAGACTTTGAGTTGCGTTTCTTCGGTGAAGGACTATGAAAAGTTTATTAAAGACCATAGAGCAGTGCATGGAATACTTTGTATTTCGTTTATCCATCCTCTGAGGGTGTTAAGCATTTTAGATTTCTTTGCCATTCTGTGATATCTGAATTAACATTATATATTTTTAAATGTTGTTGGTAGTTGGAACCTAAGTACTTGATTCAGCCTGTGCTTTGTCCATCTATAATTATAAATGAATACGACATCAACTCACCGTTTTCATAAAACAGAAATGACATGTATTGATCCCAAGAAATCTTCAAAAAGACAAATAGCCTCAGTGAAAATAGACGAAAATATTTCTGAAATGAAAAAAATTACGTCTGAATGAAAATTAATAATAAGAAAGCCAAATACAGACAAAATAGTTTCCGGGATCATTTTCACTTTCTTCAGGTGTGAAGAAGAGCCTAGAGCGACACAACTGCACTTGTCAGTTGACAAAACTCAAAAGCGACGAAAATGCAACGACAATGGGAGAGCCGAAGGATTAGCGTCACAATAAGGGAACAATGACAATGGGAAGGCAGAAGGTTTAGCATAATAATAAGGGATCGTAGCAATGGTTGAGTTTCATAATGTCTGTTTGTACATTAATAGCTGTGATGTTTGATTAAATGAGTAGCATCTCTGATATGAGTCTGGAATTGTACCTTGGTTCAATGCCTAAAATCTTACCATTTTGACAATCAAATGTATGTTTAGAATTGATATGTTTGGAGACTACAGATTGTGTTTTTTTTTCTTTTTAAAATAATTTATTAGACAAAACTTTCACCCTAAGAGTATCAGTTCGTTACATATAGTTACAGTATATACAATTTAAATTATGTACATAATTAACACGGTAATAAGGTTAATCCAGCAGTTAACCTAAATTTTGCAATTTTTCTAGAATCTTAATTTGTGTGTCAGAGGGGCATACATTGTTGGGCTATGAGGGTTCACTGGTGATGTTAAGTTTGACGGGTTGGAAGGTATTGGCGGGTGAGGTCTGCGGGTGAGATGAGGTGTGGGTTGGGCGACTTGATTGTAGTGGTGGGGGAATTTTGCTGTGGAATTGCTGAACCGTGGTGATAGGATTGTTAAAGGTGCTTTTGATTAGGGACGTTACGGATTTGGTGATTAAGGAGTTGACTTTGGGAAGTTAAATGTCTTGGTGGATGATGGAATTTGTGGGGTACCAGGGAGAGTTAGTGATGGTGCGAAGGATTATCTTTTGTATTGTTTGATTTTGGTTGTTAGTCCCATTTAGGATGAGACGTAGGACCAGGTGGGCTGTATTATGGAGAGATATACTAGGCGTTTTGTGCTGAGGATGAGTGTGGCTTTTCTGTTTAGGAGGGGATATAGAATTCTGAATTTAAGGTTGATTTTGGAGAGGAGGTGTTTAATGTGCGGTTTCCCTGAGAGCTTTGAATCAAAGAGGAGTCCTGGATAGGTGGTTTCTGTTTTTGTTGGTACTTCTGCGTTTTCTCGATTGAGGGGGATGTGGGGAGGAGGGTTTTTGGTTAGTGTGAATGGGACGGTTACTTATGCTGATTCGTCATTGTTTGGACCAATGCTCTAGGTTGGTGAGCGCTGATTAAAGAGGTTGGGGGTGATAGATGAGGTTTGGCAATGTCGTCTGCGAAGAAGATTGTGCTAGTGGCGGGCTGTTGTGGGATATCGTGGGAGAAGATGTTGTATAGGAAGAAGGCAATAACGCTTCGTTGGGGGACACCTGCAGCGATGGGGTAGGGTTGGGAGATGTGATTATTTATTTTGATGGAGAAAGTTCTGTTGGAGTTGTACTTGAGGATAGCGGGTGTCGTTTAGGTAATCTTTGATTTTTGAAAGAAGGGAAGGGTTTTGTCGAAAGCTTTTTTAATGTCTATAAAAGTGGTGATGCAAGATTTGCGTTGTTCGGAGGAGTATAATTGATGCCACCAGGAATGTTTTGGGAAGTTGATCACCTACATCAAACATCGTGTAGTTTACAAAATATCTTGCCCTAATTATAATTCCTACTACATAGGGCAAACAAAACGTTCCCTTAATACCCGTATCAAACACATATGTTTAATATCAAAATTCCCAACGGGAAACAATGTGTATTCTCCAAACATATGAATTCGAAACATACATTTAATGTACAAACAGACACTATTAAACTCAACGATTGCTACGATCCCTTATAATTACGCTAAACCTTCTGTTTTCCCATTGTCGTTGCTCCCTTATTGTTACGCTAAACCTACAACTCTCCGCTTGGTGTTGAATTTTCGTCGCTTTTCAGTTTTGTCAACTGACAAGTGCAGTTGGGTCGCACTCGGCTCTTCTTCACACCTGAGGAAAGGTATAAGGATCCCAGAAACGTTGGGTTGTATCACTTATTTTGTCTGTATTTGGCTATCTTTCCTATTACGAAAATAGCACTGTATAATTCAAAATGGGAAAATTTATTCTTCTCTCGAGTTGATCCAGTGTGAAAATTTGTGGTTTTTCGTTCCATACAAATGAGTTTCTAGCAATGCATCTCTAAAAATTTAAACTAAATTTGCATATTTTTAAAATTAAATTATTATTGTAAATTGAGACTTTTTATTTGACTTATTTTGTTCGTTTTTGTGTGTTCCCATGAGTGTAAATGTTTAAAATATATATGATGACCGGTAATATGTTCCTGATAAGCAATGGCTTACTTTACTAATATTTATCTGTGTCATTCCTTTTTTTAATTGATACATTTTAAATCCTTGGGTTTTAATTAATAAATATGTACTTCTCAGTACAGTTATAAATTATTATTTGTAATTTTTCATATATACATACCTTCTTTATTAGATGCAGTATTTAAAATTTCGATCGTATAATAAAAAATTCCTACCGTTCTACTATCTTCAGGAGATAAATTGCAGTAAATAAGCTTCAACTAAATAATATTAAATTCCTGATGACACAACACATACATTTTATAATCCAAACTGATTAATCCTCTCTGTTTTTTATGAAACTCATAGTCTTATTACGGACATAATGCAAATTCCTTTGTCTTTTTAATTTTATAGGACTTATTAACAAGCAGGCTGTTGCTTGTTTCTGTAAAAAGTCAGATTTTCTCATAAAATATTTCTCCGGAATTCCTTAATATATATTTTTAATACTATAGTACATTCTGAATGTATAAAAGTATAATCGTTGGTATCGTGTTAATAAGGCTGCAGATAAATATTACATTTTTTAAAATGCTATACCACGAGAGAGATATTTTAAATGATTAACTATTCAATACCGGAAACAGAATGTTGAAAATCTGAGACGAAATAGTCTTCGATATCCAGCATGTAAATACAATTTTCCTCTTAAGCGTAAGAATTATTACATATTTACGTCAATTGAATTTCTATAGTTGGATATATCTCAGTGGGAATTTGCTAACATTTTCCACTTTTAACGAATAACGTTTTGAATATTTTCATTTTCATATTTATTTTAGTGTAGAAAGCTCTACAATATAAGGCGTCATAACACACGAAGCTATGTGAAACATACGTCCGACGTTTCTGAGTATCTCAACTTCATAACAGCCATAGAAAAGTTCAAATTCAAATAAGTGCGAACTCGATGTTTCAATGAGAAAAGTATTCTGTTCATTTTCCACTCGGTTTTGGTCTAATTTCTCAATCTTTCTAGTACTGTTAGTCGCGATATTCCTGAAGTTGGCAACGAAACGCAGGAAAGATATTATTTATGGACTTAAGTTATTGAACAGTGTATCTGCAAGGCCGTTGAATTATATACGTTATTGCAATTTCGGCTGACTCCGGAGATCTTGTTGTATATCTCAACATCAATAAGTATTAATAAACATAAAAACATCACGTTCTCAATCATATCTTATTAAGTAAAGAAATTTTTATACAATTACGACAGAATTGTCCTCAGGCTATTATTAGAGTTCCACGGGTGTTTTAGAAGTCCCACAATTTACTGAAATATCGGTTCGTGTCTTATTAAAGTTAAATAATGTAATAGACCTGTATCTCTGTGCTGAAAATAGGATTCACTAGTGATTTTACTGATTTCCTTGGTATAAAAAATGAAATGTGACAGCATATGTCGTGCGGATAATCCTAAAAAAACATCTCCAATTTTTTCAACGTAGAAGAGTAAACAATTTTAACACGTAGCATCTTGTAATGGCAATACTAACAGACCAAATACGCCATTCTTCAATAAAGAATTTATGAACCAACCTCATTTCAAAATGCAAAGGGTATACGCATATATATTAGCCTGCGATATCATCAATACTACTTGTACATCTACAGGCTCGTATCAAACGTAATTAAATTTCTTAATTTAATCTGTCATTCTCAAATCATGTAATCACTTTCTTACGAGATGTAAGCCTCAATTTAACATTTAAATTTGATAATCAAAGGTACACTAACACGCATGAGTTTACGTCATATCTAATTTTGGTAAGTACAAAACTCCTTTTCCTTTGCATGGATATTTCAATACCTTCCTGCTTGCTGGGGCAAACTAACATTTCGGTGTGAGGATTTTAATAGAATGCATGGTTTTGGATATTAACCCGACTAACTTGCAAAATTGTTAGGTGTCTGACCTGGGTTTTCTGTGTCCGTCCACATTCAGAGACGGACGATGTCCGCAAGAACCGGAAGCGAATCCGCCGCCCCTCGCAGGCAGGAAGGTCCCGCGCCTCCGTGTCCGGCAAACGCAGCATTCCCCCCGACGCCCCCTACAGTGACGCCTTCCAGCCCGCCCCCGCGTCCACATCTGCCCCCGTGCCCTCCCCCGCTCCAGTACCTAAGCCACAGGAAGTTCCGCGGCCCTCGGAGGACCGCTACGCCAGCGAAAAGCACTCGGACAGCGGCTACGACACTCTGCAACAGGCAGGCCGTGGACAAGACCCGATTGAACAGTTCGTATATCCCGTGCATGAGGTCAGCTGGAAGGGCGCCAGAACCAAGAAGAGGGACGCCAGAGTGAATATAAGCCCCGGAGGCGAAATCCGGACGCATAAAGGAACCGCGTCGCCACCTAAAAATATCGTCCAGACTAGAATCAAGGCTTTCGAGGAAGAAAACGTGCAGATGCAAGAGCCGTTGAAACTTTCCCCACCCGCTTACCAGCCAACCGAAGCTCATGTGTCTTGTTTGCGAATGGACGACCCTGTCACGTCGACGGCGAGGCGTCGTATAGGGGAACTACGAGCTTTCGCCCTCGGGGACGCTGAAGGAGAAAGTGACAGCAAAGCGGTGCGAAGCCTGCTTCAGGAGTTTGATGGCGATCCTCCTGAGAAGCGTCCCCACAAGCACGGTGACGACGCCATGGACCGTCTCCGACAGAACCGCAGACGCGTGTTCAGCGACACAGAAACGCTGCTCTATGACTCTGGAAGTGAGATGACTCCAGCCATGCTGGGTAGCGACGATGACGAGGAGGTGGCAGCGGCGCTAGGGAAGAGGGATAAGTTCGTAAGTGCATGTCGGGACCTGGGGGAAAACAAGGTGGCGCCTGCAACGCCTGAAACACCCATTGAAGACTTGGAGGTAATAGTCACTCCTGGTTACTTGCGCCTAAGCATGGCCGAGTCTATGGTGACGCACGAGGATTCCGCGTCGTCCACCGACGTGACGTCGACTCCATTAGCGGACGGAAGCTTCCTGGCACACATCGAAGAGCATTACATGCCCATGACACCGTCACGCAAAGCCGTGTTAGCTCCCCCAGACGCTTTTTCAAAGAGCCCGACAGCATCACAGACAATCATCATGGAAAACATCTTGAACGGAAGCGGTGAGTTGGAGGAAAGCTCATACGTGGAAATGACCGAAGCTGGAGTAGTGCGATGTTTGTTGGCACCATCAGAATCTAGTTTATCGAAGATGGGCCTACGACGACTTAACTCAGGGGATTCCACAGCTACTTACGCGGTACCTGACAGTCCGCGATATTGTGAAATCGGTTCGGTGTTTAGGACGACTGATGAAGTTACTTCGCATTACGAGCTTCTCTACCGTACTTACGAACCGGTGTACATGGAAGTCAGTCCCCTAACACTCAAGTCGCGACAGAAAACAACTTCGAAAGATGAAGACGACGAGAGTGAAAACAAAAAGAATAAAGACACTGATATTAATTCTCAGGTATCAGAAGCAGAGAAGTCTAATACCGACGACTCGCAGGAACGACGCTGCCTGCCCGATATCCTCAGTTCTTCTTCGCCATCTGCCGCAACCCAGAAGCAGCAGCAGCAGGTTGACCGGGACAGCTCCGACGCTGACGACGAAGCGTCCAAGGATCTAGATTCCGTAGATGCACCGAGACATCCACGGTTCAGTCTGTCAGACACGTTCAGGCCGGCGTCGTATTATCTGGGCGGTGCGTGCGTTGGCTCCACGACGGCTTCCACAGCCGAACACCATGACTCTTCCGATAGTGACCTGGTTTCGCCCCCGCCGATCCCCACAAGCCCACCTCCAATGTTGGACGAATTTGAGGACTCTTCACTGGAGCTCAACAAGTCATCTACGGCAAAAGATGATTCAGAGGCGATGAGGCAGTTGTGGGATTCGGCTGCGAGACGAAGACCCGTCTCCACTGATGTTATATCTGGGTTATTAGAAGTTAGCAGTGATCTGGAATCGATCGGTAGTAGAAGTGGCCTGGCCATTCAGTTAGACGACGGTGGTACCGTCGATTTGGACCAATATCTCGAAGAGTTGCAAACTCGTGACGCTTTTAACGTGGCGTCGTACTCTAATGATTTGAGTTATAATTCACCGTATCTTAACGATAGTAGTCAATCTGTAACGGGGAAAGTATCGCCGTCGGCTGAAGCTGAAGTTCTTTATGAAAACGTTCGGTCTCTGAACATCGCAGGTACGGATATTGGGGCTCCATATTACTATTCGGACCTCCTAAAAACTGAAGACGACGGTTTCGGCAGCTCCACGTCCGATAAAAGTCTGGCGAGCTTGAGGAGCAATCGTGGTCGTCTGCCGGTGTTGAATAACCAGAGAGACGGAGTGCCTGACGCCCTGAAGAGAAACGACATCGGCCGTAAAGTTAACATGATTTCACCAGCCGCCCCGGAACCTGATCCCGAGGAAGAGAACAGGCGTCTGGCTGCAGAGCTGATGAAGAGTGGACACGTCGACTCCAGGAATCTGTACGAGGCTGACACATTGCGCCGTGTAAGACCGTCGTCGGGAAGCGTCAACCTTTACCCACATGGATTAAGAGACAAATCGCGTTCCCTGGAAGGTCTCCTGGACGAACCGTCGTCCCCGGCACCTCCCCCTCCAGAACAGACGCCCAGCGATCACTGGGAGGAGGACGCTTTATGGCGGGAAAGTCTTCGAAGGGTTAGTCTAAGACACACGCGTTCTCTAGAAAACCTTGATGCCTCTCCAAGCGGCAGGGTGGACGCTTCAGGAGCGTCTGGACGTCGTCGCATCACGAGGGACGTGACGTACGTGAATGACTGCGCAGCACGGAGACAGGAATATGAAGAGGATTACAGAGAAGGCCGGCGCCGACCCCTGAGAAAGCGCGCCTCGACGCGTCCCGGGGAGACGGACGACGGCGTTCACTACGAGCGCTTGTCTCGCCAGTCAGAGAGCTTGGAGAGGACCCGCCGTGGTGAAACCTACCTCGAAAGCTACGTGTGGGACGAAGACAGAGAAACGTTCCGAAAAAACGCCGTGTCTCCGGCGTCTTTTTTAGACGTAGGCCCGCGCCCGACGTCACAGCCGCAAACGTTCGAGTTCGATCGCGAGAAGCTGCGCCAGTGGGACTTGATGTCCAGCGCCCCTCTGCGACCAGTGGCGGCGGGGGCGGGGGACAGGCGTCAGCCACAGCCTCAGGCTGGGGGCAGCGACCAGCAGCCAGGTGAGTGGTCGCACACACTTCTATAACGCATTCACCTGCACAGTCTGCGGAGGCCAGGTAACAATTTCTCTATATCATACTGTAATCATACGGCAAGGGAGTGTATACGAGGTCTGTT
Source organism: Zhengitettix transpicula (assembly GCA_037074705.1). Taxonomy (NCBI): domain Eukaryota; kingdom Metazoa; phylum Arthropoda; class Insecta; order Orthoptera; family Tetrigidae; genus Zhengitettix; species Zhengitettix transpicula. Next base: position 28,125,651 of record CM073593.1, on the reverse strand, counting down.
CAATTTCCACACGTAAACATTATGAAGCATGAGACGCAACCTTCAGAGGAGTCGTGTATGGGACAATTTCACGGACTCGGTAACTTTTTCTGCTATTAAATTTTCTATAAGATTCGAGTTGAGAATATTCACAGATACCAACATGATTTTTCAAGACAATGCAATGAGCTCACGTTTTCCGCATTTGAGTCAGGCTTCCGCCGTGAACAAATTTGTCATCATAGTATATACTCTTCCTGTAAGATTTCGTATGGCTGGTACTGAAATTGAGAATTCAGAGTAATGATTTTCAGTCAAGAGAAGATATATTCGGAACGCGTCTGTCAAGCTGTGCTCTCTTAAGAATGACGAGTATTTCCAATTGTGGTGAGACTGCTAAAATCTAATTTCAATGAAATTAGAGTAAATATATATTGTATAAATAAATGTATATTTTACGATTAAAGATTGATATTTTTTGAACAGACTTGGTATATGCTATTAATAAAACACTCAACTAATTTAGTGTCGTCCAATACCGTTCCACAACCTTAGTTATTTCTTTTCCTAATTTTAGATATTAACCCACTGGTGCACAAATGGGAACTCGGATGGACAGCACAATGTTTATCTCTCCTTTATACACTGATTGGACACTTTACTGTACATTATTTGTATGTTTAAAGGTCAGATTTTAAAAAGTTGTGATTTAATTATGATTTGGCAAGAGATAATTGTCCAGCACTACTTCAAATCTCCGAAGCCAGGACAGAATAAATATCAAAATACGACTGAAATAACATCAAATGTTTGTTATAGATATTAAAGATACATATACCAATTATGAAAAGAAAAAGAAAATAACAAGCAATTGCGAGACAAATATTAAAAATTTGAATGTAATTATGCAGTTAAGAACTTTCATACTTTTAACTACAGTCAGTTAATATACTCAAAATATAAATAATAATTTGTAGAGAAAAACTACAAGGGTTTTGGAAATTTCAAAACCATATATAAAACTTTCCCAGATTATTTAACGGGTTACATTCAGAACATTCCTACACAAACTTCCATATGGCCTGCGGTTACATTTTGTAATATATTTGGTCTTACGTTAACTAGTCAAATCGTCACACTATCTAACTTACTAACCTGATCCCCTCACAGGGCTATAGTATAAAATATTTTCGTAATTTCTGTCAATATTATTTATTACTAGCTGGGTGCCCGGCGTTGCTCGTGTACTTATTTATATAAACTCGAAAAAGTATTTAATTGAATACTTAAATATATTCCTTGAGTATTTCAGGATATAATTGTCAATTGTCACTCAGTCTTCATACATTACGAAATATTACATTGATGAAATTGTTAGCTAGACTCACAACTAATATAGCGCGAAAATTAACTTACATTTTCCGCAAGGATGGTAAAGTAATTCGTATTCTTCTTTATTACCATTCGATGGAGTATTGCTGTATAAAATTATATTTTTTATTTAAAGAACATATTTCTGCTTTATTTCATTCCTAACTAATAAAGGAAATATTTCCTTTGTTCGTTGCGTAGTAACGTCTTTCTCTCGCGTGACGTCATTGTCTCTTGGCGCGCAGTAATTTAATATTTAATGATCACGGTTTTTAATTATAATTCTTTCCACATGTATGCCAGGCGTTTCTCACCCTCACAGTACCGTTTCTCGTATTTTGAAGAATATGTGTACCAATTTTTGTTGCATTCTGTCCACGCGATAAAATTTGTATAAAGATCAACGTAAATACATACATACATACATGCAAATATACATCCTTTTTTATTATATAGACTTACTATTGTACATTTGTATATATTTAATACTGAAAATAGGGATTTTCTCGGCGAGTTAAACAAATAAACTGACAAAAAAAAAGTAAAAACTCAAAAAATCATAGTTCTAAAATTTATGAAGAAAATAATTCCTACAAGTACCCACTATATTGGCTTTTTTCCTTATATTTCATGGAAGCGTCTTTACAATATCGAAAAGATGTTTACAAATATTACACGTTGCCACGAGAAACAATTATAGCTGGCACTACCACAATAAGTAAGCTAATTCCACACACGACGAAAGGCCTAGGATATATGTTTACTAGCCCGATATTTCTTTGTCCTGTTTCGGTGCACTTAGTGCGAACCGTAGACGTCTCCCCAAACGAATGAGTCACAAATACGGGGGTGGGGATTTCACCCCATCGACGACTGCGGAGCCTAGCACGTGGTTTAGATTACCTCGGCAAAACTGCCGAAATAATCCGGTTACGTAATGTACACAGGGAAACATCGTATAGATGTGTGTGCTCGGAGGGCGCAGATAAATAATATTAATCTTAAATGAAAATTATTGTAATTGAATAACTAATTTCTAATTAAGTTATGAAGACATATTTCAGTGATCGATGAGGAAAGGCTCACTTGTTTTATGATATTACGCGATGATCATTAATTTTAATGCAAGATTTTCTTGGCTTCCGGTTTTTTTTCTAGCAATGGAGCTACTTCTAAAGCTCTTTGTCTACTGATATAAACAGCGAAATAATGGATTAAATACGACCATCGTCTGTTAACAAGCGAGGGTCTTTTTCACAAAAGCAGTACCATTAGCCATACCTGTTTTCTCTCGGTTCTAAATTTTATAGACGTGGTTTTATGGTTTAATGTTTTCCCTTGGTAATTGACTAATTATGTGTGTTTCTTATTCCCTGGAGTTTATTCCGACGTTCTTAAAATTTTTTACTGATCCTCAAATGATACCAATTTATCCGTATTTTTAAGAATTCGTCTCTGTAGAGGCACATCGTTAATTAACATTAATAACTTTGTCGCTAATCGTTGATAAATCTTCGTTACGCTTCTGCTCAGCTAATAATAATTTCAATTTTGTTAGTAAAGATGTTATGAAGATTTTGAAGGGGAATTATATCGAATTACGTTCGTCAATATGAGTGTTCAGACACCCGTGCTCTGGGTCTGAATTCCCATAGTCCTCCGAAGAGAAAGAGTGCTTTTTTTTCCAGTTAGGAACGTTGAAACTATTTCTATCTCTTTATTTTCCACGACTTCATAATTGTTCCTGCTGCCTTTTTTTATTTCCTAATATTTCAATTTCGCTCACCCCGTTTTTGCCTTTTTTCTTTTTCTCGCGCGCTGCCTATTTAGCCCTTTCATTTCATCCTTACGTACTTGACTCCTCCGGTAAACATCAGTACATGCTAATAATTCGTTGTACGTTTCCAAATATTTATATTTTCACCGTCGAAAACATATTTACACCACTTCTAAGCCTGTTTGCTCGTGAAAGAAACATCAGACCCAGCGTGCACATTAGCAAATTGATTTGTGGTTAGAGAGAGAACGAAAAAGTCGTCGTAGCGCAAATCTGTAGAGGAATGTAGTGAACCTTGACGAAGAAATGCATGAGATAGTAACAACATTGACTTTGATTACAGACTAAAATTTATTGATAATATATAAAGTGGTCGACTGTTTTGACCTGTCTTTAGGACCTTGTTCAATACTGGTTCAATACAAAATAAAGCTATAGAGGAAATATGATAACAGAAAAACAGAAATGACACATGCCAGAGATTCTGTAGTAAGGATTAATAGATATTGTGAAGGCCAACCGCCTCCTGTTTCATGTTTATGGAATTAAGGTTGCTTTTTACGTGAAACATTTCACAGATAATTCTTTTTTTTATCATCAAATTCATTACCTAAAATATATGTTTTTTCAATTATTTAATTCTAGTTATTCTTGTAATTTGGAAATTTATAAGTTACTTTGTGTTATTTTTTTCAAGTAAGTCTCATTGATTGAAAAAAATATTTATTCGACGCAAAAACGGACTTTTTTACATGTTTTAATATTTCCACCACGTTCCTAGAATTGGTAGTCCTTTTTACCCCCACAGTGTGTTTGTTTCTGGTTTGAAATGACCATGTGTGCAAAATTTGGTCTATATTCCTTCACTCGTTCAAATTTGTATGCGGAACATACAAACAAACATCCAATTTTACTTCTTAGACAAAAACCTTTTCGTCCGGCTGATATAACATCAGGCACGTCTTTAATTTTTTAACAACATTATTGCGTACAAATGTCTATTTGGGATCATTCTGGTCTTGCTTAAATTTAAATAATGTATGGTAAAGATACTGAAGTATTTACTCCTATCGTGTCTTGTCAACAAGATTTTCATTACTTCCATCAGACTGTCGTTAATTTTCAAGTGATATCGCAGGTATTAGCAAAAATAACACATATACTCATGGAACAACTTTAATTTTTGAACAACATTGAAATTTTATAGCGGCTAAAAGTTTAAAATTATTACTCAAATGCCACGTGTTATCTTTGTGTCTACAATAATCTACCAACGTTTCAGCTATAGATGAAATTTTCATTCCTGGAAATATTTTGCAAGACGCAAGCATTGTTATGAACTCCGGCTACAAAACCAGGAACTGCAGATTAAGAGACCGCTCAACCGAAAAAATATAGACCTGCATAGCCATTACAAGGGGGCGAATGTTTAAACCTGTTCCGAAAAATTTTATTTCAGTACTTAAATAAAATGAGCTACGTGTATAAGACGGATTCCTCCAGACTTATCTGCCACCTGTTTTCAGTCTGTGCGAATACGTGTGTGACGTCATCGTGTAGCCAGATGTAAACAAAGCTGTGACGAGGGGGGTGGACCGGCGCCACACGACCCCCAGATCGATATGCGCGATGCTGTGGGGTGAATCACCCCGAGGACTGTCTTCTTCATCCCCTAAATCGTCTCCGTGGCGCCGCCGCCGCCTCGGCTGCTTTGATCTTTTACAGTACAAAAGGCCTTCAATATTACGCTCACTTCGATATTAATGTTTGATCCAAGCTTTTGCTACAAACAGGGTGCTGTGCTACACTTATCCTGAAACCTAATTTGGTATTAATATTTGAAGACTGAGGCATCCATGAAGAATTTATTACCCAAAGAAAACTGTAAATTCTTTCCAAAAAAATTATTCATATTAAGGCAAACAAACGGGAAAATCATTTCTTAAAAATAAAGTAACACAAGTGTGCACCATCGCATTACAAATCTACGCTTCAAATTTTAAAAATTACCTGATACGTTCCCGTAGAACAACAGCAATATTTTTCTCGAATAGTCTCTTAATTTGACTGTCGTGCCTGGTTTCTTTTTTTAAATATTAAAGAATTCAGCACCAACCAAGTAAAGACTCCAGCCAGCCACGGAATATACAAACATTTTTTGTTGAGGACAGATAAATATTTTATATAGATGTGTCGTGCGACATGTGCCGTTTAGGGAACACAAAATCATTTAACATTGTTGTTTCCCAGTCGAAATTTACGGTTACAGATTTGCCTCGTTTGTTTACAACGAAATAGGGGTCAGTAATCCCCGAAGCTGAAATGATAATATAGTAACTGTGCATGTTTTTATATTGGATTTGCCTGGGTCATATACCAACAATTTTGTTTGTCACCCACTTAAAATGGAATAAAATGTGTCCAAAAATAAAATGTTATATTTTTCAATCATGGTTGCAACGAAAATAAAGCGTAAAGTCGGGTCATTCAGTTTCAAATCTTAAACTAATTTAATATTATAACTGATAATATTGCATATAGCAGGAAGTGGTCATAAATGTACCCAACTTCGCAGTCTCAGGTGTTCTATTGCGATTTGATCCAAAAGCTCCAACTTCACTAGCTGCTTCCTCGCTCCTTGCTGACATTGGGCGTCCCATTAGGTTTTGGATCCAGTGTGTAACCTGTACCATCAAATTTTCTGACGCATGACATAATCTCACATTCGCTGGGGCACTGATTTAGATTCATGCAATCCGTACATTACGAAAAATAAATCCTGCAAACGGTGAACGAATCGCCATTTTTGTAAAAACATTTCACCCAGAATCGTGAAACGATGCATCGTCCAAATATATTTAACCAGGATAATAATTCCTATTGATCTCTGATTATAAATGAACATAGAACGACGGATTGTTTTCTCCAAGCAAATTCATAAAGTGCTAATTTCATTATTTTTAATTATTGACGTTTTTATTTTCCATTGTTACTTCCAGGGAATTAGGAAGTTAAATCTTCGTTGCGTCAATTTCTTCCGACTTATTAACTTTTTTTTGAAAAAATTTGATTACTTCAGCTTCATTCATTAGGATATTTTTTGACGTATAGTTTCATATTCATTGATTATGTAAATATGTTATTTTGTATTCCCAATTTTGTTTCCCCGAAATAGTTTTTCTTTTGTTCCTCTATGCAGTTATTTTAATGAGCATTTGCTAATCCTGTCATAATTATAAATTTTGTGTATTTATTCAGTGACATTCCCCATCCCCTGTACTGACCATTAATATTAATAGCAAATAATCTAACGCAATGTTCTCCTGTTTCCTTTCCTGTCGGTTTCACGAAGTCTCCTTATATAACTTTTCAACATGCTGCGCTCCTTCACAAACTTCAATCTCGTTCACTACTCTTAAATTTATCTCGTGGAGGGCAGAGAAACAAACTTTAATGTGATGCTTTCCTAATCGAGGAACTCACTAGGTTGATAAAAAATATTTTCACAGTGCAGAAAAATAACTTTTCCATGCTGCCTTGCCCTGCTATGGCCCTGTGAAATAAAAAATTATGACACTAGGGAAAAATGTTTAAATGTGAAATTAAACAGGTATCGTACAAAATACTCGCGAGAATATATTAAAAAGGAAAGCGTCTGGTGTCTTCATATTATCATAAGGTGCAAGCCATAAATAATTCAAAATTAAGGTTTTAAATGTTGACATTAATATATGATTAACCTGTATTATTTCTGGAGTGCTGCCAAATAAATTTTAAAACATTCATATTAGCTTTATTGGTAATAGGTATAGAATTATTTAATGTAGTAAATCTGCAGAATACCATCAGAACTATTGAGCGAGACCATAACGAGCGTCATAGCTTGTCGGGACAAAATTAATACGGCCCGAAAGTTTCCTGATGCGGCGAAACGATCACAAAATGGCAGCGCTCTTAACTCCAACTGGTGTGTGTCATCTAAATTCCTGCTAAGTGAAATAAATTATTTGATTCAGTTCAATTATCGGTCTAGATGGCGAAAGACCTGGGAATTGAACCCAGACCCACTATTTAATACGCAAATGTAAAATTTTGAGCTTTGCTTTAACATAAAAATTTCTGTATAAATATTAATTATTCTGTCACAACAAGTTTATCTTGATGCAACACGGAAACGATATGCCTTTATTTCATTATCATCAGCCTTTTTATGGAGTAAATTTAGAGGATTTTTTTGAGATAAAAAAATATTTATTATTACATATAGCAGGAAGAGGACATAAATGTACTCTAAATACTATATAGAAAAAACTCGCAAGATTTTATTTTTGTGATAGGATATGCAATAATAAATTACTAAAAGTATCTTACAATATTAATCTTTCGAAATGAAGTACGTAATATTCTTCGACATAGATTAAACAAACAGAATTTTCAAATTGTTTAAGACAGACTTAATTTCAAATTCACTTTACCTTCGTCTTATTTTCTTGCGTTTGTGAGAAGAGGTTTAAGGAATTTCTCAAAGGAGCCACAAGCAAGAAGTGCTAATACAGGGCTCAGGTCATTATTTCTAGTGGGCAACCGTAAAGTTTGTGTTTCCGCTTCACGCTCATCGGCACACAAATGTCCACTGTTCCAAGTACCGTTCCTTACTAAGCTATTTTTTTTTTGGCAAGGTCAACAAAAACCAGTTCCCAAAGAAATCCGTCCTTTTACGAATAAAATTTGAGATGCCATAGGCAAGTTAAAGTAACGTTCCTTGTTTCATAAAAAAAACTAACTTACATCGGGCGATATAATGATGCGTATGATCACTAAAAATTATAATACGCCACGTGTTATTTCAAACTTCAGGGAGGTCGAAATCTATTTCAAAAGTATCATTAATTCTAGACAATGATGTAGGTCAAAGATAATTTTATATTAATCTTCTATAGTCCTCGTAGATGCTATGACTTACTGGAAAAAAATTGAATAACACCCATATTGTTCGGCAACGCTGCTTTATTTCAAGCGTTGTGATTCGTTCATTCAAGGTCACACCCCTCGCCGGTCTTCTAATTTAATACTGACTATATTATTGTTCTATTGACCGTTAAGACTAAATTTACAACCTTAGTATTCATGTAACCCGTTAAGTTTCAAAGTTCTCCGATAATTAAAAATCACGGATATTCAGAATGTTTTATATTACGTTTAATACGAGAACAACATTATTTTTTACCATTAATATGTATTACATCAGAAAAATTAATCGATTGCAAACCTACAAGATTAATATAATCCAATCGGTTCAGTTCGTTACATATTTGTTGTCATTCAAATAAAATAAAGCAAAATATGATCATAGAATGTAGTATTCAAATAACCGAAGGCAGATATGTTAATTTTAAATTTAAGTAATAATTAAAAAAATAATTGAAGAGTAGTGAAAATATTAAATAGCTAGCTTACTAAAACAAAGTAGTTTGAAGGTGACTTAAATTGGCCTTAATAAAAAATTAATTAATTTCCGTCGGAAAATTTGAAGGCTTGCAACGAACTTCACCAGCTCTTTGCTGCAATATTAAATTTATACGTCCTGTTGTTTCTCTTTAATGAATTTAATTACATTTAACTGTAGTCACTTTCAGTTGATATTTATAAAAGCATGTTTAGAACTTTCCAAATTTACACGAAAAATTGTATTAGAACGGATTACCTGTTTCAAGATTTATTTGTAAATAATTTCAGTCGCATATTGATCTGTTTAGGAATTATAATTTGTTCAGGGCGACCGGTTACCGCATCTGCTTAATCGACTTGACAATCTTTGACTTGAGGCATATAGTTTAAAAGTTCGTTATAATTTATGCAAAGAACCGGAAGAGGAGATAGGAAATAAGAAGAATTATGTGTGTCATTAACGTGTCACGTGAGAATCTTTACCTTTCACTTCTACAATAGTTGATTCTACCTGCTAAAGGCCACACCACTACTATTGCGAAAGCAACGAATATATCCCAGATGGTTGATCGGTATTTCCGAGAAGTATCTGTTCTTTTTGTTAGTCCGGTAGATCATTGTTTGCGTCTTACTCACCTTGGGTTGGGCTTCTGGGTTTCTCGGTTGAACAACTTGTAAGGAAAAGCGGAGAACGTATATTTAGGAGGCTCAATTCAATAATTTAGTCTCCGTCTGTTTTTAGAAATGAGTATTACTCCACAGAATAGAAAATATAGGTATTCTACTGAAAGTATATGAAAATTTATTTGGGTGTTTTCTTTTCGGAAGTAATTATAACCATTTTAACTTGTATATAAAATGGATTCTGCGGTTTCCACCGGAAAAGAACAATATATACTCTACACAAGAAAATGTATACAAAATAACCAATATGTATGTCATGAAAGTATCATAACCTGATTGATTATATATAATTTTACGTCTGCAGGTTATCAATGAACACAAAATTATAAATACACGGCCTTGAGTTAGAAAATTATAATGTTTATCAAAAATTTATTTTACGACATTTCGTCCTCTTTTCAGAACTCTTCAGGATGGATAGTATTTATAAAAAATTGTTTTGTATGAAATTCATGCATACAATTTAGAGGCCAGGTTCTGCTTCATTTCGGATGGATCAGGCAAGACAGACGAAAATTTCCTTTCAATGTTATTAAATTTTAAAAATTATCTAGCCTGAAGAGGTCCAAAAACGTCGTAAAATTAATTTTTGTTAATAAGAATTTAATTTTGTGACTCAAGGCCGCATATTGATTCATTTTATATTATTATAAATATTCAGTTTTATTATTATTATTATTAGGAATACAAAATTATAATTTACATTGTCGTATCTGACATTACAAATTAATAGCACAATGGCCAAGGAGTCAGTTAAGAATTAATTTAAACAAAGATTTATTGTACATAAGTATGTTAACAAAATTTCCAACCATTCCCCGTTTGTTCCACAATCCGTGGACTTCATGAAGTGTGCAGTCCGCGGATTATGGAAGAAACGTAGTGTTGTAATCATTTTGGTTCAATACTTATGTACAAGTAATCTTTGTTTAAATTAATTCTTAACTGACACCTTGTCCTTTATATGTTATCAAAGTTGTATCGTCACGTTTAACAACAAAATGTTTGTTTTATTCAGGTGACTGGTTTTTATGCGCCATCTTCCCGGTTATCAAATGGTCATAATATTATGACTAAATTAAAATTTGCATAACAGTTGCATTTATTATCACGTGTTATTAGACTATGTGAATTTTACTTTCAACAGTAAACATCATTGAGAGTTACAAAAGAGTCTCACGACTTTTTTTATATTTGTGTATAGAACATATAGACTGTATATAGATTCTTTCCCGGTGTATAAAGTGAATAAAGATTCCAGCCGGGTAAACTCATCGACGTTTCGATGGCTGTCCACGTCATCTGGCGTCGTCATATCGTCAGCAGTTCCGTCATTTATATTGTCTTGTTCTGTAGACAGATGCGGTATATTTTCTTACCGGGAATTTTTTAGATGGAATCTGTAAACGTGCTTCGTGTTTCAAAACTGCAGTGATTTCTAACCTATGTAATTCTAAAATGTATTTCATACAATTTCGTTGTCAATAAAAAGTAACTAGTCTTTCGATTGTTTTATTGCTGTGGGTCGTGACGTTGCTCTAGAATTTTATAACAAAGCGATTCTCAAGATTGTGAAAAATAATTCATCTCATCGTAATGAACACGTCACCTTTCTCTTACCCCTTTGATGAACTTTCGCCACAGACTCTCAGCACTTTCTTCGCATTGCGTAATGTCGAACCTGTCTGGGCGAGATTGCAATTACAGCGGCGTTTAGAAAGTTCATCGATCCGTTAAAATAAAGGCTATCGCTTCAGGTTATACGCTCGTCGGAATATTAATTCTATTCATGTTTCACAGTAAAAGGGGAAAAGGCGCTTGGTTCTGCATGCGGATCGAATACTGTGACACATTTCAACCAGTTCAGGCGTAATCGATCCTTTTTAATATTTGTAGTTTATGAATTTTGAATAAATTGGTCACAACCCTAGATGCGGAAGATATCTTGGCGTAAATCATCTTTCGTCTTTGTTGAGCTACTCTAAAGTGTAAAGTTTCTTGAACGTGAACAAATGACCACCATCAGAATTTATGATGGGAGGTTTGCCATTTCTGCAGAACACGACAAATCACTTTAATTTACAAATTTTGAAAGAGATGCTTGCGGCCCGAGATCCAGGACATACTCGAGTAATTTTGAATTTCCAAGGTGATCGGCTGGACGAGGATTTATAAGTCACGCTTTTGGCTGTTGTTGGCACCGCAATTCCAAAATAATAGGAAAAGTTGTAGGAATAAGTTTAACGTATAGAACCTGACCAATTTAATATAACTTCACAAATGATTCATCTGCCAATTAGCTGACCTTCTCAAGGAAGAACTTTCAAAGCACTGAACTGCCATGCGGGAAGCTGATGAACCAAAGACCGTAACTACAGTAGAGGATCATATATTCTGCTTAATGCATTGGTGTCACTTTGAACATTTAAAGTAAATTTATGAATTCCAATGTTGATCATTTTCGAGATAATTGTAGTTTGAATATTTGGTTCAACGCCAAGTATTTTTTCGTTGGTCAAATAAAAATTGTGATTGAAGTTGATAATATTCTTTGTAATAATGAAATGCTTCTCATTGGGATATTTGGGTAATCATTGTTTTCAAGGAATATTTAGTTTGGCCTATATAAACTGAGTCCCAATCCGATCAATTTTGTACACCACAAAATGAATGTCAGTTGGATCCAAAGGGTATTTTTCCATTCTTGATAACATCAAGACAATGTATTAACGATTTTTGCAATGTTTCTAACACTTGTATAAATGTAAACCACTGTTGTGTATGTGAACATAAAACGGAAGAACAATCCTGATATTTCGTTGTTTGCTATCCACTTGAGTGTGGAATGGGTTAATTTATTGATCCTTTTCTTGATATGAAATTTAATGAAGGGAAGAAGTAACTACAAGTTGGTCAATCATAATTAGTTTAAGAAAATCATCGAATCTTCAGAATTGGCCAATCAAATTCTTCAATTACGCGTATAATTCTTGTATGACGAAAGTACATATATTTTAGGAAAGTAAATTTCTATGAATGCGACACAACATTTCTCACCAAATAATATCTGTACAACGCATTGATATTTTAACGTGAATTATTGGAGGGTAAAATCCTACAGTCGTGACCGTGACCGGGGATATGTCACGATAGTACATTTACTAGAATTTGTTACCATTATAATATATACATTGTAATACTCAAACTTTTAAAGGAGGAAAGTTAATTGGATTCTACTTGGAAATTAAACAAAATTATTATTACAGAGATAACAAAACATTATTTAATTACAATTTCGATTTACGTTGAATTTTGTACATTTTAAGTTTTTAAAAAATGCCTCACCTTTAATAAGAATCAAAACCTTCAGGGCTGCTAACAGGGCCTTTAATAAAGATAACAAAAATAGAGAAATCTGACAGCAAATTATTTACGTAAAGGTTCACAAAATCTGGTTTCTACATACCATTTTTATTTAGGCTGCTCTGGTGTCGGTTTGTGCACTCCACAGTTATTTTAATTTTAAATAAAAATATTTAATTTTTAGATCATAACACTGATTGCTATTACCGCTTCACTTCACAAAATTTGTGGCACCTACTTCACTGTTTCACTTAATATGCCGCCTCAACACTTTCCTGTTTCCTTTATTACATACAATAAATGCGACCACCATTGGCCGGACCGCCACAACATCGTCCGCCGTAACCATTCCGGACAGGTCCCCAAAACACTCATCATTGGTTAAAGTCCCAATACCGACTTCTCTTCGATCATTAACGTTTATGCCCCAAAGACACACTGATTGATTCTGTGTGCGTACGCTTTTCGACAATAATCCGTAGCAACCATTGCAGACTGCATTCTTGTGCCACACGGACTGTTGTTTACAATGCACTGGCCTCAAAGTTACGCCGATACGCCGACAATATTAAAGGAAAAAATTATTAAATAAAACTTACATTACACATTGGTAATCTATACAATATATATATATATATATATATATATATATATATATATATATATATATATATATATACGATTCGCAGACTGTCGATATTTGTGATTTTGAGAATTGAGACGTGGAAAACGCGACGGTAAGCTTAAACTTACTACAACATTCGTAAAAAAATATTTTCCTTTTATTGTATTAATCTTTTATCAATTATTTTGTCAAAGACAGGATAAAGTTCGCTTCTCCGTGAGTCTGAGGAGAACGTCAGCCTCGATCTTGTTAAAATTCCTGCATCATTTCCAGTCGGATGTGAGGTTCCCATTCTTTGCCATGACCTACAGTCTTTCCTTTCCAACTTTCTCCCACACTAGTAGTATACACACGCAGTACAGTCCTCAGGACCGTTTTGTGTCTGTGGAATTCTGGTAGGCAGCAATTACTACTCTCTCCCCCTCTCATTTCGTTCGTTCTTGTTGCAAAATTACGAGACTAAAATAAGGAAACCTGCGAGAGAACTATCTCGCAGGTGAACCTTCCCAGAGAGCTCTGGCGGAGGCTACCTTTGGGGATGCCTTCACATCTCTCTGGGTTTTGAACTAAGGTTGCCACATCCGAGGCACCTCGGCCTGTTTTGAGATGTGTATCTTACGGGGTCGCAGACCTTGGGCATACGGTAAGAGTTGTCCGCTATTCCTATTGGGAATAGTCGGCCAGCTGCCTCCTAAACTGGTCAAGGCACGGAGAGGGGAATGCTGCGACCCCACAGCTAACCCCTTTCCCGCCATCGGAAAGGCGTGGGAAAGCACCAAATGCCCGACCTACCTGATGCAGGTTTTTCTAGGGTTTTCCCTGCATCACTTTTAGGCGAATTGCCGGGTAGGACCCTTAAACCATAGCCCGGGGGCTCTAGTTAACCCTTGGCTACCTTCCTCTACCCTATGGCATCCCCCTTTTCAAATCCCTTCCTATGCTATTAAAGGGGAGTTACCCAACGTGAATTACCATCATGTAGCCTGTTGCCCTAAAAAATTGAAGCACTATATCATTTTCCGGTAGATACACTTTCAGTTTAAAACATAGAACTGATCGGAGCATGCGGTCTACGGTTATTTACTTATTTAATTATTCCTGACTTTTTATACCTTTAGTTGTTCACGCTTACAAGTCAGAGATCTGTTACGGAGACTGGTAACTGATTTCCGTATTTTGTTACACGGTTCCTGCGTTCGACTTTGAACTGTAATCTTCTGCGGTGATGAGTTGCAATCCATTGATGGGACTCAGTGTCAGTACGTGAGTATAGTTGCTACGGTAGAAAACGTCGGGTACTAAAATTGATCAGCGCGTTAATGTTAGGTTTCTTATTAATTCAATTTTTAAAAAGTGCTATTCCGGCTGATTAGACGTTGATATTTATCCAGAAACCAAGCATTGGATAACACCATCTTCCCAAAAAAAATATAAGTACCACATGTTATCAAACAGTTAACCAATAATATTATTAACATGTTTTGGAAGAATTACGTCGACAAGCTAAAAATATGCATCCTGAATTGTAGATTAAAATGAGAAAATATTGCACGAGGTCAATGAATTATCCCTCTAGCAATTTTTTAGCCAGTAAAAACAACACAGTCCCTGGTGCATCCTTCCTGTTCCCCTGATTTAGTAGCTCCGTGCTTTTCCGTCCTATTCCCCAAAATCAAGAAGGCGCTAAAAAAAGGACCTATTTTTCAACAGCGGAAGAAGTACAAGCGAAAATGGCGGAGATCCAGCGCAACCTCACGGAAAGAACGTGATATACCGAAATCTTTTTAACAGTGGAAGAAACGTAATTAGAAAGACTGTTGTTTCAATAGGGTTCCACTTTGAAGGAGACATACGAGGTGAATAAACGAATTTACAGCATCAATCTGGTTATGTGTTGAGCCACAGCAGGTTTCTGCCACATGCTATGACGTCATTCATTCGCGGAATACGCAGTTTTACGTTTATACTCGACGGACATGCAGAAGTGTCATCGTGCTCCGACCTGCTTAGCACGAGAACTAAATTTGTACAATATTGCCTACTATATCATAATAAGTCAGACTATTTTCCGTATATACATTTTTTTTTGTATCGATCCAGCCACAATATATTTATAATTTGTATCGAAATGAAAAATAATAACTCTGAAGGATGAAATTTGAATCAATTCGTTCTATAATTTTCAACTACTCCCAGGACCGTCGCCTTGCGATGGAAGCAATGACGATAACGGTCCTCTGAATAAGATAATAACCCGCATATCCTGCCTGTCATAAGCATCGTGCGATTTCACGTTAAAAGCTCGAGTTCTGGAACGGCACTTTGCCTGGTTTTGGTTATAATGGAAACTACACTCGTCACTATAATTTGCCTCAGATTCATTCCACATTAGGACAGTTTTCTGTATGAAAGTTCCACGAGTTTGGCAAAAATATGATAAGCTCTTATGCAGTATTATCGCCGGATAAATTGGAAGTGAACTGTCCGACCTTGTCACTGAGAATACACAGCCCGGAGGAGAGTTCCAAGCTGAAAGCAGAAAGATTTTAATCCAGCTCTACTGCGCTCCAGCGAGCATCGTTGAATCCTCTCGTCTTTCCTGCCCAGAAAATTCCCCAAGTCCACAACAGATGAAATCTCGCAGTAGGAAAGCAAGATAAAAAAAAGTATTTCTACAGTCCCGTCCACTAAAACATTATCCTAAACATGCATGGAGGATTATTTTCCTATGGTAAGGCGTTACGGATAAAATAATGCGTAATTTATCTACGTCCAGTAGCTTGACATGTTATTTACTTCTTAAGTTAATAAATTTAACAATTTGTGAATGTTTCCCACGTTACATGATAACTCTTCAAGTTTATATTTAAATGCCAACATTAGCCGTAGTAGGCTGCATAACTTTTTGCTTAATGTTCTTTAAATATTTTAATTTCATGAAGACGTATTTATTTTAAAATACTGTACTTAATTCAAATCCCGAGGTTATAAACCGGCTCAAAGAAAATCAATTGTACTTTAATTTGCTAGTCAAAGGAACTTTCTTCTAATATAATTGTTTTAGACATATAAATAACGAGGACCACAAAAATAATAATGAAATATTTGAAATGAAAAATTTCCGTCAGTTTTGAAAATTTAAATAAGAAAGACAGCCAAATACATACAAAAGAAGTGGTGAAATAAAAATAGTTTTTGAGTTTTTTCGACTTCTGCAGTTGTGTCGCTCTAGGCTCTTGTGTTTTTTTAATTTTCTCAACACCTGAATAACAAGGCTTCCAGAAACGACGTGTGATATTTATATCAACTCTTCTTTTGCCTGTATTCGGATATCTTATTTTAGAATAAAAATTTATTAAAGAAATTACAAATACTTCGTAGACTAGTCCAACGTTTCGTCAATACATTAGGAATTATTGAGGTATTAATGAAAACATTATTAAATTTAATTGAGAGGTATAGTTCCGTTATTAAATATTTTATTCTGACTTATTTCGCCACAAATATTGGTATATATATATTAATATATATATATATATATATATATATATATATATATATATATATATTTAAAAAGTCAGATAATTTTCAATTCAATTTTTTAAGTCTGAAGCCTTAAATATATAACGTATAGTAACATTCTTCAATATAAAACAGATCAATTAATTTTACCAATTTAATTATATAGATTATAATACCTGATATCAACATTAAGGAACTATGATAACATGTATAATTATATTTTATACGCACCCTCATTATTATGTTCCTAGATAATACAAACCTAATTAATTAATCAATTTTATTGGTATTACTGATGGAAGATTAATCTCTGAATTTTTTAAAGAATTGTTAACTATATAACGAGTCCAAAGTATTGGGGAACATCGCCGGAAAAATAAATTTTAAACTAAGCTCGTACGTCTACGATTAATTTATGTCTAAATATTAATTGTACCCACTAATTAAAAACCCGGGGTTCTGAATGAACATATTTAATGTTTTTGTCAACTTTATGATGGTAATGAATTTGTAATAATATCAGTAAAGTAGGTGAATTTTAGAAAAGTGTTATTCTTCAATGTTAAGAATCGTTAATAATTATAATCGTCTACGTTTTTAATTTTACAATAAATAAGTAAAGCGGCAAAAAAAATGAATAATTGACAAAGAAATTGATAAAAAGGTGTTTTCACAACGTTTCGTTCTCAATATAGGACTTAATCAGGTATTCATTGGAGTAAGTTTAAATGACTGGCCCGAAATTTTTTTTTATTCCAACTCAACTGTTATATTTCTATCATTTAATCTTGTTTTTCATAGGGAGTTTTAGAAGTCCTAAATTACTCCAATGTATACCTAAATTAAGAACCAAACGTTGTCAAATTAAAATTTTATCAATTGGTTTGTCAATTATTAATTTTATTCTGAATTATGGCCGGTTTATTTATTTATCGTAAAATTTATTTCGTTCTCTAGCTCAATATGTAGTCAATTTACCACTTATTGTTAACCAGTATAAATTTTTAGATAATAATTCTCAAGATATATTATTGATTTAAACGCAAAGCATATCGTAAGCTTTTTTTTTGGCATTTCTACCTTTACGTTTCTTTATCCTGGTTGAAGAGCATCAAATAGTCCCTCCTGTTGACTATAGGTCACTCCTTTACTTATAAAACCTTTCTGTATTTGCAGACATACGAAAATATTCCTAATGCGAATTATAAAATTAAAATAAATGTTTCCAAGTTACTGACTTTCTCCGTAAATTTATCACCATTTTGAATCTTGTTTTTGCATTAAGATCGACACAACTTTTATGTAAGTTTCTCCTCATATAAAATAAACAGAATTTTATATCGGCTCAGAATGCCGTTGAATTTCCCGGGGGATAATAGCTTGAAGGTTTGCGATACTATGTTTTAGAGGCTGTTGCTCAACTTCACTTCTACAAGTGTAGTTACGACATTTATGTGAGAACCGAAGCCAGCCACCCGGAAGACTTTAAAATAAATGAAGACTAAATTTGGCGATTTAAAACGAAATGGTCCAGACAAGTATAAAATTTCTATTATCATAAACAGGATCCGTATTACTGGATCCGGGCCAATGTAGAAAGAGAAACAGGCTGACTGCCTGGTAACGAGAAACAGATACAACAAAAAGTATAAACATGAAATATTTGGTCGTATATGTAAATAAAAACCAAGAATTTCACCAAATTCATCTCGTGAAGAAATGGTATCTAAACGTCCCGATGCGCTGAATAATAATCATAAATACGACAAAAAAAAGTGCCTTTAATCAGTAAAATACGCCATTTTCCAGAATAACCTCTCGTTAGCTTTATAAGTGGCGCGTAACGTTTGTGTCACGAATGTGACGTCACAGCAATCCACGTCATTTTGTTCATATTTTGGTTTGAATACTAGGATTGTTCACTACATTAAACAGGACAGGACAGAAAATCTTGCCAATAGAAAACTTCCTGAACGTCTTGAAAATGTTTCAGATTTTTTTTTTGATTTTTTTAATATCGATTTATTTACAGTCGCATCATCAGCTCAGCGACTCAATTTTCCTCGTCGGAGGACTGATTTGACGAGCATCTTTCACGCACACAAACATCCATGCCCTCGCCGGGATTCGAACCCGGGGCCTCTGTGATGTGAGGCAGTCACACTAACCCCTACACCACAGGAAGTCGGCTTATTTTTTATTTTGTGGTATCATTGGATTCAGTTTGTTACTAAAGTTCGATAATTTTGAACTCCGGACGTTCAGAAAACGCTAAAATTGAGACCTGAACGTATGGTATATATGTTTTAAAATTTACCTGTCTTATTAAAATTTCTTTCTCTATGTCAGTAGTTATAACAATCTGCGTATTGCCGATTTGTTTCGCTCTCTAGTAGGAAAGCGTTAGTGAAGCGTCCGTATTAACGTTTTCCGACAAATACGTGACGTCACAGCAAGTTACGTAAAATTTCACATATTTTAGCACTGGTATTCAACTAGTTATTCATAGCGAAAAACGACGGATTTGTGTAATTCACGTGGTGCATCTGATGAATAATTTTCTGTAAAAAACATGTCTCGGTGAGATACACTTTCCCTCTACGGGGTTACCCAGCTTGCCCAGCCCAACATAATATATACAGTATATCGCCTTAACTAGTGTAATTTTTACTCTTGACGTGGAATGTCGTTTAGTCAAGGACTTCAGTCTAATTGGCATGTTAACTCTTGTACTTGCTCCCATTACGTTATTAAAAGTTCCATACAGCACGAGTCACGAAAGTATCACAAAATAAGTGTCCTGTTTTACTACAGTGTTGTAGAAACTCATTTAATGTTTTTAACCGAGCACTGTGTAAAATAACAGGATATAAAGAAACGTTCACCTTGGTGGTGTAATTTCCGTTCGCAGCCACTCCCAGATTTTCCGAGGAGCGATTGTAGCAGCTCACTTTCTCACTGTACCGTCGTTGGCCATCCTAGTACCGATCGCCTCGTTTCCTTCTTCGTCGGTCCAAATTTATTTCGTATCATCGCTCTTAAATGACCGTTTTGTAGGTTCTAGCCCTAGACGAATAAAATTTTCAGAAGTCCGTACTTGGCCCAGAAATAAATTGTTGTAGTAACAATAGATCACTGAAAATTAAAATGTGGTTATTGCTTTTTATAGACAATATTTAATATTGTTCCAAATTATTTTTAGTTGTGTGAAAATGTGGTAACCCAATGTCACTAGACATTTTGGTATTCAGTGGTAGTTATTAGTAAATTATTATTTTTTTCTGTTTTGTCAGAATGGCAACACGTAAGATCTTTATTCGAATGAAGTAGGTGCAAAATGTAATTCCACCCAATATATTAATATATTAATCCTCTGTCGATTACTTCCTTTTCGAGTACTTAGCCGTTCCTTTATTATTCTTCCATTCACATTTCACCTCCGCTTAAATTAAATCTCAAGTCTGACGGGATTCGATCAACAAATTGAATTATTGCGATGTGACACGCCGGTTATCCTTTAATCTATATCCTTTTGGACTATATGAGTAGCGTGTAATTAAATTTAAGGTATATAAAAACGTGAAGATTAAAAAATATATATTTAATTTCTTGGGTCCGTCAGTCCTGTATAGAAGAAATAAGATGCGTCATATAATAATTAAAATTATGTAAATGAGAAAATTAGATAATAATAAATATATATAGATTCACACTTACGAATTGGAAAATCGTAAATATTATGTATAATTGCCCTAAATATCATACACAAATAAAAAATATGAATCAATATGGAAAAGAGAAAGATAATATTTAATTTCGAAGTAAAATTTGAATTAGAAAATACCTGAATGAGAAACAGAATATAGAAATAGAGTTATACATAAGTACCGAGAATTATTAAGGTAATTTATTTCGTATTTATGAATTCAAATTTTTTTGAGCAAATTAATTCGTAAGTTATGACAACAATGGTGTATTATAAAGATTGTAATCAATCTTTTACACAGTAGTTGCAGTAATTAAAAGATGTTCTAAACACAAACAAAATATATCTTCTTGGAGACTTTTTAACATTAAAAAGAGAGAATATGCAAAATAGGTTTCGTAGAACAATTGGTATTTTTTTTAGCAATTTCGTAGTATTTAATTATTTTATTGACATAAAAAATCGTTATGAGAACACATATGTAGCTTGTGGAAGTGAGTGTGTTTCGCCACGATTATTCGGAAAATTCGGCAGTGGCTGGGAAGTGAAATACCACCCATCCACTTAAACCATCCAGGAAGTGAACGCTTTGTGGCAATGCTGGGTAGAAAACGAAAAATTTGTATTCATAGATTTCAAGTGGGGAAAAGCGTAAGCATGTGATATATTCTTGTTTGAGATGTAGAGAGGAGAGAAAGCAGTGGAGAAAACTCGAAACATCTGCAACGTTCTATCGCGACGGGAATGGCAAAAATATTTTAATCGTATTATTAAGAGCCAATATCTGGACTAACGTCGACCTTTGATGAAGATTACTTAAACGCGTAGGTTTCCGATGATACTACGCCAGCCATCCGGAGAATTGGCAAATGTAATGAACTGTGGGCAATTATCCGTCATGTGGCAAATACACTCAAACCTCCTAAATTGTGTGCCGAGCGTAAGCCTTCACTTGTCCGCTGTATGTTTGCTAATCATTGACATCGATCAGTCCTTATCAAATGGTGCCATTATTTCAGCATCCAAATCTGAAACAGCTATTAAAGTAAAACATACGCTTCAATAAATATGAGAATCGCTGTTTGTAAACCAGCTAGTTTCAAGCAGCAGTAGGCGAGACATTGTTAGAAGAACACGTTGATGCACGTCCGTACTTCACTAAGTCAGCAAAAATATGTATCTAGAATTCATGTCAGGCGTTTCTGATGCATCAACAAATTTTACTCGCTCGAATTTAATTTTTTTTGTGTGTTCTATACATATCAGATTAAAAATAATCTTCGAATGTGCTCTGCAGCAGATTTCATCAGACGTAGAACTACGCCTGTCCGTCATTAAAAATGTAATAAAATGTGTTTCTAGTGTTATTGTATCCAACTTAAACCAAAATGGCTTGCAATGTCCGTTCATGTCGGAGTAATGTCTACAAAATCAGGTGTTTTGTGTTAGACGTGTGATTGAAGCGATACAAAGATATTGCAGGACTGAGACTTTTGTGAATTTATGAAACTCATGTTGTCTTACAAAAAAAGGACATAATATCAAATTTATTCTCCTTAATTCTGCCTAAAATTAAATCAATTCCATCTCGACAACGCATCTGCTCACTGTATTATTAGTATTAGTACTATACTATATTACTTTTATGTTATAAAAAATTTGCCCTTTAATAGACATGATTTATACAGAGATCTTTAGTTCAGAAGTGACAACCTAAATCTGACTATTCCTAGTTCCGTACATCCTTTCGACCGATAGTGCATTAATTGAACAGCTATAAAATACTTTGAATTTTATTGCATCTATCCCAACAAACATACCTCCGAATTTCTTTACCTTTACTTAAATATACTTCTTGAGTACTGCAGGATATAATTGTTCCTCATTACGAAAGATTGAATTTATGAAATTGTTAGCGATTCATAATGTAAACTAATAGTCGCTATATTGGAGTCACTAATATAGCACGAAAATTAACTTATATTTTCCGCAAGGATCGTAAAGTATTTCGTATTGTTTTATTTTTTCATTCGATGGATAAAATTATACTTTTTATTCAATGAAAATATTTCTGCTATATTTCATTACATAAATAGGAACTATTTCCTTTGTTCATCGCGTAGTAACGTCGCTAGCGTGACGTCATGGTTTCTTGGCGCGCGCAGCATTTTAACTCCAAATGATCACATTTTTAAATTATACTTCTTTCCATCTTAATGTTACGGGTTTCTCACACCCCAACCCCCTCCCCTACTTTTCTCGCGTTTTTAAGAATATATGTACCAATTTTTGTTGCAATATGTGCACACGTTTAAATCTGTATAGAAATTAACGTAAATACATACATACATACAAATGTACATCCATTTTTATTATATAGATAAATAAATTCAATAGTCGAATTGGAGGAGTGGTTAAATATTTTTATTTTGTTTTATTTTAATATTGTCTATGAGTTTATTAAATTCAGTGATATCATTTAATTTACTCATTTCTGTGTCACTCGTTAACCCACAAACAGTAATTAAACGTCCTGGGGCCCTATATTTCCATAACGCCATTTCTTTTTCAGTTCATTTTCGAGCATTAGCGTACATCGGAAGGTTATATTAATAATGATAATATTGAAAACAATATCTAAAATTTATAATCATGTAAATGAATAAATATACGGCTTTTAATCAGAAAATTATAATGTGTATTAACAGGAATTAATTTTATGAGGTTTCGTACTCTTTTAGGATCCCTTCAGGTTGGAAGAATAATATATAAAATTATTAAAGAACTGTACCAGAAGAAATCATATGAGGGGACGAAACGTCGTAAAAATAATTACTGTTAAACATTATAACTTATATACAAAATTATTCTAAATACCGTCCAATTTAAAGAGGTTTGTATATTAATAGTGTACATCTTTATCAAAAATTTGGTTTAATTTTTACTATTCTGGAATAAATGTGCTTAAAAACTGGGGAAAAAATAACTATTGACAGAAATTGTTTGAAAATTCATCTTTAAACAGCTTTGGAGAAAGCGCTTCAAACAAAAATTGTTTTGCCTGCTTCCTTTAACAACTTAGAATTAAAATACGGAAATAATCATGTCTCAAAAATTGATCATTAAACTGGAGATGAGTTGGAGAATGTATAGAAGAAAGGTGAAACAAAAAATTCAGTTTAATATGTAGAACTCTCAAACTCTAGTATTTTATAGACGTCCGGCCTTACTTCGCAAGTGTATTTCCAGTATGAATGAACTTAATAGGACCGTGGTGAATGATAACCGACTTGTTTGGGAGTGACAGGTGGTTGTTTGCGAGTCTCGCATACAGGTGGCAGCAGCAGCGCCGCGCATGCGCGTCCTGCGCTGGAGATGGCGAGGAGCCGAGCTAAACTTAAACTAGAACAGTGCGAATCTGCGTAGAGCCGTCATGGGGGGTCGCGTCGCGCTCGTTTGCTGCTGGACGCGTAAGTACTGCGGCATCTTGCCTCGCGCAATGCACATTTTTATTTTTTTACATACTAGTCGCTTACATAATCCTCGATGCTCCCTCCAATAAAAGCGTGATCCGGCACTTAAAATTGATACTTCATGTTATATTATAAGACAATTGTTAAAAATGTGCTAAAAATAATTTTTTACTGTTGGTTTTACTGTCACGTGTTTTGATCGTTTACAAGTGGAAACTAAAAGCTATTTTGATAAGCGAGGATTTTTTTTCCACGAATGTGGTGTTCTCAGATTTCAACCTCGGTAAGACACCACGGCCACTATCATTATTTACATTATAAATTCTACACTTTGCGCGTGAAAAGCTAGTTCTTAGTAATACCTGGAAAAATCATTTTAAAATTTCAGTGCTACAAATTTTCGCGAAAAAGCGGAGCGTTCTGAGGTTTAAAATTATGCTGTACGTCACGTAAGGAGAAGGGGGAAAATATCCCGTATCATAAACTGAACCGTTTATTGACTTTCGCTTGCCGCATAAAGGCTGAGGAACCCAAAATCGTCTTGTTTATCCCTTGGTCCGTATCCATACGAGTACCACTGGTTGCGCTTGTTACGTCCTTGCACAACGTAAAATCATGACATCTCAAGGGCCATGGATTAAAAATCAATTCATAGGAAGGTAGAGGGATAGAAGCAATGAATTTATGGCCGCACTGTTTGACTCGTTCAGAAATGTTCCCCCCAAGTAATGGAAATAAAGTTTATCATGATTATTTTTAAGCAACCTGATTTATTTTAGCATATTATATTTGATAGTCACTCAAAATTCTCTTTCGTCCGATTGCTTTGATTATTTCGCGGCATCTCTCTGGCTGGACACGGACCTTCCTAGTCAATTTAAGGTTTTGCCTATCGTTTAGTACCGTTACACGAGTCTCGTGAGGAAATCATTTGCTACATCTGCAGTCATGCGTTGAAAATTAATAATAATTCTATGAAATACTGAAAAAGAACTCACCGGGGATTTTTCTCATTATATTTTGCTTACCTTTCATTTCACCACTTTACTCTACGCAATTAGGCAACAAAAAAAATTGTTTCTTAAAGCGATGTGATCGAACGTATCTGTAGGGCACTCGAGCTGTCGAATTACAGATTTAGATATGTGAATGTTTTAAATCGTTTGCCGTATAGCTCTTAAATAAATCTGAGTGGATGAAGTCTGGCAGTCCCAGTTACCTTTCTGTGGGATAATCCAAGAGTAGTGTAAAATAAACCTCTACCAAATAGAGTTCATCCTCAGTTACCAATGCTAACGTATCTGTGATCGATCAGCGATTTCGTCACAAAAGAAACGAGAAGGAAGAAAAGGATAGATCAGGATAGTGAAATAGTACGGTTTCGAAGTAACTCTGAGCCGCCTCCGGGCTAGTGTAGTGGTGCATTCTGAAATGAGAGCCAAGTGAAGAGCGAAGAAATTTATTGCTCCAGTGTAGAGCAATGTGGACTGATGAACGACAAAGGCCAACTGCCACCACTCAGATATTCTTCCCCAACGTAGCTCAACGTGGTCTTTAATAGAGTCGATCATCACCCTGGTGACGGTATTTACGAAAAAAAATTGCAAGTAATAGGAGGTTTACAAAACTGTATCTGTGAAGTATTTTCCTTTTAACGTGAATACAGTTCATTGGAGGGTAATTCCGTGACCGCCGATGCGTCACGATAGTATGATTTTCCGTTTTAAATGAATTTGAAATTCCAGTAAAGCATATTAATACTCACTTAAAATTAACTGTGATTCTGTAGACGTGTAACCTGACACTCTGAGAAAATTTTAGTGGCGAAATTTTACTTGCATTTTACTAGTATTGTACAGTGAGGGCCTGGTGTTAGTTCAGTGACTTGTCCGACACAATTTGCACTGGGAACTGGCTGCGTTCCCGCTGGCACGAGCGTCGGCAATGACCGCGGAATTCCACTCTGCAGAGCGTCACGGCGATTCCCCTCGTCTTATCAGAATGTAAATATTCGGAATAAGAAACGAGCATCTTTCGTTCCCAAATAAAGTTGTTAAAGTATTTTTGAACGTTACTGTTTGTCTTAACGTAATTAGGATAGAAAAATCTCGACATGACCGGGAATGGAACTCAGGATCTCAGCTTATCACTATACAACTAATAGAACAAGCTTACGTGGCGCCGGGATAACTCGGTGGTTAGAGCGACGACATACAACGCGGAGATCCTGGGTTCGATTCTCTGTCCTGCTAAGATTTTTCTATCCTTATTCATTAATTCCCTTTTATAGCCTTTTGATAATTCAATATTTCTATTTTATATGTCAGGGTCGTGGGTTCGAGCCCCACGTTGGGCGCCATAAAATTTATAATGGTTTTTAATATATTTAATTTATTACAAAATAAAATTATTTTAATTTATTAAATATAATCTCAGAGTCTTATATTTAGCCTGTTCAGTGAGAACCATATGAAGTAGAAATACATTTTTTCTTACAATCACCCTTTTTCTCACAGCTGATCTGCTATTATAACAACCTCCAACGACAATACCTTCGTCGCCACACACTGCCAAATATCTCCCTTCCAAAGAGATGTAAAAAATTAAATAAAGTTACACATTCGTGAAATATGATTCATTACAGTCTTTACAGCTGAGATTGATTGAAAGCATTTCTTCTTTCCTTGATTTACGATTTATTTTAAGGTGGGATCCGAACAGTTACTTCCATATGAAAATAAGATAAATTATTTACCTGTCATGCAATTATAATTCAGTGAATAAAATAGTCAATAATCCCGAAAAATTAAATAAAATAAATGTTGCAAACACAAAACACAGAATTGCATCTCGTCTTTGGGACTTGATCAGGTGAAAAATTAATAAAATTATATAGTAGCGTTATGTCAAAATGGATGATAATTTTTTAAAGATAGTTTAACATAATAATAAAATTTAAAATTGTTATAATAAATTATATACACATGTATTATGTTGAATTCATTTGTTAATTACTTGTAGGTTTTCCCATTCAAATTCAATTTTTTAAAAGTAAAATAAACCTATGGATTATATTAAATATTTTTGGTTTGTAATTTGTTAATGGTATTTTTGTAATTTTGAATTTACTTATTTTATTTGACAAGTTTAAATTGAGTATTCTATGGAATACTATCGGTTTGTAGCTAAGATAACAAAAAAATTTTGCTTATCCAAGTACGACATTTCTCTTATTTTAATACAAATGTAAGTTTGATCTCATTCTATATAAATTACTGTAAAAATTTAAAATTTTGTTATATTATATAAATATGTCTATTTAAATTTTATGTCAGAATCCAAATTTGACATCAAAATAATATTATATATTTTTTATTAATTTATCACCTGATGACGTTGCAAAGGTGGAATGAAACGTTGCGTTTAGTTTTACAAATTATCGCCATCCACATACCGTATATAAATTATGCTTAATTTTTTTGACTTATTGACAATTTTATTTATTTAAAATAATTGGTAAAGTTACCGATATGTACGTTCTTTTGAATGTGCGCAGAAACGTTTACTAAACTATACTTATGAGGAGATGGAGACTTATCTACATAACACCACATAATGTTAATAATACTTGTTACTATATGACAATATATAAGTTAAAGACGCAAAGTCAGTAGGAGTAACGTTCAACTCTTTAATAAACTTGTGTTACATACTTTTCTCGTTATTGTGAGAATATAACCAATCTTCAGTCGCTAGTGTCTTCAATTGCTCATCATTGTACTGTCGGAAATGGAATTTAGATACGGGGGAACGAAAATACTAATCCATCCGTCGGATTTCACCGTTTTCCAATATTTCATTAGCAGCAGTACGAAGTGGTCTTCTGTTATCTCCCCACGGACAAAAAAACTCTGAATTCACCAGAATGCAAATTCAGTAGCGTTCAACTCTCGTACCTAATACTAATATATATACCGTCATTTGTCTGAGGAAACTCATTCTCAAACGTCTAGGAACACAGCTGAACATTTCACGTTAATGATGTTACCCGCGCTGTTATGTACTCCGTCCGATCGCACCGGTATTTTCCAGAAAATAGATATCAGCGACTCAGCTAGTAGGAGTTCAGTGTCGCTGTTGGAGAAAAGGAGCTCAATTCTACTTGTGGAAAAAATTCCGGTTCGAGCAAAGAGCGTCAATATTTATTATCCGCTCAGGAAATTCGCCGGTCTCGACCAATTTTGATCGTTTAACCTTTGGGTTCCGAGACTGGCTCAACTTCGAGTCTTTTACAAATATACGTTTTATAAAAATGCCGAACCGACTTCATGTGATGTACTGACTAACGTCTTTGTTTTGGGTCATAGACGTCCAGAGTTTGAATATAGATGTCTATCATAGCCAAGAAAGTCGCGGTTAAAGAGAATCGGCATATTGACAAGGCGCCATTCCTAAATCCGGAAAGTGTCACGTTAGACAACAGTCGTTTTAGTAGTGCGTGGTCCTCTTGGACAGTCTAATTTCTTATTTAATATTTCCGTTTATGAAGTGTAATGATGTTTTGAAGAATGTTTTGGGAGTGTAATTGATCGAACTATTTTTCTGGGAACCGTAAAACAATAATTATTCTTCTGTTTGGTTATTAAGTAGGAGTCTTTTAGTAATGATTAAAAAAAGGATGTGGTTTCACTATTTCAATCATAATCCCTCCCTCTTTGCTTATGACGAGCTAGCAGTTCAAATGTTGTCCTCATGTAACTTTAATGAGACTATCGTGAGGGCTACTTCCACTTTCAAGTCGCCATAAATCAGAATCCAGAAATTAGTTACAGTTTTATTACGAGAAGGGTTGTGCCTACAACTATTGACTAACCTGTGTGCAATTTTGTGAAACACATTAACTTCTGAGTGCTCGTATTTGGTCCTACGTTTGTTTGTGTTGTATTGACTGGGATGTAATTATTTATTCCCCTCGTGCAAACATGGAATCGCAGGGCCCGAGTATATTTAGCTCCTGCTGCACAAATGGGCGCCTCTATTAGATCTTTATCGTCGATATCCTCTGCATCTACTGAGCAAGAATTCCGCTTTAACCATCTTCCCCTTCTCGTCGTTCGGCACGGAGCTCGTCATAAATGGTTCATACTTGAGATCGAACTGACCGCCAGCGTGACAATACAACGTGTTCGGACTTCAAGTGGATATTTAGGAAAGCGAGGTGACCTGAAATGTCCGTATTGTTGGGAACATTGCCAGACAGAGATCGGTGTGTGTCCAATAACTTCACGTTCTGCCCTCTCGAGGCCAAGGTTGTGACCTCTATGTCGTACAGCCGCTTGCTGGAACTTTTTTTTAGATCCTTAGATACCATGTTTACGTCAAAATAATTTTTCAAAGATTCATTCCACTATTACTTACCGTATGTAACAAAAAATTATTTGAATAAGAAAGATAGTCAATTCAGACAAAAAAAGTGGTAACATAAATACCACACAACGTTTCTGGGATCCTTGTTCCTTTCGTCAGAAGCGAAGAAGAGCCTGGAGCGACACAATTGCACTTTAAGTTGGTTTCTTCGGTGAAAGACTATGAAAAGTTTATTAAAGACCATAGATCAGTGCATGGAAAACGTTGTATTTCGTTTATCCAGCCTCTGAGGGTGTTAAGCGTTTTAGATTTCTTTGCCATTCTGTGATATCTGAATTAACATTATATATTTTTAAATATTGTTGGTAGTTGGAATCTAAGTACTTGATTCAGCCTGTGCTTTGTCCATCTATAATTATAAATAAATTCGGCATCAACTCACCATTATAATAAATCAGAATTGACAATGTGTTGATACCAAAAAATTTTCAAAAAGACAATTAGCCTCAGTGAAAATAGACAAAAATATTTCTGAAATGAAAAAATTTACGTCTGTATGGAAATTAATAATAAGAAAGCTAAATACAGACAAAATAAGTGATAATATAAATACCACACAACGTTTGTGGGATCATTGTCACTTTCTTCAGGTACTAATAAGGGTCTAAAAAATTGCATTCGTCTGTTGCCAAAACTCAAAAGCGACGAAAACGCAACGACAATGGGAGAGCCAAAGGGTTAGCTTAACAATAAGGGAGAAACGACAATGGAAAACAGCGTAATAATAAGGGATCACAGCAATTATTGTGCCTGTTTGTACATTAATAGCTGTGATGTTTGATTCAATGTGAAGCATCTCTGAAATGAATCTGGAATAGTACCTGATGTGAATGTCAAAAATCTTATCATTTTGCCAATCAAATGTTTGTTTAGAATTGATTATATGTTTGGATAAATATTTATATTAATACTTTTTTGTCTGCTATCTTTTTATTCATTATTTTCTATCAGACGTAAAATTTTTTATTTATTTAGTTACTTCAAATGTAGTGCGCTTATAGATGAGAGAGTCGAAGTCTGTTGGTTTTACGACATTTAAGCATAATAAAATAAATATTTTAGCCAATCAGAAATAAAAGGGATATTTAATGTATTGTTAAGTTCAATAATTACATTTAATTATGAAAGTATGTATAATAACAACGTTTCATCCCAGACTTCGAGGTTTGATTAAGTGATACGTATACATTAACGAGAAAAATTGAGCAGAATTAAATAAATTTATAGAATAGAAAATTTTCTTCTTGATGTCATTGAAGATCAAGCAGGATTATTTTGTTTCTCATAAGTGTGAGAGTTGCAATTAACAAGTGTCAAATCAAATATATTTCTCATGCTTTTTCTTTTTTTTTAAGGTGTAGACAGGCGGAAAGGTAGAGGTAGGTATCCAAGGGTTAACTAGGGCTCCCGGGCTATGATTTAAGGATCCTACCCCTCAATTCGCCTAAAAGTGATGCAGGGAAAACACTAGAAAAACCTGCATCAGGTAGGTCGGGCATTTGGTACTTGTCCCTCACCCTTCGGATGGCGGGAGAGGAGTTAGCTGTGGGGTCGCAGCTTTCCCTCGCCGTGCCTTGACCGGTGTAGGAGGCAGCTGGCCGACTATTCCAAAAGGAATAGCGAACAACTCTTACCGTATGCTCAAGGTCTGCGACCCCGGAACATACACCTCTCGAAACAGGCCGAGGTGCGTCGGCATGTGGGAACCTTAGTTCAAAAAACCAGAGAGATGTGAAGGCATCCCCAAAGATAGCCTCCGCCAGAGTTCTCTGGGAAGGTTCACCTTCGAGAGAATCCTCCCGCAGACTGTGTTTCTCGCGCTTATTCTTTTTAATATATGTAGAATTTTCATGGTCTTTCAACTTGAACCTATACCTCAATTTTATGTATCAAAGCTGCAAAATATAAAGAAAATCGAATCATATAATTTATTGGTCCGCTGTGACGTACGACTAATGGAATATTCGGACTTCAGATTGATTATTACTGAAAGCATCTACACCCAGTACATTTCCAGAACAACCCATTTTAGATTTAATGGCCGTGATCGACGAAAACCGCTTCGTGTATCATCTACATGCGTGAAAAAAAAAGTTTGACGTTGATATTTGTTTAAAAAGACAATTTGGACGTTTATTTGGTTACCAGCGCTTTTTATTTGCATTAAAATTGCGTGTAATTTTTCAGAGATGTGTTCAAAAATTTTATGTAAAACTATTCTCTTTACCCTGGCTGTTGAATTTAAAATCAATTCATTAAACGTTTCGATAGAAAACAGGAGAAAACGCCTAAAACAGACTAAAGGAAAATATCATAATAATATGGCAAAATGAGGAATACGTAGACGTGTTTATGTTGTCACCCCGAAATGAAATTAAACTATCTGATTGAACCCTTCAAGGGTTTATTTGAAATTTAACGGTTTTAAAAGTCAGAACTGAGACCCCGTCAAAGTAAGACATCTTCCGTTTTTAATTTCTTTTCGTAGAAAAGCAACTTTTAAAAGCGCCGATTAGTTAACCGGTGTCAATCAACGCTCGCATTTTCAAGTTGTCCACGTTGGTGAAAGTCCTTATCCAGTTATCTGCGCGTTTACGGAGAAAGCTAGGTTGAGTAGTCCACTTTTTTTGAATTCCGAATACTTAGCTTAAGTTTTTAAAAATATTGTCAACGGAAAATTATAAAAACTTCTTAAAAGACACTCATTTTTCATATTCACATTTTATAATGGTGCTAATGATAAACTCTCTTCTTAGATTGTCTTATTTCTGTTACTCGCAGTAAGCACTGAAGTAATAGCTTTATTTTCCCAAGAATCAGGCTATTTAAGGGTCATAACAGGATAGGAAGGGATTTAAAGGTGGGATGCGAAAGGACGAGTACGGTAGCCAAGGGTTAACTATGGCCCTCTTGGGCACATTTTAGGGATCTTCCTCGGAAAGATGTGATGAAGTAAAACCTGCAATATGTATGTAGTTAGGGCTCTCGATAATTGTCTCACGCCCTTCCGATGATTCAGAACAGCGGAAAACTGAAGCTTTATACTCAAAGTCTACGAGCGTACATCTCTCAAAACGGGCCTAGGTGTGTCAGCTTAAGGGAACCTCAATTTAGAAGCAGAGAGAGAAAAGAAAGACATTTCCGTAAGTTGTCTTCTCCTCTTCTTCGAGAAATGTCTCGTACCGAAATAAAATTTAAAGACTCTAATTACGGTAACTAGTGTTGGCAAAATGCGAGCATATTATTAATCAATAATTTGTGTATCGTCATGAATGTCAAATATTTAAAGTTAATTGAATATAGAAGGTTTTCTATTTCTTAATTATATCAATTCCAATCGGGAAAAACGTTTATCAACTTGTTAACATTTTACGTCAAATATATTAACTAACTCTAGATGCAGAAATATTATTTTAAAAGTTATAGTAAACATTTAGGTTTTTAGTTTAGTATTTTCCTAATCTAATAGAAACAGTTGCATATTTATGATGAAATTGAGAATTGTCGAATAATTTTATATTTCGCGAATCATAAGGTTTTGTGTAAATCAGGAATAATTTACTGTCCGATAAATTAAATGTGACATAAATTAACCTAATTTCAGGGATTATTATATGTTTCAGGCTGTTAATGCTACCTCAACATTATTCCCCTTAATATTGATACTTATAGGTTTACTGACGTCCCCTCCCCCTCCTGAATTATAAGAAATTTTCTGTACGGTCAATTGTATATACTAAATTCCACGTGCAATTACTTAGAGCCATGAATTGTGTTGGCCTTGATTAGAATTCCATCACAGTTGTTTCAGGAAAGCAGAAGCGGGGATTTCAGCCCCGATCCTTAACATTACGAGTTCCGCGGTTTACCACGGCACCGCTTCGTTGCGTCACGTCATAACGGATTATGGAACTCATTGTTCCATCCGCTCATAAAGTGATATTCGATTTCTTGAGTCCTCAAACGGTTATTTAGATATAATCATCTGTAACAATGTGAGCTACAATCATTTTCGATGACGTTTCTAATCTCCGGATGTTGAGAATAAGATACTGAATATATCTTACGTACGATTGCCAAACGTTCTCCCAAAAATTGTAATATAATGGGCAAATGTGCCTAAAACGTACCGCTAGATGTCACCGTATTGTTTCCTGAACACCTACGGAACCCCCATACCCCCCCCCCCCTAATGAGTTGTTCATAATATATTTTTATATTTCATAACAGTGTTTCAACTATTTCTAATCAGATTAATTGATGATTATCCATTTATTGAATTGAAAGGAATTCTTGGAAAGTAACAGACGTAATATGTGACTTTAATTTCACTAATCATAAATTTCAATTTCGGGACTATTAAGCATTTTAGTTTCAGTTGTACTGAATTAAATTATATCCCATTAGTTCATCGGAAGTAATTACACAATTATCATTTATATGCTGCAGTACCAATACATTTTTTATCTTATATGGGTTATGCACTGATACTCGTCTGTTTCCATACAATTTTTCTCTACGGTATCTGCGTAAACATCAAGGCTTTACATTTCAATCTTAATATACTTCTAATATACGTGGCAATAATTATTTTTTTGTTTTCCCCGAACGTAATATCACAAGCTTGGAATTTACTGCCAGTAATCCGCGTAATTTTGTTTTATTATCGTCATGAATTGAGTTTTATTAAGGACTAATCCTGTTTATTTATACGAGTCTTTTATGCGTTGTATGGAAAAGATTGTGAAGTTGCCTCTTTATTGGGATTAATTTAGTGTAAATGGAAAATACCCTTAATTGATTACCAAGAAACAATGAAGGCGACCAGAAAAAATGAAGAGATGTTGAAAGAAATAAGGGATGAAATGAGTTCAGGCGAAAAAATAACCCAAAGCGAAAGGAATAGGTTAAACCAACAACGAAGAAGAGAATATGTCACTCAAGTTTCTGACAGCCTTGTCCCTTTCTTCAGGTGCAGAAAAAACGCAAGAACCTAGAGAGACACAACTGCACTAAACAGTTGAAAAAACTTTAAAAAATTTAATTTTCAGTCAGACTTAATTTTTTTCATTTTAAGAGAATTATAATAGCAGGGTATCACAGGACAACAATATATCGATGTAGAACTAATCAGAATTCATCAAACGTTACCCCGATAGATTTCAAATGCACTTCTGGAAATGCCAACGGAAACGAGTAACGTTGGCAATTCGATACTGTTGGCCCGTAACTTATAGACAAAATGAGCGACGGAGTGATGCGACCAGAGGGTGGAACCTCTAGATGGAATAAGGAGAACCAACAAGAAATTGAAGAAAAATAATTGATTGGAATTGTTCGAGCAATAGAAACTGATGGCAGAGAGTTTCGATATTTTAAGGAAGGAGTACATAAAAATAAAAATCGTTTTATCTGAATAATATCAGATGTTTTGGAAGTTTCAAAATAATGAGAACGTTAGGTAGGCCTTCACTGTCAAAGGACTGAGCAGGGAAGTGCCATACTACAATGCAGAGAGGGCGTCAGAGGAAGGAGGTCACATAAGC
Source organism: Zhengitettix transpicula (assembly GCA_037074705.1). Lineage (NCBI taxonomy): Eukaryota > Metazoa > Arthropoda > Insecta > Orthoptera > Tetrigidae > Zhengitettix > Zhengitettix transpicula. The sequence goes on along the minus strand of CM073593.1, from coordinate 28,090,730 downwards.
AGAATTAAAAAACTATTCTAAAGTCGTTTATATTTTCAAAAGAATAATACTATTCGTTAATTTTGCGTTTTTTAAAAGAATCACAATGGAAGGTTGTTTTAAAGAAGAAAACATTTAAGGGGCAACATTTATAAAATCTAACGCATGATCCTGAGCCTGTGTACATGATTTATAGTATTCTGTATTGTTTTCTTATTGATATTGTTGGTGAAATTTTTAACTTTAATGAATATTTCAGTAAGTTGATTGATTATTTATGATACCGTAGTTCGGTTAAGGACAGTTTTTACCATTTTATTGAGGTTATATTATTTTCTTTGGTTAAAGAGTGGTTTTTAGATTTATTGGAAATTTTGGGTTTTACGTATTCGTGTAAGGTTAAATCAATTAGCAAATTACTGTAAATCTGTATATCTACCATTCGTGGCTTATTACAGACAGCGGCAAACAATTCTCCGAGTAACGGTTAATACGATTTAGTCAAGCACGCACATTCAATACGTTATGTCGGATATATCATGATTTTTTTAATCATTTTATCACCTTTCAGGAACTCTTATTCCATTTATATAACAGTAATAATCAATTCAAGAAGCATTTTCTTCGTCGGTCCCAAATTACAAGTATCTCTCCGGATCACGCAAGAACTCACTGACCGGGTTGTCCGTGTTTCAGGTTATGTTTCAGCAGCGCAAGTTTTCATTGTAATTTCTTTCTTCCAGGACAACGCAACAAGAAGAACAACGGAGACAGAAAGGACGCCGTTAGCAGCAACTGTACGTTTTCCGAGTGAAACTAACCGATACTTATAACGCTGACCAGCCTTTTGCTCTGAAGGCGATTACGCTATCGTAATTACCCAGCTATTTGTCAGGCGTAATCTCCGGTCAGAACATCCGGCTGTATTTCTTACTAACTCGTAACATAAATCGCCGATACTCTTCCACTCCTCGAAAAAAAAAGACAATATTGGTGTATTTATTCAAACTCGTACGAAAATTTTTTTTTTTCATATCTACTATTAATATACACACATCTTACTTACTTCTACTTGTCATGAAATAGCCTATATCACGAAAAATTTTAGTTGTAATTTTTTACTCTGTAAAGTCGTTGCCCATAAATGCTTTGAGACCATTTCCCCTCTGCTTTAATCTTCAAACCCCTACGAAAGAAAATTAATTTTTTTTATATTCATTACTAATATACACTCTGCCTACTTACTTCCATTTGACATGAAATAGCCTTCATTGCGAAAAATTATCATTGTAATTTTTCACTCTCTAAAGTCGTCAACCATTAAAGCTTTTGAGCCTATTTCTGCTCTGCCTTAATCTCAGCTGGTCTTCATTACACATTTTCATTGTTGCGGTTTATTCTTTACGTCTGCTGAATTGAGCAGGCAGTTGTTTTCAATATAAAATCTTCCCAATCATTTTTGGCAACTTTTCCCAGTTCGACACAAATTCGTCCTATATCGTTATTTTAAACGAAAGTCAGTAATAAAATATTTTCAAAGTCTACTACCATAAGATTTTTAATAATTAAGGACAGTTAATTTTTATTATTTCCAAGAGTTGTTTTTAGATGGAGGAGTAATATAATGACTACGGTAAAGTTTTTCTTAATTATCCGAAACCGAGATCAAGACTACGGAATAATTAATAACCCGCAACCGAAGTTTAATGCGAATGTATATGAATATATACTATTTCATTTTCCCAAAGAATAACGCTGCCAATTGGTATAAGTTAATATACAAAACCGAATTTGTGTCGAGTTGACAACACTTCAGACTTTGCTTTATAGGGCCTCGCGATCGATGTGACTTATGCAACGACTGACCAACTTCATCTGCTGGAGACCTAAATCCTAAACGAAACGTGAATGTATAGTAACATAAATCTGGAGATGATAATAGCTTTCACGAAGTCATCCGAGGAAAAATTTGTTTACTTCGAATAAGCTCGTAGTCACACGCGGACATATTTGTAAATTCACATACGATAAAAATATTGGGATCAACAATTTATTTTCTTTGAATAATGATTACTAGGTATTACCTAAATTCCTATCTTCCGATTCCAGCGTTAACTGCATTCAATCACTGTCCTAAATATTTTAATTTAATTAACTACCTAACACTCCACTTCACTAAAACATGTAATATTTATAATTTTTAAGTACTATAGTTTCATTTCCGCATCGTGCAAAATATGACAGAAATTCACTTTGGTCGATAGGAATCTCCACAGATAAATTCTCTCCTGTTCGGAGAGTAATGAAAATTTGACATCTGTTTAGTGTTCCTTAAATTTATTTCGGAATTATTTTCCAATCTACAAAGATAACTTCGGTTTTACAGCTAATTCTATTCTATGGCTTTTTTTGAGAGTAACGAATTACTTAAAATCTCCTAATACGTTTCTTTGGAGGGTTAATACTTATAAATTGTAACCATGACCGAAGGTGCGTCAAGAAAGTCTTTTCATGAACATACACACTAACAAAATAAATAAATTATAATTATAGAAGTTATAGTTAAAATTAAATTGTTACAAATATAAAGAGTTTGAGTATTTATAACACAATTTTCTTTCACACTGTTGGGCACCAGCAGTTTGACTGCATATAATTTTATATCACCATAAATGTTATAATCAAATGAATTTACACAAAAGTTACTCTTTCTCCGGCCTTTACTTTACTTATGAAATTTACGAGACATCTCTCTGGTGAGTCGAGATTTTCCAATTCATAACAGGGCATTTGAGATTTTTTATATAATCAAGATTCAGTAAGCTCGATGTAAAGTACGAAACTCCCGAAAACAGCAACGTGTTGTTCTCCGGTTCGGACTCTGTCGCAGCGAACAGGTTGTAATAATTTGCCCAGCGCGAATTATCGCGTAAGCAGTTTCAGCACACTCGTCTCGTATCGTGTCGATATGTTAAATATTTATTGCGTGGTATTGTATGTAGTTGCTTCCCTGCGGCTTTTTTTCGAACCCTCCAAGGAGGGAACGGGGACGTCTTGTTTCCTAATCCCGGCGGGCTGGGTCCTGCACCCAGGGGAGGACGCGGTATTGTACAATCCTGATTTACACTAATAAATGAACTATTGAATAATTTCCACTGCAGCATCTGGTACTTTACTAAGCATGGTGGCCACCGCCGTGCCTGGTTTTTGTTCTATCACACTTCCATCACAGATGGAGCTCTTGCTCTGTTGTGAATTCCAATCAGATAATTTGGATCAAGTTGCCGCGTCAAGGAATAATCCAATAAAAATGTCTGTTTTACTCACCGTAATAATTTAGTCGTGCCGCCCATACCCATGATAAAATGTAAATAATTTCTTGAAGAGAACATACCAATTGTTAATGACGGGAGCTGTCAGAACGTTGAAGGATGCCTGAGTGAGAGAGTATGACCAGACAGAGTTACTCTCGAAGGAAGAAAAAAATGATCAGCTATCAATTCGGGAAATTCGTTATTATTTTTATCTCCATGACACCGAAAGGTTCCGAGACTCACAGAACGTAGTTATAAAAAAATGGACTATATGACATTCTACAATATCTGTTGTTTTAACACGGCATTTACGGGAGCGTGATTGATCTCGCTGCTAATACTTGTGGGTCAGGAATTCTAGAAGGTCATGGGGTCGCGTTAGAGCAATGAATATCTTCTGTAACACAGACAAAGGAGTGCCGGATAAATTACTGAAATATTAACCGAATATGGTACTGTTTGGCCAAAGAAATCTTGTATACGTGAACGATAATAAACGATCCATGAGATACATGGCCAACAGATAGTGATTCTGACGAATATGTTACGAAATGGGTAATGCAGCATTAGGGAGATATTTAACCAGAATATATGACGTTACTTTATCCGTATTTCTAATGACAAATAAACTTATTTTTTTGGATAAAGAGCTACAAAAACGTTCGAACATGTTGTCTCTAACGGAATAATTTCTGATGGACTTAAAAACAATCGGCATCAGCCAGATATTTACTTCCAATCTTACTGTCGTGGCACACGATTCTCTTCTCAACTTCGACCGTTCGTGGTCAGACCTAATTATGATTTGAGCAGTATCGCGTTCGGAACTGATAAGACACGAAACTTCAACTCGTTTGTGCACTTTGCGACTGTCGGCAAGAGGAAAGAGTGTGAACGGAAGTGTGAAGTGAAGTACTCGCAGAAAAGAACGGCGTAACGTTGGTAGCGACCTGCAATCAATGGAGTGACGTCACAATAAATGCAATCGTTATCCAACGGCGCGTATGACCTGTCTGTATGACCGAGGTCGTCTTCGTAAGAAACCCCACACGTACACGCATCATGATGTTACGACTATGGTGATTATTTTCCTTAAGTTAAACTTTATTTTCGAAATGAGTCTTTTCACAATCTGCGAAATTACGTCACCAGCATTTTCCGATGTATTATTTGCGTCTTCTGGTGATTACAATAGCCTATATCACACACAATTTCGAGTATTAATTGTCGTTTTGGAGAAGCACGAAGCATGATTTTTTGTCGGAATTCATTTTAAGTACTTTTATTGGATGCATTTTAAATATTGTGATTTTGTCGTCCCATCTTCCATGTTAACAATTAGCTAATTTCATCGACATATAAGAATCTTCGATTAACTAATTTGAGTTTTCTCTCCAAACGACAATAATCCGTTAAAATTTGTAAACGACTCCATCAGTCAAATCAATTTATTTCATTGTTCTCAATTTTTTCTTGATCTGACAAGGTAATGCAAACATAACAATGCCCCGCCCCGGAAAAATTCTCTCTTGTCATTGATATGTCTACGGCCCAAACTGAATTTTAAATCTGCGTTTTAAATCATTACAATACGTCAACTTATAACTTATCCATACATATTTTTCAATTCAAAACATTCTCGTATCACATTTTACCCACATTCTTCTGCTGTAGCATCAATCAATTTCTAACTTCACAACTTTATGGATAATATGTTACATTTGTAATAAACTAGTTCGATTTTAGAAAATTAATAAGTTTGTTCTTATACAGGGAAAAGGTTTCTTAACTAGTACTATACAACTTATGAAGACGTTTTCTATGACCATATTTATTATTCTAGCTTCTCAAATGTCAAAACTCTTTATTCTTACACAGAATCTGAACCAAGTAAACAAGATTACATGAGTTGTATTTTCAATTCGTCTATAAACATAACTTTATTTTTTTTCTTCCATTATGCCTAAATTATCATCAATCAGTTTTCCCCCTACAGACAGACAAATCTTCCCGATTCCTGAACCGTGTATTTGGGTGTGTATAATGCATCCAACCTTTAGTATTATGTTTCAACCATTTCTTCCTGGCTAATAAATAGTTAGGCATTTTGAAGCAACAAGAAAAGTGAGTGCTTGAGTCCTAGAACAAGTTCTCGCCACGGAAATCACAAACCAGACCACAGCGAATCTTTCGAGTTCTACCTCACATAGTAAACTTTTCTAAAGATTTTATTTCATCCTTCTAGCCACATTCACGGTAATACATTAAATCCTCTTGCTTTTGCTTCTCTTTCTACCTCAACTCCCTATACTCAGTCGTATCTTTCGGGGCTCAACTTACTATAAAGCTCTCATCCGTAATCGGCATACGACCCCATTCGCCCTCGGGCACAACCGTCTCTATCTCACCCTCCTCCAACCCGTTCCTCGGTCCACACTAGAATTTCGCATTTATTCCGTCCTTCCACGCACCCTCTTCCCGCGTCAACCGCTTTCACTTCCTTCCTTCCTCTCAAGCATCCACCGGCTCCCGAAAATCGACCAATCTGCTACGTAAACTCGTCCAGCCTAAACAAGAACTAGATCACAATAGCCTCCTTCAGAAAAATAATCTTCGTCAGACAATACACTCGACACATTGAAGCAGGCAGGCGGATACGACGACTTCCTGACACTATTCCGTAATTAGACAATTAGCTATTCAATTGTAAGGTTTTAGAATTGTTTGCAACATTCTCTGACTATCATACATCGTTCAGCCAAAGTTTCGGAGCAAGTACAGATCATCTTTTTTCCTTATTAACTAAAAATTCAAATGTCCACTAATGAATCTATGTTCGTTTTTGCTTTCGCCAGGTGATACAAGTTCGTCATTGGGTTCTTACAGCTCTTGCGTTTCTTGAATCACCTGACGAAAACAACAAGGATTACAGGAACATTGAGAAGTGTTTATGTAGCGCTAATTTTTTTCTGTTATTTGGCTACATATTTTTATAATTATTATACATTTAACTAAGACGTTTAATAATTTAATTATATATATCGATTTTCCTTTCTGATATATTTTCTCTATAATTTTTTTAATTCCCTACATACCCGTGAAAAATCTCTCCTGTTCTCGAGCAACAGTATTTTCTGTTGTCAACGTGTTTTTCAGTGAAAAACTGTCCTTTAGTCGCTCTCTTAAAAAAAAATTAATCACCACCAGACAGCGGCGTTCTCGTTTCATTAAAGGCTCTCTGTGCTTGTTTATAGTTCATCATCCGTCTTAAAGTCATTAGAAAGTGATATTTAAAATAAACGAGGTTGGTTTAACTGCGGCGCTCGTGGGCGTTATTTTGCCAGCTGGGTGCGTCTGTTCCGCGAACTACTTGGCTCAGGCTCTGTTGACCCAATGTAGCGTTCTGTTTACTCCTCGTGCCAAGCTTCCGTTCCCGAACTTCTGATTCGGCCTCTTTTAAAGTTAGTCTTGGTCGTGACGTGGTTTCGCCGCAAGTTTCTCTGGGAGAGAAACCTCATTTCAAGGCCACTTACTTCATCGCCAATTGGGTTCTTACCAAATATATGAATTACGTGCATGCCTTTATTAGTTGATATTTCCAATCGGTACATGTCATTAATGCATTACAACAGCGATAGTTCTTCGGAAGCAATAAAAAATTGGATGACGTCACATGTAGACAGCTAGTTTTTTTTAAAAAAAATTATTTGTTCAATAAAGCAAGGGAAAGGCAGGTAAATAGATAAACAAATTAGAACTACAATTATTACCTACTCTATAGGTAAATAGATAATTAAATTAATATCACAACTTAGCGTAACATTTTTGTAAAACATTTTCATATCGCTCTTTAAACGCAGATTTAAATTCCACATTTACATATTTTATGTCATTTTTCTGCAATCTTCAAGCTTTTCAAATTGGTGACATTAAATTTTCACATTTTTCTTATTTTTCCAAGTTATTAATTACAGTTGTCTTGTCGATCCTGAGATTACATTTCGTCCCCGTAAGCATGTAGTTACACAGTGAGGTAGCATTGTGACATGTTTATATGGGGTCGTAATTATGACGGAACGAGCTGTCACGTTGTTTATTTTATTTTTACTGATCGACGGAGAAGTGGGAACTAATAGAATATTTGAGTTATAGGAAGATAGATCGTGGTTTACCTGAATATAAAATATGAAGTCCACGGCTTGAAGAGACATAAAATTATCTTTCAAATATTTAATATTTTCTTACTATATTATTGACAATTGTTTTTAATCACTGTCAATTGTAAAATTAATCATTTTATAAATAAGTTGATAAGGCAGGTTAGTATACTGTTGATAATAATGTAAACCTCAAAAATCAGCCTCAAAAACATTTCTTGATCATTTACGATAGCCTGAGTCATAATCAGAAATTTAACAGTAGTGACAGAAAAATATCTCTTCAAAAAATAGAGACAACAAAAACAATATTATTTATCTTGAATACTAGTTTTAAGAAATTAACCTACAGGACTCGTCAATTTTATTAGAACTGTTCAAACGATTTTTTTAGAGTAACAGGCTGCATGAGGGTAATCCGCGTGGTGGCAACTCCCCTTTAATACCGTAGGAAGTGATTTTGAATATACAATGGAACACATTCCAGAAGAGGAAATTTTACCATTAGCTTAAGCCAGACTTTTGAAGTCGATAAAAGACAACGTTGTAGTACAGGTCTTTGTAAAATTAGAATCAACCATGGAATTGCGACGCGAGAAGATATTTCAGGATCTTCAGCGTGAATCATATCGGTAAATAAAGTTTGCTTATACTATCGTGAATGCGTGAAGTAGAATTATTTTTCAGTTCAAGGAATTTGTTGTTTCATAAAGAAATTGTACGCAGGAAAGGAAACACGTAAATTTATATGACTTGCATTTTTTAAGTAAATAGACCATCCCGTTTCTGGCATTGAATTTGGAAAATGTTTTTTAAACTGAGAAGAATTTAATAGAACCTATTATACCAAGCGGAGTAATACAGTGCTGACAATTAGAATGTATAGTCAAAATATGAATTTTGCGGTGAAATAAATGTTTGAACAGGGAACTACGTAGAGAAATGTGTCTCTCTGGTTCGAGGTACTTAGGTCAGTTTAGGGAAGAAGTCTGCACAGGGGTCACAGATGTTTGTCACGCGGCAAGAGTTGTCCGTACTTCCCATTGGAACAGTCGGCCGAATGTCCTCAAACCTAGTTGAGGCATGGAGTCAGGAATGTTGCGTCGCCACCGCAAATCCCGTCTCCAGTCATCGGAGTCATGGGAATAGAGCCACTTGATGCAGATTGCTCTAGGCTTTTCCCTACAACACAATTAAGGCAACACCGGGTAAGATCCTTAAACTGCGGCCAGGGGCCCCAGATAATCCTTGGCTAACTTGTTCTCTCTTCAAATCGTTCCTATGATATTAAATGATAGAAGCCACAACGTTGATGACCCTCGTGTAGTCTATCTATTTTTTATAATATCGTTTAAATATTTTGAAAAAAGGAGAAGTTACTGGTATTTATTCATTAAACACGTTTATTAATAAACTTGGCCATGAAAGTTGCAGCATCTAGTCTAATTTATTTATTAAACGCCTGAAGAGGTTCGAAATAAAGGGATGAAAAGTATGTTTTACTAAGAATTTTTATTGTATACTGAAACTTTTCAATATAACAATTCATTCATTCATATGTTTTGGCAATATTTCATTACTTTAAAGATAAATCAAATAATTGAAATTTCGTAAGTAGACATTTTATAATAAAAATGGTTCATGCAAGATAGACCAAGAGGGACAATAGAATAGTTATATAATTGTTAGCAAAAAAAAATAATTGTAAACTAGATATGCTGTTGTTTTCATCTTAAATTTTTTTTGGGGGGGGGGGGGAGAAATTGTGGGTGTAGATAGGGATATTGTTTATTTCCACAACAATACCAAATGGGAAATCGTCAGTCATATAATTGAAAATATAACACAACTAAATTAAATAAAACTTACATTTTAATATAACATGATTAATATTTAACATTATGTTTACAGAAATTACAAAGATAGAATATATTTTCTTTTAGAAGTCAGCCATACAGTAGTGTGGCTATTTAACTAGACATTTTTTTAGTTCTACTGCAAATAAATTATTCTCTACTTTCTTTAGATATTCAGGGAGCTTATTAACAGTATTTTTCTCTTAGCATATGGGTCGTTGTCTATTTCTCAACCCCCCCCCTCCCCCCCCCCCAATATTGATACCGGTTATTTCCTTTTGTCTACATTCTTTATTTTCATTTTCTTTCACCAACATAATTACTTTGTATACATATAAAGCATATACAGAGCGTACGGAAATTGATACAAAGTCTTTCTTACAAGATTCTGTCCTTTTTAGTCTCATTATGTATCTAAAACTCTTTCGGTATTAAAAGCAAACGTTTCATGTTTTTTTCTGAAGTAGCGCCCCAAATTTCAATGGCATAGTTGATGTGGGGAAATACTAAGCCAAAGTATATGTTAAGTAGGTAGGAGGGAATAAAAAATGCAGATAATCTTTTTAAATCATATGAGTTTCTATTTATCTTTTTGCATATGTAGTTTGTGTTTTCATCCCAAGTTAGTTTACAGTCTGCATATATTCATAAAAAAAATTTATTTGTTATGCCTTAACTTCCACTTTCTTGCATCATATATCATTGCCCCTTCCATATCCATTAAATAATAGTATATTAGTTCTTGTCGTATTTACTTGTGGTTGGTTATTTATAAAGTATTCTAAGATTTTGTCAATGTTTTGTTGCATATTTTGCATAAATTAATTTTTATCAGAAGGATTGTAGTGTCATCAGCATATGATGATAGGATCTAGTACGGGTATTTCAGTAACATAAATTATAAATGATAATGGGCCCAGTATTGATCCCTGCGGTACTTCCCTTTTAATTGATCCCTATTATAGCCCTGCGACCGAATGTTTGAACTAGGATTCTTTGACTCTGGGGTTCTGATGATTTTCCATGGTTTTTCACGAAGGCAACATGACATGGCGCTGATTTTAACTTGCGTCGTTTCCAAGCGAATGCTGATTAGGTCCCCTGTAGGCACTTATTGACTTCTCCCCCTCCCTTTATCTCCCAGTACGCAGATGAAGCGTCTTCTTCCTAGGTTAGAACTTGTAGTTGTAGTCATAAAGGTAAAGTAATCGTTCTTGTATTTCAAAATTAAAATTTGAGTGATCAGTTTTGTTGTCAATCGATCGATATGATTTCCAGGCTGATAAGGTATAATCTGGGGGGGGGGGGAAATCTGGTCGATTTTAGCGAGAAGAGTTGATATTGATTCAGGCCCTTTACTTCATTACGGAATTTGCCCGAGGAAACCAGGTGACGCGATGTCTTTAGAGATTAGAATTTGAACGTAACCTGAATTTCAGTACATTCTTGCCCTTATCGAATCCTAAAACGTATTATATTTATGCTTCGTACCAAAAAGTAGTATATTTTTCCATTTTAATGAATGCTTGAGTTACTGTTTGATTTTCGACCCGACGTCTCTTTCTCTGTCGTAAGCGTGTACCTTCAGGGCGCAAGGTGTTTGGCGAATGTGGAAACATCCGCAGCTCTGCAAATAGACGAGGGTGAGCGTCAGAGCTGCAGGAAATTAGATCACCTGTGGCTCCGATAGCTCGCCGGAGTCTCCACAGTACTTTACACCTTGACCGGAAATACAGTCACATTTCCTGCCAACGTCGTCTGGGAAACCCTAAATCTCAAAACCCGAGTCAACAAAGTGGCGCCTTGTAGAAGGCTTATTTGGGGTTTCACCGGTTGCTACATAACACAATGTCATTTGTATTTTTTTACTTCTAATAATATTTTGCACCGTTATAATAATAATCTGTTAAATTATTACAGATGACGGCTGTGGAAACAATAAAATAAGTACTTCAGCACCAGTACCTATAACAGTAAAACTTCATAGCCTTATTAGAGATACGAGTCTCAACTATTCCAATTCCCAGTATCTGCATGAACGTTGAAAAGTTTTCATTTTAATTCAAAATATTTCTATCTAGCCTATACGTATCATATTCGTGAGATGCGTGAAGATAACATATATTCTCTATTATCCATTCTCCCTTACTTCAGTTAATATGCTTTATATTTGAGGTGACAGTTCCGAAACCGCTTAAGTCCAAGTATAGTCAAATAGAACTCTGTAATACCTTATAGAAGGCTGTATTTTAATAAGATACTGAACAATGTAATTGAAGCGTCTATCGTAATAGGAAGGGGAGAGGGGATGCCACTCATTCCGAAGGATCTCCGTTTTAATTTTAATAGACTGCAATTTCCAGCGAGACTTGCGTTATCGATCACAATCAACAAGTCACAGAGAGGCAGTCTATTAAGTTCTGCGAAGTGGATTAGAGGCCGCCACGTTTCTCCCATAATTTATTTATTCTTGCTCCTGGAATTTAGAACCAAAACTTTTTTATAGTAAAATTTAGAACGACTCTACATATTTATTCTGATACTAGCGTTGCCCGCGTACTTATTTATATAAACCAGAGAAAGTATTTAATTCTATATCAATCTTTAGTGAAGAAGTGATTTAACCTAAATTTAAATGTCCCTAGTTCCGTACACACTTTCGAAAGATAGTGCTTTAATTGAACAACTGTAAAATACATGGAATTTTATAGCATCAATCCCAACAAACATACCTCCGAATTTGTTCTTAAATATACTCCTTGAGTATTGCAGGATATAATTATCCCTCAGTCTTCAGACATTTCGAAAGATTAAATTGACGAAATTGTTAGCTAGATTCACAATGTAAACAAAAGGTCACCGTATTGGAGTCACTAACATGGCGCAAAAATTAACATACATTTCCCCTCAAATATCGTAAAGTATTTCGTATTCTTTTTTTTATTATCATTCTATGGAGTATTTCTGGATAAAATTGTGCTGTTTATTCAATGAAAATATTTGTGCTTTATTTCATTGCGGATAAAGGACATATTTCCTTTGTTCGTTGCGTAGTAACGTCTCTCTGTTCTGTGACGTCACCGTTCTTTGGCGCGCAGTAATTTAACTCAAAATGATCACATTTTTTAATTATAATTCTTTGCATCTTTATGCTAGGGGTTTCTCACCCCCACAGTTCTGTTTCTCGTGTTTTTAAGAATTTGTGTACCAATTTTTGTTGCAAGTTGTCCACGCGTTTAAGATTTTAACGTAAATACATACATACATACAAATATACATGCTTTTTTATTATATAGATAATTTTTGATTGATATTCAAAATTATTTCACAGGAGATTGCAGGAATTAGGAAACTTTGTGGAAAGACGTTAATACCAATCGTGACACTTATATTCAGTTTTTCAATGGTTATCACACTAGATTCCGGAGTCCACAAGCATTGATTTCAACAGTTCGTCCTGTAGTAGCCCTATTCCTCCCTTGTCCAGAGTAGAAATTCATTTGCCGAATCTGTTATTTTTTTTCCGGAAACTCATTTTCGCGTCAGACCACAGCCAGCCTGATATTACTGCAATCGTGCAGTGCGCCTTGAGCGTAATTGCTTCCAGCAGTTATTTATGTAAAGTTTTTGTTATTTTCCTCTGTCTTTCCCTTTTCAAATTACACGCTGAAAACTTAACATATCGACAAAATTGTATTTGAATTACATTTTTAAGAAAATAAACCATTTTTATTTTTCTCTGCAGTCTCCCAAATTTTATAATAGCCAAATAAAAGAATAATAGTACTTGAACGGTAATGGAACTACAAAATTTGTATTTTATTTTATCACGATGGAACTGTTAAAATATGCCCGACGTTTGGTCGAAACATTCGGAACTATATTAAAACTAGGAGTAATTTTCGCATCATTTAAAGACGTCAATGTCAGAATATATATAATTACTAACGTGGTTTGTTGCTGGATGAATGATAATATTTTCTGTGAAAGTCAAATATCTCCGCATCGCTGACGTCTAATTCTCGTTCTAAACAAAAGTTTCAATCCAGCAACCAGCCAAATTATTACCAGTATATAGGGTGTAACAAAACTCGACGGCAAAAATTCAGGAATGGAATCCTCGTATTGAGAGAAGAAAAACAAAGTGTATTTTAACGTGGGTCCAAAAATAAATAATCACAGAGTTATCCGACCTTCCGTATGTGATCGGTTTTTATGAAGTTCAACTAACTAGTTGGAGCGCTCTGTTCTCTTATCAGATGAAATGTTCAAAGTTGACCTCCTTGTGACTGAATACAGGCAGCTGCTCTTCATCACATTGAGTTTCGAAAAAAATCCTTCTGATGTGCATTTTAATCCAGATAACTAAAATTCGTAAAAGGTTGGTTATCTCTGTAATCCTACATTTCCGGATCCTTGTTGTAATACACTTTTTTCTTCTCTCAATATGAGGAATCATTCCTGAAATTTTGCCGTTGAATTTGGTTACAAGGAGACATCTGATTTTCACCGAAAATATGACATAATGACATATATACTGTAATAATCAACTAATTAATAATTTAATTGAAATATTTATCAAAAGGATAGGCGTTAATTACATGAATGATTAAACAAGAATTTACAAATAAAATATAATTTATTATCAAATTGTGGCTTCAAGAATCAAAACAATTACAATTAAAATTTTAATATCTCAGGGTCTTTACTGGGTTTGATGATTAGGACACGATAAAAGAAGAATTTGACTAATTAACAATTCAAAATATTATTTGCTTAAAATTAAAACAATAAGTCGATCAATGAAAGAAAACTAGAAGAAAGCGAACGAACGAACGAAATCTGACACTATCCTTTAATTAGCGTTTACAATATTATCATAGTTTTGGTTTTGTTACTTGCATACAGTTCGGCTGGTACCAGCATTCTCTGTAGCTTCAGAAGTACACTATTGCAAAATTTTACACTGATTCTAAATGTCGACTCACAGATTCTACACTATTTGAATCGAAATGGAATTTCTTGGCTCCCAGGAACTCGGATGATCCTCCTAATTATCAGTTATCTGATGTCTGCTTGCCTTACAGGAATCTTACGAGTTGCTAATTTATTAGTCTTTTACTGATTTGAATTTAAACTGCAACGTAGCTCATTGAAGTTTTGTTTTAAATGTTTATTCTCTCGTGGCTGGTCCTAAATGTAGACTCTGCTATTCCGCTCCTTGCTGCTGACCGAAACTAACTTTACTTTTAAATACTTTAGATCGTCTCGACTATGTTTCTGACACGACCACTTGGTGTCCTTTCTGACTGCTGACTCAAAACTTCATCCGTCCACATCAATCTTTCGGCACCAACTCCCAAGTTTTATTACTTGTTCCGTACTTCGAAATCTTTCGGCACCAACTAACTATCCTAGTGCCTCTCGAGTTTGAGCGCGCATTTCCATTTCGGCATTTTCTCAAAGCAACAGAGCTCAGAGCTATTGTCGCTCAAAATACCGCTAACAATTTAATTTCTAATACAAACAATTAATGGCCTAATTAATTGGCATTACAATACCTATAATCATGTAGCCCAAGCTCGACTAACGGATATGAAAAAGTGCGTTTATGAAAAACATTAATATACACCAATAAGGTCGTCGTTAAAGATGTTAAGGTCCTGTCTGATAGAGTCGGCGCCGTAGAACTTCTGAAGGCTAAAAATATATTCAAATTAAAACACTTTAGTGAATTTCTCCTGTTCCGAATGATTTTGTGTAGATGAGAAGTTTCCTGTTCTGATTTATCACTTCAATACCTCCAAATAACGTTTCGACTGTGATCTCGTTTAAACTCAGGACATTTGATTGTGAGGCGTTTCACTGTTCTCGTTTAAAACAATAATTGTGTTAATTCCAGTTGTTCTGTCGAGGTCGTCCTGTAATTACGTAACATGTTTAAACTTTCTAAAGTTGGTGTGCGGCAAATATTTAAATTATTTTGATATATTTTATTTATGTTTCTTGTTTGTGAATTATTTACTTATGCTCAACAGTATCAATTTTAATTATCATCTTGGATTAGAAATGGAAGATCAGAAGTTTAAGCACGTTGAGTTTCTGTTACTGAAAAGCGACGAAATTAATCCACAAAAAAATAAAAGAAGAGACTGATTATCTTTGAGACGATACCGGTTCAATTGTACAAACAAAAGCTGCGTAAATAGGTTTTTATTAGTATTAAACAAAGTGAAAGTTGCAATTTCGTTCATCGTACTTAGATGGAATGTTGACTTTGGTGTTCTAGAGATTTAAATTGCCCGGAATAAATGAAGGGCCAGACGTTTCGAACAGTTAACGTGTGTTTATATATATATATATATATATGTATGTATAAAATAACCTTTTACAGTCACAATAATATTTATTTTCAAATTACAGTCTCTAGCTTTCGGGCTCTCATAAGGCCATATTCATCAGTATATCTATATCTATAAAGTAAGATTAAAATAGTTAAACGTTTCATAATTCAAACAGTTAATATATTAAAAAATATATAACACACCTAAATATTAGTAAAAGTTACAGGTAATATAAATTTGGAAACATTTGTAATAATGTTTTAATGTAACATAACATCACATAATGATTCTTATTTTAATATTATAAATTTTTCAATATATTGTAATGTTTACTATATAGATATATCCTGATGAATATGGCCTGATGAGAGACCGAAAGCTACAGACAAGTAGTTTGAAAATAAATTTTATTCTGTCTGTGAAAGGTTATTCTTTATGTACGTTAAATTATATTCATCGCCGATTTTATAAAACTTCAGTAGTCGGACCTGTGCAAAATTGCCTGTGCTGAAATGTATTACGTCCAAGTGCGTAATGAGACTCCCAAAACCGCGGAAACGCTTTAAATTACATGACCTCTCTCTGGAACAGAAAAAGGTCGCATGTAAACTGCCTATTCGAATCCAAAATATTTTGCCTTATATGTTTACATTTTATTTTCTCCAATGAAACAGAAAGCGCAACCTGATTCATAGCTGGAATAATTGCCTCAAGGTAGGCGTTTACTGAACTAACAAGATTTCCATACTTTAATATCACTCTTCTGGTTAAATAAATATTTTGAGGGATGTGAAGTATATATTTGCTACGAGTATTAGAATAATTTGACTCTTTTATTTTCTTTTTAATTCTATCACGTTAATAAAGGATCAGGATGGAACGGGAATCGGATCCGGATCTCCCGCTTAGTAAGCGGATGCTCTACCACTGAACCATCGGAGTTATACGAGAATTTTCTTTCGATTCCCGGTCCGGACGAGATTTTTCCATTCTGATCCTTTAATTCAGTTTTATGGTATACGTGGATAGACTTCAATTGAAAACTTCCTATTGTTTTATTTTAGTGTATAAATAATATGGGTTAAGTGATGTCAAGAAAATAGTAGCACTTGAGTAATTAGTATCTTGCATAGTAGGTTGACAGGAAATAACATAATAAAAGTCGTGAATAATTATTTCTGACAGCTGTCACTTATGCAAAGCTTCACTATAAGATAGAAGAAATGCTGATAGAAATTCTCAAAATAATATATTTTTATAGAATGTTGTATATTTTAGATCTTAGGCTTGCATCCCTGACACATTATAACTATGCACGTTATTTCTTTACAAACCTACTTATTAATTTATTTATTTTCAATTTGTTTACAGCCTCAGGATCAGGATCAGTGATGGGCCGCGAACCTCCCAGGGCTGTATCTGCAATGTCACTCCAGGTATCCACAACACAGCCGGAACCAGTGAAAACTCCAGACCAGCTTGCCGATACCAGTCCAGTAAGTAAATTGATACTGTCATATCCATTTTCATGGATATATATATATATATATATATATATATATATATATATATATATATATATATATATATACAAATCACTTAAAGCTGAACAGACCTACTATCCTTATGAATATTTAATTTTTATTTCTGGATCACCTACCTGGATCAACTGCTGATTTCAGGTAAGTTGGCTATGCTGTCTCTCTTTCCTACCCATATATATATATATATATATATATATATATATATATATATATATATATATATATATATATAATGTTCTAACCCCAATTGTGGAGTTAATTATACTCCCACCATATTACTATCAAATGGGTTTTACCGGTAATCAATGATTACATAAAAAAATGATGCAGTTTATCCTCCATTTTCTTCTCTCTATCACACAACAAAAACTTATTTCTGTAAAGAAGACATTAGATGAATGTGATGTATGCAGAAATGTCCAATCAGTGTTTTTTGGTAATTACTTTTAGGCTTCATCTGAATTCTGTCTGTAACCACAAAGAAGTGTTTACTTAAAGATGTGTGTACTTAGAAATTATGTTTCTGTTTTTATGTCACTTACTCTAGGTATATTTTAGCATCTACATTATTCTACAGTGTAGCAGAACAACAAATTCACTATTCATACTACAATCTGCTGTCATCATAACTCAGATAACTTTACTAATGAAAATCCAAAGGTCTGGATTTTAATACACAATATTATGGCCAAAACTTGGATGACAAGTAACTTTGAATTTTAACCATTTATAATCCAGCAAAGACAAGAATACTGTAACTTTATAGACTGTTACTAAACAAAGCCCATTAAATTAACAGAAATGTGAACATAATTATACTTAAGTTAAACAAAGCAAAAAAATCTGAAAAATAAATAGAATAGTTATTAATTATACAATATTGAAAAGTACTTGATGTATTTGTAAGTTTGTTTAATTTTAATCAAATAATTTGATCCAATACTAAGCTTACAAAGGCTGCAGTGAAACATGTATATTTTATTTCATACAAGCAATACAGTCAGTAGCTTATTTTTTGGCATAGTTTTCGTAACAGTTTAGGCACTTGTCGCTTCATCAGATAAGTTTAAATATTCCTTCATGTTAAAAATTGTGCTTGTTCATTCAGCCATGTTGTTGTGAAGTGTTTCTCCTCCTTGTCTGAAGCCCAGAAGACTACCATGCTTTTGAAGAAATTTCTCTGGCACATAATCAGCCACCCTTCCTACAGCCCAGACCTTGCTCCAAATGGCTTTCACCTTTTTCCTCCATTGAAGGAGCATCTAGGAGGCCAACAATTCACTTCAGTTGAACACACAAGGTCAGGGTTTTTGCCAGGAGGGTATTTTTAAACTCATCCCACGAAGCAACAAGTGTCTAAACCTGTATGGAGACTATGTCAAAAAATAAACTATGTACTATGGAGTGGCTGAATTGGTTGAATGAAATAAAATGTACTTGTTTCACTGCAGACTTTTTAACCTTAGTTTCTGACCATGAATCATATTTACCACTAGTTTTCATTATTTCTGGCACAACACGTATACTTTAGTACAAACAATGTGTGGTAGCTCCAAGATCCATGCAAAATAATTAGAACATTTACTGTTAAAATCATTAAAAATTTCTACAGCATTTTTCTTTTCTCTTTTCTTATAATTCTCTAAATATAAAAATTATTATTTGTGTATATTGTTTTTTACAACCAAGATGTATAGTGACTCATAAAATTCAGTTGACTAACTAATGCTCCTTGATGAAATATGTTAATTGCATTATATTTTACTCTTATAATATTTTGTTTCTAGCTGCTCCATTTAACTTCACACAAATATTTAGCTTTTTCATGTATTTTTAATTGTTATCAGAAAATATGGTGCTGAGTTTGGTTCCTTAGTCCCTTGTCACTTTTGTGAGCTTTTTGTGTAGGCCGAGTTGGGAGTATCGGCTGGCGAACTGCTGGGTCGTACCCACGAAGAACTTGTGTTACTCTTAATTCAGCTTCGACGAACAAGTGCAGCAGTTTGCAAAGCTATGGAGACATGCCACATGGATATTGAGGAGCAGGTTTGTCCCGGTGGAAGTTATTTTGCTCCAAGTAGTTGGACATAACTTCATTGCTCCATTCTTTTGATAGTTCAGTTTTCTCAGGTGGCAGCTGTATTATCTTCATCACTAACACATACATATATATCTTTATATCATATCTTCTTCATTATTTTAACAGAGATTGTTTAGGACAACTAACTCAAGTATACATCTATGGAGGAGGAGAATGTTGGTACCTGGTGCTCTTCATAACAGTGCTATATTAGTTATTGTGTTTCCTGGTAGCTTCAAAATTAACATTTTGAGATACATGATTTTATAACTAACTTATCTCTTAGAGCAACTTTTAATGTTTTTAATTTTAAATTTAAATAAATGTTTTCTTTTCCTCCAAAGGCTCGATTAGCTGAACTTGATACTCCCAAAAGAATGGAGCATCTCAAGAAACTAGAAGATTTGAAAAAACATTTATTAGATCTTGAGAAACAGGTACAAAGTTTTTATTGTTACATTTAATTTAATATTCTTTGAGTAAATTAAATGGCCAAGGTAAAAGTATATTATTTCTTGATGTCTTTGAAATACTTAGTTTATTTTGATACAAATTTCTATTCTGTGAAAACACAGAGCTGCAATCTGTATCAAGGGACATCTATTCACATATTTAAAAAAATTCTGAATTAAGCACAATTTCTGTTAACATTTTTCTTCTGCTTTTATAATTTCAAAAGATTTCGCAAAGAGAGAAAAATTGTTACATAACATATGTTATAATGCAATATATATATATATATATATATATATATATATATATATATATATATATATAATAAGGTTTCATAAGACACAATTTATTTCTTGTAACTTTTTCTTTCTGGTACTTTCTATTTATAGACATCAATTAATCTACAAAGCATCTCTATTTTCTTACTATTATTGATTTTTATTATTCCATCCCAACTTGAATCAAGATATGTTTATTTACCAAAAATGGAACATGAATTTTTTTATTACATTCAGTATATGTTTTAATGAAAATACTGCAGTGGTGTGGATATGGAATATAAAATATTTGAGTTAATAGCAATCAATGTTTCATTGAAGGTTATAAGGATTTCTTTTATCAAATTACAGTATGAGAAGGGGAAACCATTAGTGAATTTAGTTGATAATATGGTGAAGTTGGGCTCATTGTATCGTGGTCCAAGTGCAAGGGAAAGAGTGCAATTTAATCAGAAAGTACAAGAGCAACGATTACTTGCTGAAGAAAGAAGAGATTGGGATCGGCTGAGTCCTGACCGTACACAGCTTCAGGTATGTCTGTTAGTCAGATTCTGTTATTTTAGGTTAATATAGTTAATTATTTGTTTACAGTGTGAGACTTATAGTGTAACATATATAATTATTAATTTTTTTTAAAGGCAAAAGTTCAGCAGTTGTATCGCTTAGATAGATTACTGCAAGAGGAATCTAGTACTTTGCAAAGCTTACAACAAGATAAGGTATTCAAAACTAAAATTAATTTTCTTACTAGCTGTGACTGTCTATAATAAAAGTAAATGTGACAATTTAATAATATGTTGATTCTTTCTCCTGAGAGATAGATATAATATTTATTTGGTAATGATTATAAATGTAGCACTCATAATTTTTATTAACTTATTAATGGGGCAAATATGAGTAAGACATTTAATTAAAGCTCTGTTTTACAGGAATTGTTGGAACGTGCTTTAGGAGGCTTACGACATAAATTACAGTCAAGTAATCATTTTACTCCCATTGAGATAGAACATTATCGTAAACAACAACGCTCCTTAGAAAGAGAACTTAGTAGGGTTAGACTTCTATTAGCCCACAACTCCAAGGTTTGAATAATTTTGTTTTCTTTCATTGAATTTAGTTCAGTAAAGGTTGTATACATATATATGTATGAAGGACAGAGCGACTGGCTTACCCTAAAAAACAGTTGGCTTTGTCAGGGTAGGTAGCAACAAACATATCAAATATTCAAGAGAATTATCCTCCTTCCTCAGGACCAACCTAACTATCAATTTAAGTTAAGTCAGCCACTATCTCTCTCTCTTTCCTGTCCAGATGAGTTAATTAATTTGAATCACATCATCCTCTACTGCTTACATGTATGAATGTATATGTATAGTCATGATTTCAACTTATCACTTTTGAAATACTAATACTTCTATGTATGTATGGATGTGATTAGTCTGACAACTCAAAAGTTTGTACTTTACTTGTAATAATTTATAGTATTCAAATTATTTTATACACTAATTCACTTATCTATAAATTTTTTGAAGAAATTGGAAGAAACTGTCGCTGAGAATGCCCGACTGGAACAAGAGTTAGTAGTTCTACGGCAGAAATTACAAAGACCTATCACAGAGCCAGGCATAGGTACAGCTGCTCTGGAAGCAGAGCTACGCAGAGTACAACGTTTAGTTGGTGATTTGACAAGGCAGAGAAAGCAACTAAGCTTACAGGTGCAACAACTTACACAACAGAGGCCTGGCCCTACAGGTGTGGCAGGTACAACTACACATTATTAAGTTCAATTATTTTTATAAAAAAAATTGTCAGTGAATATAATGAGAATTATCTGAAATAATCAGTAATAATTTTAAAAATAATTTTTTTTTCACTAGTATCTCAGCAAAATAAAGTATGTGCTTTCACTGCATTAAAAAATGTAATTATTAAACTGACAGAGATCACCTCATAACTGCTTATATGTGCAGTTATGTGTTAATATTGCATTTCAGAACTGTAAGAAATAATATATTAATATTAGTGTATATCCAGTGATGAGTAAAAGAGCAAAGCACACTTATAATAGACAATCATATATGTAAGTACAAATATTCAAAATGAATAGTGTTAATTTTCTGAAGAATAAATTTATGCTGAATTAGATTTAGAGCATAGTTGAAACTTGTGGTATTCAGTTCGCACATATTAGTGAACTATTTCATTTCGATGTCATCACATACAAGATAACAGTAGAATTCACTACTACTTCAAAATATTTCCTAAAATTTCATGTGAAGGTGCTGTCTGATAACTGAACAATATGATTTTTAATCAAATTTGAATAAAGAGTGGGTACATGCCTGCATTCCATTATTTGAATTTCATAGAACATCATCCACAAAACTCCAAAATGTGAAGAATTCACTTCTCTCTGCTACTATATTTGTAAGGCTTCATCTGTTTATATATTCATGACAATTAAGTGACATGGATACATTTCTCAATGCATGATTCATTTCAGCCAACTGACCAATGCATGTTTGATAGGAAGTAAACAACAGAATAAGTTTATATGCTCTGCTTGAAAATATTTCTTTTTAAGCATAAGATTCACCACATTAGTATAGAAGCTATGATTTTATTAATAAATGTCTTGTTATTTTTATTTTAGAAGACATCATTATATTTTTTACTTTGTTGATTTATTGAAGTTTTGGGGCCCCAAAATCTGAGTTCATTTTTTTGTGGTTGCAATGCAAGCATAATCATAATTCTTTATTAGTTAATGATAACAAATATCTGAAATGAAAGATACAGTGAAGCAGTTGTGTGTTCAGGGGCAGGCCCCATCCCAGGCCGTAAAAGGCATCACAGCACGTGGTTGGAGACAGACCTGGATTCCTTAGTGACAATTGACCAAGCTATAGATTCTCCTGCCAGTCCAACATATCAAACCACATCTTTGGGTTCTACTGTTCATACGCCACTCTATGTAAATACAGAAACAAATTCAAGCAGGAAAGGTAAGAATAAATGAGTGTGCTACATACTATTTAAAATGAAATCAAATCATACAAATAAACGTCACCTTTGACCCGTTATTTCGTAGCACACTATACATGATGGTAATAACAGTATTGTCTGATAAGATTAAAATGTACTGTTATATGTAATGAACATTATTATAACTCATGTTTATCTAGTTTCCTTTAATAACTGAATATTTTCAACTTTATTATATCACTTCATCTAAATCTGACTCTTCAACCAGTGTGCTTCAAACTAGAACCTTCACATATATTTCCCTCCGCTACAAGCAAAATTGAAACCCCTGTCACAAAATATAGCCTTTATTAAGTAAGAGACAGATTTACAATACTATTTTAAGATCCTATTTTGAAATAACTGAGATGATGACAGTTTATATAAGTCCCCAAGTGCAGTAATATTATATGTTTTGAACAAATAACAGCAGCAAACTGTTAGGTTGTTTTAAGGATTTTTTATGTGGAAAAAAAATTGACCCATCCACCAAATTATACTGTATACGAAAAATTAATTCTAATTCAATTTCTTTTCTTACAATACTATAGTACATTCATAAGAATTAGAAGTTATTTTTAATCATTTGTTATCAACTTGATCAAGATATTTTTCTAGAAAGTTAGCCTCAATCCCTGAACATCAACTGATTCTTCAATTAGTACAAAAATTAATTATATAAAGCTTATCTATCTAGCATTAATTTGGCTTCGAGCTAATAGTAAATTCTTAATAAATGTACTATCAAATGACATTCTTGTCCTGTTATGGCATATTAAGAATATGTTTTCCTGTAATACAATATCTGCTGTGTCCAATAATTGTAACCTTACTAAGCTTCTCCAGTTGTAACTCCCAGATTTAACTGTGTAGTGCCTAATTCAAACTTTATTGTCTGTATCATTTCTTTGACTTTGATTTGATTTTTTTAACTATTAAGATTATAGATCATTAATTAATTAAATTTGGTGGTCCATTTGACTACTTATTTGTGAATTTAAATAATGTATTTTTCACAGTACACATTTTATGTGATTCCAATTTGGAGAGTTGGCTGCTTCATGTTTTTGGGTTTGTTCTACACAATATGGAACATGGTTCATCTTACTTCTCTTTGAATTCATTCCAATATTCATATCTATATTTTAAAAAATTCTCACATACTGAAAGTGACATAGTATCAAATTTTACCTCATTAACCCACAGTCTCTAATCATTCCACCGAACTGCTTCAGCTTGGTTTATTAATCCAAATGCTTCTTCATAGAAAATAATTTCTTTAAAACAAACAAATGAAAGTGATGTTAAATGTTTAAGTTATTCATATTAACCAGACTTATAACAAGATTTACTCATTAAATATTATATCCAACGAGTTTCAACTTTGTTAATTATTTAATGTTTAACATGTTATAAATTAATAATCTTGAACTCATTAACTTTGACCATTGTTGTATTAGCAGGTTCTTTGGATGAGTGTATTATTTGACTTGTTAATCTCCAGGTTTGATGATGTAATTATGTGGTTTTGTAATTTTAGACTCAGGAATATATGATGCTGAAGATGAAGCACCACCACCATTACCTGCACCACCTGAAATTCCACCTGATTACCCACCACCACCGCCACCACCTCCACCACCATCTGAGGATGTGTTATTGAGTCCTGGCCAGCAGTACTGTGCTCAAGTAGATATAAGTGAAGCTGATGATCGCATGAAAAGATTTTATGGTCAGTTCAGAATTTATAAATGAAGTTTTAAATTATATTTAATGTATATACATTATATCATAGTTGGAAAGGAAAGAGACACAGCATAGTCGACATCTGAAATCAACCATTGGTCCAGTAGGGCTGAGTAGGAAAAATATTTTTAAAAAATTTTAAGGACCTAAGCCACTCCACAGGAAATAAGGTCTGAACTGTGTGCCAGTTGGGCATGAATTTGTGACTAAAAATTTGAAGTTTTATTTTCTGGTCAGCCCAACTGTACCTGTTGAATTCAGGTAAGTCAGCTACATTGCCTCTCTTTTCTATCCAAATGTGTTATTTAATTTTACCATGCACATTTTCCTTAAGTGTTACATAATATATATATATATATATTAAATTGATGACTTTTAGGGATTATACCTAGAGAGAAACAACAGGAAATAAAGACAGTTCGAATAGTAAAACGAGAATCAGAACGGCGTCAAAGGGATCGTGATAGGAGTGGAAATATTGGAATCCCTTTAACAAATGGAATAGTTTCTTGTGGAAAACGTGTAACTATTTCTGAGAGCAGTGACCACATTGAAACATCACCAGAGGTAAACATTTTTTCTTTGGATTTTCTTGGAGATATAGTATATGACAATTATATTCATTGTCTTATTTTTGTTGGATTTAGAAAACACCATTAGGAAGAGTAGAGGAAGAGGTCCCTGAATGTGTGCGTCCTCTAAGTGATTCAAATTTGAAACAAGATGATGATGATCCAGCTGTTGATGCACAATTTCAGCGGTCTATGTCATTGCCTCGAGGATTTGGAAAACGTGAGAAGCTAGTAGTTGCTCCTCCTCCACCTCCTATCAGGAGCACTTCTCCAAGAGGTGACAGTGCTACAAATCTAAGAAATCTTGTGATATCAAGTCGGTCTCATCAGGAAAGGGTGAGTTAATTTTGTTAACTTTTTTAAATGCATTGAAAACTGAATAAGAACACTGAGCACTCATGTATATGTTCTACTACTTAAAATTAATGCTTGGTATGTTTTATTGAATGTATGTCATTTAAGTTCTGTTAGTCTGAAACACGCATTATTTATTTTATATTTTATTATACATTGCTTTTCCAATATTTTTTTAATTTTATCGATTCACCACCAGTTATGTCAGCATAATAGTTGCATGATATTCACCATGCAAACATGTTTCCTTTTATAAAAAATAAAACTTTGAGGAACAAGCATAGTTAGATGCATGGCTTGGTATTGTAGTTTGATGGCAGTGGTGACAGCAGCAGTAGCAGCCCTCAATTGTCTCCAGTGTTTAAAAGTCAAGCAGCTAGAGCTATTGTGGAAGAAGTATCTGCACAACCATCACATAAGAGGCCAGTGCCAAAGGAGAAAAGACGACATCATACAGTGTCAAGCAGTAAGCCGTTGCTAGACTTGGAAGCAAACCTAGCACCAATGGTAATGACATCTCCAAAAATAGTGAATTCATATTTTTATTGAAATATACATTGACTAATTCATTTCTTGCTAATCATCTGTTAATATGGGTGTAGTGTTTCTCAAGATCAAATGATTTAAAATAAATCACTACAATAGATTGTAAATGTCAAATAGTTAAGGTATTATGTAGATTATGTCCTTCCATTTAGTGTCTTGATAAGTTAGACAAAGACATCTTTATAGTATTTAATGCACCCAGGATAATTTATAAAATCAATGACAAACCTCCATTATCATTACTAATGCACTATTGTTGTGAGGAAAAACTTATTTTCCAAACACTTCAAATTGGTTGTCATTTCACATTTTTGACAGTGAACTCACAATGCAAAGTAATTCATGGCTTTTATGGGTCAATAAAAGTGGATTAAAGTTCCATATCAACTCACTTCCCATTTCTAATTAATGTCTGTGAAACTTGCAATTCATATTTTTATTAGTTTGTACTTTAGTTCTGCTTGGATTTGCTTGTGATATTTTGCATGCACAAGTGAGCTGCTTTTAAATTAGCATGTTTTTATTCTAAAATTCAAATAAATAATACAATTGATATAGATGAAATCCAAAAACAAAGTTTTTATTTTAATTAATATTTATACTTGTGCATAATTATAGTTTTGAACTTATTTATTTAACATAATATAAACTGCTTAGCAACACAAATTATTGTAGTTATATATATTTAAAAATATGTTTTCATTTTATCTTGACAATTCTCAGGGTTGCACAAGATCTCGTGACGATTTAGATATGGAAAGAGCTCTGAGACCACGTATTAACACTCCAGATGTTGTTAGATCCACAATGAGTCACAAAGATTTTAAATATAACGAAGATACCATTGACAGTATTCTAGGAACGCCAAGCAAAATAATCATTCCTGAACGTTACATTCCAGAACAGGTAAAATTTCTACAGAGTATGATGTATATAAATGTTTAGGTATCATTACAGCATTTATAGAAAATAATTATTACTCTCAACATTTCATTTCCAGGCTCCAGTTCTATCAGCTGAGGAACAGCTTCACAGGCTGAAAAAAGCAGAAGCAATTCGCAAGATGCTGTCTGAGACCGCAGCTATTGGAACATCTGATGGCAATGGTAATAATTTTGTATAAATTATTATTTGTTTAACTTTTAATATGTAACTCAAGGATAACATAAACTATCATAATTGGAAGACTTTTGAATATCCAGAAAGGCTGGATACTGTTCAAGATGTAACATTTCTTCACAGCGTCTTTGATGTTGGTTAGTGGTTAGATAGCTGGCTATAATTTATGGAAAAGAAATAGCCATTTATAAGTTAAGGGAGCATAATTACAGGAGTTTAAATCTGCTAAGATGTAGGCCATTATTTTATAAATAATATCCAATAATATGAATTTTACTTATTGTTCTGGTAAATTATCTTCCAACTTGCTCATTACATACCCGTATGTAAGCAATTGATCTTAACAGAAAAGCCTATACATTACAATATCTGAAGAACATGTGAAATATAAAATGTGGTGCAAATATGTTGTCATTTTTAGAGTAGATATGCTGTTTATTCCTAATTGTCACTTAAAATCAGAATAAAGATTGGGTAATAGTGTTATAGTTTTATATATTCTACTCAGATATTATAAATAAAAATATTTGAATGATGTTTTAAAATAGTTTAACTTGAAAAATTAAGTATTTAGTTCAGATTATCTTATGGTTAAAACCAGTATTAAGTTTGAAAAGAAAGTGAAGATTGTTCTATTTTCTATGTTTATTGTGTGTGATTTTTGTCTCCTCCTTCTCTGCACTCAGTTTTTGAATTGAAATTAATGTTTTACTTAAATTTAGATAATATGTTTAATGACTATAAGTAATGCTTTTTTTACCACTTGAAGATAAAAAATAATGTTAACAGTTATTTTTCACACTACCAAATATATTAAAGTGATTCAAAGCAAAATTTTAAATGTGCTCTCTATTAACAGCCTAAGAAAACAATTAATTTTAAACAAATTTATATATTGCAGTAATTACAGTATGCCTATTTCTATTTTTATATCTGTTACCAGTACATGTGTCAATGGTGTCAGAATTATACAAACATAAAAGAACAACTGATTTAAGCATATGGAAAAATAATGTAATAATTTAAAGTAGACTGTTTTAAAATATCCTTTCTAAAAACTTATAATCATTGCTGACTTTATTTGTAATTACATTTGGAAAAGCTTTTTTTATATATTATTTTTCACACATTGGTTAACATTTATTACTATTTTAGAAGAAGAGGAGCAAACGGCAACTCTTAAGAAGAAAGTTGCTGCTGAGAAAAAACAAAGAGAGCATTTATTGCAACTTAATCAACTTTTGGCACGCCAAGTAATGGAAAAGAGCAAAGTTGTAGCAGGTAAGTTCCTAGGTTATTTTTCTTCTCTTTATGTGTAATGAAATGTGGATGCATTATTTTGTTTTCCTGCTTGCATATATCAATAAAAATTTATTTGTCCTACTTATGTAGTGATCCATTTTTTATTATTACTTTTCAATTTATTTAATACAATCTTATCGCCAAGTGAATTTTGTATTAACAGTATTTACTTTTATTTTATTTTTATGTTTTTGCACTTGAATGTAGCATGGAAGCTTAGTGAATTGTTTTATCTTCTTAGGCTCTACAAGTGCAGCAGCACAGGAATGATATACTTCTTGCTATGAGACAGGTTTGTGCTTTTTTTTGCTTGTTATCACTAGCATGCAAAATTTTATATTCAGTTGTTTGCTTGAAAATACCAGCATATAATTTAATCATGTATATTAATTAATAGTAGAGTAAAATTAATGTTTGATTATGAGTAGTATGTACACTGTATAAAAATGACAAAATTACAATATAATGTTTTTAGAAAAACTTGTATCACTTATTTAATTATAGATATAGCTATTTTGAATAAGTTTTTCATACAATAGACACATTTCGTTTGTATCATAACTATGAAAAGGGCGAGTAATTTCAAAGCTACTGAAGCACTACATTTAAACTACATATTACTTTAGTTTTAGTAAAGTAAAAAATAGTTATTACAATGGAAATTAAGACCAAGTAAAATAAAAATTAAATGGCATTTTCTCGGTTGCCCATTTATGTTCACACTCATTAGTTTTATGAGGGCCATTTTATCACAACATACTTAAGTCATTGAAAATTTCACTTTATTAAATTTTTGTGATAATACTTTAACAATAACCCATACTTTATTTATTCAAATAAATCATCTAATATACAAAGAGAACATTAGTATGCAAAGAGTTTTTCAGATGAAACTATTAAAATGCAGAAATGAGCAATTCATATTTGTAATTATTATTGTGACTTATTGATCAGAAAACATTGTTCAGAGTACTTGTAAAAAAAAATTAAGAAAACATTCATATGATTTGTATCATTTTCAGTTTCCTTCTTAATGAATGAGTATGATTATCTCTGATGAAGATTTTCACTTCTAATATTTATTATAATCTATTCACTAGCTGATGGCCCTGCATTTTCTGATTATTTATTTGCCCCAATATTATATTGTATGATATGAGGAAAGAAATTAAATGAGCACTAATCTATCGGTCATTTTGTATATTTTTAATAATCTCCTTCTTACAATATGTCAAAAGGGCTATACTTGGCCTTAACTGGCACTAGGAGGATGACTGTTGATCACTATGTAAAACATCCCTTAATCAAATACCCTTATTGAGCTCTAACAGTCTACACTACTTATTTACCAATAATTTCTTTTTTATTATTGACCATGAAAGTGTGTGCAACCTTTTAGGAAAAAGAATTATGCAAATCAGCAGAGGTTATTAAATGTCTGCAATAACTAATATTTTTAAACAAATATATAAAATTTAATGGTTTGTCTCATTTTAAAGCATGTTATATTACATTGATATTTGTTGAAAGACTTTTGAAGTGCTGTAGAATTTTTTGGTGGCCAGATACCCTCTCATGCATAACAAAACTTCATATCCAATATAATAATGTACCTCACATTTATAATATATTTTACTCTTCTGGTTTATTGATTGGCTACTAGTACTTGTAATACACCTTTTTATTAATATTCTGCAAAATCACATTCTTATTAATAAATATTGTTTCATATCATATTATGTATAATTTGTTTCCTCAAAATTGCAGTAAAAGCTCTGGCAACTCTTCCACTGAAAACTGAAGTAAGTTTTGATGAAGATGATCTTTCGCCTGTTCAACCTTTACCTTTGTTTCAACAGAGAGAGAATTATTATTCTTAGTAAATGGTCTTCACATTGGGACTTATGTTTTCACTAAGTAAATTGTCATGTAAAACTGAAAGTTTTATTGGACATAGTTAGTATTGATGAAATATATGGAAAAATCACACAATTAATAGATATGTTATTTAACACACTTAATTTTGCTATAATTTCATTAGATAAGACTTTCTATCAATAGCCATTGTATTTGAATCAACATATTTTGATTATATTGTTTCTAGCCATACAAATTAGTTTATGAAAGGTTTTCCACAACCCAAACAGCTTTAAATCTGAACCAATATGAAAAGATACACATATTAGATATTGTAAAGTTTTTTGTTTTTCCTTTAATTTTTATTACATTAAGCCATATTTAATTCAACACTTTTGTTCACTATATATGGCAGATATGGAGCATCTTAAACTATCTGTTCATATATACATTTCTAGTTGGGCATTTAGGAAATACAATGTAGACATGACACATTGTTCATTTGGGGAACACATAGCTAATGTTCCGATTAGCCTGTTTTCTTAGTCATTTTTCGGAAATTAGTCAGTATTTGATGAATGATTTGGAGGATAAGGGGAATATCTAAATAAGATTGACAAGAAAAGAGTTCAACCGCCAACCTCTCGCTATTCATAGATCCACCTTATTGGTCTATTTTTATATTTTTGGAAAGAAAATTGGATTTTTATTTGGCAGTAAATGTTGCTCTCAAATAATATTAACATTTGAATAATTCATGAAAGTGAATGTCTTTTTTGTTATTTGGCATCATATAATATAATAGAATATTGTTGATTCAACCTTCTCTGAACAACAAAAATCCCTACCCCATCATTCTTTTTACAAGATAAACTTATTCATTCAGTTTTTTTGCTGTATTTTCAATTTATGAACCATATTTTAGATTTATTTTTATTACAACAATTTTAATGAACTATGTCAAAATTGCTTGCATAAAAATGTTTTTCATGGATTATGTAGTCAAGAATCAATGTCTCAAACTGTTTATCAATTGACAACTTAATTTCTAACAAACTGTCCAAAAAACTTTCATTTTTTAGAAGATTGAGTAATTGGAGTTCTTATAATAATATCCAATACTAACAAGTGTAAGTTCTCCATTTTATTGTTTAATTTATCTTTTCCCTATCTGAATATTTAAAGAGTGAAAACTAGCAACAGTATTATCATGGACATTCTAATGTAGTAATTGAGTACATTCACATGTATTTTGGAAGAATTCCTGACCAGCACAAAACTTTTGAGCTGTCAATTGCTGTGCAAATTTTTTTTTTTCTAAATTTGGTCACTTTTGCCTAAGATTAGTTTGTACCTAATTAACATTTCAAGAATCATTCTAGTGTCATATTACTATAATTACTAAAATCCAACTGTATATTATCCATTAAGTTTGTAAATTTTTGTTATGAGTATGTAATATAAATATGAATGTTAACACTGTATTATTTTAAATATCACGCACATTATATTTTAGTTTCTTAGACAATATTCTTGAACAAAGTTTCTGTTCTTAAACTAAGTTGATATCTGTGTCCAATTTGTCTATGTGATTTATAGTTAGTATATTGTTTATATTTTTAATATTAATTATTACATTCCAAGATTTCCTCAAATGCACAGATTGAGACAGCGCACAATGACGATCTTCCCGAAGGCCTATTATAAATTAATGTTATGTACAAATGAACTATGCATATTATATGTAAATAAATTTACATTTTATATTTTGAACTTGCTCATGTTGAAATTGTTGAAATGGAACATAGTCAAGTATTTCAGATAATTTTGCAGCCCATGTCATATTTTTATAGACTAGAAAAATATTTACAAAAGTATTACTTTCAACCAGTTGTATTAGGCTTATCATTGAGACTTCCACTAATCTTACCCAATTGGTATTTATGGCTATGCAGTAATTATGTTTCACATAGCATTTGAGCTGTTATATAATTAACTTGACTTTAAATGGCCTAAATTATTTTACATTGAAATTCCTTGCCAATATTTCAACAACAATCACAGAGGCTTCCATGAAAATGGCTCTGTTGTATTTAGACTATTAACAATCATGAAAATAAAACAGGGTTCAGAAACTTTAGAAATAGATGTGAGTTGCCTCTGTCATTTATTTATACAGCTCACTCAAGCTGCAAAGATATATTTTTGTATATATTTATGAACATAGAACAAATATAAGGACTTTGGTGGACTTTTAAACAATTAAATCAGTTAATCTTAAAGTTAATTGTTGTGAAAAGTGAACTGAATCATAATTGAAACACATATTCAGACCAGTAGCACCAAATAGTTATCTAGCTATAACATTTTAATAATCACACAAGCAGTTCATGATCAACAATTAGAATTTATCATTCTGAGCTTTGTGAGAATTACTTTAATGATACTTAAGGACTATTGTGAGCTATATATGAAAGATTCTGATTTTAATTTCATTGAAATTTATTATACGTATTCTTTATGTTCAGTATGCATGACTTCAAAATAATTTGCTGCATTTTTTCAAGGCATATTTAGTTTATCAATTCACTGATACATAGGTTATATAAATTAAACTCTACATATGTAAATGTCATGAATGATAAAATTTGGTGTTTAGACTTTGCTGCATTTGGTCACTCATTTGTTCTTCCAATTTAGATATATCATCTCTCTGTGTGCTCATAGTCTTTAGAAGTCTCAATAATCTGTTCCTGAAAACAACTTTTAGAATCATTAGATTAGGGACAAATGTTTGTAAAGAAGAGGAAAAAAATGGAGTCTGCATAAATTTTTGAGTGATTGTATAAAAATATATTATTCATGTTATTATGAAAGTTATGTTTATATGCTTTAAGACTATGTATAAATGAAATTGAACAAAGATATGTCAATTACTGTTATATAAATAATGGTCAAGTTCAGTTATTAATTGTTCTTTCAATAGACATTTCCAATCCTTGACAATTTCCAATTTTAATTAAATATAATTAAAGATTTAAAGTTCAAGTATAAGTTTCAGCAATAAAGTAAAACATTATTTCTGTTTTGGCAAGCCCTAAAATATTATATTTGATAACTATAAATGAGATATCCATAGAATTCTATTTTTACATATGGTAAATAGCTTAAAGGTATATCAGAAGAACAAAGTCAGGATGTAATGTGGAGGAAAATCAGAAACGTGCAACGTCTCAAAAGATATGCTTGACCAACTTTTGTTGTCATGTTCTTACTTATCCTCAATGGTACCTTTTAATTTAAACCCAGTTTTAAAAATTCTAGAGAAACAGTCTGGCTAAATGTTTTCCAAACTTATACTGTAGAAATTTATATATACATTTCAGCGAAGCTAAATTCCAATTTTTTTTAAAAAATTGTGTTATGTTTTAGACCTCTATTGAAACTAATTTTTTTATATTATTAGCAATTTACTACATTGGGCTACAACCTATAAGTCACAATTAACAAGTCCACTATCCCTATTAAATCCCCCCACAAATACTTCGGCATGTTCCTTGACTCCAAACTAACGTGGTCCCTTCACACTTCCCACCTTAAAAAGATAATACTCCAGCGGTTCCACAAATTAAAACCATTAATGAAACCGAAATCTCCTTTATCCATCTCAACAACAAAAAACTCCTGTACACATCCCTCATCTATCCCCTCTGGTTTTATGTCTGTTACATCTAGCGTTCGGCCGCTACCACCCACAAAAATAAAATACAAATATCCCAAAATAAAATCCTCCGCTTTATAACTAACTGTCCTTGGTATGTTACTAACACTAGAATCCACAATGGCCTAAATATTCCCACAACCCACAAACCATAATTAAAACCACCCTAATCCAACGTAATAGAAACCTCCATTTCAACCCCATTATCTCTACATTATCCTCCGCCTAAACCCCTCAGAAGGTTAAAAAAGGTAACGGAAATTGACCTGGCAACCACCGTAAAATAAAAAAAATTCTTAACCTCCTCTTCTACTAGTCTTTCAAGAAGTAACCAAATTTCTTCAAGTTATTTTTAACGTGTTAACGTAAACAAAGTATAACAATTGTAAAATCTTCGCATTAAAAATTTTTCAGTGTATTAATAAAAAACCGTCCTACGGGCTTCCGTGTAAATTTTCGTATATATATATATATATTTATATATATATATATATATATATATATATATATATATAGATGTTATTTTACGTAATTACCTATTAAGCTACGACTTGCGCCTAAATAAACAGAAAATACGTAATTGAAAACTTTACAAACATAAATGCCCATTATATTGATACATCATCAATCCAAAAAATATATCTTTAAAGATCCGATGAAATGATATTAAAATGTGTGTTACTATTAATCCCACAATTTGTGGGATGATGTCAAAGTAAATATCAAGACGTAATGAAAAGAAACAATGGTGAAGACAGTTTTTTTAAATACAGCCCAATATTCTAATCCAATCCTGGGTGAACGGTCATGGAAGTGACACGGCAACATTCTGACTGGCGACATAACCGGTCCACCGCGGAGGCTCGCGAGTTCGCTGAACCTTGGACAGTTACTGATCCATTACGTGGGATCAGGTTCCGCTCTGGACATTAGTAAGCCAACCTAACCTAGGTCTTCGCAATCCTTGATCTCGCATATAAACGCATCTGGCAAGTGAGTAAGTACATTATAATACAACACCAATACAGAGATCAGGACGAAAGAATCACTTATGCATCTAACTGACGTATATTAACATTTTGTACGTTAAACTTAATTTTTTGTCGATGGTAAAATTACAGGTGAATCAAGTTAGAATGGAAATTTTATTAAAAACGTTATCAAATAATTTTTAAAAAAACCTGAAAATTAATCTGCAAAGATAGAGAAGTAGTAAATTTGTAGGCTAAGTAATTAAAACATTGAAATACTTGTAAAAGTATTTCGAGATAAAAATATGTTCCATCAGCTCGCGATTATTTACATACTGACATCATACATGGCAGTTCCGAGTAAGCCGAGACGGAAGAAATCATCAGCCTGCAGCGAGCAACCCGACGAACCTGACCACGATCGCCGAGAGAATTGTCATGCAGTTAGGTCGGTTGTCTCTGTAGTAATCGGATTAATTGCCAATTTCCCAAGTATAGTCCCAGAAAATCAGCAACAAAGAAAACATAAAAAAGGTATAATTTCTCAATGTAGTTTCCTTATATATTTAAAGTGAAAACTATCGAGCTTCTCAAAATAGCCATCAACCGCAGATTCCACTTCTTCATATATGGCAAATATTTTACCAGCGAGCTGCCTTTTCACGTTTGGAAAGAGAAAAAAATCCGAGGGAGTTAATTATGCCGAACTTTAACTCATTGATTTTGTCTAGCCATATGCGAACTGATGTAATGACTACTTCACTTTCTCTTAAAATTAAATATTGTCCCAGTTTCAGGAAAATTGTTGATATCCAGTAAATAATATGTGAAAAGGAAAATAACATTTTCAAGTTTCATTAAAACTATTAACTATTTATTTAACTCTAACTGGGTGCCCGGCGTTGCCCGTGTACTTATTTATATAAACCCGAAAAAGTATTTAATTCTATATTAATCTTTAGTCAAGAAGTGACTTAACCTAGTTCTTCACACACTTTCGACCGATAGTGCATTTATTGAACACCTATGAAATACATTTAATTTTATTGGATTAATCCCAACAAACATATCTCCGAATTTCTGTACTTATATATACTTAGTATTGCAGGTTATAATTATCCCTCAGTCTTAAGACATTACGAAAGATTAAATTGATTATATTGTTAACTAGATTCACAATTAAAAGAAATGGTCGCCATATTGGAGTCACTAATATGACACGAAAATTAACTTACATTTTACGTAAGGATCGAAAAGTATTTAGTAATGTTTTTATTATCATTCTATGGAGTATTGCTGGATAAAGCTATACTTTTAATTCAATGAATATATTTATGCTTTATTTCATTACGGTAAAAGGAACTCGTTCCTTTGTTCGCCGCGTAGTAACGTCTCTCTCTCTCGCGTGTGACGTCACGGTCTCTTGGTGCGCAGTAATTTAACACAAAATTATCATGTTTTTAATTATATTTCTTTACACATTTTTACAAGGGGTTTTTCACCCCCACAGAACCGTTTCTCGAGTTTTGAAATATATGTGTACCAACTTTTGTTGGAGACAGTCCACGCGTTTAAATTTGATTAGAAATTAACGGAAATACATACATACAAATATACATCCTTTTTTATTATATAGATACTAAGATAAGAGAATATATAAATAAAAATGAATAAATACAGAAATTAAATTTTGAATTAAAATGTTTCGGCTATTAGTGGAATTCCTATTCCTCAGAGATTGGTGGTCTGGGCAATCAAATGCGCATATTTCGCAATTTATATTACTGTCACGTTCAGTTCTGCACTTATATTTTTCTTGGTGTTTTCTGCAATTTGGGAAGAGTTTTTGCGGCTTTTGCACGTCGTGTGGTCTCCGTATCGTTCAGCGCCTCAACGTCGGTCGTACTTGCCTCTCAGACTCTATAGCCACTGCTTCTCTCAATGCTCAAACAAAACTATGTTTTGGTCGAAACAAAATCAACAACTGAAAATATGTAAGTAATGCCATAGCAACAAAATGTTGTAATGAAAATAAACGCCGCGAACTTACACATTAACATAATGCATTCGAGTATTCAAGTCAATTATTTAGTGCTAAAAACCTCGTCGCCTGACTACAGAAAATGAGAGCAATGGAAATGACTTCCTCCAAGAAGCGGTCGTTGTCCTGTTTAAAATACCAGTGGGACACTGGCACTAATTAGGGATGGAACGTCACACTTGAGTTCGCGGAGAATAAGCTGTCTTCATGCTCCCATAAATTCAAAAAACATATGATTTTAAAACTGACGATTATTTAAATTATCCGAAACGCTATTGCACTCTGACAATTCGTTTAAACAGAACAACACTTGCACGATTTGGCTACATAAAAGTAACTCGTGGTTGGCGAAGGAAATAACACAATTTCATATTTCACGATTCTATAAATCATTCAATATTCACAATTATTAAAAAAAACTGGCTAAGTTCCATGTAGGGGATATATTCTTTTACATTTGTAGCTAATATTAACCGTTTAAGTGAGGTCAAATTTATAGATATTGGCATTTGTAATCTACATGTGCGTCTAACTCCAAAATTAACTGTCAACTTTTTTGCGTTACTCCCAAATTCGCATGTTGGGAGGATATTTTCATAGTTTTATTTCATTTGTTATAAATATCTATAATTTTGTGTCAATGGAAGAAAAACAGATTAAGCAGTGAACATGTGGTAGAGAAAGACCACACGAAACCACCCATATGAAATAAATAGTGCAGTAAATAAGTCTAATTAATCCCTATTAAGCAATACAGAAGTTTTTGATATTCTAGGCAAAGCTGCAAAATTCAAAATTATAAGCCGTTCAAGATTAAACTTCGAAGTCCCTAAATACGTCTTTTACAGCAAAATATATTACTTAAAATATTAATATACCTTTCATATGTTTTTAATTAACTATTTAAAGGCGTATCTGCGTGCTGAATGTTAAATATAAACGATTGGAATAATTTTTACTATAACTGTTATTAAATTAAAATCTAATTCTTGGAAATGAAACAGTCTTCACTTTTCAGAATCTGGACTATTTAACTAATATAAATAAAATAAAAAATTACGTAGTAAATAGTATCCGGGAACAAATATTGATTAAAGCAATATTTTACATATGTTCGAAGCTAGCAGCATAATTTTTTAAAAAAAATAATTAAACTGTCATAATTAAATAAATAATTGTTGTGATGGTTTAATATAAGTCGTTTGTTTAATAAATATTTTTTATCGTTAATATAATATTAAATAATCCTTTTTTAAATAAACAACAGCCAATTTGAAGTCAGAACAAATATATTTATTTATGGAAAACTAAACAACGTTTCGTCGCTAACTTTGCGCCCTCTTCAGGTTGAAGTTTAACAAAATTTTAATAGTCAGGTCACTCTCCCTTGACTGCCGTTGCCGGCCACTTCAACCTGAAGAAGTCGCAAAGTTAGCGACGAAACGTAGTTTAATTTTTCCATAAATAATTATCTTTTTTCTGACTTCAAATTGGCTGTTGTTTAATTATAAGTTGTATCAATAGTAAGAATAAATACATATATATATAATTATTAAGTAATTCTTATTTTAATTTAAGTATAATAAAGTATTTAAAATAACTATCCCGTAGATTTATTAATGGCGCCCGTTTTATTGTTGTTCAGAGAAAATTATTACTGGACAGTAAAAAATCCATAAAATTGCGACACGCACATCGTTTCCAAGAAAAGCAGTATTAATATGTTTTACTGTTTTGAGTCATCCACGTCCAGTCAAAACGTTTCGATACCATAAGTGTGTGCACAGCGTTGAGTCACACCGAGCAGATAAGGATTGGGACAGGTGCTGGAAACAGTTACTCATTGTTTGCAGATCATCTCTGAATTGTCAGAAATTGCGAGAGTGAAGAAGAAAGAAGACCGCACTGAGGATTATTAGAACACCGCGCCTTAAGGTACAAAAATTGTTAGCGTCGCTTTGTTCACTCGACAGATTCTTAGTTAAAGCATTACATAAATATAGTACTTCGAAAAAATGTATTTTACGGTATCCTAGCATTAACTAGAAACGTCATTATAATTCAATTTAAAAGGCAATTGGGTTACATTAGGTTAGTTATTAAGACATTGTACATTCAAAGAATTTTCTCATACTCTCAAGACAAATTACGTTGTGGTATTTTCGTTTAGAAGTTTCCCTGCAAATTAGATAGACTGTGCGCAGTGTCAGTTCAATGCAGGTGAATAATTTACTGAATGAATGAGGAAATTATGTAAAAATTACGTATTTTTAAAAGAACGCTAAAACTGGTGGCGATGTAGTAAGAAGAGGGTGGAGAATAATCGGAATAGTGAAGCTAGGAAAGCCTGGGGAGAATAGTTTGTTTAGGTTGGTCTCGTCTCTTCGTGGGGAGACGAGTGTAATTAAATAACTCCAACTGACGGCGAGGGAAAAAAAATTGCGGTACCCAGTCTATAATTATTATTTACAGAATGTCGCGTTGAGCTTTAATGAAAGTCTGTACGTGACGTCCAATAAATACTCTCCTTACAATACAACCGCAGACATTTATCTGTTAGCTCGCAAAATACATCTCGATATGGATTACTTCCTTATAAAAGATCGTTTTGGATATGCCAAGAAATGTGGTATATAAAAGTTATTTTACTTTACTTCACCGAAATGAAACTTTTACAAAATTATGAGAAATTTCTTGAGGATACTACGTAAATGATTATTATAGTATGTGTTTTTTTTTGGTGTAGACAGGCTATGTATAGGGTAATCCACATAGTGGCAACTCCCCTCTTATATCATAGGAAAGGGATTTGAAAGGGGGGATGTGGAAGGGTAGAGAAGGTAGCCAAGGGTTAACTAGGGCCCCCGAGCTATAGTTTAAAGATCCTACTCGGCATTCGCCTAAACGGAATGCAGGACAAACCCTAGAAAAACCTGCATCAGGTAGGTCGGGCATTGGGTACTTGTCCCACGCCCTTCCGATAGCGGGAGAGGAGTTTGCTGTGGGGACGCAGCATTCCCTTCTCCGTGCCTCGACCAGTTCAAGAGGCAGCTGGCCGACTATTCCAATGGGAATAACAGACAACTCTTACCGTATGCCCAAGGTCTGTGACCCCGGAACATACACCTCTCAGAACAGGCCGACATATAAAAGATATTTTACTTTACTTCACCAAAATGAAACTTTTACAGAATTATGAGAAATTTCTTGAGGATACTAAGTAAATTATTGTTATAGTATGTGTTATATGACCTACACTTTTATATTCTAATTCACAGTCGTTTGACTAGTAGCATATTTTTTCCTAAATTTTGATAGATTGTTTCTTAAAAGTACTACGTTCAATATAGAACTATTAACACCTTTACGAATTTCGTCTTTTGAATTTGAATTTATATTTTTTTTCATACCGAAAAGTGTATATTTAACATCTAATTGCAGGGGATAGGTATTTCATACAGCCGAAATTGATAATTTTTGACATATTTAACTTTTTGTAACATACTTTAACTTTCCGAATGTGAAAAGTAAGACGTTAATATTATTATATACTAGCTTAGTGCCTGGCGTTGCCCGTGTCTTATTTATATAAACCCGAAAAAGTATTTAATTCTATATTAATCTTTAGTCAAGTGACTTAACCTAGTTCCGTACATACTTTCGACCAATAATGCATTAATTGAACAGCTATAAAATACATTGAATTTTATTGCATCAATTCCAACAAACATACCTCCGAATTTATTTACAAATAGAATACTTAAATATACTCCTTGAGTATTGCAGTCTTCAGACATTACGAAAGATTGAATTTATGAAATTGTTTGCTATTTTCACAATGTTAACAAATGGACACTATTTTGGAGTAACTAATATGGCTCGAAAATTAACTTACATTTCCGGCAAGGATCTTGAAGCATTTCGTATTGTTTTTTTTATTATCACTCGATGGAGTATTACTGGATAAAATTATACTTTTTATTTCATGAAAATATTTCTGCTTCATTTCATTACGAAAAAATAGAACTATTTCCTTTGTTCGTCGCGTCTCTCTCGCGTGACGTCATGGTATCTTGGCGCGCAGAAATTTAACACAAAATTATCACGTATTTCAATTATAAGTGTATCACTATTTCTTCTAGGGGTTTCTCATCCCCACAGTACCGTTTCTCGTGTTTTGAAGAATATGTGTACGAAGTTTTGTTGGAATAAGTCCACGCGTTTAAATTTGTATAGAAATTAAGCATACATACATACAAATATACATCCTTTTTTATTATATAGATTTCATTAACAGTTGCTTGTAGATTTTAATAAAGTCAGAAACAGGTTCTTTGTTCTTGTTTGACTAAAGATTTAGTTCAATACTACTAACTTAATACGTAGAATCGTTCATTAGTTCCATAATCTATAGGCAAGTTAATATACATTTTATTTGTCTATATATATATATATTCGCTTTTTTTTTCGCTTAATCAATTGGAAACTTGTCTTACAGGAAGTATGAATCGTTTTCGCTACGATTCACAGCTTTTACGAAATACATAATTAAACCTAACTTGTATTCAAGATAAATCTTCTTATAAGCCAAAAGGAGTTCGTTTACCCCGTTTCTTTTACAAAGAGTGAGGTTTATTTTTCCTTAGCCATGGGAATTTGTATTGGTTTACCGTATCGACCCTCAAAGTTTTGTCGACACTGAAATAACGTAGCCTGTTATTACTTTTATCAATGAATGAAAATGAAAGTTTTTAAAAGGAAGCCGTTGAAAGTAGAAGAAAAGAGTCAGAGGAGATGAAGATGAAGTCTTAGTGATTTAAAATATAACTAACCGCAGGCCCAATGGGTTTAGAGTATACGACTCTTGTTATTAATTTATTCTCATCTTTAAAGAGAGATAAAAACGAATTATTACACTAAAATGAAAATACGTTGTGCAATTATGGATTCGTATTCAGAATGAGCATATTACGCTGAAGGGGGGCTCGTGGGGAACCATTTTCTTTATTTGGCTGTAGGAAGACGTCAAGTGAAGGAAAGCGCATGTTACGAGTGTCACTAACGGGTTCGCATAATGATTTTCGATTCCTCGGTGGCGCTAACGGTGTCTCTCCTTGACCTCAGACGCCCTGGCCCCGCCGACGCGCCAATTTCTGGACCGCTACTTTGCTACGCCCAAAAAGGGTGAGTAAACAGCCAATATATATCACTTAAAGAGCGTTCACCAATAGACAGACGTCGTAATTATGTGAAGAAACAAAAAAAGTCGTTAATATGGAAGATTATGTTATTCGTGCTGAAAAATCGAATGGTAGGACATACCACATTCGACATCAAGATTTGTGGATTATTTTGTTCTTCCCATTTCGATCAATTGTGTTGAGGAACGTCCCACATCTTATTCATCAGTACTACGGTAAGGTGTATGAATATTAACTACCGCGATGAAACGTGTATACTTATTAAAGGCACGTCATCAGTTGATCAATATGGGTATTTCTTCATAAAATTTATCGTACACTGAGAAAGAAGAATAAAAGGCTGGATCTCAATTTAAAAAGGCAATCCTCTTTCAATATCTCTGTCAACCATATATTTATCCTCTAATTTCCTTTAGTATTAAGTTTTATAAAATTTTACGTTACAACTGCTTGTTTTGAAATAAAATATTCACTCTTTTAGGCATGCGTTTGTCAATTTTATGCTGGAACAACAATTAAATATATGTGACAATATAATTGTTTATTTTATTATTTGGGAAGTACAAGGTACAGATGACCGTTTTCAAGATCAGTTCGAAGGAAAACAAATCAATGTTCAACTTCCAAATACTTCACCGCCTCACAGAAAGTAAAATATAAAAGTCAGGTAAGGAAATGATGTGATATAAATGAAAAATACGAATATTAGACAATAAAAATTGAGAGAGGTTTCAATCTCTCATATTTTAATAGTGGTAACTGTTCATTACGAAAAATATTCCTTAATTATGCATTAATTAACATTTATAACCTTGATATACTCATAATATACTGTGACCTCTCGTTTTCCAAATGTTTAATATGGATTCAAAATTAGGATACTGAATCTATTTTCAACTTTTTTCAATTTTTTATAAACACTAACCAATAAAGCTGTATTTCAAATTTCATAAAATTCAGTTTTTCCGTTCTTTCAAAATTCCGTTCTTGACAAAAAAAACTTTTGACCTAACAAATAAAATTCCAGGTAAATGGTTAATTTATGTTATTATATATCTTGTGTTGTCTTCATAAAACACATGTATATTGAGGAAAATGCAGTTGCGACACACGCAAAGTTACGTAAGCTCAGAGACGGCATAGTCACTCATATGTCGGTGGCACCCCGATCGCGGTGCTTTATTCCCAGTGAATTTTTATAAAATCAACTGTTTTAAATTACATATAAATATGAACTCAACTTTATTAAAACAAATATTACTTGATTCTGAGTAATTTTTTAAAAATTCTTAAATTATATTATGACTGTTTATTTAATTGGTTTATAAGGACAACAGTCCAAGTTTTTTTGTCACTACCATTCAGAGCAGCTTGTCAATATTTTCAAATGAGTTTAAGTTTACCGAAAATGCCTTTTTTTATATTACGGACATATTAAGATTGTTTCTTAATAAAACATCGTTTTACAGTTTTAAAAATTGTGGATTCTAAGTTCCTCATAAATAATGAACTATACGTTAAAAAAACCGTTTTAGCCAAGCGAGAAAATTAAATCATATGTTTCTAACAGAGAAATATTTTGAAATAACTCTTTGTGGTTACTTTAAAATGAATAAAATATTCCTAGGAAACAACAAAGCACAAAAATCCAAATGAAAAGTTGAGTTGATAACTTTTTTCATTCCGTGCAAAATTTATGCATTATTAGGAACAGTTTGGATGTAGGTTTTTCGTCTTTTAAAACGTATTCGATGAGATTTCAAGGTAGTCCATAAAGAATTAAAAATATAATAAAATGAAATTCATCGTTTTTATGATAAATTCCCATCAGTATTGTTTCTGAGGCTTTAGTATGATAAATCCAGGATATGAATTCGCAATAGGATAGTTTAACGTCCCGTAAATGTTCAACTTATAATTACAGAACCACCTGTTCAAGAAAATCTTCACATTAACTAGAAAAATCTATTGCAAAGCGTAATTTTCCTCACTGAACTGGAATAAAACTACAATTTAGAACATTTTTATACATCCGACAGTCTTAATAATACATTTTATTATGAACTACGATCGCAACACGATTTTTCACACGTAGGAAACACAAGACGACAACCACCGTCGCAGTTTACTGCGAATATTAGTAGATTTGAATTTGAAAGTATGGAAATCAAATAGAAAATTCTGCAGGTGGATTTATTAGTCTTTTAAATCGGATGGACCGTGTCATATACTGTGATAATTTCAT
This sequence comes from Zhengitettix transpicula, assembly GCA_037074705.1. Taxonomy (NCBI): domain Eukaryota; kingdom Metazoa; phylum Arthropoda; class Insecta; order Orthoptera; family Tetrigidae; genus Zhengitettix; species Zhengitettix transpicula. The sequence goes on along the minus strand of CM073593.1, from coordinate 28,046,026 downwards.
CCAGACACTAATAATAACTCCAAAAATATATTTGACCAAAACGGTATTTTTTCGCTTAATTGAACGTATAATTAAAAAATTCATCAAGATGTTACGAGGTAATTCGTATTGGAAAACCATTCTATTACAGAGATAGGCAAGATCATTAAAGTGAACCACATGTTAGCTCTCTAAACGAAACTACTTCAATGTTTACACTCATTGTCGATTATTTTTGTCGACTTCCAGGACAAAGAGACTGTTTCGGCATCGGCATTCTTAATCAAGTTAAACCACTGAAAGAAAGGAAGGCCGTCATAGGTTCATGCACGTCGCTTATTAATGAACCATTCTTGGAGCTCGACCAGTTCATTGCTCCTTCCTCGTGGCTTCATGCCAACACCTGCAAGCAGAATCAGATTCGCGAATGTACAGAACTAACTTAGCAGAATACAAATATCTGTCCCGTATGTGTGTCTGTTTTGCAAATCAAGGTAGAAGCAACAGGTTTAGTTCACTAAGATTTGAACGTAAATTAGCCATGCTAAGGAATGGACGCTGTTTGTTATTATTTTGGTCCACTGGTCAAAAACGGTCCCACATTCTGGTAGCGAAATAATTATATCTACATAACATTTTAGTTTTCAAATACTCGGAGCCGATTTTCTTGTAATGTTTCAGCCTAAGGCACATACAAAATATCGTTGATAAATCGTCAAAATTTCTTATTTCAGTTTTCTTTTTCCGAACTCATGATTTAATATATTTTAAATAATGTTTGAAATCAGATCCCTTTGAACAGTTATTCAACTAAATTTCCATTCTGTTGGACTCGTACCGTAAAATCATGTTTTGAAAGGAAGAAAGGCATTCAGTGGTTACCTTCGCAGATTTAACGTTTCAATTTGCTTATCACACAAAAATATGATCAGCAACACAAGTTCAATAAATATTAATGAAACGTTCAAAGATTTTGTAATAATCTTATATTATTATTATTTTTTTTTAGGGCAACTGGTTACATGAGGGTAATCCACGTTGGGCAACTCCACTTTAATAGCATAGGAAGGGATTTGAAAGAAGGTAGCCTAGGGTTACTAGGGCCCCCGGGATATATTTTAAGGATCCTACCCGGCATTCGCTTAAAAGTAATGCAGGGAAAACCCTAGAAAACCTGCATCAGGTAGGTCGGGCATTGAGTACTTGTCCCACGCCCTTCCGATAGCGGGAGAAGAGTTTGCTGTGGGGACGCAGCATTCCCTTCTCCGTGCCTCGACCAGTTTAGGAGGTAGCTGGCTGACTATTCCAATGCGAATAGCGGACAACTCTTACCGTATGCCCAAGGTCTGTGACCCCGGAACATACACCTCTCAGAACAGGCCGAGGTGTCTCTGCTTGTGGGAACCTTAGTTCAATAACGGAGAGGAAAAGGCATCCCCAAAGGTAGCCCCTTCGTATCTCTCCTACAAGGTTCTACCTGCGAGAGAATATCCCTCGAAGGTACTGCCTGCGAGAGATTAGCCCTCGCAGACCTTGAGTCTGTAATAATCATCGGAAATATCTGGTTATCAACGTGTTTGGCAACGTTTCGCTCGCGAGCACCGGGCATTTTCAAGGCTGGGCCTAGACTTATCAAACTTCTAGAAGAAGAAGAAAAAGGTGTAGACAGGCTATGTATAGGGTAATCCAAATAGTGACCACTCCCCTCTTATAGCATAGGAAAAGGAGCGAAAGGGGGGATGCGGAAAGGTAGAGCTCGGTAGCCCCCGGGCTATGGTTTAAGGATCATACCCAGCAGGTCACCTAAAAGTGATGCAGGGAAAACCCTAGAAAATCCTACATCAGGTGGGTCGGGCATTTGGTACTTGTCCCACGCCTTTCCGATGACGGGAGAAGGGTTTGCTGTGGGGTCACAGCTTACCCCTCGCCATGCCTTGACCGGTTTAGGAGGCAGGTGGCCGACTATTCCAATAGGAATAGCGGACAACTCTTACCGAATGCCCAAGGTCTGCGACCCCGGAATATACACTTCTCAAAACACGTCGAGGTGCCTCGGCATGTGGGAACCTTAGCTCAAAGAAAACCAGAGAACTGTGAAGGGATCCCCCGTTCGCTTCTTTGTCCTAACTGGCGTTCAATGTAACTCCGAGTACGTCCGATTTATACTTTAACTAAAACTGTCCTTCTTTCCTTGATGCAAATCAAATGTAATTTGGAATCTCGGTTAAAATTATGTGCTCGCTTCTATATTTTATGTGACATCACGAATTTTCTGAACACACAAAGAATTTTCATTGACAAATATGGATATGTCTTCCATGGCTACTTTAGGTTTCAGATCATAGTTATCTACGCGGGTGACAAGTTAAACTGTTTTAATCAGATTTATAATTCCTACTACTTAATTGTGATTCTCACGGAGCGGCCGGTTTCCCCTTTATGAGATTTCTCACACTCGCACCGTATTTTGTATATTCTGTTTACTAGTAATTTTTCTTGTGTGTCATTTATTAGAGTGGGAAGACCTTTCGTCGATAAATTAACTGTAAACAAAATTTCGTATTTTCACGAATTATCTTGGAGATTTGCATGAAACAGAAGCCTCTCTCGAGTCAACTGTTGTGTTTATAGAATTGCATTTTAAAGTTTGATTGTGTCGTGTTGTAAGAGGCGTTAGGTGCCACGGATGGTTCCATTCCCTTATTTGCATGTGACACCCTTCGCTAATGATCTACGTGACGTGCTGTTTATTGCTCCCGCTTTCTCAAGGAACGCGTGCCGACACCAACGCAAGACAAGTGGCTGTATATTTGTAAAGCAATAACAGAAGCTTGTTGATGGAAGTTAGCTTGACTTTAAATATCCTTACACAAGCGGAATTCTAAGTTCACCTTTATTGGTGTAATCGTGTCAAATACTTAAACGTATTCTGCGTTTTGATTGTCAGTAGAGAACGACCACTAAGAGCACAGTTCAGTTATATATATCACTGCTGAGATGTTCCCAGTATCATTCCTATGCCTTTATACCCAACTACCATACTTATAAACATTAAAATATTCTTACGAACGGGATATGTCTTTTTATAATAGCCTGCATTCTTCATCTCTTAACTTTTACGGATGAGTTTTGACGTAGCCTACAATATATCCTGAACTGAACACAATATATTTCACTGTGTATGTTTTCAGTATACTTGTTTTTCTACAATGTTGCCGTAACAAAGGGATAAAGTGAGATCCGGCATGCTCCCATTACAACCCCAGGTCAGTGGACTACTGCGCATCTTATTTTGAGACGACCAGATATTTCTCTACATTTATATTCAGTTTGGGTACGCAACAATATTCTCTGAATATCACTGAGGTCCATTAGCTCTCTGCTAATGTTACGCCTTCTCCATAACCCCGGAACCCTGAACAGGTATGCTATATAGTATTATTATGTTCCCGATAATTTCTGTAAAAGTTTCATACATTTTAAAAAGTCATCACAGGCTTCAACTTCAAAGTCATTTTAAATTTTTTTATAAAGATGATTTATTTAAATAGAAACTGTCTACGCCTTTCGACAAAGGGTAATCCTACCATCGTAGGTACTAAGTTAATTAGTTTTACATTACCTTTCATAGACCCGATAAGTGCTTGAGGCTCTATCACGTGGTTTCACAGTAACTACTAATATTTTCCCACTGTACAGACCTGAATTTGAGTGTATAAAACAGCTATTTATTGTAAATAAAAAATCAATATTGACGTGTGCCTTCCGTAATAGCCCGAGCTTACCCAACCGCCAACCCGAATGCTCATATTCACACGAAATGAGTATTCTGTTACAGATAGAGTAATTTAACAATAAAATATGAATATACTGTATCTATGATTATAAAGGGGCAATATTGTAAGATGTAAGATTTTATGACGGACAAAATTAATGAATTTGAAAATGGCAGAAATTGTTACGGTAGCTGTGTTTATTCATCGTAGAAATATCTATACCAACTAAATTATTATTTCTATGGAGAGATGTAAAACCTTGACATAGGACCAAATATTGTGAAACAGTAGAATCGATTTATTAATCACCCTCTATTACTGTACATATGAATACACGAGGTAAGATAGAATATTATACGATATTTAGTATACATAAATACATGGACATTCTCAAGTACTATTACTTAGGTTATAAATTTATGGTATATCAATATTTTTTATGGTTTGTAATAATTTACCTTGGTCATTACAGATATAGATTTATTAAAGGGTGAAAAACGTTAAAAAATTCGATTATTTAAATGGAATATATTGTACATGTGTTTATGCTTATTTTTCTGATGTTAGTTGACTATGGCGATTGTCAAAAGGTACTTGGACAATTAAAATTTAAGAAAATGATTGGAACTTATTTATATAATATGAATATTTTTAAATTTGAGACTAATTAAAATCTTTAGGAGTTTCAAAATATCAATGTATGTATTTATATTAGACAGAATAAATTAAATATATGAAATTAGCATTACTTTGTCTTTTTCATACTGTACATTCCTCTTCATTTACTGAAAGCATCTGGGAGACGGAGAAATATGATGTTTGCAAACATCTTTCTTCATAATTTAAATAAATAACTGAGAATATTAGTGAATTATTGATGTTATTATTTTACTTTTAAATATTTTGTGCCAATTCACATGGATATGTCTTCTTTATCTTTCTTCTTAAATTATAAAAATTAAATAATTTTCTTAAACCAAGTTATTAGTAATAATAACATTTAACATGGCATTTAATTTCTAAAGATAGACTGTGAACTAGAACTTGAAGTTTCATAGCAATTGTTTCATTTACTTAAATCGGAATATATTCATTGTCCCCGGGTGGATTGTGTTTCCATTTTCTTTGCAAGAAAAATCTAAATCGTGTATTTCCCGAAAATGCTACGACAGTAAAAACAATGAGTTGTTTCTCTATTTTCCTATTACTAAAATTATTTACATATTAATCTCACATAAACAAAAAAAATGTACAACCTGACACCTTCCAATTCATCGAAGCTTGGTTTCTATACGTGATCGATGGAGCCGGACATTATTATTTTTATTTTCAAATACGTATTTTTTTCACACCAGAACGGTTGTTTGGTTTATTTAATTTAATAATAAAAATTGGTTTGTCAGTATTTTCGCTAGTTAAAAGATGTCAAATATTTCTTTCTCATGAAATTAAAATTATTTATCCTCTCCACTAAACATTTCAGGACTTCTGCTTGTTACTTTGAAAGTTATCAATTAGTAATGTATAGCTTGAGATTACCTTCAATATTTATTTATGAAAAATAAGACATTGCATTATATAAATTATTCGTTTTCTGCCACATCGAATACGCTGGTTCTATGGACAATCCTAGACAAATGTCCTGTCTTCTTACTGTTATAAGATGTTCGCCTTCGAATTACTCTTGCGTAACTAAAATGTTCACTTTTTTGTTTTTCCAGGTACCTTTTTCCTGTTATTCCATTATGCACGCACTTAAAACGCTATATTTTATGTGAATTTTAACATGGTTCGAAACTTGTCTAGTAAAATCAAGAGTTGTATTTAAATGGACGGTGGAATTACCATTTTAAGCCAAGTTTTAAAAATAGGGATGAAGTCAATACTTATACAATCAACAGAAACATGGCCGAATAAAGAAGAAAAACACCATTGATAATTAATGTTTTACGTAGACTTTAAGAACACTTGCACATCCAAGTGAAAATCCTGTCGTCAATCAGGATTTTCAGTACAGGTGAATTCTGTCTCATGACATTGAAGCAAATCTCTCAGAAACAGCAAACACAGAAGTTAATATGATTTGAATGTCTCTCGAATATATTTTAAATAAATTTTCCGAAGAAGAAATGTATAAAACTAATATTATTAATACATAATAAGTAGTTGATCTGAAGATGTACTTATAAATAAGACTGTTTTGAGCCAAGTATGGACGAGTATATAATTTATATTAATCCTTTTAAGCCGGAAAAAATGTCACTGGCTTCCTTGCTCTTTTTACCATCTCGACGTTTTTTTCTACTTAAGGATTCTTGTAGCGTCCCTCGCCGATTAATTTTTTTAAAAAATCATATTCTTAATAGACGATCTACAATTGTTTGATATGTTAATAAAACGAAATATTAGTATCCAGTTTTCAATTTTTTAAAAAGTTAATTAGTTTATGACCTTAGCTTTCTTCTATGTAAAATAACAGTTAAGTTAAAGTACAAAACATTATTTATTCTAACACCAATTAAAATTAAATGTATTCGTCCCTGTCATCGAATCATACATTTTCGTATTATGCGATATGATGATTATAAATTAGTCTCTTTTCAATTTTCAGTCAGATCAAACACTTTACCTGAAGTCAATAAACTGTAATTTCACATTGTGCTCAAATTAGAAAAATTTAAAAAAACCTAATAAATGTTTTCGATTGTTCCAAGTAAGCATAGTAAAATAAATAGTGCAGTGAAAAGTGCATTACTCTTCAGGGGGATCGGATCCAAAATGGCGTGAATTGAATTCGCGACCTAAAGGTGAAGACGTTTATCCAATCGGTTTCCAATACGCTGACAAATAGTTGTCACACAAATTTTGTTCTGAAAAATTCAAGAAACTATTGAGAGACAGGTTTTAGTAGAATAATGCTTAAATAATGAAGCACAGATATCGTGACGACAAATTGTCGTTATATACATACGAAAGAGGTCTTACTATTAAAGTACATCTTCTAATAAATAAAATTGTATGTGTGCATGTTCCGCATACAAATCTAAACGCGAGATACAATTTTGTACACGTCTAAAACACGACTATCACACCTAGTAGCAGGGGTGGAAATTTTAAAAATATAAAGACGGCCGATATTTACGTCGAATTATTATTTTTTTCTCGATGTTGATTGTGCATGATTTCAACATATTTTGCCATAGATTCAAGTCGAATCCGTAAGTAAGCCTGCGAGAGGATTTCTCGCAGGTGAACCTTCCCAGAGAGCTCTGGCGGGGGCTACCTTTGGGGATGCTCTCACATCTCTCTGGTTTTTTTTGAACTAAGGTTCCCACATGCCGAGGCACCTTGGTCTGTTTTGAGAGGTGTATGTTCCGGGGTCGCAGACCTTGGGCATACGGCAAGAGTTGTCCGCTATTCCTATTGGAATAGTCGGCCAGCTGCCTCCTAAACAGGCCAAGGCATGGCGAGGGGTAAGCTGCGTCCCCACAGCAAACTCCTCTCCCGTCATCGGAAGGGCGTGGGAGAAGTACCAAATGCCCGACCTACCCGATGCAGGTTTTTCTAGGGTTTTCCCTGCATTTCTTTAGGCGAATGCCGGGTAGGATCCTTAAACCATAGCCCGGGGGCCCTAGTTAACCCTTGGCTACCTTCCACTACCCTTCCGCATCCCCCCCTTTCAAGTCCCTTCCTATGCTATTAAAGGGGAGTTGCCCATAGTGGATTACCCTCATGTAGCCTGTTGCCCTAAAAAAAAATAAAAAAATAAAAAAGTCGAATCCGTCGTTATGAATATCGCTGAATTTAATTTTAACATTCAATTTGACAGTTAATTTGTACTTCTATCCCTATTAGTGGCGTGGAAGACGAAAACATTATGTTTATATGGGTTTTCGAAACATTATCACTTCACTTTTTCACTAAAGAGCTTTAAATTGAGCTTAAGTTTTCTTTCCGTAAGAGAACTTGCGCCAAACACTCTTTCAGGTAAATTCTTACAATCATTTATTGTCAAATGAGGAATGAGTATTTTCCATCATTCGTTTTTTTCTGCCTGGCATTTAAATTGAAAGAATGATCAATCCTCCCGTACCGAGTCGGTTATTTCATGCAAAGCCTTTAAAGAAATCATGTAGCCTAGCTCTTTCCCTACTTTTCCGTAGCACATCCCACCCCAGCAGCTTTACTTTTTCACTCCAATGCCCAAGTCCTTTCTGTACGAATTTTGCGGCAATTTTCTGCACCCTTTCTAAGGATTCTATTTGATTTTTGCTATACGGATCCCAACATACTGCGCCATATTCCATAAGTAGGCGTACTAATGATATATATACCATTTCTTTGGACTTCGCCTTTGAGAGTTATCATTACAAAGTTCGTCGCGTTTCTTGTGGCATAATTTACCCGATTCGCTCACCTCAGCTTAATGTTAAAACAAATTCCTAGGTATTTATTTTATATATTCCAAGGCACATTTCAGTATTACTGATTGCCTTACTTTTTCCATTGTTAATTTTCATTTTATTCTTCTTGATTGTCGTACTTAGTAAACCTAAGCCATTTTGGACGATAACTGCGTCTTGTTCATCATTTATTTCCCTGCAAAAGGTCGGACCTTATAATTTATACAATTTGGTAAATCGTTAATTAATATTAATTCCTATTGATTCCTACTGGCAGTTGAAAACAAGGAATGAATCTGCACCAGTTTTCTGCTAACGCCAATAAAATAATCGTGTTTAAATATTTCGAAGGTGCCTATTCAGACCGTTTCTAATACTTTTAAATCAAACAGCCGTCAGACATTTTGAAGGAAGACCATCCCTCCGACACCCTCTGAAACGTGCAACTTTCATACCTCACAGTGTCAGCTTCTTCACAGAATCGTGATGTGTCCCCAGAACGGTTTGTTTGTATTGCTACACCTGTAAAATTTTGTAAGTTTACTTAGCATGGGAATTTCATGCTAAAATCAGTCTTGAAACGGGAAATGAGGTGTAATGAATGGAAGTAGGTGGCTCGTGGAATCTGCGATTGGAGGAGGACGGAAGCCCCTCCTCTCCGTAGTACAAGTCAGAGAGCTGAGGACGAGGCATTGCAGTAGGGCTTCGGCCACCGAGGACGCAGGTGAGTCCACCTCACCACTTTACCATCGCAATATCCGCCTCTTTGGAGATCTCTAATTAAATACTTATATTTTGAACCAGGTATACCTAAAAATTCACAGAAAATTAGAGGCACATTTCATACATCAGTTCAATTTAAAACTAATCGTGAGATCCAGTGTTTTTTATTTTGTGGTTGAGTTGAGTGGAGTTGAATATAGAGAGATTTCTTGTTTAACGTCAGTCTGAACTGTACCGTGGCTATTGCCGACTATTTTTTTATAACACATCAAACTATTTTACATGTAATTTCTCACTACACTAGACCTACGGCCTGCACAAAACAACCACGAACTGCTCGTCGCATTTCAGCGTTTATTACGTTTCCTTCCGAGAATGTGAATAAATACTGGATTGTTTTGTTCTGTACTGCAGTGTATCTTAACAGTGGTGAAAAAATAATTCAGGAGACAGGAATGTTTTGATTGCACCCCCCCCATCGCCCCCCCCCCCACTCAAAGATAGTATCGTTACTTTTATTGTTCCATCTCTGTCTGTGTGTCCGTCCTTCACCCAGGCATATTGACCACCACGGTTCTTCACGTTAGGCTTAGCTTCGGGCACACGATTTGTCGACAATATATACTATTGATAGTATTATTTCTTTGGTCAATTTTATAACCCTTAATTGTAGGTTATTGCATCACGTTATTTCATTCAATGCTTTTAGTTACCTGTTGTCTCTGTCTATAAAATTAGCGTCTCGCCGACCACTATTTTTTTATCCACATGCCCCTTAAAAGGAAAAAAAATTAAGTCAGTCTTTCTCAGTGGATGAGAAAAATAGACTCAACGTTATTTACCGGTCAGCCTTTTTTCTGTAAAAGAGAAAAAAATCCTTTTCCCAGCAGTTAAAATCAAGTTTTGATTCCGCCATTTAGGCTCAAAATAACGGATGGCAGTTTAATATTAAGAAAAAACGGATACAAAGTTTCTCTACCGTATCCTTATAAAAAGCGAACGAAACCAAAGTTTTGGAACGTTTACCATTTAGTCTCCTGATGACTTATCAATTATCGTTAAGAACCTTCTCACGGCTCCGTAGGAACACCACAAAGAGTTCAATCGAAATATGTATATATATTAGTGAGAAAAGCGAACAAAGACGGCGTGACAGAAATTTAGATGACATCGGATCCGCTTATTGCAACTGTTCCATTCTTTCTTGCTGCACGTGCTGATGTACATGTTTCCGCATAATACGGCGAATGATTTACTAATTCGTTTGTAGGCACGCAATAAAATTTTTTACTACTGTAAAATTTAGGTTAATCAGATTCACAGTGCTGCTTGGTTGCTGGATCTGAATTACCGAGCGCGGAATTCACAGAGGCGTAGGTCTGTTGTACGCCTGTCGATCTCGGAGTGGTCTCGTTTGTCAGAACTCACTCTTCCATGATATGTATAATTCGTATACTGAAACCGGTGCTCGTCAGGAGTTATACGCTCACTAGCAGATAGTGAACTATTAAATTCTTTAATAAATAAAATTTGTGCATTCGTATACGTCATTTCTGTTCCGCAGCGCCCATACAGCCTTTTCAGGATTCGAAAATTTTTGCGTCTAATCCATTAAAGATCCAACAAATAAAAGATAACGGATTTCGTAAAAAAATATTCTGAATATTTCTCAAAGTTGTCTTCTTTGAGCACGATACACTTTTTCCAGAGATGTTCAACAGCTTCTATACCCAGGTTAAATTGAATTATCGAGAATTATCGAGCAACTCAAAATAGCCATCAACCGCAGACTCTATTGTTGGCAAATCTTTTACCGCCGAGCCATTTTTTCAAGTTTGGAAAGAGAAAATAATCTGAGGGTGCTAAGTCTGACGAATAGGTTGCACGAGGAAGCAATTACCGCAATGATTTTGGCCACCGCGATAACGACGGTGCACTGTCGAGATAAAACAGTTTCTTCTTAGCCAAATGACGCCATATTCGGCGATTTCATCACTCAAACGCTGCCAAAAGTTGGCATTATCCAAGAAAATCTGACGCCATGATCTTGCCAGCAGATAGAAATGTCTTCAACTTCTTTGGATCTGATTCTCCCGTTTCAGGCCATTGTTTCGGCTTCTTCTAAAATGTGAAGGGTTGGACCCATGTTTCTCCCATGGTTATTACTCGGCTTTATTTCTGTGAAACATCGGCAAAAACTCGATTGAAACATAGTCATGGTGCTGTTTTTGATCAACTGTAAGAAACCGCGGTAACCATCTTGAGCAACAACTTTCTCGTGTCAACAATTTCAGTCAATGTGGTATGTACAGAACTTTCTGGAGTGGTCACTTCACTTCGTCGACCAAAATGATGTTCGCCTATCGACCCAATATTTTATCGTTGTAAAGGAAGGTGCAAATCCCCCCCGGAGTTGAATCTAGCTCGAATTTGATAATGGTTGGATTGAGACCTTTCTAATGAAAGTATTGTATCACATAACGATGACAAAATTTCCATGTTTAGAAATTCATTGAGAGCGTTCAGTATTTATGACTGTCAAACGAACACTAACCAATGTGGCGTCATCAAACTAAAGCTTTATATGGTTGGTAGGACTACTTTAGAGTACTTTTGTTTCTCTAACAGCAACCCGCCATCTTTACGTCTTCTGGAACTGCAGTCGTATTTTATGGACTAAATTTGAGCACGTTTGCGTGGAGGATTCTTATGAATTATAATCTTTTTTGATCAACGTCAGACTTGTCATACGAGGTTTTTACCCAATCATGAATTTAAGTATTGTTTGAACGACAAAACAATCCTTTACTCGCAAAGATATCTCACATTAAATGTAATCTCAGGACATTTCATATAAAGCGAGTACTGGGAAATAATTTTACATCTCCAAACTGCGAATGATCACTATAAATTCATATTTATTATTTCATGACAATAAAATCGAAAAAGTATTTATCGTTTAGTTTATACATGTGGTTTGTGTTTGTGAATGCATGAAAATATATTAGAATACTTCATTTTTCTTTCGAAAAGAACCTCCTACAAAAAAAAATCATTTACTTCATTTTCTGCTTTCCTTATTCAGGCACTAAAATGTATATTTTGGAAATTAGTCGTTAGTTTTCCTATATAATAATAAAATTAATTCGCCCATTTGTTGAGATGTAGAATTCCACCAAACAGACTTTCAGGTTTTGAAAGTTACTTTAGAGTGATGAACAATGCATGGCATCGTACAAAAGAACCGTGGAAAAGGAGCTCCAGTCGAAAGCTGTGAATTGTTGCTTGGAATTCCAAGTCCATTCCTGCCACCAATGAAAGAAACAAAGGAGAACGACTATCAATGTCTACCAAATCCCACCTCACTTCACACAAACTTCTTCGAAGTTTCTAATTTCGAACGTTTTATAGCTTCCATTATTTTATATAAATTAAGTTCAGTCAATATGATTTGTAAAAGATAATTTTTTGGAGTCGTTTGGACTCGTTTTTGTTTTGTAGTTAATTATATCTTTCATAAATAATATTATGCACGTTTTCGTCTCTGGAATGCTGTTTATACCCCATTTGTAAGCATTATTTGAGGTGTTGATGAATACATTTTACCTCCAGGCATGCGCCAGGTGATCTGTGCAAGTTGTTACTCTTCAAGGTAAACATTTTTATTTTAACATTTCGTTTCGAGTCCGACCAGGAAGACCGTTTGTGTGACGGCTGCGGACTAGCCCTTGAAGGCCCGAAAGTCTCCTGAATGCAAATGAAGTTGATTGGCGTGACTAGTCCCACAGGAAGCTACTTGCGCAAGTGTGGTGCGTGCTGTGTCACAATTTCTCGTAAAAGCAAAGATAGTCGTTAACACGAAAATCACGCCCTTGTAGGCACGTGGTGCTGAGCTCCACAAACACTGCCGACATCCGCCAGACGCCTCTCGTAAATCCACATCTTCTGCAAACGTCGATTCCCCCTTTAATCTGTTAGTCACCTACGTTTCCCGTCAAAAAAAACTTTTCCCTTATTCTTTATTCCAAGCTTTTCATTTATGTTAAGATTGACCAAGCATCGCCGAGTCAAAATTCCTGAAACGGCAACGTGAAATCAAGTTGCTATTACGATACATTTAACGAATAAGAATTTTTTTTCTAAGTTCAGCCCATTTAAGAACTGTAATTGAAAGTTAAATATCATTTAAAAGGGTCAAGAAGAGCTCTTTCGAATCTTCTTGATGCTCTGAAAAATACTCTGGCACCAAATACCTTAACTCTCCGTGTTTGTAAATGCATGAAAGATATTAGAATATTTCTTTCAAAAAAGACCTTCTGCAAAAAAAATCATTCACTTCATTTTCTGCTTTCCTTATCCAATAAGATATTTACAATCCAATTATTGTAAAACTAAAATCTATATTTTGGAAATTTATTGTTAGGTTTCTTATCCAATAGGCTAATAAAATTAATTCGCCCATTTGTTGAGATGTAGAATTTCACCAAACAGACTTTAAGGTTTTGTATCAGATAACGATGACAAATTTTTCCATGCTTAGAAATTCACTGAGAGCGTCCAGTATTGATGACTGTCAAATGAACAGTAAACAATGTAGCATCTTCAAAGTAAAGCTTTATAAGTTTGGTGGACCTACTTTGTTTGTCAAACAACAACCCGCCATCTTCTGGAACTGCAGGCGTATTTTATGGACAAAATTTGAGCACGTTTACGTGGAATTTGATATAAATATAAATTATGTGCATCTGCACAGCGTATCTGAGTGACATCAGAACTCACATATATTAATTATCATAAACAATACACTGGATCAGTGGAAATCGCATAATGTAGATAAGAAAATTAAACGTGAAGATATTCACAGTGGACAAACTAATCGATGTTTATGATATTTTTTTATGGCTTTGGGATTTTTGTTTATTTAAGTTCTTGCATTTTAACTATGTATTTATGTGAAGGTTTTTTTCATATCAACATTGAAAGCTAATCGCATAGGCTAATTGTTTTTATTTACCAACATTAACAGTTGTTTAACAAGTGACGCATGGCAGTGTATTATTTTACTTTTTCACCTTATTTACTCAATCCTAGTAATTAATATTTACGTCAGATTTTTTTAAACAACAGAACGAATAACTTTTATTCTGGTAGACTACGATGCTAAGTGAATTACGATACGATGGAAGATGTGTGTATAATTTTGACCTTCTTCAAGTAGAGAACATTTGTTCATCTTGAATTTTCCCCATATAAAATGGGAAACATACGCCCAAATGGCGTTATTTAAGTCGGAATAAAATAACGTAATGAAGGTTTCTCAGTTTATCAAGCAGGTCAATTGTTTAATTAAACACAACGTTTAAGCGAAACTCATTTCCGTCGACAAGAGTCTACAGCATGGTGGTGTGAACGTGTACATGAAAATTATTCCAATTTGGATGTAACACATTAAAATCAGTAAATATAGTTCTGCACAAAAGAAAAATGTACTCCGCCAGTTCAAAATCTTTCAAAGAAAACATTTAACTTTCATTGAATTTTAAAAAGACGCAGTGAGTAGTTCGAATATGGCAGAATAACAATATTACAGGAGAAAAAATCCACGTTTTTTTAATTCAGGTGTGAGAACATGAATAATAATTACGCTGTAAATTGATTGTGTAATGGGGGAATGTTTATATTGACCTTCGTTCACTACAAAACTTGCCTTGACTCCATGCCTAGCGGATGTAACCTTCAGGTGGGATCTGCCAAATTTATTATCAGAAGTTTCGTAACAAAAGAACTGCCGCAGCTCAAGAATTGTCATCATTAAGAACTTTCACGCATGTCATAGTTGACATTGAAAGTTATTCATGATCGATGCTGAATTCTCACTCGGAACAATCCATTTTTCAGACAGGCTAATCTTCGCCAAGATCCTAAGTTTCCTTGTATATTTTATTTTTATATTTTTTTTTCAATTTACACAGACCATACAAATTGGAAATGACTGTCAGCTTTCACATTCTGGATTTGAAGAGGTTAGTGGGTAGATTTACAGTAATTCTCGTTTATTTCTCTTGCAATAAGGGAGGAGGACGTGATTGAGAAAGAAGCTTGACCACGCAATTCATGAAAGCAATGTTCAATCACCTAGTTGAGCCAATAGATACAGTATAATATTAGAGTTCAATTTAAAACATTCAAACGCGGGAAAGAAATTCAAATCGAAAATATCATTCACGACATATAAAAAAAAGTAGAAATCGTAAAATAAATAACATAGTGAGAAATAAAAAAATACTCAATCAGAATTTGTAATGGACAGCGCATATTACGAGAATAAAAATTTTAATGGATTAAATAAGTTCGCAACTGGACTCCATGAAATCATATTCATTTAAATCGTCTGTTATGTTCCAGGAGAGATGCACGGAGTAATTAAATAATAATAGTGATACGGAAAAATATAAAGATAGGACATGAATTTTTAAAAATAAAAACTTGATTTAATAAGACAAGAATATTTTCTTCTACATACACAAATATCTTAAACTTAGATTTCGTCTCCATAAGAAAATTTACATATACAGTTTACAAATCAGCATAAGACTATAGTAAGCGTCATGTTTGAGGACGGCCCAAATTATTGTCTTTTTTCGCAGGTGTTACTTCCTCCCTGTGAGCAACAAATCAGCCTCCAGCTTGACCTCGTTAGATCGTTGTCATGTATGTGTTTACTTCGCGCGAATCGTGGAAATCCCTCCCTCAATCTACACCACCCGCCTTCCCTGGTGGACCAGTGTTTGTTAAATTCTTTAGATCAAAACACATATTTTATTTTCCTGCCACTTACACCTGTTATATTCGATATTGTATCAGGCCGAACTCCAGTCCGGCCGAAGTAGTCCACGCAATGTTGGTCTGGATGAGGGTCATCAGCTGCGTGAGCGAACTTCACAATCTTCGGGGTCTTTCTTCCTGATATCTACACATCAACTTCCTGTTCCACAAAAAAGTCCAGAAAATATTTCAGAACTGTCTACAGCTCATTAGAACTCAAACTTCCATTGTGTCCACCCTAAACTCTCCAAATCTAATTAAACAACCACTTCAAAACTCTCCAAAAACTATTTTAACAGCTGTCCATCAGCGTGTCTCTACAAAGCTCTGTCAGTAACTTTTTTCTGAACTTCACCGTCTGGTTCTTTACTGGCATCATCCGTTTTTCGTGACACGCCTCAAATTTCTCCTTCTTCTCCTCCCTTTCTTCGTCTTTCTCTTACAATTACAATTTTTGAATTTACTCAAAACTGCTCTGCTCCAGTTGCTCCCAACGACTCGGTGTTCGTTGTTTGAGGTGGTGACTTGTTTCCTAACGACGTTGGAGAGTCTCACCTGCCAACAGTCTCCGCCAGATTGTTCCCAACCTTCTATCACAAATCTAATAGCATATGTATAATATAAAACCACTATTTACAGCATGATACAAAACACTGAGTAACACATGCGGGAGAATTCTCTCGCAGGTAACCTGCGAGGGATATTCTCTCGCAGGTCGAACCTTTTAGGAGAGATACGAAAGGGCTACTTTTGGGGATGCCTTTTCCTCTCCATTTTTGAACTAAGGTTCCCACAAGCCGACGCACCTCGGCCTGTTTTGAGAGGTGTATGTTCCGGGGTCACAGACCTTGGGCATACGGTAAGAGTTGTCCGCTATTCCCATTGGAATAGTCGGCCAGCAGCCTCCTAAACTGGTCGAGGCACAGAGAATCGAATGCTGCGTCCCCACAGCAAACTCCTCTCCCGCTATCGGAAGGGCGTGGGACAAGTACACAATGCCCGACCTACCCGATGCAGGTTTTCCTAGGGTTTTCCCTGCATTTCTTTAGGCAAAATATAGCCCGGGGGCCCTAGTTAACCCTTGGCTATCTTACTCTACCCTTCCGCATCCCCCCTTTCAAATCCCTTCCTATGCTATTAAAGGGGAGTTGCCCAATGTGGATCACCCTCATGTAGCCTGTTGACCTAAAAAAAAAAAAATACAGCATGATACAAGGAAACCTGCGAGAGGATTCTCTCGCAGGTGAACCGACCTACCTGATGCAGGTTATTCTAGGGTTTTCCCTGCATCACTTTTAGGCGAATTGCGGGTAGGATCCTTAAACCATAGCCCGGGGGCCCTAGTTAACCCTTGGATATCTTCCTCTACCCTTCCGCATCCCCCCTTTCACTCCTTTTCCTATGCTCTAAGAGGGGAGTTGCTACTATGTGGATTACTCTATACATAGCTGTCTACACCTAAAAAAACAGCATGATATAAGAAATATTGAACAGAGAGATAAAATTAATAATGTAATTAAAGTCTTACGAGTAGTTGGTGAAAAATCATAATACATCAATACCGCATGTCCTAAGTAACATTGATATAATTCCGAAATATATAAATATCATGTAATATAATATAAAGATTAAAACACAAATTTTATTAATTTTCCTTATATTTTCAGAATTATGGATCGATTTCTAGTGACATCTTTAGCACTTATCTTCCTAGGATGTGCAGTAGCTACGGTATCTGCACGGGGTAAGTATTCAGAAAACTTAACAAAATTTTCAATTGTGAACTGTATCCTTATAAAATCTAGTTTTTTGAATAGATTGATTTGTAGCGAATGTTATGTGTACAGCGTTGTCATATCTAAATTTTTTCTTCATGGTGGTGCAGCAAACTATTTTTTAATTGTTTTATGATACGAATACAATTATAAATCATCTGAGAATTTTCTCATAGTGTTTCCACTAGAATTGTACTGAATATAAAAAACGATCGTGAGAAACGTGGAAAACATTAATGAAATTTAAGCACTAAAATTCTGTTATTCTTCCAGATAGTTAAATTATTAATCAGAAATGAAAAGCAAAACCTCAATGGAAATTATTTTTATTTTTGTATAATATTGTTTTTATTTTATTTTAATACATTGATTTTGAATATTAGTCGAAAAAATTCTGCTTTCAAGTAATTCGTCATATTTGAAGTCACTCGAAATCCCAAGTTCATAACCTCGGCTGGTTACTGAAGCGGTTTTGGTTTTGTAATCGTTATTTTTTGCTATTATTTGACGGAAGAATTCAGAGAATCGGGGAAATTCAAAATTAACAAGACCGGAAATGAGAGCGACGGCTTTCCCGGTGAATCTGTTCTAGATAAAATTCTCGGGTCTCAACCCGGGCCAATTGTTCGTTGAATAACGACGTTTCGACGGCAATCTCCGCCATCGTCATCAGGTTATTCAACGAACAATTGACCCGAGAATTTTATCTAGACCAGAAATGGATTCGGACCCCTATCCTCCTTATCTTGTACCCTTCTCCACCTCCTATTACTCGTGATAATACTACAAGGATATCTAGGACTAGAATACTCCAAAGGATATATGTTTTACAGTAAGCTATAATATTTTACGAGTTAAAATTAGTAATGAAAACAAAACGGAAAAAATCTTAAAAGGTATGGTTTTCGTTTCCATTTGTTGCCTCCTATAAACTATGTATTTTGTAATTCCCTACATTTACCCGTGGAAAATATAATCTATATGTTTAAATAATTGCTTCAAACCTTCCTAATTTAAAAGATGAAATGTGTTAAGGAAAGGAAATAGGTATCCTCTCGTAATTATTGGACACCAAAATAAAATTACGATCCATGGGTTCGTTTTGCGTATGCTTCAGCCTTCTCTTTGAATTATTCAAAAACGAACTTGTACTTTTGCCAGAATCGTAAACTTGACTATTATTTTATAGGACGTAATATCCTTTGTCAGTAACAGGAAACATGACACAGTCTGCCGGAGAACCTGTTTACAATCATTAATTCATGGGAAATAAGAACTTAAATCGTGTGTTAGTATTTATAGTGATTTATGAAACACTAACACGGGATTTGTTACAAGAGTTTTAAGGTATTTTCTGTATCAATAATAAAATCTGTCATGGATCAGTTGATACAGTAAAATGGCCAAATAATATTAGGCTGATCATTATAATAACATAAATTCAAAACAAAGGAGACAATTTATATACAAACAAGTTATCAATTTATTTTTTTTAAAAAAAGAAGTATTTTTCTCGATGTTCTATGGGAGTTATCAAGCAGAAACAAAAAGTAATGATACGTAACTAATTTAATTCTAATATAATAAAAAAATAATAAGGTTAAATATTTTTTTAAATTTACGTAGAGTCAAAAGTGGCTTAAAATGGAGATATATTATGAATGGTGTGTTTCCGCTAGTGGGTGGTTGTAAGGTTGTTTGTTGACTCAGGCTGCAACTTCATCCAAGATTATGTTATGTGACTTCTGGTGTTCCATCAAAGACACACGTTCGATATCTAAAGCTTCCCATTTTTGTTATAATTGGCTGTCTCCCTTGGTACTGTACTTACTTAGGCCTACTAGTATAGCCTCATAGAATGCTGGGTTCTGCAATCGGGAGATTGCAAGTCTTCAGCTTCCGCAGAACACGTGGACCCAGTCTCGTTCCGTCCTCTCGAACTCGTAGCTGCGTCACCGTGTTTGTATAGGACATGCAATGAAGACAAGCTTGATAGCTGATGAACCAATTTCTCGCCCTTATCACCAAAAAACTGCTTGCCTCATATCGAAAAACTGACTCTTCTCAAACTTTCTCATGGCACAAAAGCAACTGAATGCACCGAAGCCGACTGTTCTCCTTCACTGCACAAATACGACTGAACTTAGCCGATTTCGAGTTTCCACTCTCGAAACGTCTCTCCTCCCGTCCAGTTTCCAACTTCCTACTATTTTCTGATTTTTTACCAATCAAGGAAACCTCTCCAGGGTACGTTTTCCCCGAGTGGCCCCCTTCTGCAATTCTTCAGAAATCGCAGAAAATACTCCCCTCGGAAATTTTTCTGAGCAATGGTTCTTGATTTGATTTGATTTATTTTATTCCATTAGTCCTCGTATGAGGAAATAGGACACGTCAATACATAAAATTACAATATTAAAAATTGAATGCTTCTATTATAAATAATTAGAAGTTTACATAAAAATACTCAAATTCGGTAACACAAATTTCCCTGTCCACATAAGTAAAATAATATGAATAATAACAAAAATAATAATTCTTTAACTATACTAATATAATATTTACAGTACTCACAAAAATACAATACGCACTAGGTACAATATTTAATGTTTAAAGAAATCAACTATCATAAAATATAGAATTGCACACAAGACTAAACACAAAATCTTACACACGCACACTAGGAGGAAACACCATCGACAGAGAAGTCACTTCACGAAACATAGCGAGGAGGAATCTGCCCTTCCGTCGAAAGTCCAGGCCCTACATGCAACAAGGAAACAAAAGAGCAGAAACGAAATAAATAATTAAATAAAATGAATTAAATTGATGTTGCCCAGAACTGCAATTAGTTGATTTCTAAAATAATTAATAGCCTATATTGTGAAATAAATTTGAGAAATAATTATACTATTCTGACTTCTTTATAAATAAATGAGAAAACACCAGTCAGAAAATTTTATTATAATCTTTAAATAGCATGCTAGTTATAACTTAAATTAAATATGTAATAGTAAATAATACATTATTCGAAAATTAACTATCATGAAAGATAGAATTTACACATCACACAAAACTTGACACACGCACACTAGGAGGAAACACAAACGACGGACAAGTCACTTCACGAAACAGAGCGACGAGGAATCTGCAAACATCAGGCCGTACATCAAACAACCAAACAAGTTATGAAATAAGCGGTTTTATTAGCAACACATTGAACACTTTTGCAGTTTTTTAAAAAAAATTAGTTATTTGGGAAACGATCTAGAAACTCCTGTACTGAGTAAAACGCGCCTTTCAGTAGAATATTTTTATATTCCATCCGAAGACAAAGAAAAGAGCCGTCGCCTCCTGTTTCCAGGAATGCATTAACTTACTACTTATAACTTCTGCCACTAACGGAATCGCCCCAACAATCCCTCAAACCTTTGAATGTTTTAAAATAATTTCAAATTAGCTCCATTACAGTACTGTTGGTGGTGAGCCGCCTAGAAACCCCCCTGTTCAGTTTCTACAAACAGCTCACAAAAACTCTAGAATTATTAACTATCTCCTTTTGGAAAATGGATGAAGAAACCGAGATTTTACCCTAAGAACTCATTTCCTGACCGTAAATATGTGAATGTTCCTGCACTGGGAATCATACAGATTCTTGAAATAATATTATTTCATTTTTATCAATTTTCAGTTGGCGACAAAGGCCGTGTTGTGTGCTACTTCAGTAACTGGGCGATCTACAGACCCGGCATCGGCCGCTATGGTATCGACGACATACCTGCCTCCATGTGCACGCACCTCATCTACTCCTTCATCGGAGTCAGCAACGTCACCTGGGGGGTCCTGATCATCGACCCTGAGGTACGAGGACAGGCATTACCGGCAACAAGTTGTATATAACTTATGTATATATATATATATATATATATATAGCACTACAAAATTATGCAAATTGAATACAAACATTTAAGTTTTAATTCAATTTAATGTCGTTTCTCAAATGAGAAAATGCGACGTCACGAATGCATACTAAATTTTAATGCCTTATATTGTTGTGGTTAGAGGAATATGTTGTATCTTGGAGAACTCATGGAGGGACTATGAGGCGAAACTGTCCATTAATAATTCCAACTCATGAGAATTGTATTAAGTCGAGATTATTAAGAAAGATTCGTGCTGAAGGACTGTATCGTAGGACAGCTGAGGATTTGACTGAAGCTACTGTAAAGTGGACAGAAGGAAGGTAATCCTTTCCTCAACACGGGATTACTGTGAGGGAGACGACGCAAACCCAAAATAGTTTCTCTTCAGTGTGGTTTTATACTATGTGTTTTTTGTCTTTTAAGGATAATACGTGATACACGATCTCCACAAGTTACGATGTTCGTTAAAACGACAGTCCTAGTACGTCAAATACTACGATTTCGTAAGATCCTCACATACTGGCGAAAACCAGGCTTCTCAATGGCAAGTTGTAATAAAATTTTATTCCGCCGCCTTATACTATTAATCCTGATTATTTTTCTGGTGCAAACTCTTCTTTTATAATGTTATGATATTTTTTCTATCGTGAACCTTTGGTCAGTCGTAAAAAAACCACACGGTACTCGCAAGTGTTACGCTGTCATCGTAACGTCTGTGAAGGAGAACGGGAGCTTTCTCGACACCGACGAGTTATTAAAGTACATTGTCGGTCTATATAAACATTTCTGTCTCATATAAATCAGTCTGTCTTTATGCTTCATGTTGTAGCACTTCCACTGTAATTTTTACTTTGTCTCTACCAAACTTAATTTACTTACATATTATCCATCGAATCCAGCGTATCACCCGAGAAAATATTTCTGAATTCTAATGGTAGGAAACTACGATTATTGAAATATATTACCAGTTGCTGGCATTTAGTGAGTGGTGTTCCCCCAAAAATATGTGTAGCCTAAGCGTTATAACTGTACTCTAAACGAGAGAAAGGATGACAGAAAATAAACAAACTTGCAAATCCAATATCACCGGCGTGATTACTCAAAAGTCGTGACGAATACAATTTCATCCTGGAGGAATGAGTCATTTTTTTTACTGTTTTTATCAGAATGATGTGACGAACAATGGGTTCGCAAACTTTACGGCCCTGAAGAGCAAGTACCCTGGGCTGAAGACGTCGCTGGCCATCGGCGGATGGGCGGAGGGCGGCCGGAAATACTCAGCCATGGCGGCTGTTCCTGCGCGCAGGGAAAGCCTCATCCGCAGCGTCATAGGTCAGTACACATCCACAACTGTCATTCCTTCATAGTCTGGTTGTGTTGTTACTTATTGCTTAGTGTCAGTCTGTTCCTGCGTGATTTAACGATTGTGCGTAGTTAAGTCCTGCAGCAGCTATGCGAGTCCATAATTGTTCATTGGCCAAACAGTGTCGTTGAACATCACGTGGTTCCTCCTGCCCATCAGAGATTTACTGTAATGCAAACATGATTGAAGAATGGTTTTCTATTTGTAGTTTTTTTTATGATTTGGATTGCTGCAGAAGAGAATTTGTGGAAGAAAGATGAATATAAGTTTATGATAAAAGTTCCATTGTAAATACGTTTTTTTAGAGGGGCTGTTGTTAATTACAAATTATTTATGTCCTTATGTTTGATTAATATAAAATATTTTAATTAACTTCCATACATCCCTAAGCAGCCCTTTCCCCCATCACAACGTTACTAACTTCATCTTAGTACAAACATATTTTTCTATTCTCTGTACATGTCATAGGCCTATCTACTTCAAAATTAACTCAACGTCTCAATCTAATGTTTTTTATGATCGTTTGACCATTCGGTTCATTTTACCGCTCCAAAAGATTTGATGAAATTATAAATCGTTTTAGTCGAAAGTACTGATCTGGCAGATCTCGAGACGAATTGCCCGGTTCACAAATAAATGAAAATATTATACGAAAATTAACTGAAGATTAACTTTATCGATTCAATGGCACACTAAACTCAAAAACTATTAAACGGGCTGTTCCTCCTCCAAATGAAACTATTAAGTCATCTTCTCAACTAAACTTATAAATTTTAAACTATTTTTGCGTAACAGAAATGAACAGAATTACTATTAGAATAAATGTCTTAATCCTCTCTTCAAAAGTCCCCTTTTAATAATTTTTGGAAGCATGTTAAATAATTTTTCCGTTAATATACTGATTCAACCGCCCTACGAAATACTAATCAGCTGGTTTCAGCTGTCACTGTCAGTGAATTCATTAAAATTACATCTAGACACTGTTGTAAGTAAAACTATAATTTCAGAGTACATGAAGCGGTACGACTTCGATGGTTTCGACCTAGACTGGGAGTACCCTGGAGCAGCGGACCGTGGTGGAAGTTTCTCTGACAAGAATACATTCCATTGCTTCGTGAAGGAGCTGAGAGAGGCCTTCGACCAGGAGGGCAAAGGCTGGGAGATTTCCATGGCCGTGCCCCTGGCCAAATTCAGACTCAACGAGGGCTACCACGTGCCTGAGCTCTGCGAGTAAGTAAATGGAAAAACAAAAACATTTTACTTTTATCCCGATTAAATATTTGCACATCGAATGACTCTAAATGTATAGGAAAATATATAGTTAACAAATTGGTATGTTAATGTAATGTTGGAAATAAATTAAATTGTCTCATAGGCATGAATACAATAAATAAAGAATAAATATATATATATATATATATATATATATATAATCAATTTTAACAAACAAAATTTATTTATTAATTTGTGGCTTCTAAAATTTACAAACAATTACAATAAAATGAAAATCTCTTAATCTCTCAGGGTCTTTACTGGGTTTGATGATTTACAGTGAAAATTATTGAATGATCTTATTAACAATACAGTTTAAATTTTACTTCAAAATAATGTGCTGATAAATGAAAGAAAAGCTACAAGAAAAGCGAACGAAATCTGACTTTACCCTTTTAGTTAGCGTTTACAGATTTTATTAAAGTTTTGGTTACTTACGTATTGTTCGGCTGGTACCAGCATTCTTTTAGCGCTTCAAAAGTACACTATATCGCAAAATTTTTACACAGATTCTAAATTTTTCTCACAGATTATGAGAAAATTATGAAGTTGAAATGCGATTACTAGGCTCCCAGGAACTCGGATGATCCTTTTAATTAGTCAGCTACCTGACGTCGTTTTCCCTCAGCACGAAAATGTTCAAGTTCTTTATAATGAAGCAAACCCTTGCTTCCGTTGGCTAATTGTTAGCTCATCTACTCAGTCCAACTAACTGCTTTCTTACAGGAATCTTATGAGTTGCAGATTTTTGCCGTTTACCGCATTATTTATCGGTTTGGATTGAAAACTTCTAAGTAGCTCGGTGAAGATTTACTTTTAAAATGTCTCTCCTTTCGTGGCTGACCGTAGACTTCGACTTTTCTCTTTTGCTCCTCGCTGTAGACTTAGACTAACTTTTGCAATGTCTATCCTCTAGTGGTAGACTGAATACTGCCTATACTTTTGCGCGCGTAATAGCCATTCCGAACCCTCGATAATAGGAACAGAACCCGCCGTTTGTTGCTTTGCTCGCTCTCACCGCCATAATTCAAACTGTTCACTAACAATTAAAATTATTTTAAAACAATTAATGGCTTAATTAATTGGCATTACAATATATATATATATATACTGTAATAAACAATATAATAATTTTACTTCAATTTATCGAATTTATTTTTTAAAAATTTTAAAAAGGAAAGTATGATCTATGAACGGATTTAGTGAATGAAAAGATTACTCATAAATTCAATTTTAAATTAAATTTATTACAATTTAAATTAAATTAATTTTTATTTTAAAATTTTATACATGATTGCAAATGCTTTCTGAGATTCTTGATACCTCCAGGGTCGGGCCTCAAACAGTAATAGGAACCCGCAATGAAATAACATAATTTACAAATTATTAAAAAAAATTGAAATGAATTTATAAGTTTTACTTTAATGTTACACTGTAAAACTGTCAAAAATCTGACGGTAATCAATTTTATTAAAAATTTTCCGAAGTATTTTGTAACATACCAGACATCGGTATCACGCAAAATCTTTCACTTCACAAATTTAACCATTGAGTTTATATCACCAATTATTTAAATGATTTTTTCACTTAAACAGGCAATAGCATTACACTTTCTACACCAATTCAGTCAGCATACGCGATTAAATCTCTACCACACCACAGACGATCAGCAGTTGATTTCCGATATTTCGGCGAATAGTGATCATATCTACAACAAGGAAAATTGAATTACACTTTCCAATTCTGAGTTCGATTCAACTCTCAATAAATTGTACCATTGAAGTCAGTCCAACGACAGCCAGTAAACGATTATGTTCGTCTCCTTCAATATTTTAACATCAGCAACCTTGATAATCTATCTTTTACACGTCAACATATACAGGCAGACTCATTAGCAGGGTCTACAAGCAATCATAATAATCAGTCCTCACTGTCAAACTACCAAGCACAGAGACTGAAGCTCCCGGTCAGCTCGCATCGGAGACTCAACATTTCAACAAAGCTTTCACTATTACACATCGACGACAACAATACTCTCGAAACACTCCACATTCTTACGCAATGCTGACTGTTGCTTGCAATCCCTGGCGACAATATTACGCTGATAATACAAATGTTGAATAATTTATAAAATTCTTTCATTAGATACGCGTACATTGGTGGTCATTACAATACATATATATATAATATATAGTGAAAGTGTTTTTCAAAAATAATGTCTTTAATATTTGCATTTTTTAGGGTAATATTAAGCCCATACCATTGTAAGTAACAGTCGGCGTGGCGCAAGAATGCGGAGATTGGAATGTTTCCAGTCTTTATTGTTATTGGCTTGTGTGATACTGAGAACTTTAGCGAAATATGCAGTCTGTTTTGGGGGACCGGCCGATGATGGTCATAGCGAAGTCTGTTTTGGAAGACTGGTCGATGATGGTCATAGTCTGTTCTTGAGAGTGACCAAGTAAACTCGACTCTGGATAACGGTTGATATATTCAGCCAACGAAATTAAGTAACTTTTAAAGTAGACGAAAGAAAGTTCTTGAACCATTGTTGGAGAAGTGTCCGGTGGTCAGTTGGCCAGAAATTTTAGCAAAGTAAACCAAAGTAGAGTGCAGATTTAGATTGTGAACAGTGAATGGTCTCTTAAATAAAATTTCTTTAAAAGAAAACTAGTTAAGTGAATAAGTAGAGTCGAACAAGAGCAATTCTGATAATCTGGTATGTAAAAATCTCCCATTGTAAACCTTACATAAAAATGCGTACCGTCAGATTTCTTTAAATTTCTGTAGAGTTCACTGGATTTCAGATTTTTTATATTAATTGTTATTGTAAAGTTAAGTAGTATTCTTCATAACTTTTTTGATTTTGATTTGGTTTGGTGATAATTGCAAATTACTGTAACTAGTAGCTCTAGGCCCAATTAGTGGCCCTGAAGAATGAAGTTTCATTAGAATCTGTGCCAATTACTTTTAAAAAAATTATGTAAAGAAGCCAAACTAAATAGAAATTTATATTAAATGTTTTATCTTTAAAAGTTGTTAAAATTCACTTTTAAATCATTTTAATTATCATTTCCTTTAAAAAAAATATTCACAATAACTGCACTCTAATGTGAGTTATATTTTATTAAATTGTATTCCACATTAATTGACGCCGCAACGTGATTTTTATTATTTCTTTAATTTGAATATTACATAACTTGGTTCCAACGTGTTGGCATTTTGCTTGAAATTTTAAAATGTATATTACATAAATTGGCGCCCAACGTGGGGATTTATATTTTCTTAACATTATATATATATATATATATATATATATATATATATATATATATATATATATATAGTTTACCAAATTTCGAGATTTCTATAAGCTGAATTTGGATAAATCCTTATCGGTTTCATGATTGACCATGTCCGAAATAGTTACTTCAGTTTTTTTCTATTTCTTTGCTTTCTTTACTCTGGCTCCAGCTTCAAGCCTTAGCCGGGTTGATGTGATTCGTATATTTTTGTTTCTTTTATGAGTGTTTCCTTGTTGTAGTATTTCTTTTATGGTTTTGTTTTCCTTCCTTGTATTTTTGTAAGTTTCATTTCAGTAGGGGCATTCTAGAGCTACGTGTTCTATTTCTCCACACTTACAGTTTCTAGTGTTTGTTCTTCCTAGTAGATGGCGTTTACCATTGTAATATCCATATCCTGTGACTGTGTGGTATTTCATTGGTATTGCGTCATATAAAAAAATTAAAAAATTTCACGTCAATTCTGCAAAATTTGGGAAACTACACTTTACCTCAACGTCCGGTGTTTTTTACGAATGAATATTTTTCATCTACCTGGTAAAGTACATGCCACTATGTCCAAATTTGAGGCAGCGAGAATCCTACCATTGCCATCGAATATAAAAAAAATCACAGGAGTCAAGTATCTTTTGAGTCATTTCTGTGAGCAATTTTATTGACCTTCCTTTCGCTGAGAAATCTGTACTGGAATTTCGTATCTGGACATGTTATAGAACTAGTTGTTTCCCCTATTTTAAGAAGATCTAACTACTTATTTTCGTGGAAAAATGTGCTCCAACTCACACGTTGTTTGGTTGCAAGGAATTATCTAAATGACTAGATTCCAAGATGATGGATGAATTAGTCAGAGTTTTGTCGTCTCCCAGTAACCAGATTTTTGTCTGTGGGGATACATAACAAAAATAGTGTAAGTCAACCTATTCTGAAAGAGCTGCAATCTCGAATTGTGAATTCAATAACTAAGGACCAGCAATGTTTGGTGCTCGTATTGAGTGTAAACTCTAGACTTCTATCCAGTGATGTATACTTCAATCCTAAACAGTCCATGAGAAATTAAACTTTAGAATCTGCTCTTTCCTTTTTTACGGAAAATATAACTATTTCTATGACCCTTCCGGTCATCCATTACTTGCTGATACTGATCAAGAATTATAATGCAAAACATATCCTCTCATTGTTGATGTTTTCGTTATTGTGTTTTGTCACTGTTCCTTTTATTTATGTTCTACAGACTCGTTGACGCAATTCACGTGATGTCCTACGATCTGCGTGGTAACTGGGCAGGCTTTGCTGACACACATTCCCCTCTGTACAAGAGGCCTCACGACCAGTACGCATACGAGAAGCTCAATGTGGTAAGCCTCCCCTATCCAAGATGCACCGAGACTCATGCAATTTCAGTTACTGATTTTAAATAAGTGTGGTGTTCTCGCAGCACGACGGCCTGCAGCTGTGGCAGGATATGGGCTGTCCGGCGCACAAGCTCGTAGTAGGAGTCCCGTTCTACGGAAGGTCCTTTACTCTCAGCGCAGGCAGCAACAACCATGACCTGGGCACATACATCAACAAGGAGGCAGGCGGCGGCAAACCAGGAAACTACACCCAGGCCAAGGGATTTACAGCTTATTACGAGGTACACCACTCTCCTCATATTAATTAATGACGTTAGTAATTAATATTTAGCTTCACATAGCTGGAAGGTAAAGGTGTTTGCACCAGAGGTAGGACGATCAATTTGAGCCCATTGTATTTCGGGAGATCATCGTATCCGAAACGGCAAACAATATAATAATGCTTCATTTGAACATGAAAATTTAAAGAGATACCCACGGTTTAAATATAAAAATTAAAAGCAAGCATTATCCTCTTATTTTTTATCTTGTTCTGAAAACTTAATGTTTCAGTCTTTCAAAATAAAAAGTTAAAATACCAGATAAATAGGTGCTCTTTTGGGATACATAATATATGAATGTCAGTACCATAAACTTTTTGTAATTTTAACCTGTATTTGCCCTTTTTTTTGCACTTAGCAGTTGCCCAGTACCAGCTTGATAAATTATGAGGTTTCATAGTGAATCTAAGTCTTGCTTCTATTATTATTGTTGTTTAATCAGAATGCATTTTGATTGTGTTATCTAACACAACATTCACCTTTCTCAAAGCTTAAAATTCTTCACATTATTCTGCACAATCTTTCACTCTACAATTTCACACACTTAATTCCACCAATCATACAACCGCATGTACTGTGTTTCTTATTCACTTATGTTGTGGTTAATCCAGGTAGAAGTCTGCAGATTATTATGCTATTATTCAAAAAATTATTATCAGGCCCAGTGACAGCATTCTCTTTTCTGTAAAAGTTGTTGGCATTTAAAATTTTAATTAATTATATTTTTGGGGCCTACGACCCCACAGGCATTTGCCTCCCTTGTCGCTGGCACCGATTATTATGCATGACAAAAACACACAACATATTTCATATTTGTCAAACTATATTTCAAAACAATACTCAGTTTTAATCATTCCAATAAATACAGAAAGTATCTCCTAATTTTGAAGTAAGCAAATGAAACAACATACTATTATTGAAAAAGCTGAAAAAATTCATTATAGGTATCACATTTACAGTAAAGCTGACTCATTCATCCATGTGAACAGAACAGTAAACAGAATAATACCAGCAAGGAACATGTGATGGGGAAATTTCTCACATTATTTTCCCCTCAAAAATTATTATATATTCCCTTTTGCAGATTTGCCTTGAAATCCAAGAGGTTGGAGGATGGACAGAAAAGTGGGATGAAGGTGGCAAAGTTCCTTATGCCTACAAAGGTAAATCCTCAGTCTGGCTTTGTTTCACACATATCAAAATAAATGACATTATTGATTAAATATTGTACTTACAGATACACAGTGGGTTGGCTTTGAAAATCCTAAAAGTCTCCAAATAAAAATGGACTTCATCAAGGCTAAAGGTTATGCGGGGGCTATGACATGGGCAATAGATATGGATGATTTCCGTGGAGTTTGTGGACCAAAGAATGCTCTAATTAGTGTATTGGACAGCAATATGAAATCATACACAGTGCCTGAAATATCATACAGCACAACAAAAAGGGTAAAACCATGATTATTATTTTCCATTATCATCATCAGATCTAATGTTATAATTCATCAGCAATACTAATTATGTTCTCAAAATAATTAATACAAAGTTAATTTATGCTACAAACTTGCATTTTACACTTCTGTTGAAACAGAATTTCAATTCATTTGCAGTTTAAGAAAAAGCATACCTTGACTAAGTCTTTTAATGTGTTTTGTCACTGAAGTCTGAACAATTATCTACATAAAGGGGGTTTACAATAAAATAAATTACACAGAACTGCTACAAAATCCTCAAACCTGGTCTCCTGGCTATAACTTGTCCACAGAAAGAATTTCTTCTTTGGTGGATGAATATCTAAACACACAGTTGATAAAAAAAAAATAACCTTGCTCAACCACTTCCACCCAACCCCCTTGCTGGTTACTATAGATTATGACTGCCTTTACACAATTAGTCTTCCAGTACTTGAATATTTGTCTCACCTTCCACAACACAAACTTCCTGATTGCCCTTCAGCCAATTTGTCCTAGCCCAGGATTACATTTTTTCCCACAATATCTAGCATCATATAAGCAGTACAGCCATATTGTTCCCTCATATGCTAACATATCCATGAGACAACTGGAATTTCACATAGTTGAAACCTTCAACTTCATTCCAATTCATACACAATAACTTCATGCTATGAATCCATGGCCCAGATTCCCTGTCCCAACCCAACATCACCTTTCTGCAAAACACTTCTTGTAATCAAATATTTATGGAACACTCAAAAGCCACAGTAAATATTATTTCATATTAGTAAAAGTTAAAATATTAAAAAAATTTAAGTAATACATATAATGAAAATGTTTCATTATAATCTTTAACAATATTTTTTAAATCATAAATAATCCTAGCAAAATTTTTTAATAAAATGAGATCCTGAACTAAATTTGCACTCAAGTCCGAAGACACCATTCAAATTGAATGAGTTTGTTGTTTTCCATCATTGACCTCTTTGAAATGGAGAGTAATGGCTAACAATTGAATAATCTGCCAGATTGAATACATTTCTATACTTACGCATCATATAATTGAAAAAAAATTTCATTTAAGCTTAATCCTCAAAACCTAAATACATCCAAATCACAGTGACTGCTACAGAATATTTACATCTCACTGTTACAGAAACAATGGTCTAGAGATTTTAAAATTGTTAGCATGTATACTGCAATGATCACCCATTCATATTGCAATATAGTAACAAGTGTATATACTGTGGTCCCATATACAGCCTGATTGGGATCGTCCTCCCCCGTGTGATGGCAAGAAGCCTCAGGGTTCAGCGACCACGACAACCACCACCACCACCACCCCCACAACTACAACTACAACTACAACAACAAAACAGCCTATGAGCAGCACCAGTTCATCAACACACAGTTCGGTGCAGGCAAACCCCACCACAGAAGCTTTTAAACCATCAACCACAACAGAAAATGAACTGGGATCTGGAGAAATACAATGTGGTGACAAGGAGTATGTGCCACATCATTACTGTGAAAAGGTACTTATCAGTCTACACAAAAAACAAAAAATTTAAATTTATTTAGATTCATTAACCTTTATCATTTGGTGCTAAATGCCCAGAAGCCTGAAGTAATATAGCTCAATTTTGGGTTGATTAATGATTTAATTTTTATCTTTGTTATGCTCTATTTACTTTATATTTGAACCCCTCTATCAAAGGATAATGGTACTCCTTTTTATAAATACTGTTAATATGAAGCGTTTCTAAATACCACACTTTGCAAATAATGATTGACTACAGTCAAACAATTCTGTAAAAACAACAGTTCAATGTTACTTTACTTTACTTTGTATGATTTCTCCACTAGCACTGGTAATAGAAGCCAAGTTTAATTATTAACATAAGGTTCTATTGATGAGCATGAAAAAATAAGTTTAGCTTTTAGTTAATAAAAATCTTCAAAAAAATGGTATACATAGAAGTAATCAAGATTGGCAAAGTGATTTATAGGACTGTTTGTGAATAATACACTTTTCACACACAAAATAAGCAAAGCTCTATTTGTTCTCTGAAATCAAACTATTTAAAACTTTAAAAATTATATAGTATTGTTAGTCAAAGATGAAGTACCTACATATTATACATTTTACAAAAAGTGAGAACACATAAATATGGCACATTTTTAATTTTAGTACTACCAATGCATGTATGGGAAGCCGATTGAGTTTACGTGCATGGAAGGAACTGTATGGAATCCTCAAAACTATATCTGTGACTGGCCTGCTGATGTGAGACGGACAGACTGTGTAATGAAGAAGAAAGTAAGAAAATTGTCTTACTTTTGGTAACCATTTTAATATTCAAACTTGTATGCTCCACTTATACCATCTTGTCCTAGGAACATATTAAATGTTTGAAAAAACATTAATGTAAAATTGGTTTCTGTAAACTTGGTACCAATAAAACTAATTTCAAATAAAACTTAATAATAAACAGCACTGATTTTTCATTTTTAAAATAGAATATCACGCATAACTGTTTGACAAATTTAAATGCCTATTCTTTAAACAAAAAGCAATTTATTATCTACAATTGAAACTATACCTTAATATTTAATGTATTGGAACCACATGTAGGAGTGTAAAGGTAACTCATCAATTTTACAAACGAATGTATGTCACTAGAAGTAGCATGGCATATATTTTTTTATTATTAAAATTAACTCTTAGTCCAGAGACTAGCATGTCATTTGAGATGCGCAGTAGAAGTGAGAAAGTGAAGGGGAGTATTGTTGTCTGCAGGAACTCTCCATCGGGACTCAGTTCATATAATACTACTAAAATTCTTAAAAATATTGATTATATTTTTATGAACAGAATATACACCCAGTGGCAAGGTCACTTTTACTTATCATCTCTCAACTTTTAAACATACCCTTAACAAAACACAATATATTGCCAACTACCTAGTTGTTATAACAAAAATTCATGTTAAAGTAAACTCCTACTACAATACCAGCTAAGTGGACATCATATTTTATCATGAATAGCTATTTCTCTACAGCTATACATATTTGTAAAATTACATTGTCTTTTTATAAGTAGCACTAAGTTCAAGAACCAGAATTTGAAACAGTCTGATGAAACAGTAATATAGCTTGTTTTCCAAGCTATTTTGGAATGTTAAAAGCAGCCGTTTGTAGATAATATAAAAAAGAACATAAGCTTTCCACCCAAAATTATAGGAAAAATTGCTAAAACCGGAACAGACGTAAATTTCAATTACTGCATATTATTTCCTTCTTATAATATATTAAAGAATACACTTAATCAACATTCACAATGATAACACAATTTTATTTAATAACAGTGTACACTAAAGCTT
This sequence comes from Zhengitettix transpicula, assembly GCA_037074705.1. NCBI lineage: Eukaryota > Metazoa > Arthropoda > Insecta > Orthoptera > Tetrigidae > Zhengitettix > Zhengitettix transpicula. The sequence continues at coordinate 28,012,179 of CM073593.1, read as the reverse complement.
CAATATGCATTCACTTTTATCCACCCAAAAGTAGTCCTTAATTAACTTCAATTTCAATACTATGTAATTTTTTGCACAAATTGATATTTCAAATTATGTTTCTCTTTGTTACTTTTATCCTACAGATGATAATGGTTAATTAAGCCTCAAGCTTAATAAAATAAACAAATGCTTATGACCAGTATTACTGTCTATGTACAAAAAATAAATGATAACATAGTCTTGAACAATATTATAACAAACTTTAATAATAGTGATTATTACTGTAACATCATATATTTACAAGAAGATTTAAATATAAATGGTGATATGCTATAACTTTATCATGGTTCGCAGTGTTTGTAAAAAGGCACTTAATACTTTATTTATTTGATTGAAAACTAACTGTATTCAAGAAAAACATTCATTGACTAGAATGTGTGTACCTGAAAGATAACATATTTTATGTGTTGCTGATTTGAATTACTGCAGACTGCAAGTATCTGAAAATTAAATATATTTATAAAAATTTAACAGTAAGTGGAAAAGTTTTAAGTTTTGAATATTAACACACAACATCAAAAGAATATAATTATGAAGTTCAATATTCAATTTATTAATATAAGTTTATAAATAGCTATACATTTTATTGTCATGCACTGTATATATAGTAGTCATATTATTAAAGTAAATGTAAATTCAAAATATGCTACCTGTTCGAGAAACTCTCTAATTAATAAGTATAAAGTGAAGCCAAATCTTAATGATTATTTTTAAGAATAAATTAGCTGCTTCATTACATTTTCTTTCTCTCCAAATCCAACAGTAGTGTTGTTTTGATGAGTAGTTATTGTTATTAGAAGAATTCAAAAGGTTGAAGCATTCATTTAACAGTGATAAAGACCTGATTATGTTGGAACAGTTTGAACAGTTATATGATACACACAATAAATCTTAGTAAAGAAACATAACTTAAAGTTGAATAAGATGATTAATTTCCACAGTTAAGCTCCATTAACTGTAGAAGGTACATTTTTTAAGAAAGTATTAACAGAAAGGGAATGGATCCTTAACAAAGCACAAGGTTGCCTATTGCTTGATTCCTTAAAGCAGGAAGTGTAATGTTAACATTAGGTTGGTATTATGTTGATAAAGTGTAATATATATATATATTTGTTTCAATTCTGTCAAGCCAACCAACAGTGAAGTTAGAGATGATATTCAAGATTTACATATGGAAATGTAGACCAATAACATGACAATTATATAATATTTGGAAAATGAGCATAATTGTGTTAATATACATTTAATTAACTCTGCAGGTTTAAGTAGGCAATACAAAAATAAATGGTGGAATTATTAGGTTTAAGTAATCTAAAAGAGAAGATGATGGAATTATTTCAAAAATTAAAATTCTGTACTTTATATACAAGGCAAGTTAATATATTTACAAAAAATGTTACCTTTCGGACTTGCTGCATTATCACTAGTGCTTAGATCTACTAAGGACAGGAAGGCCTTCGTGTTTTCAGCTTGTTTTAACCATCTATGTATCTGCACATAAGAAAACACCGATTTAAATTTATAACAATTCTGTGCCTGTCCATTTAACAAACAATGCTTACACCAACAAAAACAAATTAATCATAATTTCAAAATATGAAATCCTATACTATAAGCACTCATTATATTTTAAATACTACAATACAAACACTACACAGCAGTATGGTGTGCAGTATTATAGTGGTATTAGACAGCAATATAAGCTAATATAATTCTTTGGCTTCAACCTAGACAAATGTGAGGGAGACCAATCTTTTGTTGGCAAACTCTGCTATTGTTGTCAGGTTGATAGTGAATGCTATTACTGGAAATTTATGGGTGAACTTAAACTTGCTCACTAGCAGGTGAGAAATAGTTTCCCATAGATAGTGTGTTCCTTTTACACAGCAATGCTCAACGCAATACTTCAGCTGTAACTCAACAAAAACAATCCAGATTTTCCTCCCAGTGACTATCACAACTTTGGACCTTAAAAGAGTAACTTAGAGGACAAAGTGTTGGTAATGACCAAGCTTTCATGCACTAATGAGACAGCCTTAATTTATCTACTAAAAAAGGGACCTAGACAATGGGAAAATGTATTTGTAAATTGCATTATCACCTAAAATTATATATATTTGCTTTTTTGTACTCTTATTCAATTTATTTTTAAATCTTGCTGATATTTTATTTAATCTGGTAAATACATGAGAATAGAAAATACTTCAAGCCTTGAGGATGGAGTGAAGTACTTCAAAACCGTATGCAGGTGTGATTAAGACATTTCAGAGAAAAACTATTTGGGTGTTATATTATCTGTGTTTGGGATGAAACTGGTAGATATCAAATCTGGATCTATTTTTTACTGAATTGGTTTAGATCTTGTAATTTATGTGGCAATGAAAGAATAGTATACGGAGCAAATAGCCATTTGACAAATTGTTAATATTTGCATATAATAAAATACTGTTACCCTTCAGTTCAGAGTACAGGAATTACAAATATGGAACTTCTTGGTTCAGCCCCCCTCAATGTTTTCTGTGTTTTGTGATATCTTCATGAAGATGGAGAAAAAAAGATAAATTAGTTACAGTTTGTTAGACCAAATACAGCACTGGAAACTTGGTCAAAACAAAATCTGTCCCATGCAATATCTGCTAACAATTTCAATTCAAATCAGTTGATTGTCACATTTGACTATAATTAAAAAAGTAAAAGAAAAAATGTTTATATCAACAGTTAAAGAAGAAAAGTTATTTTAATAATAAATACAAGTTACACTTTCAAAGAATGATTATTTAATGAATGATAATTTAATGAAACATTTAATTCAGTTGCAAACTATTTCATGTAATTTCATCCATAATGAATTGTTAATTAATGGTGTATTAAATCTGTTTACAAAGTTTCTATCAGAATTGCAGTAAAGCTGCATCAATGCAAAGAAACCACAAACAAAATATATATTTTTAATATGATTTTTTGATCAATTAAAACATTTTAAGAATAAAATGTTGCAATTAATATATTAGTAAACAAACTCACTTGAGAATGTAACAACTCTCGCCTCTTTCCTTTGGGCTCAGATGCTAGAAGGGGCACCAGAATACCAAGACATGATTGAAATTTCTCGAGAGCAATATTATATTGTCCCTCAAGTAGATACTGTTCTGCAGAGTTTCCAATCTCCAAAGCTGATAACATTGATGGATTTGTTACACACAAATGTTCTGAAAAAAGAAAAATTTGATTTTACAATTAAATAAATTAATGTATTCCAAGGTAGAAGACATTGTTATAAGCATATACAGGTCTCAAACTTAGAAATCTGTTTCAAAATAATGCAAACAACTATTGCTTTAATACAACTGACTATCCAATTGAGGCAACCTACAAAATGTGTATTTTATAGCTTACATTTAATTTTAGTTATGTGCATGTGTCTTCCAGAATGTTTAATGGTTACAGAAAACTGTCTGGTTACTATTACAAAAAAAAAGATGGAAAAGGAAGCAAAAGGCCAAAATAATCTGCCCACTAAAAATCATATCCAGAGTTGCACCAAAACAAATGATGACTCTGAGAATCCAACTTGAAGTCTGGTTTTAAAAGAAAATATGTAATCATCAGAGGATAAAAAAATAGATGAAGTTTCTAAATCAATTGGAACTGATGGCACATATCAATGAAATAAAAAATAAGTAGTGTTTTGCTTTGTTTTTGAGTTTGTCAACTGTAATTGTGTGGTTGTGTCACTCCTGGCTCTTGTGCTTTTTTGGAATCACCTACCAAATGGACAATGATTCCAGATACCAGAAACATTGTGCGGTATTTATATTAATTTGGTCTGTTTTTGGCTGTTGCATATAATAAACATTACACCTATAATCAACAGATGAAAGCATTCTATAAAATGATTTGATTTTTATTAAAAATAAAAATTTATAGTTTTATATTTTTAAGTGGTAGCAATTTGTCTTTTTGCCCGGGGTGACGTAACTGCTAGTGCAGACGCTGATACCTCAGTTCATAATGGAGAAAGATAATGGTGGGGACTTCCCAAATGAAAATAGCCCAATCTAGACGAGAATGGAGATGTTCCAAAGGTATTAACATAGATGAAGCTAAATCCACACTACAAACCTCCAGCACTTGACAGACGACAAGCAGTGGTTTAATGAGTGTCGAAACTTGAGAAATTTCGATTGCTTCAAAACATTATATTCAGCAATACATATATTGGAAACCAACTGCACTAGTAAATTTAGAGGAATACATACAAGATGCTAGTAACACAAAGGGATATGGAATTAGCAATATTGAGAAAGAAAATAAGAGATCATTTAAGGAAACACTTTGTGATAAGAACAGCCAAAGTTATTGTTGAAATAAATATTGAATGCTTTGAAAACTGCCCACATTGAACATACAAGGTAATCTTAACTAGTGTACTATCTTTGCTTCTTGAAGTGTCTTATTGTTCATGTTTGTGTTGTATGTATAAAAGTTTCACATATTTGTGTGTACTATACATTGTGGTGTGATCCACGATTTCCTCTCAACAGTTAAGGATGCCATGCAATGAATAAAAAGTCTGAACTAGCAGTGGGAAAAACAAAGACCAGAGTGCATGGCAGGTGCTCAAGGAGGCTTTCTGAACTGATACCAAGACCAAAAGCAACCAAGATGGCTACTTGATAGGTGAGGCAAGGACATCACGAAGATACTGTGCACTTCCCAGATAAAAACAGCTCAATCTAGAGTATGGAGAAATCTGAGTTATAAATATTTAAGTACAGGGCAGTGTACATAATAGGTGAAATCATGAAATACAATTATTAGATATTTCACACGATTAATATAATTTAAAACCAAAAAAATTAATATCTCATTTAAAAGAAACTACAAAATTTCAAATTACGGGAATTCAAAAATCAATAGAAGCTTCAAACAAAATTTGTATGAAAACCCCTATTGGAATGTAAACATAATTTCTCTCTCAACTAAGAAAATATTTTGGAGAAACAAATCTTACAATTAGATATTTATTAAACAATTTTTGAGCTGGCCATAAATAGCTTTTAAATTTGAAGAATGGTTGAAGTAACATAGACTTGATCTGAGAGAAAGTTCTGGGTCACAAAATGAAAACTGCAGAATTTTTTTTTTATTGAAATACATTTATAACAGTTTAATATTTCAGAATTCAAAACTTTACTTAGTTCCACAAAGTAGACTTCCATTAATCCAAAGACTTCACCATTTGTTGACTCTTTACCATACAAGACACCTTTGAGGGCTTCAGCTCTACCAATGTATTCTGATATCCTTGTACGAAGAGCATTTTTCTTCTTCACATCAGTTTCAGCTGAACAAAATTATTAAAAAAATTATTATACTCACATCTTTATTATTTTAATAATGTTGTGAATTAAATAAGAAGTAATATAATTTTAACATATTTCAATAGCTTTTGTTATTTATTTAAAATGATCATATTGCATGCTTAAAGTTGTTAAACAGGAGTAAACACTTCGCCTAGAAGATGACAGCAGTGCATTTGTCCGTCAAAACATCCTGTTACAATCGCATTGTTACCCGGGTGGAAACCCGAGAACTTTTTCTTCAACAAATACACCGGGAAAGCCTTCGATCTTTGATAAGAGTAAACAGATGTTTGCACTTGCTTAATTTTAAATATGAATGTGTATAAACCTTATCCTGCAGAGAAATCAATTGTTTTGTTGTTGACAATTGTTTCTGCATTACTGTCATATGTTAAAAATGAATGTCTAACTGATTTGTCATTAATACCAGATATGCTGATGAATGTGGCAATTTTTTCAAATATCATTAAAACCAATGTGCCTTGATATAATCCTTTCCACATATTACATTATCATGACTGAAACCAGATACCTGTCAGTTCAATAGTTGATTAAAGTGTGTAGGTAACAGAATTACCTAAGAAGTAAAAATGAGAAGAAAAAAGAGAAAGATGAACAGAAAACTTTAATTTCAAATAGTAAAGAAAATTCTTAGTCTTCCAGATAAAGATTTCAGAATATACATACATAGCATGTTCATAGAGTCAAAGAAGGCTAACAGATATATTTATCTGAAATTAATAAATTTATTAAATCAATCAACATGTCAGAAATAGTAATAGTTTATGTATTTACTTTTTAATGTCTTCAAAGTGCAATAATTTCATTTTTCAATCAGGCAGACAATGGAAAACTGAATAATATTCTAACTATATCAACACATTGCCATCTTTAAACTTGTATATATTCCCAAGAATGCTACAAATTTTCTATGATAGAAATAGCAACAGCTCATAACTAACCATTCAAATTGGGTTTGAAATTCAAAACTTCAATATCCTGAATCAAATAAACTAATTAGAATGAAAACTTGAGCACTCATTAGAGCGTATGATCTAACTAATCACTACAGCTCTCAGAAAATGAAAAAGGCATTTTCCAGAACAAGGAATATAGTTTGTCATTCCATTTCTATTATTTCATATAATAAATAATAAAACCACAGAATTAATATGTATGTAAATTTGCATTAAATCTGAAATAAATTGAATGTTAGCTTACCATTAATAAGAGGAACAAAATATCTTAGCGATTGACAGTATTTATTGAATGCTTCTAAAAATCTCTTCTCAGAATCAAGTTTAACTGCACTTTGGACTAAATCAACAGCTTTTTTATATGATTCCATAGAAGGCATATATTCTAATTCAAGAAACGGGTGGTGGAAAAAGTCTTCATAATTAATTCTCAAGGATGGGTCATGTTTCAGTAAACCTACAAGTAATTCTCTGCACTCCTTGGATATGTATGTTCCGGCAGGAATCTAGAATGATGGAACATGCAATTTTTTTATTCATATAGTAGATGTATTCTTATAATATAAATTACCAAATGTGAAAATACTGTAACATACATCGGCAATAGCTATCCTTGATACTCAGGTATATTACATTCTTTCCATTTTCATCACAATACTAATTTTTTGTTTGTCTTTTGCTCTGTGTATTTTTATGTATATGTTATTATGGACAGGAAAGAGAGATAAAGTGGCATTTCCCTGACCACCCCTATAGGCACAAATTTTTGAGTATGCATGTTTGCAACCTTTGTCAAGCTGGGGAGTATTGTGGGGAAGATGTTTTTTATATTTGGTTTTGATTTCAGTCCCAAGTAGGCAAGGCAGAGAATTGAGTTGAGTGTGTGTAATCGAGTAAAGGTGGTTGTTGAATAGGGTGGACTGCATTTTTTAAAATATTTTGGTCAAGAAGAGTTTTGTATGATTGGGCAGTGAATAAGGCAAAGGATTTTTTGAATCAATGAAGACTTGACAAGTTTAACAGTTGTTAAAAGTTTTTTTTAGGCTTCCCAGCATATTCAATTATGACAGATCATTGCTTCTATAGCATACACTAACATCATTCTGGTTCTGAAGTTTATTGAAATATTTGGCAAAGATGTTATTGACAATAAAGGAAATTATGTTCATATTTTAAGAGCTATATTTGCCATTACTGCATTATTTGAAGTACAAAAGTACATATTGATCCAAACTCTAACATATTTAAAGTAAAGTTTTATACTAAAGAGATCAAACTTCCTAAAGATTGAATTCCCTTAATGTTCAGTTTTACATATTACTATTCCACTACAATGAAATGTTACCTTGTAACAAAGATTATGATATTAATATAAAAAAAACCGTTACTAATTCAAATGAAAACTGCTTAAATTGATTAATATCTTTACACTCTAAGTAAAATAAATTATTGTAATAACAAAAAATAAGGTAGAAATTTTCATATATATAGAAACTTAATGCTGGTTCAGTGTTACGCTGTACTATTAGGACTCCCCAATTTCAATACTTTATTTGGATTCCTCAAACTCACGCTTCATATTTTTGCTTTGATACATTTATACAGTCTCATGGCGAGTGTCATAGTATGAAATAATGTTTGATGCATTGGGTTTGGCTTAGATTGTGTAAATGGGTGTCATGTTGAATTTTTTTACACTGAGTATGATGTTAACCCCTGGCCTTTCTTTGGAAGAGAATGATAAAACATAAATTTCTATCCCTTGAAGAAAAGCAAGCATCAGGACTTAAAGCTGCTAAAGACAGAGGCAGCTTGTGAGTTTTTTAAGTTATGTGCTACATCAGCACAAAAAACCATTTTCTACAAGGATGACTATGTAAATTAATAAAACTAGAACTGCAATAGTATTACCAATATCCTGACCCGACACGTAATATGTTACATTTCTAATTCCTACAAAGTTTTCAATAGTGTCTATTTCAAAGCAGAACAATTTAGCACCAAATTGATCCACATTTCTAACATGAAAGTATTTTTTCTTCATGCATATTTTAAATAAAGTTAATTTTTGGAACAAGCCATGCATGATGCGGTATTTTATGCAATAGATTTTCACACTATGGTGTCCCTTAAATATTTTTTCTTTACAAAGCATTTGATTGTGTAAAATAAGGTTAATTATAAAATAATGGTTCAAATTTATTTTGATTTCTTTGCTTATGCTGCCTGATGTGGCCACCTCTTTGTGCCATTGCACAGGAGGGAATTGTTTCTACGTACTGGTTTCTCCACAGCACAAGGAAGCAGCAGTTTGTTGAGCTTTACAGGTGGCACAATGGAGGGAAACAGATACTGCACACGCTCATTTGTAATTCCAGAGATAGGTCCTGTGCTCAGCCACTTTTAGGACATAGATAACAACTGCCTGCATTAGTAGGAGCGAGTGCACCACAAAGCGACAGTTTAAAGTAGGCCATATTGAAGCAAAAATTCATATTGTTAAAACACAATTATTATGAAGATTCTTAAAATTAGGAAAATAATTCTTCCTAAGTTATGGATTTGGTGTAAAGAAATTAAATATAAACAAACTAATTTAAAGCTAAGTGAAAATACCTCAATTGGAATCTGAGCTTTAATTTTATCAGCCAACTCTGCAAAATTACTAGACGAATATGGCGCTCGACCAAACAAGCATTCAAACATGATGACTCCAACAGACCAAAGATCCACTCGAGCATCATATCTATGTTCAAGAAGAATTTCTGGAGCCATATACAATGGAGAGCCTCGTAGTGAACTATTATATTCTTCTGGAGACAAGTACTGTGCAAAACCAAAATCTAAAAGTAATACAAAGCAAATAACTTGTATTTTATAGTGTTACATTGCTTACCTACATAAATAACATTCCTTTTTAAGGTATCAACAATCTATGTACCTGCTAATTTTAAAGCAAGTTTAGGAACAGATGTTAACAGAAGATTTTGTGGCTTCAAGTCCATGTGGCAAATATTGTGAGACCTTAAAAATTTCAGAGCTAAGGCCAACTGTTGTAAAAACTTCTTACATATTGATTCTGGTAGTTTGTGGCGTTTGCGTATAAAGCATGATAAGTCCCCATGGTTACAATATTCCATGATTATATATATGTTCCTAGACATTTGTTGAGTAAAATTCCACACAGAAAATTAGATTTGATCCATACAATGTTCACTTATATAAGTAAATCATATTTTTCTAAGTAGTTTTGTATTTAATAATACTTACTTATCATCCCACAAGAAATCTTTCATTTCCACAATATTCTCATGTTTAAGTACTTTCATTAGTGATATTTCTGTTATAATGTTGTCAACAGCTGAACCTGAAAGTTTTGTTTTATCCACACATTTAACAGCAACCACATCTCTTGGACCATCCTAAAGTAGGATGAAGCATGTAAATAAAGGATTGAAAACACAAATTAGTATATAATGGTATATACATCATAACTGTGCTTCATGAACATAAATTTTAACATATTATTAATTAAAATTTTATGCAGTTAAGTTATAGACAAAATGAGGTAATAAAGGAACATTTTTTAAATAACTGAGATTCATGAAATAGCTCAACTTTAATGCATCACAGATAAACAGTCTGAGAATAGGCCAATTCCTTTGAATAAACAGTAAATATTATGTTACTTTCTCTAATTTATTTTCTGTAGACTCAGTTGTGATATAGCTTCAAATCATCAATCACAGTACACTGAATTTGCAAATAATTTAAATCCTTTTACTTAATATGCATATGCCTAGCCTACTTAAACAAAAGTTTTCTAATATATACATATCTAGTTAAGAAAATTCTTCAAATTTTCGGAGACTCCTTCCTGAAGAAGGAGGCTGAGAGCCTCTAAAAATTTGAAGAACTACCTTCGGTTTCCTATATCTACAGTGTACTTCATTTTCAGGTAAGCCACAGATAGTTTGAGCTCAAATCGAACATAGCAGCATTTGGCCTTAAGATACATTACACCTATAATGGTGCAGAAGAATATAAGGCTCAGGTCAATGTTTTATGAATAATACTATACGGAGTACTTTACTGAATTCACGTCTACCTATTGACAGACATAAGAAAAGCCATTTCCTCAATTGAATATCTAAACTTCAGTAAAATATCTACAGTAAAGTTCTGTAGGGGTTTTTAAATGTGAGAAATATATTCATACAATATTCTAGTCCTTCTGGAAATGGCTGGATAATGACTGTAACCCATAATGAAATTAGGAGAAAATGATTTAAAGTAATGTTCCAAGGTGGATTCATGTTGGTATAATTTATAACCACAAGGCATTATATGACTACATATGAAGGCTCAAGTATTTCTGTTTAGTCTACGCCACATTGGCATTGAGAAGGTTTTGGAGTTAATGATTGGGCACAAATGTTTTTCTTACTCTTTGGAACATGATGCTCTTAACTGGCTGTCAACAATGAGGATCCAAATGAAGAATAAACTAGATTTAATGATAATTTTAGAGTCACAAAAATGCCTTCAGTGTTTTAATACAAAAGGATAGTTTATACATATTTATTAATTGTAATTTATTCATTTGTTTTCAAATATGATAAATCAAATCATCTACAATATATTAGATGTATTGAATACAATAGTTCAACTGTAATATCATTTGACGGCGAAAAAATATGGTATTAAATCAAGGGGCATATTCTTGATCAAATAAAATAAAAAAATGAGCATTAGGTTGGTCTCAACGTCAGTAATCCATCATTGAAATTATTAAAATTTTCAATCCCGTGATTTTTAAAACAGATACTTTCCACATGAGTTTTTAATCATTTCACGTACTTTTTTAAATGCCTTGTAAACTACAGCGTAGCTGCCCGATCCAATCTTTTCGACGATAGCATATCCATTTACTTTTGGCATTGACATTTCGGCCCTTACGTATTTTTCATTTTTCCATATTTCATTGCGTGTCAAAACATTAAGAGATTGATTACATCTTCACGTTGTCCACGGAATGCAACATAACGTCATAACTGGTTGAACGTGTAGCGCATCATGCGCTTGTAGTTAGTTTGTTGTTTCTACAGATGATTTTGTGGTCAATTCCCTAGTTGCGCGAAACGTTACTCACATTGGCCTTGCGTGTCTGAAAAACTTGAGTATCTGTATGTACACATACTTAAATCATTTCTATGTCTACATTTAAAAACTGTCTCGCTGTGGATGTTTGATACCGCAAGAAAGTATTAAAAGGTAAATTTCGTAGTGAAGTGACAGTCAATATTATACCCAGAAGTCAAAGCGTTTATCAGGCAGAAGCTGACGTCATGAACTAAACATCGCCAGAAGTACAGGTGCACTAGTTTGTAGATTGCTGACCTTTTCCAAATCATTGGAGTATTATATTTCACACTGCAATAAATTAACTTTCTTCCGGTATTCCGGAGGGAGACTTGGTTCATTTGTCTCCAAATTATGGATTCCGGAGAAGAGACACTTTACGACGATGTTGACTCTGGGAACGAATCAAGCGGAGATGATGTTGATTTTGCAATGGAAGTGGAGACCCATAACCCAAGAGAACGACAACCAGAAGTTGATGACTATCCTTTCGAAGTTTTATCCACGGAAGATATCGTCCAGCATATGGTCGACTCAATTAAGGAAGTCAATGCAGTTGTAGAGGTAAAGTATTTGTTTGTTGACAAATCTTGGTATAACGTACTTTACAAATATATTTTAACAGTTATTCAAGCTGCTGCATCTTTCTTTTGGAGCTGCCTTTTTCAAAAAGATTTTTATTATTTTTATCCGTAGCATCTGTTCTTAAACAATGATAATAATGTGTCGAAATTGCCAATTAATTCTCTGCATTGCATAATGTGGTGTCAATTTGGAAAGTGAAAAATTATAAGTACACATTTTGAAATAATCATAATCTCTTTAATATTTATATATGTTGTTTAATGTAATTTTCTACTTAACAATTTAATGCTGCATAATCACTTAAAATTTAAATTGTAAGACTAAATTTTTATATAATATTTATATTGGTTGAAGTATTACATTCAAAAGAACCTTGTGTACTTCATAATTCACCAAATGCTTCTTCAATGATAAGGTAAATATGTTTAGTAATTGTATGTGAAATTTGAAAGTCAATAGGATAACACAAGTAACAGAAAAAGTTTAAATTATAAATTCATTTAAATTATATTTTTTTGTTATTTTATTAACTATAATTCAATAGTATTAATGATTTATTAAAACAATTCAATTGTAAGTAGAATAGTTTATTATAAATTCCTTTCTTCTGTCTGGAATTATTAATGAATTGTTTCTTGTGATGTATAAGGCTCACATGAAGTTAAATGTTTAGGAATTGGTCTTGTTTTATTCCTCATATGCCCACAGTAAAATTAGTATATGAAACAAATTGAAATTCATTGTAAATACAAAAAATCATTTTAATCACATTAAAATAATATATTTCAAACTTATGACAGAATAGGATTGTGTTAATATTTAACTTCTCTTGTGGCCATTGTTGATTATTTTATTTTGTTGTTTATCTATTTTGTTGTTTATCCATTCCATTGGTCCTCAAGTAAATATTCTTCAGAACTTAAACATAACTGACAAACCTTTTGTATTTTTAAAGTTTACCAGATTATTTGTTGTGGACACATGTTATATGGATAGTCAAACATAATAACCAAACAATTGTTAAAAACTATTTATGAAATGTAGAATGTGAAACCAATCTGCTCTTTTTTACAAGCTAAGTTTCTATATACTTTTTATGCTTACATTAAATTAGTGTTATTTCTTCAAAATGTTTTTATTATTTCCATGTAATGTACATTCTTAATCCAATTACTATGCTCTTAAATAATTCTCTCTTTCAATTTAAAATGTTACAAAAATATTTGTTATAATTCTTCCTTTTATTAACATTTATATTCATCACTTTTATTATTTTAAATCAAATATAACGCTTAATTGCTGTTACAGATTCCTGCAACAACTACTCGAATTTTGCTCAATCATTTTAAATGGGACAAAGAAAAGTTGATGGAAAGGTTTTATGATGGAGATCAAGATCAACTATTTGCTGAGGCTCGTGTTATAAATCCATTTAGAAAGCCTGCAGTAATTAACAGACCAAAGATTAAGGTAAATTATAAATAACTAGGAAACAATGTTTTTTTTTATTTAGTTAATGTACATTTTAAGTCACCAACCATTCTATATATTTGCAAAGAAAGGTTTTATTTCACATATTTGTATTAAATAAGTAACCAATAAACCTGAATTGTGCTAAATATGAGGAAGAATAATATTGGTTAGTCATGGGATTGAGTTACATTAGTTAATTAAATAGTTATTTCAATCATTGTTAAAATGTAATGGCAGTATTTTTGTCTCACTATTCGCAGATTTAATTATAGCCAGGAAACTTCTTTGTCCAGTATTTAATCAGATAAAAGAACTTGGTAGATATTTTTCATTGTTCGCAAATGATACTAACTTAACAGTGAATGGGTTAAACATACATTGTGTTGAGTTTGTGATGAACACACATTTCCTGATTATGGAACCATCATTTGTAATCTAAATAGGATGCAAATAGTAATTTTACTACTGTAAACATTTTACTTTTAACCTTCATCCCATTCCTTACAATTTCACATCTGAAATTACTGGCACTTTACATACTGTGAAACCAAGAGATTTCCTTCATCAAGGGAAATGTCTTCAAACTTTGAGTTATGTAAAAATGTCTATAAAACTAATTGTAAAACTAAAATTAATTTTAGTGGAAGTATATTTTCCCAGTGAATTTGATGAATATAGTGTTTCTTTCACGTTGTATCTTCTGTGTTGTACACATGGAAGGTTGTGTTTCACACCAGATATAACCCAGGTTGAAACGTGAGATCTTTTATGTTCATAAAGTAACTATATTCAAAATCTGTATTCTATTCTCTGTGTTTCTCAGATATGTCTTAGTTTTTAAGTTATGAGCAACAAAATATAAAAGCAATCAATATTACAATTAATTTAACATTTTGTAGTTCAGCTTGACAAATTTTATGTATTTGCATTTTGTAGAAAACTATTTTATTAAAATGTTTCTTTTGCAGCCACCAAGAAGAGGTTCTGCAACAGGCACTGAAGAATGTGAGATATGTTTCATGGTTCTTCCATCTTCTGTAAGTATTACTTAAATAGTCTTCTGACAATATAATACTAGCCATTACAAACATTTTTATCACGTGTTATTTTAAATATTGAATATACTTCACACAATTATCGTTTTTATTGTGCTACACAATTTGACAACTAATGTTTATGCTTATGTTACCATATCATGAACTGAAAACATATCAAACTGTGGTTTCAAACATGTATGGCTAAAAAATATCAGGAAAAAAAATTCGGTGTTAAGGAATTTTGTTAGGGAAGTTTGTAAACTTCAGGTTATTGACAGCTGCAGTCAAGTTAGTGTGGTTTAAAGACTAAATGAGTAATATTTCAGCTATCCATCAACAGTTTTGAGTAGGATTTATTTTTACATAATTTTGTAAGCTGCAGTGTTGTATGCTCAGAACTTGTTGATGTAGGTAAAAAATTTGTTTGCAATCAAAATATTATAATTATCTCAATGTGAATCCCTTTTTGTTGATTTTCTTATTTACTTATACATTCTCCCAAAAGTTTCTTCTCTGTTTAATAATTGTTTTAGCCTCTCTGTTTATTAATTCGATCTTTTTCCACAGTGTTGCAATAACTTGTTCCCTTCAATATCTCTCTACTTAATTGCAATAGCTTATTGTCTTTACCTGTTTACCAGAACTGGCTAACAATAGTGTTCAGTTCTGTAATAAGATGTATAAATTCCATCATATGAGATATCCTTTTGAAATACCTATTTTGATCGGATTCTTTTGAGAATATTCTACATTAGTGGTTTTTAATGTGTGTTTGATTGTTCTTTCATATTTATTTTTAATTTGTGGAGTTATTTGAAATATCTTAATTAAGAAAAACTGGGGATAAAATAGATGCGACCTGACCTGGAAACATAATTTAAGATGCTGTTGTTGAAAATATTTAAATCAAATCTTATTTAATAGAAATGTAATAATTACATACACGAGTGAATTTCAGTGTAAGGTAGAAATGAGTGAGATAGTAATCATGATAAATGTAAGAACTATTAGGAAACTTATTGCAAAAATAAGTACTTTGGCGATGTTAATGATGGAGAAGCTATTTCTATCTGAAATTTTTACACAGAATATCTTCAAATGACTATTCTCCAATTAAGGAGTATATTAGTGAGTTACCTTGTGGCCACATGTTTCAGCAATAATATTGACAAATATTACTTTCAGATGATGACTGGATTGGAGTGTGGTCATCGATTCTGCACTCAATGTTGGGGTGAATACTTAACTACAAAGATCATGGAGGAAGGTGTTGGCCAAACTATTGCTTGTGCAGCTCATGGCTGTGATATACTTGTGGATGATGCTACAGTGATGAGGCTTGTCCGGGACTCTAAAGTGAAATTAAAATATCAGCACCTAATTACAAACAGTTTTGTTGAGGTAAATATGTTTATGTCTGACTAAGAAAACTTTTTAATTAATAAATTAAGGTCAGCTAATTAAATAAGCTTCCTCATACTCAGAATTTCATAGTTAGGTTTTTAAGCATTTCGTCCTTGAAATTGCAATTGCACTTGCCTGTAGAAGTATTTAGACCGTATTTAGTGTTATTTTTCATTTTGTCTAAGGAATTGAAATATACTATTGCTTCATTGTAAAAACAGTTTTTTAAAATGAAGTAATAATGTATTAGATAAACAACAGACAAAAACATGTGTTAAATTAAGTACTACACAAAATTTCTGCAATCCATGATTCTTTGATAATGTGATTCTAGAAATGCAAGAGCCATTAAGAATGGCACTCCATACAAACCAGATGATAAACCAAAAGCTTTTGAGTTTGTCACCTTGTTTGTGTTTAACAGGCTTTTATATTTTATAATTTCACTAATCATTTATGCTGAATGTTCTTATTCGAATGAAACTTAATTGAAAATATAATGCTGTCATTATATTATGTAACCTAATGTGTGTGTTTGTAACATGTCATTTTTCTTTCCGAGTTTTAAATTTCTTGAATTATTTTACTCTCTTCACAGTGTAATAGGTTACTTCGATGGTGTCCATCACCTGATTGTAATAATGCAATCAAGGTTCAGTATGTAGAAGCTCGGCCTGTTACTTGTAGGTGTACTCATACATTCTGCTTTGCTTGTGGTGAAAACTGGCATGATCCAGTTAAATGTAACCCACTCCGGAAATGGATTAAGAAATGTGATGATGACTCTGAAACCTCAAATTGGATTGCTGCAAACACTAAGGTAATTATTGTTTAGAGACTGAAATTGTATTATTTATAAAGCAGAATAATGGTTGAATGAGGAAGAATTGCCCTTTTACCAGCTTCTTCAGATAGAACTGTGTTTACATTGTTATTGTTACATGAACAATTATATATATATATATATATATTTGTATACATACATAATTGCAATATTGCTATGGAAAGGAAAGAGGGAGAGGTTGTGGCTTACCTGAAAGTGAAGTGTGGTGTCACCATATGGAACTGAAGGTTGTTCTTCAAAATTTGGAAGCTTTCAGCCTCCTTCTTCAGGAAGGAATGTTACACCATTCTGTGCACCAGCCAGCTGCAAACGTTTGTAAAGAATGCAGGTGTTTATATAAGTTTGTTTTATATTTTCTTCACTTTTAAATTATAAGGATAGCAAAGAATGACAGATAAAGTCACAAACACAAAAGTTTGATTCATTGATTGGAGACAACTTAGTAACTTTCAAGAGTACTACTACTTTTTAAGTTTTTCAGATATATGTTACAGATTTATTTAAGTGTTTATTGAAAGCCAAGTTACAAATTCACCTTTATATGGCACTATCCTTCTCAATAAAGCCAACTATTTCTCTCACAAATAAAGGTAATATTGATGGAAAAATTGAGACTGTTGACAAACTAAATAAATATACACATCCTACTACACTATCAAATAAAGTGGTGGGTGAAACTAGTGACCCTCACAGATTCTTGTATATAGTAGTTGTTATATTGTTAGAAATCTAATAATTTGTTATGTAATCCACTTGAATTTTGAGTTTACAAATTTCAATTGTCAATTCATCTTTTTGCAGGAATGTCCAAAATGTAGCATAACAATTGAAAAAGATGGTGGATGTAATCATATGGTTTGCAAAAATCAAAATTGCAAGGCTGATTTTTGTTGGGTGTGTTTGGGACCTTGGGAGCCACATGGTTCGTCATGGTAAGGGCTGTAGTAAATTGAATACAGTGTTATTAGAGCATACTTAATTTCTACTTGCATTGTTTGTTTATTTTGCTCACATTGAAATATGTGCAAAAATTATTTTTTTATAACTTTAATATATCCATTTAATTAAATTTAGTTGTATCTTCATTGTATATTTTAATTTACATACTACAAAAATGTTTATTGAACAATGAACACACACATTAAATAATATTTAACTCTTCTTTGAGAGTGAATGAGAAGTAGTTTTATTGATTTTCTTTGTTTTATATAGCATAGATTATGAGAAAAAAATATTTTCAATTCATCATATTTAAATTAGAAAAAAATAGTTTAATATTGTATTACAGAATTTTAAAAATAAAATCACTGTAATTTTTTACACTAATAAATTAAATATGGAAAGGATTTCTGAGCCAGAAAAAGTTTGTTATGGGTGGAAAAGTTGGGGACTTAGATTAGCATGGAGTTGAAATGTGGTATTTGAATATCTTGAATACATATAAAGATTTTTCTATCATGGTCTTTGAGGAGTTGAAGCAACTTTTAAATGTGGATAGAAATTACTATTATAAGACATAAGACTTGTTGTTAAGAGATAAATCAAATTATGTTGAAAACTAGTTAAAAACAGAGTATAAAGAGTCTCATAGCATACTTGATGCCTGTATCAAAGTCTGATTCTGTATATGAGCCATGTAGTGGATTTTATCAGCTGCTAATGAATATAGGTTATGAACAGTGAATTGAGAATACTGATCCAGTGACTTAAACATAACAAAATAGAGTAAAAAATTATCCAAAAAATATAAAAAACGTGTATTACCAATCAAATAGCAATGTCTTTGGGACTAGAAAATTTACATACTTAAAATTTTCTATATTTCTACATTTTAATGTAGGTGAATTTGTTTATTTTATGAAATTAGTTTTATTTAGCATCTAATTCCATTTTGATATATTTACTTTTAGGTATAATTGTAACCGATATGATGAAGAAGAAGCGAAAGCTGCCAGAGATGCACAAGAGCGATCTCGAGCAGCACTGCAACGATATTTATTTTATTGTAATCGTTACATGAATCATATGCAGTCTTTAAAGTTTGAACACAAGCTATATGCTTCAGTTAAAGAGAAAATGGAAGAAATGCAGCAACATAACATGTCTTGGATAGAGGTAATACCAAATATATTTTAATAATATATTTTTTCCAAAAGTAAATTACTGTCAACATGAGGTTTATTGTAACTGAGATATGTAAATAATATGATGTAAAGGAATAATGTGTTTTATTTCAGGTTCAGTTTTTGAAGAAAGCCGTAGATATTTTATGCCAATGTCGTCAAACATTAATGTACACATATGTTTTTGCATATTATTTAAGAAAAAATAACCAGTCTGTCATATTTGAGGTTTGTAGTTATCCTACTGTAATAAACAATTACTTGCTGTGAGAAAATTGTGGCAAAATTGATACTGTCAATGTAATTTATTATATTCATTTCTAAATTTAAACAATTTTGTAGGACAATCAGAAGGACTTGGAAAGTGCAACTGAGACATTATCAGAATACTTAGAGCGTGATATTACTTCAGAAAATCTGGCAGATATTAAACAGAAAGTACAAGATAAATATAGGTAATTGTTGTGTTACAGTCTATATATATATATAACATTTATGTATTTGAATGTAGCTTTTAATATTTCTTATTTTTGTTGCTTCAGATACTGTGACAGCCGAAGGAAAGTTTTGTTAGAACATGTTCATGAAGGTTATGAAAAAGAATGGTGGGAATATACAGAATAAAATATTTGTACTAAATTAGTGAAGACAAAAGCTATTTCTTAGCTTTGATGCCCGAGTTCAACTGCTAGTGATGCCCCTATCGCAGTAAGCAGGTTACAATGTCTGAACTTTGGAATCGTTAGATACTGAGTTGGTCTACAAGATTGTGAATATTGAACCAAGTTTCCCTCCATGGTTCAATTCAGAGGGATTGAACCAGCCGGTGAGATTATTAATAATTATAAAAATAATAAAGAAGTGGTCCAGGAGAAACAAGAATAAAAACATATTCCATGTACATACTATTCCTATGAGATTATGAGACAAAAAAAATGTAATGACCTTTGAAAGCTCTCAAAAGACTGGCTAAATGCAATTATACGACTGTCCCTGTGAATGTCAGGTTTTCAATTTGAATAATTAGTCATTCAGGCATATTTTTTTTAGCATATATTAAACTGTACATAATTCATTCATCAGCATAAATTCTGTTGCTTCTTTCCACACCACTAATGTATAAACATTACTACTTAATTTCCTTATGTCTGTGTGTATGTGCAAGCTCACTTGAATGTGAGAGATTATGTTTCATTTTGCATAGCCCTGTCTGTATGTAGCTAATGTTTGAACTACAGCTTTATTTAATTAAGGTCAGTGTAATTACTGCTGAAACAAGAACGTTTGATTATCAGTAGAATCTTATATACCTAATTGACTCTGACAAGCATAAGTGAATTAAATGGCAAGATAATAAAATATACCATCAGATTTCAACAGTCCAAATGTTAAACTTAAAGTTTATGTCTTCCTGGACTGCAGCCTAATTAAAATTGTGATGGTGTGTTTTATTGAGTGTATTACATCACAATATCCAAAAATTTACAATATTATGTGCAGCTTGTAATTTAAACCGTGTATGTCTACAATATTGTGTATGGATAAGTTCGGGATGTATTCCTTACACACATGGGGCTGATATAGTATTTCCTAGAAATAATAGATTTTTATCAGATTAATTTACACATTGTGAACAATAGTATTACGTGTTTTATAAGTCTAACACAATTCACCCTCGAAGTAATATAGCATCATCAAACTTCTGTAATGATCTTATCCTTCTGTAGTCTTTTTATCTTCTTTTAGGATTTTTCCTTTTCGCCTTTGCAGAATATTTATTGATTCATAAAGTTTAAACTCTACAATTTATGCTTTACTTATATTCACAGCAAAATAAGTATGATGTAAAGTTATAAAGAATCTTCTCTTTTTTTGTCATATAACCCTAGCCATCTATAATTCTTTAAATTTAATATATTATTACCAATATTGTTTCTCAGTATATGATTCTAACTTCCAATTAATTCAATTTTCTGTCATATTCTGTGACTGTAAAAATCATATAATACTAAAATACCAAATGAAATTTATTAAGTTCTGTTAGCTATTGTTATCATTTGCATATTAAGCCTCTAGTATCTTTAAAACATTCTAGGATACGATTCAGCTTTATAAATCAACAAAAATATTTAAATTCATAACTTTGATAATTCAATTAATATTTATTTCAGTTTGATTCCCTTTAAGTCTCTGTGAACTACTTTAAAATCTGCTGACAGGGTTCTGAAGTGTGTTATCAATTCTCCAAAATGACTCTTAATGAATGCTAATGGAATTGAGTCAGAATATGCAGAATTGTGTGGTTGTGTGTGAATATGTGTATATATAATAATTATGGAAAATTATTTTATTGACTCAGCATCATTAGCATTACAATCTAAAAACTGTTGTGGTTAAATTATCTTGTTATGTAAAAATAAATGTTTTTTATTTATTTATTCTGCTAAAAATTTAAGATAATTAACTCCTTTACACACTCATTTATGGTAATTTCTTGTGAGTGGAAAATACCTTTCCTAAAGTAGTGTCAATAAATATGGCTTTTATAATTTAGTGCTGTGGTGCTCTTTCAAATACCAATGTTTTAAGTTATTTCAGGAAAATGTAAATTAACTCTTGCTAAGCATGAATACAAGTCAGATGTTCTATTCCATGAAGCTGCATCAAATGTTTGTAAATTATATTGGATATGACATGGGTATAAGACTCTGTGTTTTATGAATGTGGCTTTAATTTAATAGATTCTTCATTATTCATTTTCATGAATTATTTCAATTTTTTAAATTTTAACAATGGCCCTCTATTTTATGACATTTATGGAAGAGGTTATAACATTAAAAGTTGAAATGTATTGTAAAATATATCGTAAATCAACTTTTGATGTTCGTATGTGCATAATTATATACACGAATGTATATATAAATAAAAATTACTTTATGTTGAATTAAGAACCCGCAACACTTTACTTCACCTTCCTCCTGCCAGAGGCCATTTACAAAAGTATCAAATTTTTGTACTTCATACATATAAAATTTGAAGATAATCCAGGATGTACTCAAAATCAAACATCTGAGACAAGCACTATTAAAATTAATTGCTTCAAAATAATTTTTTGACAAGTGTAATTTATTTAAAAAATTCTTAGTTACCAGAAATATTGATTTTATATTCATTTCCAATTATCACAATTTTTTACTATCCAATCTAATTCAACTCTATAAGCTTTTACAGAAAATGTATTTACTGTAGTCCAGAAACACGATTGATCTATGGTATAAATATAAGTTTTTATATCTAGTGAAAAGAATTCACAATATAAGTATTTTGGAATTATGTACATATAACTGGAGATTTTTATGATGAAATGTTTTTAGCTTGTCAGTATTTTACAAATGCATCTTCATTCCACTGTAGGTGGAAAAAAAATTATGTTGTAAAGAATTGATGTGATATTCTACATTTTCTTTATCTAATTTTATTTCTTTGCTCTTGATATAAATGCTTAATATGTGTCATTTAGAAAATTATTTGATTATGTAATCTTACCACTTTCTACATATCATTGAATATTCAGCACTAATTTTTTATTGTTGCTCCAATTATTGCATAATTGGCCATTCATTGTCATAATTTTCTATATAGGAAAAATTAACTTCATTTAGGATTGTGGCATTTATAAAACAAATTATGTTAATAGATTACAAAATGTTATCACCATTCAGCTAGACTTCACTGTTAAAATAAAACTTTACACTTATTTTGTGCTGATCAACTAGCTTCCTATACCAAATGTGTTCTGATTAATAATGCTTAATCACTATTACTAAATAGATACATATTAATTTTTGCTGAAATTAATTGGCAACCTAAATAGCATTTAGTGACTTTTATTGTATGTATTAGCCTTATAAAGGTGAAATCAATAGTTGGCCCAGTCGGACTGATAAGTGAAAATATTTCAAATTTCCGAGGGCCTGAGCCCCCTTCATCAGGAAGAAAGAGAGGGGTGTGCATAGTGTCAAATAGTAACAAGGGATGTGTAGGATCAGAAAGCATGAATAAACTGAGAAGGATCGACAAATTAAAGGCCCAAGTGAGATTTAAGAGTTAGGAACAGACACAAAGAATATGACATCAAAATAATTAAAACAATTTGTACAGAAAGGTGGTGGCTTACTGTTACTTGCTGTTGCCACTAAGGACTGGAGGAAGTTCGCCTCCTTCTTCAGGAGAAAGAAGTTACATCCCGTGTTCTGGGTGTGGAGTGCAGAGAAATTGATGCAACATTGTTCTCCAATTTCAGCTAGCCACAATAGTTTACACTCCAGGGCCACACAACACAAGGGATGTAACTTCTGTCTCCTGCCTCTGAAAATTTGAAGAACTTTCTCCTGACATGAGTTGCAATAGCAAGCTTCAATTTTCAGCTTTCCTTTTCACACAAATTATTTTAATAGCTATAAAATAGAGAAATTTTAGGTAATACCGGGTGGGATCCTCAAACTACAGCTGTGGGTCAACGTTACCTGTGACTACCTTCTGAATTTCTCCTTTCCATCACTTCCTATGTTATTAAGGAGAGTGGATGATCCTCATGTGGCCTATCAGTCATAGAAATAGAGAAATAAATATTTGGCACAGTTTAGTATTATTGGAGAATTCCATTAGGTTACAGAATTTTGAATATACATGGGTTAATCATCTCATTTTGCAACACTACTAACATAAATAAATTACCATTTCTACTCTTGTGAAGAATGAGCATAATACTCAAAAAGTTTTGAGTTTGTGAACTGTAATTGTGCGGTCATGTCACTCCTGGATATTGTATTTTTTTCCAATCACCTAATGAAAGGAACAAGGATCCCAGATACATTGTGTGGTATTTATATCATCACTTAATTTTGTCTGCACTTGGCTATTTCATCTAATTATTATATTTTATACGGGCATATTATATCCTCATTCGTATAAATAAAACACTTATGGAAAATGTGAAAAGATCACATCAATTAACACATTTGGGTAGTAAAGAGGGACAGGGTAGCCAACTTCACATGAATCAATAATTGGTCCAGTCAGGCTTGGCAGAAAAAAAAATCCAAATTATTGAGGACACCTACATCAGGATTGTAGGTCTGAACTGTTTGAATTAATTAATTTGACCTTGTCACATTTTCTTTCTGTGCTTTATAAATATATAAAATTAAATAACACATTTGGGTAGGAAAAAGAGTCAACATAGCGTGCTTACCTGAAATCAACAGTTGGTCCATCCAGCATGCAGTTCAGATCTATTTTCCCAATGAAGGGGCCTCAGGTCCTCAAAAATTTGAATATTTATTTCTTCTCAGCCTGACTGTACCAACTGTCGATTTAAGGTAAGTTGGCCTCGTATGTCTTTCTTATCCAAATGAGTTGTGTTTGTGTGTGTGTGTGTATATATATATATATATATATATATATATATATATATATATATATATATATATATATTGTAATAGTAAGAATGTGAAATTGTCAAAAATATTGGTATGGAAAGGATAGAGAGATAGCTTACCTGAAAGTGAAGTGTGATGTCACCACGAGGAACTGAAGGTTGTTCTTCAAATTTTCGGAGGCTCTCAGCCTCCTTCTTCAGGAAGGAGTGTTCCTCATGGTGACATCACACTTCACTTTCAGGTAAGCCACAACCTATCTCTCCATCCTTTCCATACCAATATATATATATATGACAGTAAGTGATATGCCTTAGGGAAACAGAAAGCAAGCTTCTGGTTTACAAGTATTAACGAGGGAATTTTTCGAGTCCAATGATTAGGAGTTCTAGCTATTAGGACCACTCTTTTCAGATGTTGACAATGTTAGTTTAAAGCTTGAGCAAAAATATCTGTAAAAGAGGAAAAACCCAACAGCCTTAAGTGTCTTTTCAATGGAAAAGGCTACAAAATGGCAAAAGGTGGGAAGAAAAGAAAAAGAATGTTTAGTCCTGGGCTATGCTCGGACTGTGTGAGATGTAAGGAGAGTTTTTATAAATGAAGCTCAAAATCTGAAAAGTTGTGGATATCGTTTTTATATAAACTGCATATATTTAGAGAGGAAAACAACCACGAATTCTAACTGCTTTCACTTTATATGTAATGAATCATTTGTGTGGTGTTCAGGTTTTTCCAACTTGAAAATACAACTCCTATTACTTATTATTTTAAATGTTTGATATTTCTGAATTTATAAATATCTGAAATGGATCTGTTAAAATTGTTAGGAAAGTGATTTTGGATGTAATTTGTTGTTTTTCATTTTGCCTCCTTTGCAGTAGTATTTCCCTTTACATTCAAGGATCACTAAATATTTTTCAGTTATTGTAAGTTATCCCATTGAGTTCCGAGGATGACACATAAGTTGGTAAAATGATTTATTATTGAGTATTCTCTGTGTGCAACACACATCGAAGTAAATTATTTAATAAATTCATACAATATGTATGTAATTTTCCACTTAAATACTGAGTTCAAATGAAGCAAAGTTAATATTTTTCTATTGACCATGATTTTTATTAGCATTTGTGTTGGAATTATATGATTACTCATCATGGATTAAAGAATCATTAAATAATGAACATATTTTGTAAATACAAATGTGTTTTCAATATTAACATTTAAAACAAATTTATGATTCCTAATTCATTTCAATCAATGTAGTTTATCTGCCAATAGAAATATTCCAATGTGTTGCATTGCATAAAAACTCCTACAAACATTGGAAGGTGAATCAGTTACCACAATTACCTTTTAATATTTGTGTATAATTATTTTAAAATATTATTCATGCTGGTATAACCAATAAGCTTTGCCTGTCAAAGTAAATTCTACATTTGTTAACATGTTTATATTGAGTCAGAAATATCTTAAAACAATTGGAATAAATATTTGATGGCATGTTTCTTCCATACAGTTTTTTGTCAAACTCTCAGATATGAGTTAGTTATCATATCCTAAAAATGAGCATATTAAATGCAAAATAAATAAATTAACTATGTATTTACAAATATGGTGAAATGATAAGAAAAATATTTTACAGAATTAATAAATATTGCTTTAAGGTAAAAAAAATTCATTCTTCCTTTGTTTCTGAGCTTCTTTCACCAGTGGCTATGATATCCTTTTCATGTAAAACTCTGCAGCAGTCATGTCAGCTTGTAATGAAAAACTTTCAATCCAGTAGATATTTGTGAATCATTTTCGTCAATTTTTGACAAGAATAACAACACTTATTGCATTACAAATACTTACCATTATCCTCACCCAAATGAAACTTCGTTTTATTAATTACTATTCCTTGTCCCAGAAATTTCTCAAGGAATGCTTAAAATATATTTTGATTTATATGTTCACTAGCCACCTAAGAACTGATTCTTTATAGTTCATAGTATACAGAACTATAACTTATCATTATTATTTTTCAATACTGTAAGGACAACTACACACATTGAATTATATTTTACAATGGGCAATTTAGAAAAATTAACTTCGTAATATGTACATACTATATTAAATGTCATTATAAAATGTATGTATGTATGTTGCTCTATCTTTGTTTTGAGAAATTTTCTGTATTTATGACCCCTTGAACTTAAACTATCAAATAATTTCACTTGCAAGAATGATACATTACAATAATTAGATGCCGTAGTGTAATTTGGGTGGACACAGCTTGTTTACTATAGAACAAAAGTCCATACATAACACAAGCTTTCTCTCGATGAAAGATTACAACAAAGTGATATTTGGATAAAAGAAAAGTGAAGAGAGAAAATAAATCAGTTGTCACTGGGAATGTGTAGTTTTCAGTGTAACTTTCTCATTTTGCCCATTGTTTGACTTAATCACCACAATCAGTGATAAAATAATATTTCAAATAATGAAGTCCAGAATCAGAAGAGTTGTGTAGAGCTGATTCAGGGCATAGGGCTTTTTGGATAGTTATTATGCAGCAATAGTAGAAATTTTTGGAACCGAGGCCGAGTACAACTCTTCTGTGTATATATTTTAGCTTAGGAGAGAGAGGTGATCGTGTTTATTTCATATTAAGATTTGTACTTCATGCATTCCTGCATCAGGTTATAAACTGGTGACAAGGACTCTACAACAGTAGTCATGGATGACGGAGCTTGCAAGACTGTTCCTTCTTACCTAAACCTATTCATTGCGATCAAATCAGTCAATAGACTTGTGGTACACTTTTAAAAATATATCCTGAGCCTGCATTGACCTACTCACGCCAAATTACAACCTTCTGCAAATTACTGAAATTCACAAACTTGAATATTGGTTACATCAGCCCTACTGAAGAAGGTCCCTGCTCTTGATGAATGCCTCAAAACTTGTTCAGGATCTACTAACCACCCAATTTCCACATGTGAATTCTCCAATAATTGACCTTGTTAACATTATACTAATACAACAATGCAATTCTTGTTCTGCAGGCCACTAAATTCAGTTCTTGGTTTCACTACTTCAGTTTGTATTTTTTCCCCTTAAATTTAATTTATTAATAGAAAGTAATTTAGCATATATTACTGCCACCAGGCTTTCCCAAAACAGTAGGAATAAGTTAATAAAATAATTATTTTTGTGACCAAAAGTTGCTTCAAGTTTCTGAAAGAAGTTAACTTCCAAATCAGCAATACTTTCATGGTTACTCAAATAACTTGCTTCTGTGCTAACTTATACACTGGGTAGCTCAAAAAGGACTTCCTTGCCATAGGTATTTTGGCTTGCACAATATTTACTCCATTCTCATTTTGTCATACTTTAAGAGTATATACCTACATTAAAATGAAATATTTTCTTCCTGCCCCAGGGTACTGTTGAGCATATTAGCAACATTATTTTTCACTTCTAGATCCAAAACTTGCATGTCTTGTGGTATTGTTTTTCCTAAGAAATGTAAACAATGAAGTAGAGGTACTTTAATTGTTACTTTCTGCTGTAATAGGTATGTTTAAATTTTGATGGTAGGTTACAACTTCCAATACATACATATAGGAAGGATAAAAAAAAACTTACATTTCTCACCTGCATAATAAAGTGTACAAGAGGGAGGCAATTTCTTCAAATTTGAAGGCTTTTATGCCACTTTACAGAGGAAATCAAAACTGTTAATTTTTCTTTTACTCCATTCACTGTGAATTTTACTATCCAGATTTTTAGTTTTGTTCTTTGCAGTACAAAATCCTTATTTAAATACATTTTAGTATGATTAAATGCCAAATTGTTTTTTTATTCATTCCCAGAACAGAAATGTTTAGTAAAACAATTTTGTTTTCCTGGCCTTATAGTTTCAAATTAGTGGCTCTGATTCAATATTGAGAAAGTGGCACAAAAAGTATGAGCAAAACAATCAGGTTTTGAAGTTTTAATTTATTTCTTTATGATTAAAACTGTTAATGTATATGAAATAATATTTTATAGTAGTACTATAAGATAATTGAAAAAAATGTTACATTAATTCATTTGAATTATTAAAATTTATAAAAGTTTACCAGTTCATAAATATTGCACTTTAAAACTAACCCATTTTGGCAAGAATACCAATTTTATTGCATATTCTTCATATGTCATAAAAAGTAAAATAAAAAAATATCTAATAAATATAAAACATTTATCTCCGGATATGTATTCTACTGTATGTGATGATGTGCATAAATATACAGCCCATCTCCCATGATACCTGAAAATAATCACATTAAATGCATAAATACATTCACAAAGCAATTGAAGCAAAAAATATATACCATCTAAATGTTTTATACTTGTCAAAAACTACTGTTATCAATTTTCAAATATTGATATCAAACTACATGTGATATACTTGTGTATGCATAACTAAGACTTTATAATTGAAGTTTAAATATTTAGCATCATAAGAGATGCAACTTGAAATATGTATGCATATACTTCCATTGTTAGAACATGTATATGAGGGAATAATTAATAGGAAAACAAATAGATTTGTTGCACTAAAAATATCATAGCTCAAAATTGAATTTTTTTGTTATCTCAAGAAACTGACAGGTTATCATTAATGAAGCAAATATAACACATATAATATTGCTAATGATAGTTGTGTTAGTTTTAAATGTTATTACTAAAATTTAGTCTTACTTTCACTTCAAACTCTTAAGAAAATTGACAGGAATACAGTCAGCAAACCAAGAATTCCTCCAGTAACAATAAGAACTTTTCTTAGCCTTTCAACATCATCATCCTTTACTGGAAACTCACAGTATAACTGTTCCTAAAGAAAGAAATTTTTTAATGTATAATTACACTAGTAAATGATAGTAAGCTAATAAATGATTCAAGTGCTTACCCAGCCACCATGTGCAAAAACAAAAGGCGAGACAGTTTCATTTAGGTATTTCTCCATGTATTGAGGTACATTCCTCGCTTCTTTGAGCATATTTTTCTCCTTGCAGTGCAAGGCAACACAACCAGCTAATGCGTAAAA
Source organism: Zhengitettix transpicula (assembly GCA_037074705.1). Classification (NCBI taxonomy): domain Eukaryota; kingdom Metazoa; phylum Arthropoda; class Insecta; order Orthoptera; family Tetrigidae; genus Zhengitettix; species Zhengitettix transpicula. The sequence continues at coordinate 27,982,674 of CM073593.1, read as the reverse complement.
TAGTATAATCTGACCCCAATCAACATTACTGGCATGGAAAACAGTGTCGGCAAGGGAATCAAAACATTGATGAACACCTTTGTGGGAAATATCTGACTTTCTGACTATACTATTAAATAAAATTTCATGACGTCGCAACATTCGCATAACTAAATTTCGGAAATAACCCGAAAACCTGTCTCTCTGTAATCGTCCCTCATTGAGAACGCATTTTACTACATCCCGTGCAAGACAGTGGCTGATATATGTTGCATTATAAGGGTGTGTTTCAACTGATTTATTTTTGGTCTGAATGTTGCTTAGCATAAAATTTTTGAAAGAATTAAAGATCTGAGAGTGTTTTATTTTAGAAAGCCGCGAATCGAGCTGCCAAAATTCTCCCATCACTTTATTATAAAACAGACCTATTCACAATGTACGTAAACTGCAGTCGTAACTAATTTAAATTATAAAACCAATGCCGGCGTTTACATTCATGTCATTGCTTTGAGCAATGTATTGTGTATATTACTATGAAATGTGAAACAACCATACTCATAGTTTCTGCATGTTGACTGTAGAAGCACTGTTTTCCACACTTTCCAGTAACGCTACTGTCGAGGTTTATTGATCTCAAAAATTTCATTCAAACCTTTTTTTTGAAACTGCGCTTCAGGTGCAGCAACATTGACGTTATAATGTGTAGTCAGAGGGAGCAATTTACAGACGATCACGGTCAACAAACATAAGTTACTTTAACCACAGAACACTTTGTTATAAAAGTATTATGTGGGAGTGAGCTTAAAATGAATAATATTACTTTAATAGTAATTACGAATTATTTTGTTAAGTTGGCATAGCATTCCTTTCCCTTGGAGTGAGAGAGTACTAGAATTGAGGAATGTGATGTTCTCTTCATATGTTTATGAATATATTTCACTCGAACTGTTTTTTTAAGTTAATACAAAGTAGTTGTAAATTAGCAATTCGTATGACTGATTTTCCTGCGTACATTCCGTCCTTTTTACCGTCCCGCACATGTTCTTTTACAGTTTAAATTTATTCTATTGATGCAAGAATTCTCACCTCTGAGTAATTACGCTATTTAATTGATTGCCGTTTTTCCTGTTTCCATGTAAAAACTTTTTCGGTCACGATATCTACGAGAATAAAATAAGCTCGACATGAAAACGTCAACCGGAACTACATTCAACGCTGAATTGCAATATTCGTTATATCTAACGTAGTCTTGTTAAAACGTGTCTTTTATTTGATAATAATTTAATTTCTTTAGAAAAAGTTACTGCAACTTTTATTAATAATAATAATCAGTAAGCATCGACTATTAATGTTATTTTTATTGCTTTCTTTTTCAAAAATTCACTTCCATTTGGTTCAAATCATAAATGTTTTTAGTAGTATTAGGATTACGACGGTGTATCTACTTTAATTTCTTACGAAACTTCAATCTGAAACGAACCGACTTCATTGGCTACAGACTAAATGTTTGTGGTAGAAAAATAACCCAGACCTAATCGTTTTTCAACTTATTATCCTTATTTCACGTTTTCTCTTACGCGATTTTCGTCTAATTTAAGGGAATTTACACGGAGGGGTACCCGCATTTTCCACAGATGTCGCGTCCAGAGTGAACGATTTCATGTAACAAAGGTTTTTTTCCTCGTGACATCAAGTCAGAAACATATTCATGTTAAGATCTAATCCCACCATTTGCTAACTTTGTCACAACTGCTCTGAAATAACTGATCATCATCTCTCCTATCACATATCCTCGACACAGTAGCCTTAACTAATTTATTCTGACTGGGTTCTTAGTCATATTCTTTCAATTCTAGTCATTTTCATGGAAAACCATAAAAGTTTCACTTGGTCACACCGCTTGACGCCTGCTGCCGTTTTTCTGTCGCTTGCCAAAGACAGATTTCAGACCAGTTCTGCTATCCGGAAAAATCTATTTTCGCACCATATGCTTGGAACATCTGGTATTTATGTCACAAGGTAATTGGCCATAATCGGCCTCAAAAGCATCTGATAGTTTGTATAGAAAATGTTTGCTCGCCCCCCTGTCGTGTATTTTCTGTCTTAATTTATATATATTGAATGTCCTTTAACAGTTCCATTGGCAACTACCTGCGAGGGATGTTCTCTCGCAGGCAGAACCTTGTAGGAGAGATACGAAGGGGCTACCTTTGGGGATGCCTTTTTGAACTAAGGTTCCCACAAGCCGAGGCACCTCGGCCTGTTCTGAGAGGTGTATGTTCCGAGGTCGCAGACCTTGAGCATACGGTAAGAGTTGTTCGCTGTTACCATTGGAACAGTCGGCCAGCTGCCTCCTAAACTGGTCGAGGTACGGAGAAGGGAATGCTGCGTCCCCACAGCAAACTCTTCTCCCGCTATCGGAAGGGTGTGGGACAAGTACCCAATGCCCGACCTACCTGATGCAGGTTTTTCTAGGGTTTTCCCTGCATTTCTTTAGGCGAATGCCGGGTAGGATCCTTAAACTATAGCCCGGGGGCCCTAGTAACCCTTGGCTACCTTCCTCCACCCTTCCGCATCCCCCCTTTCAAATCCCCTCCTATGCTATTAAAGGGGAGTTGCCCAAAGTGGATTACCCTCATGTAGCCTGTTGCCCTAAAAAAAAAGGATGCCTTTTCCTCTCCGTTTTTGAACTATGGTTCCCACAAGCCGAGGCACCTCGGTCTGTTCTGAGAGGTGTATGTTCCGGGGTCACAGACCTTGGGCATACGGTAAGAGTTGTTCGCTGTTACCATTGGAACAGTCGGCCAGCTGCCTCCTAAACTGGTCGAGGTACGGAGAAGGGAATGCTGCGTCCCCACAGCAAACTCTTCTCCCGCTATCGGAAGGGTGTGGGACAAGTACCCAATGCCTTACCTACCTCATGCAAGTTTTTCTAGGGTTTTCCCTGCATTACTTTTAGGCGAATGCCGGGTAGGATCCTTAAACTATAGCCCGGGGGCCCTAGTTAACCCTTGGCTACCTTCCTCTTCCCTTCCGCATCCCCCCTTTCGAATCCCCTCCTATGCTATTAAAAGGGAGTTGCCCAACGTGGATTACCCTCATGTAGCCGGTTGCCCCCCTCCCCCGCCCCCCAAAAAAACAGTTCCATTAAAATTTGTGAAATAAAACCTAAAGAGTTTTCTGGTATTTTTAATCTTGTTTGTTTTAGTACGATTCGCGGAAAAGTACTGAAGTTAGAATTTCCTCGTTGATCAAAAAGTATCACCTGAATAAACTTTCACTAAAATTCATTACTTATGATCAATATTAGTGCTTATTTGCATAAAAGACGTGATCGCTTAAAAATCCATCTGCTTAAAATCGAGTTTGTCTAAATAAAATAGTTTATTTGATAAGGTTTCGAACATCTAGGGTCTGGTGACGCCTAATGGTGAAATTAGTTCCTTTGTATTCCAAACTTCGTTCATCACACTGTTTTCTCTGTATTGTATATATAAATCTAAATATCAACGTCTCCTTCTTCTCCAAACCAGCCAGTGGAACCATTTTTAGATAAATTACGCCTCAGATGTAAACGAATAATTGTACTTTAAATTTGACGCCGTTAGTAAGCGGTGAGAAGTGATTTTCCTGTGTCGGTAATACACCAAAATACCCAGAGGAACGGGAAGTAATAATGACGGTATCTTGTTAGATAAATTAGAGTTTTTATTCGTTATGACAGTAGCATGCATTCACAGCTTGCTGCTGTTACGTACATAGTAGCAACGGCCATAAGGCACCCTATTAAAACAGCGTCCTCCAGGGATCGAGCCTCGGAACTTGATGATGCCCCGCTCCAGATTGTCCAAGATGAGCTGCGCCTGCTGCTGCTGCTGACTGTCCGTCCCCGCAGCTATGGACTCGAGGAAGTCTATGGGAGCTTGCTCCAGGAAGTCGCACAAAGCTGCGTGGTTGGGCATCTCGAAAGTCATGGCCTGGAGCATCCTCAAGCACATCAGCCGCAGCTCCGGCGTCGTCCCACTCCCGCAACGCAGCAACGGCAAAAGGTCCGACCTGTTGCTCTGATCAACATTAACGCGATATATTCATCTCGGCACACACACCCAATCTTAAGTTTGTAGGCAGTAAATAGAGAGTTTGAGACAGTTCAGAGAGCAAAAACTAATTTTAAATTTCTTGACAATGGTGATATAACATTATTATTGAGATTATTAGGCTATTCCATTGTCTTGGAGTAGAAAAAATGAGATAGAAGAAAGGAAAAATAAAAGGGATGAAAAGCCAACATACAAGAAAAAGAGAAAGAAAGAGTCAGGTCAAAGGACGAGAATGATCGTCTGGAAGATCAGAAAAATATGTAGAGATATACTCCAAGCGAAGAAAACAAAGGAAAAAAATAGTGTGCAAGGAGAGCACAAACTCATTTGAAATTTCTTGTCAATGGTGAGATAACATTATTATTAAGATTATTAGGGTATTACATTGTCTTGGAGTAGAAAAAATGAGAAAGAGGAAAGGAAAAATAAAAGGAATGAAAAGCCAACACACAAGAAAAACAGAAAGAAAGAGTCAGGTCAAAGAGATGACGAGAATGATCGTCTAGTAGATCAGAAAAAATATGTAGAGATATACTCCAAGCGAAGAAAACAAAGGAAACAAGACAGATAGAGGCAGTGAGCAAGAAACAAATTGGGTTAAAGAGATGACTCTATATACTGGGACTGCTGTCACTCTAGGACCAGGCCGAATTTAGTACGTCTGCCCCCCCCCTCCCCAATGAGTGTTCGGACTCTCATGTTGCGCGTCTGAGTGTTGTTCTCTCCCTGATGACGAACAGTTTTTTTTCTGTACTGTTCGAAACGTTGGCGTTTCTACATCCTTTTCTGAATTTCCTGACGATTTTTCACGTCATCTCTTTAACCCAACTTGTTTCTTGCTCACTGCCTCTATCTGTCTTGTTTCCTTTGTTTTCTTCGCTTGGAGGATATCTCTACATCTTTTTTATGATCTTCTAGACGATCATTCTCGTCATCTATCTATGGCCTGACTCTTTCTTTCTGTTTTTCTTGTTTCTTGGCTTTTCATTCCTTTTCTTTTTTCTTTCTCACTTTTTCTACTTCAAGACAATGGAATATCCGAATAATCTCAATAATAACACAAACTCATAGTTCTCGTTTCTAAACATGCGTCGTCTCTTAATTACAGACAAACACAGTATCATTTTTACAGCAGTTCGATGATTTATGTGATAAATTAAACGTTTAAATTTCATATCACCGCAGGTTAATGATTACAGTTCAGTTCTTAACGTACCATGGTTGTCAATTGACACACAGGTCCAGGGTACTACAGCTCAAAATATCTTTCGTTGACTCTTTTTAGAGGAAGAATGAGAATGACACCTGTTCTTCATTGATCGGAAAAGTGAATTTATTTTGCTGGATCCAAAAGAGTGAAAATCCCCTTCGCGAATTTTTTTTCCTGACAGTCTACTTTAACGAGTTTTTCATACATTCAGTGTTTCGTGATCAATTTTTATATTGCGTACGTTATCATTATACAATACTGACAACGATTGGTTGAATCGAAGCCAGGAAGTCTTGGGTTTGATTCCACGTCCGGTCGAGATTTTGCTATCCTAATCCGTTATACAGTTTCATAAAATATAGAGATGATTTTTAATTGAAATAATTGCTTCTGTTCTTGTATTTTATTATCTAATATCTGAAATGGTACTTTAAGTTGCCCTATTCCCTAGTAGAGGTCCAATTGAATATCTAGGTAAACGTTACTAATAAAGCACAATTTAAATCCGCTTTCTTCGAACGACAAACTTCTTCGAGTCAACGCCTTTCCAACACAAACTCAAAAATTCCCTTTTTCTCATAAAAGAATCACAACAATATGCAACCAACTTCAACATCATCCAACCAACCTAAGTTCACACTCATGCATTAACATCCCGCATTGGCAAATCGACAGCATCCAAACCGATCTCTACGGACGGGGAAAAAACTGAATTCGGAGTCGGCAGCGCCTGCATCTCAAACAGCAACAGCTATAAAATGTCCCTCTACCCTCATTACAGCCGAACTAACTGCCATTAGCTCTAGACTTTTGCGAAGTATCAAGTGATAAACACTTTCTACTTGTCACCGACTCTCTTTTGGCTAATAAGCAGATCATCAACTTTATACAGGATTCTGAACTAATTACATGGATCACTGCAAAATCCAATTAACTCAAATTGGCAGGGAAAACCATAATAATTGTTTGAACACCAGCCCACCACAATATAGCAGGGAATGAAGCAGCTGATGCTCTACCAAAAGCTGCATGACGAACACCCGAAAAGTCACGTGGATATTCTTACGGAAGAAAATCAATCAACTGTGGGAAATTACAAGGAAGACTCTCAAAATCAGCCAACTCCACAGACTACTCAACAACGTTTCGGACATCAAGTTCCCAGCAGGTATTTCTAGAAGTGAACAATCTGCATTATCCAGAATCAGATCCAACCACTCGGATTTAACCGACTTGTACCTTTTCTCTAACTCCAATCCCCCCCAATGTGAATGTGGTGAAGCACAACTTTCAATTATGCATATACTAAATACAAAATCCAAGAAATTTTACTTTCAACGGCTCTCCTCGAGAACACAAACATACAAGAATCAAATAATTTATGCATTGTGTAAAAAAAAGTATTACGTTATTTCAAAGTTATGAATTTATTTATTAAACTATGAGCAGTTATTGTATATATCAACCTAACCATGTAAAACATTATATAAGTAAACTTCACCAGGTAGTCGCTAATTACCACTGTAGTAGATGCGACTTAAAATAAAGATAATATAAAAAATATCTAGGTATATCTATCCTTTTTTGTTAAGGAATAATGGTGCACTTATTTTTAAAGAGTTATAAACATTTAGTTCTTAATTAAATATGTCAAGTAATGTTACTTACAGATGGTTGAGTTGAGTTCTTGTGCATGCTCATCCAAATTTCTTGCTTCAACTCCTTATTTCATATATTTATAATACCTGGATTCCACAGAGTGATTAACGACTAAATAGATTAATTTTTTACCACTTCAAAACCAAAATTATTGAAGTATCGAGTAAACAGACAAAATTAGGTGTTAAAATGAATACTGCACAACGTTTTTGCAAACGTTGAAATAAAATAATGTTGAAATTATCAAAATATAACGCCCTTTCCCCTTTTCAGGTTGCTACAAAGAGTAGATTTTCAACACCTGATGAAAGGTTTGGAGAAACGTTGTGATGTATTTAATTTATCACCTCCTATCTCTTTATTAGCTACTTCGTTATCTATTTGTTTATTATCAGCTAATAAAGTCGTATTTATATTTTTAAAAAATGAAGCAAACAACGCGGACTATGTCCACAGGCGTTAAGTGTGACAGCCATAAGTGTGAAGGGCCACGTCTAGCGCACGTCTGCCCTACCCTGCTCTGCGTCTCAATTACCGATCCTCCCCCTCGAAAGTATGAGTCAGGGAAACTGAGCTGCTTTGTCAGTGCCAACTGCGTGTCATTGAACTCTCGACGTGCAACCTCTAGACACCAAAAGTGTGATGGTGAGTTCATCTTCCCGGATGTCCTTACACCTCATGGTCCGCCCTACACAAACGATCAGCATATACGCGCAAACTATTATTGTCCAGTGGGACGTTTAGTGGTGACGCTTGAATGTCTTAGTGGTACATGATTCTGTGCTGGGTCCATTGGATCAGTCACATAATTTCATGTTCTAACACGTAACCCACCAAGATATTGTGCCTGGTCATCCTTGATCACAGTCAGCAACGATCGTCTGAAACAGGTCTAGCCCTCCAGGATAGCAAAACTGAAGCTTCATCAGCGGATAATCCGTTCCAGCAGTCTCTCTTTTCATCTCCATAAAAACGAAGGGTTGTGGAGTTTTTCCGAGCAACAACAAAAAAATCTACATGTGTATACCTGAAGTAGAGCTTGTCCTTCTTTGCTGATTCCGATGTTGTAAAGTCCGACGAGTATAAGTTTTTTAAGCTCATCCGCTGAGGGCGTGGGCAAACGGACGAGGGTACCGACCAGAGCGGAGACTATCCAGGATGCGCGGGTTTCCAAAAAGGTCCTTCCTTGCTTACAGGCCGCCAAGTTCGCGATCGTGCCACAAACCGCTTCCATAAAGCGGTTGTCGTCGCTCCCGGGCGGAGGTGCCTCGTCCTGACGGTATAAAGTTCGATTAATAGAGTAAAATAAGGATGAAAAAGCACCTTATTCGTACCAACAATTATACACGTCAATATCAAACACGCACCAGACACATTTAATATAAAAATACACGAAGAATAAAAATTAATGAGGAATGAAGTCTCCAATCATAATTTTTTTTAAAAAAAACAGGGGCAAATCTCTTATCCTGAGGACTTATGCGGAGCTAATTGCGGTCGACTTCTGCAATGAATGTTTGGAAACACGAGAATGATGTTGGTTACTTCACCTCGTATGTGTCCAGGAACGCCTGCAAAGTGCAATCGGCCATGTCAAGAAAATTTTCCATGTTGGCTGGGGACTCGACGATGACGTCGACGACCGAGGGGTCCATGGAGGACTTCCAAAGCAGGCTGGCCAACACGGCGCCCAGAGTCACGCTGAACTTCCCTTGGCGCATCAGCTGCGTGCGCATCGAGAAGATTTCCTTCTGTAACCTTCCCACGTGCTCTCTCTGGTCATCCCACGCGACCTGCAGATCCTCGTACTTCATCTGCAGGTCCATCAGGGCCACAGCCTCGCACTCACACATCTTCCTGGAACACAGTCATAAGTAAGCATTACCATAGCTGTGGCAGCATTCGCTGTATGAAGTAAGGTTTTAATTATATTACCTACCCATAAAAACAAATGCAATTGCAAAATGTTTCATTAATATTTGTTTGATATTTAATTTTACATGGATGGAGGAAAATAAATATTTGCAGGTAGACGTAACAGTAATTGGAGATAATATTATTCGGTAGTTATATACCTGATTTGGATAAGAAATTAATAATGGTGAAGAGAGAAGTCGCAGTAAGTCATCGATAGACGACGTCTCATGTGCTGGTCTGAACCGACTACGTCCATGTTTGCAATTTATATTGGACGTGTTATGGTCTGAGCTATGATCTTTAACTCCTTGAACACGTAATGTTGTTCTATCACTCCTTGAATTACCTTTCCTTCTTTACCTACATCTAATTTCATAACAGTAGAACGCTCTAATTTGTTCTATAAATCAGGCAGTGGAACGTCGGTGCAATTGCATCCCAGTTTAAAACCAAACAATGACAATAAATTTCAAATACGAGACAAAGGAGTCGAAAACAGCAGTCGGAAGACCTTCTTCGTTTCGCACAGTCGTAGAAAGACAGTTTTATAGTCTGTGTTAAATTAGAAGTCTCATGGCGTGTCCATGTGGAGCGAGGCTCTGATGCCACGTACGACGCTCCACTTATACAGCTGAAAACAATTGAATAATGCTGATAGTGTTCGACAACACTGCTTCATATCAAGCGTTGGTATTGGTTGATTCAAGGTCACACCCTCGTGGGATCTAACCGCCATCGGTCTTCTAATTTAAAAGACATAAATTAAGTTCCTGCAAATAAATTATGGAATAACCCAATTTTCTGTGACGAATATACGATAGATCAACATACTGAATACAATCGTGACGATAAACTGAACGATTGACAACATATGCAAGATTTGTAATTAACTACGGAACAAGCCAAGATGAGTTACTCTAGAAAAAAAAGTATGAGGATTGGTATAGTAAGAACTCACATTTATGGATGTGGAAGAACAAGAAATATATCTGAAATGACAGAAGTCAGGATAAATTAGGAGAATCGAAAATGGCCGGTGCGCCGATGCGCGGACCGATATGGCGGCCATTTAATAGATGTGACAGAGATACTAATTCCTAAGATGAATGCACCCAGTCCGATATCGAGAAGAAAATAAAACGACTCTGTAAAAGAATAAATTAGATGGGCTTCACACCCGAAAGATAAGTTGAAATAGCTGATAATGATCTATTCTCAGCTGCACTACGCATTATGTTGAGAGACTGAAAAAAAATAGATCATTAAAGTAGATAACCAGGAAATGAGCGTGGAATCGTCCTCATCAACTTAAAAAAAAATAGTGTGCCTCATAATAATCTGCAAGGAACGAGGGACACGTACGATTGTCGCTTAACCTAGAGTAAGTCGAGGCCTGTCGATTATTTTATTCGAATATATGTAAATAACTTACAATGGTGTCTACGCAACCTTGGCGACGAAACACACGCAATTTAAGATAGAGTAACTCGTATTTTACATTTATCAGCAATGTAAATTTATTCATCCCGTTGTGTTTGTTTATTTCTGAAATTTGATTCATTTAATGAAGTATGAATTAATAAGATTTTTTATGCTTTTTATAATTTCTGGTAGAAGCTCATGCAGTAAACCTATTTGTATAAATTTCCTCTCATGATAACTAAATTATTATCAACGTAAATAAATATCTTTAATGCGCTGTTGTGGAAAATTTTAAGTAAGTCGACAGAAAACAATGCCTCTGCGAAATATTAATGAGTCCATAATAAGATAAATAACCAAATACAGACAAAATAAGTGATGATATAAATTAGTGTGATATTTATATCAGCACTTCTTTTGTCTGTATTTGGCTATTTTATCTTATTTTTAAGTTTTGGTACAGACGTATATTTTTCATATTAATGAGTCCAGCTTGCGACTGCAAAATGGGGTGCAATAAAAACATTTTTCCTTCAACACAGAGTGTGCCTTTTCTTTTTTTACTTTTACAATATATATTTATATGTTCCGCTTGCGTAGTTTCGTAATTCATATCTCTGGGACCTTGAAAAAATCCTGATTGGGTTGAAATAGTCTTTCTGAAGCGTAAGCCTAAGTACCGTTAGTATTTGGAACTTGTTTCTAAGGTTAACTGGTCCTTTTACTTTTGGTAGGATCATTTCTGCCAGTTTAAGGTAATCTGTGTTCTGTCAAACTGGCGTACAGACGCGTCCATTAACATGCATTTCCAACGATAAGCATGGGCGTTAGTTCAGAGTTTAATCTGTATTGCATACCAGAGTCTTTAAACTTGGATATAAACAATCTGAGGTATCGTTAAGATACGATTTCTTGGCGAAATAAGACAATAAATGATTTGGAAGTGTTCTTAATGAAACAGATCTTAACTCACGGTGGGTCAGAAGTGATGAGGAAAAGGCGAATATATATATATATATATATTCATTTATTTACAGTCGCGTCAACAGCTCTGGCTAATAGCGACTCAGTATGGGAACTCATAATTCCTTGTCGGGGAAGTGATTTGACGTGAGTTTCTCTCACGCGCACAAACATTCATGCCCTCACCGGGATTCGAACAGGGGACCTCTGTGATGTGAGGCAGTCACGCTGATCCCTGCACCACAGTAGTGGCTGAAATTATGTGCAGAGCACCTAACGGAAATCTTTATCCCCGTCAATGATGTCACCATTAAGAGATAGCGAGGCAAATAAGTAACATCCTAACTAATATTCCTGGAACTACAAAATATACTCAGGGCTTAGATGGTATGACATCTAAGATGTTAAAGGAGTTGCACTGGATTAGTAATGCCACCCTGAAACAAAATTACTGCCTCAAACATTTGAAAACTATAGAAATTATATAAATCGCTAAACCTTGCAAAGACTTAACCAACATATCATCTTATCGTCCAATAAGCTCGTTGTCTACATCTTCAAAAGTAACACCGAACAATGCATTACTCTGTACCAAAATGCCTTTTGTCAGAATCAATCATCGATACAACAAACCCACAGAGTTTGCCACATAATTAACTAAGCACTTGAAACCTAGAAATTATTCACATCAAAATTCTTAGATTTAAGCAGAGCGTTCGACAAAGTTTTGTACTCTGGCTTATTACATATATAATAACAGAAAATTTTTACGCACAGTTTAACTTAGTAAAATTCGACTTAAAAGACAGGCAATTTAGTTCCGGGGTCACAGACCTTGGGCATACGGTAAGAGTTGTCCGCTATTCCCATTGGAATAGCCGGTCAGCTGCCTCAGAAACTGGTCGAGGCACGGAGAAGGGAATGCTGCGTCCCCACAGCAAACTCCTCTCCCGCTATCGGAAGGGACAAGTACCCAATGCCCGACCTACCTGATGCAGGTTTTTCTAGGGTTTGTCCTGCATTTCTTTTAGGCGAATGCCGGGTAGGATCCTTAAACCATAGCCCGGGCCCAAGCCCAAGTTACCCTTGGCTACCTTCCTCCACCCTTCCGCATCCCCCCTTTCAAATCCCTTCCTATGCTATTAAAGGGGAGTTTCCCAACGTGGATTACTCTCATGTAGCCTGTTGCCCTAAAAAAAAAGTCAATGAAAGTTGTGGTAAGGTCGTTTATTGGGACTCTCATAATTTTATAAGTAATTAATTTTAATTTATTATTAATTTTATGAGTTATATATTTATTTGCATTTGATAACAAAATTATTTTGATTTACTAATAAGTATACCAAATATTATACATTTCATCCACACATACAAAATGCGCACATTCAATTAGAAAATCTCAGGGTGGAATGCGAACAAACTATAATGAAATGACGATTGATATATTTTTAAATGAAAGATAAACAGGGGATTTTCTTACGTAACCAGCAGGCGTCATCCGGAAATTGAGTGCAGCGTCCCTTCTGCGTTCTGCTACGGACTGGACGTTCCATCGTCCAGTCCGTTGTAGCTTCCGACTTCATTCCTGTCCTCAGGCCAAAGCTATCGGGGCGAGCATAGCAGCATATTTTATTTTTTCTATGAGACGGACCTTCACCAACTCGGATCTCGATCCTACCCGTTCGTTTTTACGAACCAGCGTCCTGGCTGTCCCCCAACTCCTTACTCCTTCCCCACATCTTGGCTGACCATTCAGTTCCACTGCCCACACGCTGCGTTGTCAAGACCAAAAAACTATCCCTCCCGCTTCCCGGCGTATATAGAAAGCAAATTATTTTCCTTTGGTGCGCACTTTGTATCTACTGGTGTTAAATCATTATATATAAAATTTTATACATCAAAAATTGTAAAAGTGTATCAGACGCTAAACCGATCAAGTCTGGCTTACCGCAGGGTATGTCCTGTACAATAAAGTAAAATACTGCAATTGACTCATTTACTGATGACATAGTTATTGATTCTACCAACAATGGCCCACCATTAGCAACAATACATTAAAACTCATTTAATTGAAATACAAGCGTTGAAAACTTAAAATGAACGAAGAGAAACGTGCACAAGTCATCTCCGCCCTAGTGTCCGTCTGTTTATCTAAATGGCATACTATGTAGTAAATAATACCTAGGGATGTATTTAGACATCAGATTAACATGAAAATATGAAGTTAAAAAATCATAAGCACATAGGTCAAGGAAATGTAATGATTGCTTGGAAGAAGATTCAATCACACACTTGAAAATAAGCTCCTTATCTATAAAACAATCCTTAAACCAATGTGTCAATAAGATTAACAGCCTGAGAGCTGTTCTCTCACAGGCAGAACCTTCCTGGAGAGACGGAGAGGGCTATCTTCGGGGATGCCTTTTCCTCCCTCCGTTTTTGAACCAAGATTCCCGCTACAAGCCGAGACACCTCGGCCTGTTTTGAGAAGAGAATTTTCCGTGGTCGCAGACCATGGGCATACAGAAAGAGTTGTTGTCTCACCCATTGGAACAGTCGGCCAGCTGCCTCCTAAAATGGTCGAGGCACTGAGAAGGGAAGCTGCGTCCTCACAGAAAACCCCTCTCCCGCCATCGTAAGGGCGTGGGACAAGTACCACTTGCCCAACCTACCTGATGCAAGTTTTCTAGGGGTTCTCCGACATCACTTATATGCAAATGCCGGCTAGGATCCTTAAACCGTAGCCCAGGGACCCTTGTTAACCCTTAGCTACCTTTATCAACCCTTCCCATCCCACCCTTCAAATCCCTTCCTATGCTATGAAAGGGAAATTTCCACCACGTGGATTACCCTCATGTAGCCTGTTACTCTAATATGTCAATAATATAGCCAAACAAATCAAAATTTTACGAATGATCCTCAATGCCCCATGTTATGTCTCTAACGTCAAGCTTCATAAAGTACCTTACGTCAAAGATGTCATAACTGAAAACAGTATTAACCAGAACACCAACACACTCCTGAACCCTCTTCTGGAAATTCAAAATGCAAGAAGGCTTAAAACGAAAATAGTCCAGTGATTTAAAGAATATAAGGACTGCTGAAGACCTCATCATGTCAAGTTCTTAGGTCAGCTGATGAGCTTATAGATTTATACTGTAATATTCTCATTACCAATACAATAAATTTAAAAAATTGTATATCTCAGAGTGTTTATAAAAGATGTTGTTAATGCTATTGTCATTAATTACAGAAAATTTACCAAATATCTGCAATTGGTAACCTTACCATCGCAATAAATAATTACACAAAATATTAAAAATTCTAGACTTGAAATATGAAAAAGTTATAGTAGACTTATAAACCAGATTTACTTATTTTTTACAGCTAATACGCAGATTTTTAAGAACTAAATTATTCAGTCACTTTTTTGCAGAATATGATTGTTAAATGTTCTTACACAAACTTTGTTGATTCAGTGATGAAACAAAACATTATGACCACTTGCTACCTGGTGGCGTTGCGGGTTTGTATTAAGGAAAACGTATAAATGGAGCAGAGACGAATAATTCTAGCGACGATACGTCCCAAAAATAAGTAAATCAACTGAGACAAGTGGCCCAGTGCTTGGTAACGAGCAATTCGTAAGTGGTTGGCTATTCTCGTGCTACTGTCGTATCTAAAGAAGGTGGTTATAAGACGGTGAAAAGAGTACAATGCTTGTACAGGCACAAGTTTTTCGGACTACACCGTTGCGGAATCGTGCTACAGTGGTTTGAGAAGAATTACCGTGAACTAGCGTTGTCAAATAATCAAAAACAGAAAATTAGATGTGAAAATGAATAAAACACAACGGTCTGCAATCGTTGTTTATTTCCTCAGGTGTAGAATTAAAATCAGTAAGAGATTTTGAAAAACTGTGCCGTATAATTATAGCTATGTATTGCTTACGTTACTTGATTTTTTTTCAAAAATGTTTTAATTCTGCACCCGAGGTAAGCTGCATCTATTTCAGAAATGTGGTGCGATATTTATTTTTCACATCTAATCGTGGCCCTTTTTTGGATTATTTTATTAATAATTGTTAATTTCTAATATTGTAAAAATGTAGTATTATTAAGGAATATGATTTCATCATTTGAAGAGTAAATGAAAAATAAATATATAGTTTCTTGTCTGTTATACGAAACTATATTGTAGATTTTGTGTCATGAATGCATTCTACTCATTATTGGAATTTGGCATCATAATATTCTCTGTATTTTTAATTAAAGTTAATAAGTAGTTGAATTTATGAATTCTTGCAAGGAAAATATTGATTTTAATGTTTTCAAAGGATTTTTGAATGTAGAATGTAACTGTTAATATCTTGGTTCATAAAATCATGAGTTTGGAATTGAATCGTCGGAAATTTAAATTTATCTTTTTGATCGTCTATCGTTAAAATTATTTTCAGCACGTATCGCTAAAAGTCATCTTGATCGTTTTTTAATTCCGTTCTCTTCGATTTCCAATCGCATTGATTGCAGATTCTAATTGATAATGCGATTAAGAGAAGATATTTTGGAATACGAGTCGTACTGTTAGTCTTAAGCATTTTACAGTAAATAATAGCAACAGAAAATTGCCATTTCAGCAAGTTTTTTAAAATGTAAGTCACAAACTTTGTGAATTTGATTTATTGCATGCAATTGATAGTACGGTGCGTATATATATAACTATATGGAAATGAAAAACGAGACATCCTTCACGCTAGTTTGCAAAACCATTCTTGTCAAAATCTAATTTACATACGTATCGTTTATTTATAGACGGCACTTAGATAAATAACTTCATATTAATAATATTACGTATCTTTCAGAATATTTTCCATACTTACATTCGACACAGCTTATTCAATAAAGAAATATGAATTCTAAAGAAATGTTGTACATGTTGTACATTTCATACCGTACGTTTATATTTATCCTTTCGTGATTCTGATTACGGATGTAAAACGGCATGTACAGCATTGCTAATTTTTCTGCAATTGTCAATAATATGGCAGCAAGACGACAAAGGAAATTTAAAAGTCTGCGAAATATCTGAAATATGCACTTATAAAAGTTGTTTTGCATCTTACCTTTCTTGCGAATGAACGTGTGTCTCCAAAATTATAATAATTATCCAAATAATTAATGAAAACAGTTATATTTCCAAAAAAAATAACTATAATTTAGCTACTTCTGTCTTAACCATCTTCCAATATAACTGGAAAGAAAGATTATATGCTTTAAGGGGCCGTTCGGAGGTGTTTGTGCTCGTATTACCTTATATATACTAATCTTTGCTTTTATTTCAAAGAAAATGGTTGCATAATTTCAAAGATTGAAGCCTTTCCCGCTGTAGTTGTTCAATATATTGTTCTCGGAGTTCAGCCGGGTTTTGCATATTTATATTAGAACGCAACGTTTCGACGACTAAAAGCTCTGTCGTCATCTTCTAGGCGAAGTCTTCGCTGATGGCAGAGCTTTTAGTCGTCGAAACGTTGCGTTCTAATATAATTATGCAAAACCCGGTTGAGCTCCGAGAACAATATATTGCATAATTTCATCTTGTTCAATTATTGTCATTTCGATATACGCCAATTTAAATTATATCTGTTTGTGAAAAACAACAGGACGTTTCATTCCGTAATTGATAAATCTTCAGGGTGTACAATTTCACTTAAATTCAGTTATAATTTATAACATAAATGTTTATATTTAGTCATTTTGGCCGCACAAATTTATGTTACTCTATATCTTTATATGATAAATTACAACTTAATTTAATTGAAATTGTACACCTGAAGAGGTCCCAATTACGGATAAAACGTTGTGTTTGTCCCATATCATTTTTAAATTTAATAATAATTTTTTTTCTGATTAGTAGGCTGGTGTTTCTCATATTTAATTCAAAAGAAGTCAGACTGTCTTAATTAATAATTTGTACCGTATTATTCTGGATTCATTTGTAACGAGAACAGTCAATATATACAGCTTTAACAACAGAAAAATCAGAAGCGGTAGGTTTTTTGTCTTAATAAGAGGAATTTAATTTACGTAGTAATTTAAAATGCAATATTGTTTATTTATCAAGATGTAGGCTCCCATTCAGACCAAGTAAAGAAAAATGGCTATATAAGCTTTATACAAAATAATTCAAACTCATAAAATGTAAATTTATGTATAATTACGATTATTAACATAATTATTAAAATCCTTCATACTATCTTCTGACATGACACGTATCTTACCGCTCAACCGCATGTAGGAAAAGGTAGCGTTACGTAGATTACCTTATCTATCCTTGACTATTTATGGCAAACTGTAACTGATACATTTTCTATATTTTAAATCTTACTTTAATGCGTCCAACTATATGCACTTTGTATTGTCACATTTGAGAAAAACATATGTGGCATTCCCTGGCGACGCATCGGTAGGACTATTCGACGACGGCATTACGTCCACAACGCAGTCAGTTCTGACACAAGTTGATCAGATTGCACAAGAATCTACAGCGTCATCGAATTCGAAGTCATCTCGAAAAAATAGTTGCAACAGTTACAGTAAAGGAGATAGCACTGTTGGTCTGCAGAGGGACAGAAAGAAGAACGTGGAATAGCATGTGCCAATGCCGTCTACTTCGAACGAGGTGACGCTTGGATTGCAAACTTCACACTCATGTTCAACCAATTTCGTAGAACTTGTCTAGATCTCATACTTGATCGGCACGTAACAACACCAACTCGTAGACACCACTACTTTTATATATCCTTTCTATATTCAATTCTTACTGACCAAATATGTACTTATTTTTAATAGTTTTATTTTTATCTGACATCAAATGAATAAATAAATAAACCGGCCGACATGTCGGCTGCATTTAGTGTGAAACACACTTTTTTACAAATTTTTCTACACTTTTTATTATTTATTGGAATTACAGGGAAAAAAATTATATTTTTTGTTATATTTTCACGTAATTACATTATAATTTTTTTGATATCACGTTGTAATTAGCAGTTATTGATAACTTGGATAATAACCGATTTATTTTTAATTATATGCTTATTAAAATCAATTTTTGCAAAATTTTTATCAAAGCTGTGAACATTATTTGTTGTTTGGCGGCATTATGTAGCAGTATAATAACTAGGTGACATTATTGACTTGTACTAGATTCTTATGCTGTGTAAAAAACAGATAATATAATTGTTTAATCTTTCGCGATATGAATGACAAATTTCTCAGAATTTCCTGGAACCGGCTGGAGTCGGAACACTCTGTGATGTATGAATTAGTAGTGAACAGCCATATTCTATTATCAGAACACATTAATTGTAAAGTTATTAGCGCAAAGTAGGAAATTGAAATACAAAATTCTAAGATTTATCTGCAAGACGTTGGTTGAAAACTGAGTGTGTCAATCCGCGAGATGTCTACAGCCGACTCTGCCATAATTCGCAACGGGGCGAATTATTCAATCCCGTTCGCTGTGCGGAATCTGTTTATAAAATTAGTTCTCTTTAAATCTTTAGATAATTATTCTTTTAGGATTTATCTATAGCAAATTTATCTGTAATGGTTGTGCACCTGAAGGGGTTCCAAGAAAATAAACCAAATTTTGTGATACATTTTTATTTTAGTAAATCGTTTTTGACATGTTCGCCGGTTTATGTATAATTTTTTTTAAAAGTAAGTTATCTGCGAGATCATTGTGAATTAGATGTTATTTCCTTTTGTCCCGGGCAGAGGTTTTCACGCCTACGCTACCATCGACTCTGCTTACGGCACAGTCAGATCTAATTTTTTGTGTACCATCTTCCTACATGTACTTTAGAAATAATTGTTTTAACTGTCACTTCTGACGTCTGTGGCAACGTCGCGTCTTCGTGGAAACATCCACAGGGAGCGGTGCGAGTGGGAGATGTGAATGGAATGATTGTCGAATCAGAGGCAATTGAGGCACGAGCAGTAGTCAGTAGCCAGCATGCCCTCGGCCCAGCGCTGCTACCGGTAACTACTTCTGCATGAATTACCAACAGCTCACCCAACACACCGCAGGCAGGGGAAACCACCAGTGGTTCTTCCATAGGGATCAGACAGTATCATTCGCTATAACATGAATATATTTTCTCGTGATTTTGTCCTATATACTGAATTACTCGTAACAGCAAATCACTGTTTGGTCTGGTGATCAACTTTAGATGTTCTGCGATCGGTTCCATGATCATCGTGCAGTGATGGAAAACTAAATCGATTCTTCGCGTTTGGCAGCGAAGAGTGAAGTGCAGCATAAATGGAAGTTTAACTGATGCTTAATAGTCGCTCTGGTACACCACAAACCAAAAATCTTGATCGGACAAGCTTTAGGAGCTTAGACGACTGTCAAGCTGAACACTGACTAGGCACGTGGTCGGTATGTCGATTTATTTTAGTACTTATTTTGGGATAGTATGGAAGGCAAAATCCGTTAGTTTCATTGAGAAATCATTCAGAAAGATTTTGACAATGCACGTTAAACACACTCAAGATGACCAGGAGGACTTCCCAATTAATAATCATGCAATTGAGGCACCCTGTTGGTCTCTACAAATAACAATAGTATGAATCAATCAAAATAAACACAAAAATCAAGGAAAAGACAAAAAAACGGGACCAGAATTATTGTAAATCGTTTAAGTTCCATAAACAAATAAAGTGCGTCCTCTGATTGCAGAGACTAATACAACTACTCTGTACATTAATTTAAGTAACGTCTCTTTCGCAATCAGTTTATTGTGGTTGGTGAACTTAAAAACATCGTTTCGTGAAATAATGTGGCACTTGAGCCGTACATAAGTAATTTACATATGCAAATCACAGTTAATATTTATTATCCTAAATAATAAGCTGAATAAATTATGAGCGCTGTACAGCAGTTATTTATGTAAGTACATTTACTAGACATCTAAACATAACTAGCTGCTCGTTTCAGGTGGATTTTCACCTTTTTTACTTCCACAGTTGTATCAAAACATTATCGAAGATTGACGCTGACCAGTTATTCTGTAATCTTAATTGTGCAAACAACTCAAAATTTAAAAATCTGACACTAAAGGCCATAAAACTTATGTTTTTAACTATTGATTTCTTTACAGACGCGTCAACAACTCAGGTTATTAGCGACTCATTATTGGAACTCATTTTGACTTGTCGGAGTGCTGATTTGACGAGTGATTCTCTCGCGCGCACAAACATCAATGCCCTCGCCGGGATTCGAACCCGGGACCTCTGTGATGTCACTCTGACCCCCAACACCACAGGAGGTCAAATCTTAATTAGCTAATAACTTTCCTCCGCTTCACAATATTTCAGTATTTGCACGTTATTTCTTTTTAATGTTTCCGCCCTAACATTCTCCCCGGTGTAATATTATTTTTAACTAAGACTTTTTGAGTTCTTTGTTTGTGTAAAATTGGATTTTTTTATAACGCTGGCTCCGGATAAAGTCTCTGGATATCAGCGAGACTGTGTTTGCGTGCACAACGGTATGACTAGTTACAAAATCCTCACTTGTGGAGATAAAAACTTGAAAAATTACATCCATTATTATAATTTAAATATTTAAACCTATAATACAATATTTCAGTAATACATGTATCTGATTTTATAAAAAAAAAATTCTAAATGTGTGAAATACGAAAGATGTTGCAGTACGTAGGGTATTTGATAAAGATTTTTGCCTGAATGGGAGATGAAAAATTCAATGGGAATTTCAAGGTGTATCTTACATATTTTTTAAATCTCGATCTACAGGACATTGCAATATTTATATGTGGTATATTAAGTTTACGTATTTAAATTATTGTCTTACGTTTGTTCCTACACTTCACCCTGTAATGCCAATACGCATGAGCTGTAAATTTTTAATAATCTTATTCAGAGAAAAGCATGTAGTAATACAATAAAAGAACAGTTAGCACGTCATCAATTTTATCAAACAACTCAGTTGTTGTATCAGATTTATGAAATAGGGAATTTCGTCCAAGTCCGGACCTCTGAAAAATTCTAATATAAAGCTTCACAACTAACTTAGGATGAAAACTGCTATTTTATGATTGTGACATAACTCAGTTGTTAAGTAAAATTGATTAGGATCCTTTATTGCATAATTTTTTTAATTTTTTATCACCTTAAGTCAGGATTTTGTAACTGATCAAACTTGTACATCCTTGAAGTTAAGCTTCTCTACAGGATCTATATAATATGATTTTATTATTAATACTATTATCTACTGGAAACAGCGCTATAAAACATTATGATTTTACATAAAGATCTTAAATTGTATAGTTAAAAATAATATTCCAACCTAGAGAATTTTAAGGATGGAAACGTTGAGACCAGAAGTAAACAGGCAAATGCTGAGGTACTGTCAAGGCGAGTCGAAATGTTGATTGGTTGAGGATGGAAGAACGCCTTCAATGGTCGTCAGGTTTCCCCGCAAGAAGAAAAACTTTGTCTTACCGAGTTTTTTTCATAATATGATTCATATTATAGATCAACTGCGACGATACCGTTCTGACGCAGTTGTGGAAGGCACATGGATGGGAAATTTCCGGAAAGGTCTCCGAAACTAATTTGTGAGTCTTTATTAAGACATACGTAATGGAAATCATGTTTTTATCAAATAATACTTAAAAGCTCCTGCTTCCCGCTAGATGTGACTAAAATGCTCAAAAAAAAGAAAATTTTGATACCTAAAATGTTCATTTTTCTTAGATGACTTCCGAAGAATTTTGACAAGTCTATATGTATAATCAAGATGTTATAAAAATAGTTTGAAACGAGGATGGAGATAGGTCCATGCATTTTTAAAAGTGGCAATCACCTTCCCCTCCAAAATTAAGCTTTGTTGACGCAACAACTTGAAATAAATAAAATTTTTTACGGTGAATTAAGTGTCCCAATCCTCTTTGGATTGAGTGCTAGAGGTTTCGATCCATTATCAACTTCGCAGTAGAAAGATCAACGCACTTCCCATTCCTCTACGTTGCGAAAGCTCGCTAAGTAGAAGGGAAGGGGCAGACGAAACCTGCGCAGTAAATGCTTCATCTACGAAACTTGACTAATATATGACGTCACGGGCGAGATTCATCGTATTTTATGCTTTCAGAAATGCTAGTTTACCCATGTAAACCTTGACACTTGCTTACGTCTGCTTCCATGTACTAGATTAATTCTTTCGGGAAAGAAATTACGTTCCTTGTAACGGAAAAGATTTTATTCCTTCATTAATGTAATTTGGCCTTCAGTATTCAATCATGACAGATAAATTGTTCATTCTTATGTTCTTAATTTACGACACTGCATATTTTCATATTGCATCAGTAAACGTCCAATTTAAGAATTAAAGCCAGAATATTTATTCAATCCCTTACAAAAGATGGAACGAATATATGTATATAATAGTTTCTGATGATGAAACTAAACCACAACATTAAATTTAGTTTATTTATCTTACGGTGTTCAGTCAGCTTCCACCATGTTGCAAAAGTTAATAATCTTTTGAATCGGGTTCAGATTAGTACGTTTTCTGCCAACTAAAAAAATATTCGGAAAAGCTGTTTTTTTTTCAAAAATCTAAAACTTTCGTTGACCTAACGGGAAATAGTTTGGTTTTTCTGTTTTCCTTAACGTAAAGGCAAAATTCAGATTGTATTTAATTAGCAATGTTTATTTCACATATCCGAAATTTTCGTTGATCTGACGGAAAATATTTCAGTATTTCTATTGTGTTTAACATAAAGCCAAAATTTATATAGTATTTTATAAGCAATGAAATTCCCATTATATCTCTATCAGTTTTTTCCACATCATTGTTAGATAGATTAAAAATTTTATATATATATATATATATATATATATATATATATATATATATATATACGGTTTAGTTTCATTTTAATAGAATTTCATTCAGCGTCCAGTAGCCATTAGCTTTAGATAGTGAAATTATGCTTAAATTTAACATGGGAGCAGATTTTTTCTCTCTGCATTCGCAAGTAATGCACTGATCGAAATTCCAAAGTATTTCTGTGGTCCTTTTATTAAATTATATAGAAATGTATATCAGTTTGGTACTTGTTCATTCGGTCCGGATGCATCCATCAATTAATTTTCACTTTAGTTTAACTATTTTTTGTTTCAAGTGATCAGGTTTTCCCACGAGAAGAAAAACTTTGTCTTCCTGATTTTTTTTTCACAATTAAGACTTTTATTTATTCATATTATATGCTAGCGTTCATCGACGTTCTGGCGCAGTTGTGGATGGCACACGGACGGTAAATTTCCGGAAAGGTTTCCGAAACTAATTTGAGAGTCTTTATTTACATTACGAACCTGTGCGAGAGGTGAATTACTCTTTATATACCAGGTAATGGGAGGATCTACTTTCTTTCTTAGCCAATAATAAATGAGCGAAAGGCGTATTCTTTCCTACATTCATAAAGATGTCCTTAATTTTTCTCGATATCCCACAAGACTGAAAGTGAAAGATTTATTAAAGGAATGAACTACTGATGTAAAATTTTAATTTGTCTAAAGTTCATATAACCACAAAAATATGGAAGAGAGACGTAGAGAGCCTGTAAATTCGTTGCAATAACAGTGGGCCGGATTCACGATAATTGATGCTGTGGATTTCAAGAGGAGATAGGAAACCGATTGGTTACCATTCGATAGATGTGACAGTAATAAATAGGAAAATTAGCTATCAATGTGTGAAGACACGAGGGTAGTACCAGGAATACCCGACCTAACAAAGAAAACATAAAATATTTGGGAAGAAAATATTTTTTATTTCTCAACGTAGTCTATTTAAGCTAGATACACTTTTCCCAGCGATGTTCAACAGCTTCGATACTCTGTTTAAAGTTAAACCCGTCGAGCTCCTGAAAATAGATAGCAACCGAGACTCTACTTCGTCATTTTTGGAAAATCTTTTACCACCGAGTATTTTTTTTTAGTTTGAAAAGAGAAAATAATGAGGAAGCTATTCAAACTTAACTCGTTGATTTTGGCCATCGCGATAAAGGATGTGTGAACTGTTGCAATGTTGTGATGAAACAACACCCAATAAAAGGGCTGTTTGTTTCTTGATTTCGTCAGTCGAATGCTGCGATAGGTTTGCATGATATTCGGCCTTGATTGTTTTTCCTTTTGGAAGATAATGAAAATTATGCTACGCGCTTTCCAATAAACTGACGCCATGACCTTGGTAGGAGATGGAATTGCGTTCCGCCTTCTTTTGAAGTCGATTCTTTCCTTGCAGTTCATTGTTTAGACTCTTCCTTCGTCTCATGTGTGACGCAAAATCTCGTCTTTACTGTTGTGAAACACCGCCAAACACTCGGTTGAAACATCCTCACGACGCTTTTTCTGTTACATTTTATAAGACGCGGCACTCATCTTGCGCACAGTTTTCTCATGTGCAAATTTTCAGTCAATATGCGACGTACACTTTGTTAAACGCCTACCTAGTTTGGTAGCTCGCGCATTTTCAATTGACGGTCATTTTGTGGCTTTTTGTCACCTTTTCTGGACTTGTCACTTCATTTGGTCGACCACTGCGACATTTTTCTTAGCAGCAGGTAGGCCTCGTTTAAACTCTGCAACCAAGTATTTTATTATTGTAAACGAACGACCAAATTCCCCCAGACTATAATTTTGATAGACTTTGATATTGGTTGGACTAGGACCTTTCAAATAAATATATTGTATCACATAACTATGACCAATTTTTTTCACGTTTACAAATTTGCTGATAACATTCACTACTCTAGACCACTTTTGTTTTTTTAAACAACAACCCGCTATCTATACGTCAGGTCGGATTCTTCTAGAACTACCCTCGTATATAATAAAGGGAAGAGAAACTTTCGAATTGGAGTCACTCCGTGACCTGCTGTCTTACCGCTCGCATTCCCCTCCTCTCATCCGGGTTCCTGGTGTTAGCAAATTATATAATATCTTGTCTTAATTTATTATAATTACAACGCAAAAGTGGAATTTGAATGTAGAGAAAATAACTAAATTAGTCACAGTTCCTAACAAAATCATATGTGTGACCATAGGTCATATAGTAACTACTTGCAATAAACATAATAATGTTGAAATATAATATTATGATATTATCGTTAACCAAATCAGTACAATAATTGTACCAAACGATACGCTTATGTTTTTAATAAATTAATTAATCAGCCGTGAGTCAGAAAAATGTTAATAAAGCAACTGACAAAACACGTTTCTACTTTAATTGAAGACTTCATCATGTGTGCAATGGATTTGGAGTATTATAATTTTTCAGTTTCAACTATGAGTGTAGATAGCGCATGCCTTTGAAAGTCTACTCAAAATTAACAAAATATCATCAAATTATGGCCTATATTAACATTGGAAATATACAAACATTATTAATACATTCCATTTTAAACACGATGACTACCTAAATTAAGGTCGAAACGTTGTGTCGCTGTATTTTTGACAGTTATTTTATTAATATATTTTTAAGAATTATAGCTGATTTATTTATTTAACGTCAAATTGAAATATGTCAGATAATTATAATAATTATTTTATTTAATTTAAATTCGCATTAACTGCAAGTGGTTATTAGCGACTATAAACTGGTTCACATTAGATTTCGCAATAGATGTATCTCTTTTTTTAAAAAAAATCATACGGGGGTAGTAGTCGGTATCGTCGTGGTTTACTAATATGATGTTTCGTTCTTGATTAAATTTGCCGCACTTAATAATATGTTTGATGATAATAGAGGCGTAGAAGTGGTGGGCGTCCCTCGTGATCAGGTGAAGGTGCATAATCTTGGAGTGGCCAGTGCCAAGATAACAACTTTGTGTCTTCTATTTAAAGAAGGATTGCTTTTTATGGTGTAAAAGTTAACTGAATCAGGACAGTAGTTCATTGATTTTAGTTCGTTCTATTTGGATTCCCAATGCTGGTGAAGTCTGGATTGTGGTTGTCTCCAGATGTCCCGGACGGTATTTATTTGGAATGTAGTTTTATTGCATAGGTTTTTGGTGGCGTCCTTGATTTTTAAATCTGCGATGACGTTTCCGAAGTTGTTTTGGTGTGATTTTTCCAGCTTCGGTTACTGTGAGAAATGACCTCTTGGTTTGCATTTGAATTTAGTTTAAGGATTCGATGTTGGATAATATCTGAATTATGAGGAGTGAATCTGTAAGGACTATGTTTTTGCTGGATTTGGAAGAAGCAATGTGTTTTTATGACCAAAAGGATGGCGTGCATTTCTGCGGTGACATGGAAGTGCAGATGTTTTATGAATAGTAAACATCGAAATTTCTGGAGTAATCTGTATAAATTGTATTATATGCTAAGTAGTTTTCACATATCTGATTGAATTTGATTTCCCATTCATCTGAAGTTATTGACCTTTGGTAAACTTGGTCAGGCTTATGTAATTTCGGATTGGTTGGATTTTCTGGGTTTCACTAGGGGTGTGGTATTATTATATTGTTTATGATGGTGGTGTTAGGCGAGGCGAGAGATTTCATGGTAATTTTGATGGACAGGGAATCTCTTATGTGTTGGTGATCTGTTTTTTGTACTCCGGCTAGAAGATTCTCATTTGGGCATGTCAGTAAAACACCTGTGGTTATGCGTTTTGTGGATCGAATATAAATTGGTTAGCATCTCTATGCTTGCGGATTGATAGAGTACGAAGGCATAATCCAATTTACATCCTATTACAACACTGTTAGTTGTTAGCAGCAGTTTAATATTTGTGTTCCAGTTCTTACTTGCTAGGGATTTTAGTATGTTGAGTCTTTTTTTGTATTCCTGCACAATGCAGTTCATATGCTTGGAGAAGGTTAATTTTGGTTCTAAAATAGTGTTGGCTCTAGGAATGAATTACTCATATAATTTTAGACAGATACTTATGATTGGTGGTTTTTTTTAGAAAAATATGGAGTTGGGCTTTGAGAGAGATGATTCAGAACTCGTTGAATGTTGTGTTGAGTATATTCTTTATCTTTTCCTTTTCAAATTACAAGGTCTTCAGCGAATTTTCGGACTGGACGGATGTGGTAATCAGCATTGTTGGTGAGATTAGAGTGGCGATCAAAACTAAGCTCTGATGAACTCCATTTTCTATTAGGTATTAGTTTGAGAGGTGTCTGTTGACTTTTTGTTTTAATTCTGCGATTATCGGTGAAATTTCTTACGAATTGTATCATATTGCAGTGTACCATGGAAATAAAGTAAAATTATATAATCAATAAAATGGAGAGTTTAAAAATGACCACACGTGATAATTAATTGTCGGGCAGCCCCAGAACCGAATGAGAAGAACCTAACTACTAGAGCTATTTTTTATATAGTTTAAGAATATGATGACAAGAAATACTGCAAAAATAGTTGTTAGATTAATTAATTACTTGAGGGTGCGGACAAAAATTCGGTTCCAAATTTAAAATTATGCTTCATTTCTCTGTCTGGAGTTAATGGCTACTGGACGCTGAATGAAATTCTACTAACATAATAAAAAATTGATTTCCATTTAGTCGGAAATAAAATTTATGAAATTAATTAGACAATTAATAGAAAAACTTTAATATTTAAAAAAAATTATTTATGAAGACGTTTAGTCTTTGGATTAGGACCTCTTCAGTTTCCGAAATTTCAATCAATCACAAGTTTAATCAAACCAAAGAATCCTTAAAACAATCTAATCTCTTCGTTACTGTTTAAACATATTCATTATATTTTAAAATACTGTTGACTGCCAGCTACCAATGGCTGAACTTGAATATACTAATTAATATGAAACCGTTACGAAATGTGTATAAAAATTAAAGTTATTAATTTGTTTCACAATTAAGATGAGAAAACTGACCGATGTTTTGGGAATTTCATTGCTTATAAATGCCCGACCTACCTGATGCAGGTTTTTCTAGAGTTTGTCCTGAATTTCTTTAGGCGAATGCCGGGTAGGATCCTTAAACTATAGCCCGGGGGCCCTAGTTAACTCTTGGCTACCTTCCTCTACCCTTCCGCATCCCCCCTTTCAAATCCCTTCCTATGCTATTAAAGGGGAGTTGCCCAACGTGGATTACCCTCATGTAGCCTGTTGCCGTAAAAAAAAAACTCTTCTCGGTCTGCGAGGGCTATTCTCTCGCAGGCAATACATGCGAGGGATGTTCTCTCGCAGGCAGAACCTTATAGGAGAGATACGAAGTGGCTACCTTTGGGGATGCCTTTTCCTCTCCGTTTTTGAACCAAGGTTCCCACAAGCCGAGGCACCTCCGCCTGTTCTGAGAGGTGTATGTTCCGGGGTCACAGACCTTGGGCATACGGTAAGAGTTGTCCCCTATTCCCATTGGAATAGTCGGCCAGCTGCCTCCTAAACTGGTCGAGGCACGGAGAAGTGAATGCTGCGTCCCCACAGCATACTCCTCTCCCGCTATCGGAAGGCGTGGGACAATTACTCAATGCCCGACCTTCCTGATGCAGGTTTTTCTATGGTTTTCCCTGCATTACTTTTAGGCGAATGCCGGGTAGGCCCTAGTTAACCCTTGGCTACCTTCCTCTACCCTAACGCATCCCCCGTTTCAAATCCCTTCCTATGCTATTAAAGGGGAGTTGTCACTATGTGGATTACCCTCATGTAGCCTGTTACGCTAAAAAAAATTGCTTTTAAGTAAAGAAAAATAGAAAAACTGAATTGTTTTCCGTCAGACCAACTTAAGGTTTTTTGTTTCTGAAATAAATCAGTTTTGCAGATTATTTATAGAATATAGCAAACACACTAATAATTAGCAATTGCTATATAGTTGGAACTAGCTCAATGAGCGTAAAATAATTCTGTCACAGTACTAGAATAACGTTACAACCCCACTGCATTTCACGGTGAGACTTAAAAATACGAATACAGAATAGTATACCAGTTGTGATTATAATTTGTACCTACCAATCCTCTGAATGATAAAATCCCCTTGGGATATTCTTCTGCGATTCCATCTTCAACATTTATTTCGATTTGTGCAATATCTGTTAAATAAATTTTTCCGATATGCATTTATCTTAATCTTCAATTACACATCTCGTTGCCGTTTAGAAAGAATCTGTTAATGTTCGAGAATGATCACGTATATTTGCCAGTGTTGGATATCCACGAATGTAGGCGAGTGAATTGGTGCAAGAGTCCGAGTCCCGATAACGTCAGTCACTCAGTCAGTCAGTCTGGAACCAGACGCGAGAAACATTCCTTCGCTCTAATGTGAAAGAGAATTATTTGAATGGATACAGCTACAACCTGAGGTAGGAAATCAATAGTTCGACTATACGGTTATATTGCTGGAGTAAAGTCACGCTGCACTTCGGGAACACGGCCTCAATTGATAATGAAACATTACACAAGGTTGCATATCGGAGAACCGTCAACGTGCTTCTCAAAAATTCCACTAGTGTATACCCTCTTTCTTATTTTTTTTAATTTGACATATTGGTAATAAGGGTTGTAAATTAATTAGGAAATTCCAAGATTTCTAAAGAATCTTCAAAGTGCTCCAATAATATTTCAAAGCACCTTTGCTGCAAGTGCTCTTTTGAAAGTGCCTGCATGAAGTTGTCATTGATAAAGATAACCAATCAGTATATTAAATTGTTTACAAAGAACACATAATTATTATTGTTATTAAATATGACAGTTGGACATAAAATTGCAAATTTTTATAAACTGTATAAATATGGTCAAATAAAGAAATATTATTTAAAAGAAAAAGCTTTGATAAATTGTAATATGAGGAACAGTACGTTTTTAATTACAATTTCATTCTGGATTTATTTAAAACCTCTACACTGTACATAATTATTTAATTAACAGTTCATTTAAAAAGTATGTCTTAAATTATATTTGTACAAGGAAATCTGATCTCTTTACGACCTATTAAACTATTATCTACACATGTCGGTTCTCTTCTCTACCTTCTTAATTTTCAGAGTATGAGCGCATTTGCGTATATGATTTGGTGGCTTCACATCCGCTGTGTACATACAGAGAAAGAATTCTGGTTCAGTCTTAATTCAGGCACAGCTCCAAATGAATCCAGTTCTTGATCTGACTTACCTGAGAAAATTGATAGTTTTTATATTTCTACCAACAACACATGTATAGTTCGCTAAGAATGCAGACAATCGCACTGAGACAATTTTATAATAATTTAACAATTATAATAATCTGACTTCTTTTTCAATATCACCCATAAAAAATAAGCATCAAATTTAAAACATTATATTTGACAACTTTCATCCCTAATTTGGACCTCTTCAGGTGTTCATATCCAATTAAATTCATTTACCTAAAAAAAAATTAGAAAACAAACACACACATTAGAATTTTAATACAATTATATATAACTATAATTTATAGAGTAATGCTCTTAATTATAGAGTAACGATGTTTTAAATTTGATAATAATTTTCTGATGTTTTTCATATTTAATTTATTAATAATTCGTTAATCATTCATCTTACTATTAAATCATTTTTTGGAGTAATGAGTAATGAAGGTAATCAACATAGTGGAAACTCGCTCTCATTAACAATAGCATAGGGATTTGAAAGGGGGGATGCGGAAGGGTAGAGGA
Source organism: Zhengitettix transpicula (assembly GCA_037074705.1). Classification (NCBI taxonomy): domain Eukaryota; kingdom Metazoa; phylum Arthropoda; class Insecta; order Orthoptera; family Tetrigidae; genus Zhengitettix; species Zhengitettix transpicula. The sequence goes on along the minus strand of CM073593.1, from coordinate 27,951,725 downwards.
AGGTAGCCAATGGTTAACTAGGGCCCCCGGGTTATAGTTTAAGGCTCGTACCCGGAATTCGCCTAAGATTGATGCAGGACAAACCTTAGAAAACCTGCATCTGGTATGTCGGGCATTGGGTACTTGTCCCACGCCATTACGATGGCTGGAGAAATGGATAAAATTGAATTAATCATCATTTTGTATATTACATGTATTACATCTACGCATATTGGCCAAATATTGTATAAAATATACATGAATTTTGATAAATAAAATTAGTGGAAAGTATCACACGCATGTACTGTTAATTTGTGTAATTGTCCATTCGGATTGAAGGACGGGTTAGTTTAAGACGCATACAGCAGTCTATAGTGGTGTAATGACAGTTTTGTACACTCAAATACAGGTCTATGGAATAGTTACAGAGTTAACAAGTCACGTGATAGAGCCTCAAGCACATACTAGATCTGCCAAAGGTTATGTAGTTTCGATTTGAAAATTTGTGGAAACGGTGCGGAATCATGAGTAGATATTATTGTCGTGTTTTTCATTCTCTCGATTGGTTTACGTTAGGGTGGTTTAAGCCATTAAATAGAAGTTGAAAAGGGATTCTTAGCGAGGGAGAGTATATAGTCAGGATTAGGTGAAAGAAATAAGCCAAAGACAAAAATATGGCATGAGGAATCAGGAAACGAACGTTACTAATAGTAAAAAAATACAAAGTTATGCCAACAAGAATTATACGTAAATTGTTTTTAAGGCTATATCAATTAGGAAATGTCAACTGAAAAATGAATATGCAAATAACTAATTTCAATTATAGACTTCGGAGGGCCTTGTAAATGCGGAATGCAGTTTAAAGTAATTTATCCGAAGATATATGGATATGGCGAGTTATATGACACTGGGTGACGTCATCATACATTATTAGACGCTCATGAACCCAAACTTAGTTACTGAAAAATATATATTAAATATTATATTTATGTGACTTAATTAAAAGAATGAAAAAATATCATCGTATTAGTGATAAATTTATTGTGATTTAATAATTTATAACATTATAATCAAACAGACACTACGTTTCATCCCTAAATTTTTGGGACTTCTTCAGTTGTTGTAAAGTACAATTAAGTGATAGATTCCTAATAATAATAATAAATTAGAAATGTAACGTTTTATTATAATGATTTTAATTTTTGTAATAAATTTATTTTAATATTTATCCATGTATAGGAACATATATTGAAGTTTACGTATGTTTGTTCCATCAATATTTATTTACGATACGTAGTTAAGTTAAAGTTTACTAATAAATGTGTGTCAATAGGTAATTTTTCATAAATTATCAAATGACTCAACACAAAACAACAAGAGTTCTCGGGTGTCAGCCATGGAAACGTTGTGCTCAAATCACGTTACCCAACCGGAAACCCGAGAACTCTTTATACAGAATATACGTCGGGAAAACTTACGCTCTTTATGACTCTACACTTGTTTAAAACTATATTAACCGATAATTGGGGTAATGCATCATTTTTATCTGTGGAATATAAATTAATTATATAATCACTTCCGAGAGGCAATACGACTCACATACAGCAAAACAATATGTTTTCATATGTTCATTATGTTAGATTGAACTAGGAGTTTTCGACATACATATGGACACATTCACTCATATAGAAGTAATTATATTGATAATAAAACATATTTGTATATACATAGTCACTTGTTTTAAATTACTTCGTACAAGAATTTTATACTGCGTCCGTTTAGTAATGTTTAGAAACTCACTCCGAATATGGTTTATTGTCAGGATATTAAGTCCTAAAAGGGTTATTATGACAGTATGTATAAAATAAAATAAATTGTAAGGAGACTGCATTGCTTTTATTGAGTATAAGTTTTCATAGGATTCTGAAACCGCCGTCAATATTTTGCGAAGTATTGCACAATATTTCCTATCCTGGTTTTCGGATAGCCATAAATAACGGTAAGCTTTCTTACGCTACGACTCGCTGCACATTTGCATATCTGTAATACGCAATAATTTTAGCTCGTTGATCAGTCTACCGTTTTTGCACATTTTTTTGTGTGGGCGGAGGGGGAAATTTCAGGTTCCATTATCTTATCTACCGTAAGGAATAAAGTAACTATTCATAAATTGTGACACATGATAGTAATAGCGGACAGAATTAGTACATGATTTGTACGGTGGATAAATTCTAATTTTCTGCAGTCTTAATATAATTTACGGCTCAAGTAATAGATGTCAGCTAGGGACTTGCAGTTTGTTAATGGGAGAAACCCATGATGAGATAACTTTTAGTAGCATACACTAATGTAGTCTCGCTGTTAGGGTTGACGTTAAAATTTACTCCGAAAAGCTTTTCCCACGAGCATCCCAGGTTTCATCCATACGAAAGCCAAATTTTTACAGTTAAAAACTTCTTAAGTTATTTAATATTTTAAATGACCCAAGATATATCAATATATTGTCCAAAAAGGAGGAACAAGTTTAAAATCAAATATCCAATTTAATGCATACATTGAACACTACGAACAGAAAATCACAACGTTTGGTCCCATATTTGGGACTTAACCAGGTAAATTTGATTTGATTTATTTTATTCCATTAGTCCTAGTATGAGGAAATAGGATACGTGTTACATAAAATTGCAATATAACTATTGGATGCTACAATTAAAAATAATTAGAAGTAGACATAAAAACACTAAAAATCTGGAACAAAAATTTCTCTGTCAAACATAATTAAAAGAACTATATAGTAATAAAAATATAGTTAATAATTAATATTTACAGTACTCTCAAAAATTCAATACGCACTAGATGAAATATTAATGTTTAGAGAAATTAATTATCATAAAATATAGAATTACACACAAAAATAAACACAAAATCTCACACACACGCACTAGGAGTAAACACAATCGATGGAGAAGTCACTTCACGAAACGCAACGACGAGGAATCTGCCTTTCCGTAGAAAGTCCAGGCCGTACATGAAACAAACAAATAAAAGAGCAGAAAAGACCAACAGTAACTAAGTTATTAAATGAGTAGTTTTATGAGCAACACATTCAACACTTTTGCAGTATAAAAAAGTAATTATTATAGGGACGATCAAAAAACTCTTGTACTCAGTAAAACGCGCCATTCAGTAGAATATTTTTACACTGAATCCCAAAACTTTAGAGTTATTATTGTTCTTTACATCTGGAGGAAGACTATTGAATAAAACAACCTCTGAATGGTGAATACTTCTCTGGTAGAGAGCAAGGCGATGCTTGTCCGATTTTAGACGTTAGCGTATCGTAGCCTCGTAGCTTTTTTTGTTTGTTTTTAGGGTAACAGGCTACATGAGGGTAATCCACGTGGTGGCAACTCCCCTTTAATAGCATAGGAAGGGATTTGAAAGGGGGGATCCGTTAGGGTAGAGGAAGGTAGCCAAGGGTTAACTAGGGCCCCCGGGCTATAGTTTAAGAATACTACCCGGCATTCGCCTAAAAGTAATGCAGGGAAAACCCTAGAAAAACCTGCATCAGGTAGGTCGGGCAATGGGTACTTGTCGTCGTGAGACTCGCCATTTGTTTGAAAAACATTCATGTTCCGCTTAAGAGAACTTTCGTGAATAAACACTCTGCAAAGGGTTAATATTCGCAGAAAAACGGTTTAAAACTAGATTTATTATCCGTAGTAGACAGTATTCTAATGGCACGCTCTTGCAACTGGAATATTTCAAAAAAATAAAAGTTGACCAATTATGACATCTTATCAATTAATTTTTGTGATAATAATTTCTTCCATTACACTAAATTTTAGCGTTAAATTTATGTTGCCAAGCGCTTTAATTAGTTGGTTTCTAAAATTGTTAATAGCCTATATTATGAAAGAAATTTGAGAAATAATTATACTATTCTGACTTCTTTATAAATAAATGAGAAAAACACCAGTCAGAAAATGTTATTATAATCTTCTAATTGCATGCTAGTTATAACTGAAATGAGATATATCACTATAAATTGCTAATGGAAGGGAAAATAATTAATCAATTTCCGTGTTACTCTCTAAGAGAGTATATATTTACAAAAAGAATGGGAAAAATTTACAAATCTATTAACTGTAACTAATCTGTTAACTGACTGTCTAGAGAAGACAAAATCCGCTATCTTCTGCGATTTAAATTCGGTAAATCACAGAAGTGTGATCGAAATATTAGCAATCTGTCTTGATTTTTATTCCATGAACAAAGGAAACTTTCATCATGAACGGCAAACATGAAGTTTTATATGTAACAGGAAACTGACGGGATCAGCAAGTGTCCGGATTGGATTATGTCAACTTACCTTTACTTAACTTTTTTAAAATGATATTTGAGTTTTATACAACTGTCTGCGACTTCTCGACGACTCTACACTGTTGTCATCTTCCAGACGAAGATGACGACATTGCACACAGTCGTCGAAACGTTGTGATTTCATTCCTGTTTTACCCGATTTGAAACCCAAGAACATTTCCTTCTATTTTCTATAAGTTAAAAGTCGATTAAAAATAATAAACGAAATCAATATGGGAGTGTAGTATAAATAAATATATTATTTGCGTTCCATATCAATATATTCTAAATAATTATACATTTTAAAATAATACGGGAAAATGGAGTATATAAAATGTTAAACAGTGGACTGAGAGGCAATTTGGATTTCAAATTGAAAATGGATTTAATATCGGGTGTTACATTGACAGGTGTTTGACAAAAATAGGGGGAAAATTTTACACGAAGTTTCCAACATTGATAAGACGCAGAAAGCCGTCACTTGGTTGGGCTGAACCGAACAGGTCCACTTTTTTAAGATGTTGTGGATTCAATTTTCTATGCTCTTACTCCTTGAAAAACCACGCATTGTAACACCATATAATAACCAAAAATAATAGACATATAAAGAATAAATTATTATGGATTTCAATTGAATGGGAAATTTGTCACACACATTTCGGAGGAACGGAGACAAAACTGGTGAATATTGAAAACGCAAAATAATATAGCTATGGAAACAAAACGCTTTGTATCTGTTGTTCTATGGATCTTGAATAAATTAAGTATGATAAATAATTCATACCTTTTTTTTCCCAAATCGTTCCAACATGTTCATTGTATGTTTGGATGGCTCAAGGAGGACGAGACGTCGCAACCATCGCCTCCAAGATTAGATCGAATGGTACAAAATATTCGGTCATCACAAGTCAAGGAATGGTGTCAACACCTTGCGCAGACTTATGGGTCATGGGCAAGTGGTTAGCGCACCAGCTTTTGAAACCCAATGTCGCGGGTCCGATAAAGACAAGGTCCGTCGATACACCACTTGTACAATTTTGACGTGTCACATCGCAAGTATGACGTTAAATCACTCCTTTAATATATCCGAATGAGCGTTTCGGGCTTAAACTCTACGTATCCTACTTTTTATAACAAAAAGAATAGTTACAAGTTTCGGGAATAAGAAATGGAACATTCAAAAGTTGGACAACAAGCAATATTGATTAGGTTGTGTTCAACTTATTCACTCGTTAATTCGCGTTAGTTATTTGCATCAGACATCTTGGCTATGATACGATGTCCTATACGAAACTTATCTCACAAATTTGGGTAAAAACATAGTCTAAACAGGATTTCCCCACGTGAAGCTATTAGTCAAATCCCGGAACATTATAACAGTCTTCTGTAATAGAGGTTTGGGAAAAATACAGAAATTAAGAAAATGATTTTGAGAATTCTTTGGATTCTCCTATTCCTCTTGTGGTGATACGGATAGAAATATGTATTAAATTACAAAATAGTTTACATTTCATTTCACAATTACGTAACAAATTAATTAATATAGTTTATTTATTTATTGTAAGTGTAAGCCACCGTTTGACAATACAAAATATTGAATCTATCTCATGGCTTAGAAAAAAAGCGGCTTCAGAACAATTTTAAAAAATCGTCAATTGTACTTCATTTAATAAGAAATGTAGAGGAGCACAAAAATTCAGTAGTTTGCTTACATATTGTGGAGTATTTTCCGATGATTAGCGCATGAAGGAAAATAGCAAGTGGTTTCGTCTTCATTTATGTTTATCCAGTCTCGTAGTTCGTTCCCCTGTCGCGACTCTATGTCCTGTTTATCTAATATTATTATGCGTGTAAGTAAAACCGTGTCCACACGTCAAGATGTTCTCTCGCTTTTTATACTTCGTTCCCCCATCCGGGAAAAAATAGCTATGAAAAATATTAACAACACAAAACCATTATAGTGTGACCAATATTCTGCGGTAAATTTACCTCGCTGTAATATATTACGTTTCTAATATAGCAAGATTTATGTCCTCTTCAATTTATTATTTTGTGTTTTTGCCGATGAGATTTAAAGCTTCTGTCAAATATATGTGACATTTTAAGGGTTGATTTGATTTGATTTATTTATTTCATTAGTCCTCGAATGAGGAAGTAAGATCCATAAAATAACAACGTAATTCTATTAGAAGCTACCATTAATAACAACTAGAAGTTAACCTGCACATTACTAATAATCGGGAACACAAATTTCCATGCCCAAAATAACTAAAAGTACTATATAGTAATAATAATAATTATTCAACGTTACTTAAGGTATAATATAATGTTTACAGCATGAAAACAAATAATATATATATATATATATATATATATATATAGAGAGAGAGAGAGAGAGAGAGAGAGAGAGAGAATTTACTATTACAAATCATAAAATATGAAATTAAAACGAACACTAGGAAGAAGCACAAACTCAAACGACGGACAAGTAACTTCACGAAACTGAACGACGAAGAATATGCCCTTTCGTAGAAACTCGAGGAATTGGTTGACTGTAAAGTTTGTTGTAATTTATTGCTATATTTTCTATTTTTTATTTGTCTACGATGTTACTTAAAGTCGTTGGTGAACTGTGAACGACTGCGACACTTGCCATATTTACGACTATGGTGACACTTTACGGAAATAATATTATGTGAAATATAAAGATAATTGCAATAATTAATACATTTGTACGACCTTTGAAATCCCCAGAAATCTCAATATTGGTTTTAGTCACTAATATGGAAGCATACTAATTTCGGACCAAGAAGAAGATTATTTTAATTTTTTTTATATTGATTTACTTACATAACACCGGTTTTTAGGGGAACTTATTTTTGCCTTTTTCGGGGGTCTATTTTTACGATAGTTTTCTCTCGTGCACGAACATCTATGTCCTCGCCGGGATTCGAACCGGGACCTTTGTGATGCGAGGCAGCCACGTTGACCCCTACACCACAGCTTAAAACGTATCATGAAGAGTGACTTTCGTCAATATCGTCTACTTCATAAAATTATATTTGCAGGTCAACACAGATGGAGTTAATTATTTTTTTAAATAATAATAATAAAATATTGGATGATAGTATTCTGAATGCGTACCGCAATACATTATCTCTGTAATAGTACTAAGGAGGTCGGTTTATATTTTGACGAAAAATTTAAAATCTATTGCAAGTAATATTTGATCAACAAATGAAAGTCGAGTTTTGGAAATTATTTAACTTAATACACATATGAACTTTTTAAAAACTAGAATTACATCAAATTGAAAATGACGATACACAGTAGAAAAGCGTTTACTTTGTATTGCCGAGATATTTTCTGTGTAGAATTTTAACATGTTCCATCAGATCCCATCGTAAATATAAAACTACGTTTTACTATCGTAGATTTTAATATTCAAATTAAAAATTTATATATATTGTAATATTCAACTAGTAGGGCTTTTATTAAGTAACGAACGAAATCTGACTTTACCATTTTAGTTAGCGTTTACAGATTTTATTAAGGTTATGGTTACTTACGTATTGTTCGGTTGGTAGCAGCATTCTTTTAACGCTTCAAAAGTACACTATATTGCAAAATTTTTACACAGATTCTAAATTTTTCTCACAGATTCTACACTTATGAAGTTGAAATACGATTACTAGGCTCCCAGGAACTCGGATGATCCTCCTAATTGGTCAGCTATTTGATGTCGTTTTCCTCAGCACGAAAATGTTCAAGTTATTTATAATGAAGTAAACCATTGGCTAATTGTTAGCACATCTACTCGGTCCAACAAACTGCTTGCTTACAGGAATCTTATGAGTTGCAGATTTAAGCCTTATTTATCGGTTTGGTTTGAAAACTTCTAAGTAGCTCGGTGAAGATTTACTTTTAAAATGTCTCTCCCTTCGTGGCTGACCGAAGACGTCGACTTTTTCAATGTCTCTCCCCACGTGGTAGACTGAAGACTACCAACTAACTATGCTTTTGCGCGCGTAATCGCCATTCCGAACCCTCAATAATAGGAACAGAGCTCGTCGCTCATTGTTATAATTCAAACTGTTCGCTGACAATTCAAATTATTTAAAAACAATTAATGGCTTAATTAATTGGCATTACAATATATATATATATATATATATATATGTTGTAACAAATTTTTAGTCTTATTTCTGTAATCTGTTTTTCATATTTGCTTTTGTCACCAACGTGATTACGTGACGCTCTTACCAACATTTGATCGTCAAATTTACATAATTTGTCCTATATAATCATGACAAGTTTTTTTTGCAATCCGCTCTCTAGGAAAGCTATTCAAAATCCTGAAATATAAATTTTCGGTTATGTCTCCTTTAATAAAACTTAATTCCGTGATGTTTTGTTAAATATTCTAATTTATACATTAAACCAAACCTTTTTTTATTCTATCCATAATATGGTTCCAGTAAATTTATAAGTTGAGAACCAACTTCAAGGTTCTCTGTATGTTCCGAATGAAATTAATATGGAAACAATAGTAACGAATTTATTGGATTCTGTTTCGTGCAACTATCATAGGATAATGAAATTAAAAGCGGGAAAGTATTATAAATACTTAAGCTTGTCCCTATGAGTAGACACCTTTTTCTTTGTTCGAGAGAGTAATAATTATTCCTGTTGATAATGACGTGTTGAAATTGACGTATATGCAAATATTACCTCAGTCGTAACAAGTAAAATTGATTATTTGTAGAAGATAATTTTTATTTCGTATGATACTAACCCACGTACATACGTCTGGAGTTATCGAGTAAAATGTTCGATAAAGAGTGCATATACTAACAAAATTTTATCTATAACCACAACCGTAAACTTTCAAAAAATTCATAAAATTTTATTTACCCAGCTCTTTTTGCAAACATAATTCATAAATTGTGGCTGAGATATATTTTATCACTCGTGTTGTTCTAAAAAAATTACGAAACAGTTCCAGTCTAGACACTTTTTAAATTCAAACAAAGGTTCTTATTAACATTTCTTGAATAAGTTATTCCACATTTCAGTCTTTTTTCCCTGACTTACAACGAATCATTGATATATATTGACATAATGAACCATAGGTAAATCGTAATAACAACACTTAGAGATTAATATGGCAATTTTCAGTTCAATGAAATTATAAAATTCTTATTAATTTGAAAGAAAATCATTTTCAGAAATAAACCAAATGATAACTAGATATATGAGGAGTTTAAGTAAAAAAAATTATATCTGTTGTGTGCTGTGATGCAAAAGTGCTTAGGACTCATTATTTACTAGGTACTATACGAAATATCGAAGAGTCTAATGCAATGATCGATTTCTTGAAATAGTTGTACATGTTAGTAATTGAGACAGTACTGCAAACCTTTGCTTGTACTAAAAAGTTCGTATAATATAACCGCCTCAAGGAAGCACTAAAACTTCCGGCAACGTAATACCAATTATTTACACGAAATATTACGTAATTGAAAATATACATTTAGACGGAAAATTATGTAATTCGAAGTAAAATTTTCCCGTTGTACTTCGCTAACATGTAAACTATTGCGTGACCGAAATGTTCCTTTTTGTAGAAAAAAAGTATGGTTTGTCAGCACAGAGGCATTAATCAATTAGAGTAATAGATAAAGAAAACGAAAGAGTCGATGGAGTATTTTAGCGTGTCGTGAGCATCCTAAGATATCAATTTGCAGGAAGTTGTTGCACAACTTTCCGTTAAGTAAATACTATTCAATATGGCTTTTACTTGGTTATGGGGACGATACTGTGAATTTATAAAATTGTATTTATGCATGTTACCAATAAAAAAATTCTAATATATTTTAGCGTATGGAAATTAGGAAATGTCTTCCACTTCAACTATCTTTTGTATCAAATCAGCAACGTCGCATCGACAAATATCCTTTAATACGCCTCGGCAATCTTTTTATTTATTTATACTAACAGAAAGCCACATAACTATTAAGTGGGAAAATCAAAATTAGGTGAGCAACGTCACATTACATAAAATGTTTGACTAGAAGCTTATAAAAATTTGCTTATAATTTTTTTGGCATTTTTTTTCTTAAGGAAATACATCTCTTCATAAAAGCATGGGCGTGTCACAGTAAAAATACTAAACTATTTGTCATTCTTGATAAAAATTAACAATCAATTTAGAATATCTTGACTGAGAAGAATTTGATACGGAGAAGCGGGTATAGATTACATCTTCTTCCTCTTTGCTGAAACGTTTTCTCTATTTTCCAGTGCACAGGACATGTAATGTTATTATTATTATTATTTAATTGTTAAAATTAATCTTTCATATGTATTAGAGAATCAAAGTAGCTTAAATTAAGATAATAGGAACTCGGGATAGACGAAACACAGACGGCTGAAATAAAAATGCGATTAAATTGAAAAAGAGACGCTAATAGATAAAATTTATTTAACGCATATAACCTTTAACAGCCACAATAATATAATTTTCAATCTATACAGTATGTAGATTCCGGCCCCTTCTTAGGTCATATTCATCAGGATACAGTAAGACTAGCATAATTAAAATAATTAATAATATAAAAGATTTAAATTAATAGTTGTCATTATTTTAAAAATTGTATTATATATAAGCGCTCTGTATATAATATTTTTTCTGAAAATTGTAATTGGACATAAAGTCCGTTTAGTTAAAATAAATCAATATTAAAATAACAATCATTATGTGTCAACTACATAATTATATTTTATTTAAGTATTACTGGTTATACGATGCTGCGTCACATTAAAAATTTAAGGCCAAAAATTACAGACTGTACAATTTGAAAATAAATATTATTGTGACTGTAAAGATATATTCTTTACATACAGTGAATTCATATTATGAAGTAAAATTTATATGGCTTTCAAAAGGCAAAGCATATAATTGATTCCGTTAATAATAAGTTAAATCGGAACGATAAATATTTTAGTTCGAGTCTACTTGAAGTCAATTAGAACTGTTATCAAGTAACCGATCGTACGTAAAAAAAATGTTTTTTTAGAGTAACAGGCTACATGAGGGTAATCCTCATGGTGGCAACTCCCCTTTAATAGCATACGAAGGGATTTGAAACGGGGGATGGAGAAGGGTAGAGGAAAGTAGCCAAGGGTTAACTAGGGCCCCCGGGCTATAGTTTAAGAACCCTTCCCGGCATTCGCCTTAAAGTGATGCAGGGAAAACCTTAGAAAAACCTGCATCAGTAAATGAATGAAGAGAAAATATGTTTCTTTTCTATTAATAATAGCGAGAGAAAAAGATAAAGAAGGTTTTCTTCTTCTGCGACATGTTGACGTGTTAGTACCGTTTTGCTAGGAACATATAGGACTAAAGTTTATGTCCCATAACTCTTTCGGTTAAAGAGTGGCAGCAATGAGGAAAACTGAGTACGAGACTAAGTTTAACATCGAAGCACTTAATATTTTTCCTGAAAGGGGCCAATAACCAGAATACTGATACTATGTAAACAAAACCCCACAATTTCCTCTTTCATTACATTTCTTATCAAATGGAATTCAACTGACGATTGTTTAAGTTGTTCTAAAACCGAGATTGTTTTGAACCCTGACTTAGACCTAATATTTGGCACTTTTTATAAATAATAAAATTGTATTAATTAATTTGTCAAGTAATTTTGAATTTGAATTTGCAAATTATTATGTAATTTAAAACAAATTAATATCAATAACACCACACTCAATGTAAATAATTCAATGATAACTTACACTTTGAGCAAGTGAAATGTAAATATGTACCACTAAAATTGTTAGTATATTTTCTACTTCACATCTCTGCCCTGTGATATTATAACCTACGAAAAAAAAATTAATATCCTTATTTTCTTTTATTGTCGCCGACGTTTCCAGAAAAAGTAATACTGCAGCATTTTGGGTAAGACCGTTATCAAGCTCTAAGATATTTGTCAACTTAAATAATTTTTTTTGATATAGCCTATAATTGAAATTATCAAACATTTTTTGTAGCTTGTTCAATGGCAATGACAGATGAATGTTCTCGTAGCTTTCGTATTGGTCACATTAATTGGATCATCAATGCGTGTTTTTCTTGACAATACCAATTGCTGAGATGAATAACGTCGTCGGACTTGAATGTTATTACTCTTGGATTTATAATTTTATTATTTTTAAGTAATACGGTGCATTTTTAGTTATTGAAATAGGATTATTTATTATACTATAAACCGTCATGTACCCAGAAACTTTTGGTTTTTCAAATAATATCTAAATTCTGCTAATTTCGCCGTCAGTATAAGATTTCTGATACAATTTTCCTATAGCACCGAATCAATCCGATACATGGAAATCAGTAGAAAATATATTTACCCAACACGAATGCTGATTTGTAAGATAATCCTCCCGTATCGTTTTTGACATTTTATGAAACTTCTGCTTCTCGAAGGCCCTCCGAGATTATCCAAATGAGCGTGACATGACAGTTGCAGAGTTATTCAGTGCCAAGAAAAAATGTAGCTTCTAAAGAAATTTCTCTTCAATAAATGCCATCATCAAATTCATTGGAGAACGTGAACGAATAGTATTTAACAGACAAAAGTCCGCAAGGGAAGAAGTTCCATCAGGTTTCTCTCTAAGAAAAGAATAGAATATGAAAGAAAAGCAGTTTAATATTGAACCTATCACACAATAAGGTTGCCAAGCTTAAAATATATTTAAAAATATTACGAAGAAGAATTGAAAGTGGAAGAGGAGAAGTGCCGGGAGCATAACTCATTCACTCACCATTCCAATCTCCCTCAGCCTCGTTTGCTTTCCACCCGTGTGTCACGTTTTACCGCCCGAGGCACGCAAAGAAAGCGCATAACAGGTTATTTTGATAAATACGTACCAAATGCAGACAGGTAGTTGACAGATGACCACAGGAGTAGCGGAAACAAAGGCAGGACCGCGGCCTTCGGCTCCACTTGCACGGGTTAGCGGGTCCGCCCTCAATTAAGACGCAGAGGAAACACCAACCTTCGTGAGACCTGAGAACACTCAATTGATCCTGCGTGTAAAGCAGCCCACAACACTTAAAGTGAAATTGCCTTAGACGTATGCCCGCCATGCTCTCATGCCGTGTGATTCTCTACTTGCCGGCAACACACGTGGAAGTGGTCTTTGCAAAAAATAATCGTCGCAATGAAATGTCCGAGGGACACCGAAAAGATCAACATGGTTAAAGCGCTTCGTTATTTAGACCTACACAAGTACAAAATAATATTTTTTAAGGGCTAAAAAAAGCTAATTTATGGAAAACTGCCCATATTGTTATTAAAACACGGGAACATGGAATTCTTATTCCAAATTTACTAGTGGACAGTCTTGAGTATTAAAAGTTGTGTGCTGCATCACCCCTACCAACAATAACTGTGTAAATTCATAATAATATTACAACAATTATGATGTTACTAATATTCTGAGGTAATGTACGTACCCGTTATAAAAATATCCAGTATTTTCTAATTCTTATAAACAGAAATATGTAGCACCAAGTTAACACACGTTTGTAACGCGAAAGTATTTTTCCTTCGTACATATTCTAAATAATGATAATGTTTGTAACAATTCAGGTATGTTGGCAGTATTTTGTATGGGCTAAGTTTCAGATAGCAGAGAAAGTAGTCAGTTTGACGAGCTTTACGGCGAATGCACGGGGGTGAAACTGAATGCTGCGCATGTGCATTTCACATTCCAAATACGAGAGAGTTGCTAACTAGTGCGCCGCGAAGCTCACAGTTTAAATTATTTGAAATCGAAGAAGGAATTCACACGGTTAAAACACAATTATTATCGAGGTTCTTAAAATTAAGAGAAAAAATTTTTCCCTTAATTAATTTGTGTGCCGTAGCACATGAGCACGTGTGTATAAGCCGCCACAGCTATTTTCTAAAGGCTATATATTAACTGATATGAAATTTTTTGGCGTTTAATTCATCTTTTTTTCTTTCGTAATGATGAACCTTTCATAAATATATTTATAAGATAACGTACATTAGTTTTATTTCAGTTTTTTATTCAGTTAATGATTTTCAACTGTATTGTCAAAAATTGTGTTAAACGGGATGCCTACCCAAGTTCAATATTTTAAATCTTTGGACTTTAGCTATTATAGCAATTGATTTGGGCTTTACTGATTTATCATATCGACACATCTATTACGGTCAAAATTTAGTGTCAAATTACAAATTAATATTACATTCATTGGCTATAGCGTGTTTTAGAAACTGTGAAATATTCTAATTGCAACAATATGATTAACAGTAACTTCGTCTTGATTAATTCAATACCCTCTTGAACCTTCTATATCCAGAGGTTTTGACATTATTTAATTTTTAAGCAACATTGTACTTGAGAATCCTCAAAATTGTGGAATCTCCCCTTTATAGCATACGAAGGGATAGAAAACAGCATTAGGATGCAGTAAAAAAATGCCAAGGATTAGCTTTAAACCACTGTCTATAGTTTAAGAATCCTACCAGCCTAAATATGAGGGGAATCCTGCATCAAGTAGGTCGGACTCTTGGTATTGTTCAACGCCCTTGCGATGGCTGGAGTAAAGTGATTAGAGGTTATTTATAAAATATTCAAACTGACTTCGAGATTAGTGTCGAATTATTTCATTTTTCTGCCTAATGTGATATGGGGTTCAATAATTACCCGGACATCGCTGGGAAATCAACTAGCAGCGAGGCTCCTCGGCGGCATCAAATTGCGACACCTATACAAACGTTTTCGATGATAAATCAGTTAACTGTACCAGGTTATTAAACTTTATTATTACAGCTGATAATATCCATGACCTGTCAACAATCCAAGTGGCGTCTCCAGTCATTGAGCAAATCATGGAGAAAACGAATTTACAGCATCGGCATCGATCTAGTAATTGTATTCAACTTATATATTGTATTTGATTAAAAGTAAATCCCCTGGTGGTGCGCTTCCTTCTATCAGCGGTTCCCTGGAAACGCATCTTGAACTCATCTTGCGGAATTGAGTTTACCGTTTGACATTAAAGCCTTCTCTATAGTTCTCATCGCGTACCATTTCGACGCATTTTCAAACCGCCAAAAATCAAATGGAGTCGTTTTGCGGGATAGCAACACCGAGTAAACACAGAATTTCAGCTTTGGCAGAGGTCCCCGAAATCAGATGTGAGGAAATCATGTACGTATCCAAAACACATGCATACTTAAAAATTCAGAATAACATATCCCTAGTTGAAGCATGGCAGTAATTAAGTATTTTTATTTCCATAAGTTTCAAATACAGTATGTTAAACGTCAAGAATTAATAACTCATACATATAAAGAACAATACTACAAATTATATATACAAATTATATATATATCTATATATATATAAAAGAAAGAGAGAGAATTAAGCAGCACCAGATAATTGAGGATATTTTAAATATTTCTGAAGATAAAAATAATAAACAAAATTGATTTAAAAAAATTAATAATACAATTATAAAACCAAAGAAAAATTATTGACTTTAATTTTTTTAATATTTTAAGGCAATTTATTGACAACTTTATTGCTTTTTATTCTAGGGTCATTATTAGTTTTTTTTTTAAAAAAATTATTGACTCTGAAATAGTTAAAACTTCTCCTTGTAGTGTAAATTTTAGGTACAATGTGTAAAGAGAAGTCCTTATAATTTCTTACATGTTGGATTGACTTTATTATTTATATTTTTTGGATATTCCATTGCCTGGGTAAGGGAGTAGAAAGATGAGCAAGAAAAAGCCATAAAATCGAAGAATTTAAGAAAATACAAAGAAAACAAGAAAAACAGAAATAAAGAGGCAGTGTAAATGAAACAAGTTAGGTTTAAGTGACGACGTGAAAGATCGTCTAGAAGTTAAGTTCCTTTTTTCTCTGTATTTTCTTTACTTTTTCACATTTCTGTCTTTTTGGTGCTCACCTTTATACTCCGTTGCGCAGACAATGGATTACCCGAAAATTCTAAATAATAATATTATTACCTCACCCTTGTCAACAAATTTCTAATGTAGATTTGATTGACTAGTAAATATAAAGTGAGTACACTGTTAGAATATTGTATTTTTTAATGATTATCTTACAGAAATTACGTAGCTGAATTTCAAAAGTAAACTTCAAAGTCTTTTTCTGAATGACCAGTAATCTGTTAATGTATTTGGCAGCAGCACAGCCCCATATCTCTATGCACTAATTTAAATGTGAATATATGACACCATAGTATATGTTTAGTAAAAATTTGTCTGTAAGAACCGTTGACAATCTCTTCAAGTTTTTTTTAAAGTACCAGGCTACATGAGGGTAATCCACGTGGTGGCAACTCCCCTTTAATAGCATAGGAAGGGATTTGAAAGGGGGGATGCGTTAGGGTAGAGGAAGGTAGCCAAGGGTTAACTAGGGCCCCCGGGCTGTAGTTTAAGGATCCTACCCGGCAGTGATGCAGGACAAACCCTATAAAATCTGCATCAGGTAGTTCTTTTGGTACTTGTTACACGCCCTTCCGATAGCATCTATTAGAACATCCCAGGACTAAAAGCGGTTATCGTTGTGAAGAAAACTGGTTCGTGCCTTTATCAGACCACTCCACATTGCAATCGTCGTATTTCAGTTGTGCGTTTGACATACGCGCTTGCTGGTGGACCGCCCAGATTCGAGCCAGCGACCGCAAGTTCGACAGTTGAGGTTGACCGGGTTTCACGTCCTACCGCGCATCGGAGTCTCCGGGAAGCTGAGCCCGGCGAGTCGCGATTTCGTGTTGTCGCCGACTGCAGCTATATACTATGTCATTGGCGGGGAATTTACGATTGTTTACATTGACGAAGCGGCAGTGAATATAAGCGGCGCTCGCGTCTTGCAAGGTGGCGCCGCTCTAAGGCCGCAGCAGAGAGCGCAGTCAGTCGGCGGTCGGCGTCGCAGCAGCAAGCACACAGAGCATCACGGTGAGTGCCTCTAGCGACGAAACAAACTTCATCAAAGGGGAGACCGTGCAAAACTTTTACTATTCTTAGCTTAAAAACCAAATGGTAACACGATACTCAAAGTGCAACCAAATTTTTTTTTTTTTTGCTACCATTAATTTATTTCGGGGAGAACTTATTAGTGATACCGTCTCTCATCTTTGAATCGAACTAATATTGAATAAGAAAAATTTGAAATATAGAACCTCAAGTACACCACGTTAAAAGTCACGTATAACAGTTGTCATAAATAATTAATTATTCACTTGGGAGCTGTCTCGAACGAGAGCTACTTAGAAAAGCAAATAACATTATCTATACGTAATTAAAAGTAGTGAAATGTCCATGACGAAGATAATCTTTCTTCACTTTGTTAAATTATTATTAGGTGTTGTGTCGATAATTTTAATTAAACCTTTAGAAAAACTCTTTACAATAGAAATTTAGTCCATATTCGTAATTATTTCTTCCAAAGTGAGCAATAAATTATAAACGACAATAACGAAAAATTCTCATATCTCTGTATTGTTAGTCCCTTATCCAAAGAGGAAACTTATTTATTCGTGAAAATACTAATTAAAAAATTTTCAAAGTAACGTTGCATAACTAATATTTAATCTTTTGAAATATTAGATACGGCTGAGACAACTAAATAAATCATATTGTTTTAAATCGTGGATTTTTTTGTATGTATCGACCAATACGAAAGATGGTATATTTTACATTTTATTTGGCAGAAAATTTAATTTTCATCCTCACTCAATTCACCCTTTTTTAATAACAATAAAAAATGTGTTATACTAATATTTATTTATTGTACTACAATGAAAAAAAGTGCCATGGAGAAACATTTACTGCAGTACTTTAAGTATGTACTTCACACTACACAGAAAAGTTTTTGACCGAAGAAGAGCTTGAGTCACCGTACTACAAGTGTTTATATGTAATTACTGACGAATCCAATTCAGAAATCTTGAGCGTCTTCGAACGACAAGGTCGTTTTAAACGCAAGGACACAGTTTATTAATATGTCCGATAATGAATTCCGATCATAAAATTGAGATTAAAATAACAGAAATACTCAATAACTTTAGCTTGGTAAAACTAATTAGTTACGGAAAATGGTGGCTAAATAGTATTGATCTCTTCGCGTTTTAGAAAGTTTTTTAAAAAACGAGAAATTGAGACGGTTTTTAATAAAGTCAGAATATATAAAATTTTCATCCTATAGGTCTTCACGCATGATATTCAGAATTATCCACAAAAACCTAGGACTACATACTTAAGTATATCTAGTTGAACAATCCAGTTGGGATGCATAAGAAAACTGTGTTCTGTACGGGTTGCTTGTCTTTAAGGATCAGCTTCAGCAGCAATGCTGGCGGGATGGACAGAGACGCCATTGGAAAGGTTAACAGAACATTTACTTTTACCGTAGGGGCGAGTTGTTTTGCATACTTGGAAGATGATGCAAAGCACAAAGATATTTGTTCAACGACTAAAATTAACCTTCGATTGACGGAAGACTAAGCTGATTTGAAAATATCCATTGATAATACCGTTACCGTCAATATGCAATGATAGTAATAATGCTAGTGGTTACAAAAAAAACACGAAATGTTAACCTGCTATGGAGCAAAATACACTCATTTACCACCTCGTGGCGTTAACCGTAGAAGTAAACGGAGTGGCGTTTAGCAGCAGTATTTTTTTTTTTAAGTAATAGACTAGTTGAGGGTAAATCACATTGTAGCAACTTCCTTATAATAGCAAAGGAAAAGGAGAATTAGTTAGACAAGTGTTAGCTAAGATCCCCTGGTTATAGTTTAAGGATTCTATCCGTATTTTGCCCAAATGTGATGAAAAACCTTAGAAGTGTGTCGGTCTCTCGATACTTGTCCCACGTCGTTCCGATGGCTGAAATTCGAGATTCCCGTGGTGACACAGCACTGATCATTCATTAAAGCAAATCATTTTCTTTTAAAATACAATATTAGGAGAAATAATATTCTGTGCTGAACCGAGTACGTCCTTTTCTATAAGGGACAGAGATTCTCACGCCTCTGCTCTGAACTAACGCTCCTATCCACACGAAGTTAATGATAATTGTATACATGTTCATCACTCTTATCGCATTAAAATCCTCACTTGCTTAGTGTTTTCTCTTTCACTCGGTTTAAATTATCAATCTCTCAACTCCCACTGTTCCACATATTCCTTCCGTAAGTAGTCCTGTAAAACTATACTATCTCTGAATTAAACCCAAATTTCCTTCAATTTCAAATCCGGATACAACAGCAACCATAAAATTCCAGCGTTCAAATTGATTAGTTGGTTTGAATTTGATTCAACGACCGTTTCTGAATAATTACAATGTTAAAAATAAAATTCAGTTCTTATGTAAAGAAATTAATGAAACAATTATTTATAACATAAATTTTTAGGAAAATTCTTAATTCACCGTACCTTTGCTGCACAGTTCAATTTACAAATACAAATGATTGGAATTCGAGTTTTTGAATAATTTTAATACTTCATATTATTTTATATAATCCTTGCATTCCATTAGGAAGATTGCGTTATTTTTTGTTCAAATATACTCACATAAATCGCTTTATTTTGAAAGCATTTTATGGAATAAGAAGAAATGTATAATAATTATATATCAGACGGGAAAATATCGATAAAACTGTACACAAATTTTCCAATTAAATATTATTAAACTAAAAGTTTATGCTTTAATAAAATATATAAACCTAACGTCATAGTCATGGGTCAGTGATATTTATATTTAAACCAAGAGATTTGGAAGGAGATAAGAATATCAGAACACCTTACGCCATTTCCAGTTATCATCGCGATCTAACTCATATGTTGAAGCCACTACGGCTATCGAATGCTAATTTAAATTTGTGAACACGTAATAACGACACAAGGCAACTGTTCCGACACAAGTTCAAGAATATTTCCGTTTTAGAATACCCTGGCGATAAGAAATATTATTTCCGGCATAAAATACGTCTTTCGAAACGTCGTAGGATTTCATAGTGAATAGTTTTTTTTGTTTTTTATGGGCATCGACAGGCTATGTATAGGGTAATCCACATAGTGGCAACTCCCCTCTTATAGCATAGGAAAGGGATTTTAAAGGGGGGATGCGGAAGAGTGGAGGAAGGTAGCCAAGGGTAACTAGGGCCCCCGGGCTATGATTTAAGGATCCTACCCGGTATTCGCCTAAAGAAATGCAGGACAAACCCTAGAAAAACCTGCATCAGGTAGATCGGGCATTTGGTACTTGTCCCACGCCCTTCCGATGGTGGGAGAGGGGTTTGCTGTGGGGTCGCAGCTTACCCCTCGCCATGCCTTGGCCAGTTTAGGAGGCAGCTGGCCGACTATTCCAATAGGAATAGCAGACAACTCTTACCGTATTCCCAAGGTCTGCGACCCCGGAACATACACCTCTCAAAACAGACCGAGGTGCCTCGGCATGTGGGAACCTTAGTTCAAAAAAAAACCAGAGAGGTGTGAAGGCATCTGCAAAGGTAGCCCCCGCCAGAGCTCTCTGGGTAGTGAATAGTTTTTTTTTTTTTTTTTTTTTTAGTGCAACAGGCTACATGAGGATAATCCACGTTGGGCAACTCCCCTTTAATAGCATAGGAAGGGATTTGAAAGGGGGATGCGGAAGGGTAGAGGAAAGTCGCCAAGGGTTACTAGGGCCCCCGGGCTATATTTTAAGGATCCTACCTGACATTCGCCTAAATAAATGCAGGGAAAACCCTATCAAAACCTGCATCAGGTAGGTCGGGCATTGGGTCCTTGTCCTACCCCCTTCCGATAGCGGAAGAGAAGTTTGCTGTGGGGACGCAGCATTCCCTTCTCCGTGCCTCGACCAGTTTAGGAGGCAGCTGGCCGACTATTCCAATGGGAATAGCGGACAACTCTTACCGTATGCCCAAGGTCTGTGACCCCGGTACATACACCTCTCAAAAATGGCCGAGGTGCCTCGGCTTGTGGGATCCTTAGTTCAAAAACGGAGAGGAAAAGGCATACCCAAATGTAGCCCCTTCGTATCTCTCCTAAAAGGTTCTGCCTGCGAGAGAATATCCCTCGCAGGTATTGCCTGCGAGAGAATAGCCCTCGCAGGCCTCTCGGTAGTGAATAGTGTAACAAGTTGTAAATTTCACTGTGTTTGAACCTAGTTGAACTGCGATTGTAATAGCACATTAATAGTGCAAGCAGATGACCTATAATCCAAGGTTCACTGCGTTCTTCGCTGATCAAATACGAGATAGGGGCTATGTTGACCATGGCTTTGCGAATTCCCGTTCTTGTGGAATTTCCCTTTATCTCGCAGAATCTTCCAGATGTATTCAAACGTAAAGCGTCCTCAAGTATTTTTAGAAAAGGCACAGACTCGCTACTATTTAATTAACATGCTTCTTGTACGAAATTTCTATGAATAATAACATTTTTTATTCCGTTAAGAATTAAACATCATATGTCAATATAAAACATTTATGAAGTACACAGAAAGTTGGTCCTGAAATTAAGTTAAACTTATTACTTCGCGAAATTGTATATTTAGGTACGATGAATCTTCATCTTCTGATTTGGATTACAGCTACAACACTTCTAAATAGTTATCATGAATTCTGTAATTTTTCTAGACAGCCTTAGTTACGATATCACTGAACGTTCAGTCCCGAATGAGCCAAACAGGGCCATTGTATTCAGATGTCTAAAAGTACGCACATATTCTAAGACACGTGTTTAGTTTTTTCCAGTGCCCAGCAGCCACTTTTTCCCTGGGAATTGAATAAGTCTGATCCGTCATGTTCGATAGTAAAGCGCAAATTCGTGTTGACTCAGGAGCTTTCGTGAAGCAGAACATCTATAATCTGACAAAAACCCGTCCAGGTCGATTTCCTTAGAATATAAATTTCATATTAATTAAATATTATATGTTGGATACTAATTGATATTTATCTAAATATATTGGTAGCGGAATATGATTTACAATGGAGAAATTATCTGACTTTTGGATCTTATTTCATAATCGAGATAGTCCGAAAGAAAAAATGGAAACAAAGTTTCAGGCTAAATGATTGACTACAGTATTATAAAGAATGCTGCAAAAGCTAGAATATAATTAACTGCAGTACTTAATAATAATGAAACTATAAATGCCAAGCGCAATAATTTGGCAGGCGTGACGGCACGTGCAACAGTGTTTCATAATTCACATGGATAATATTCCAACGTAGTTCTAGACGAATAATAGCAAATACATCTCTGGAACTCCTATATATTATCTTATCAATGAGGACTTAAAATTGTGAGAAATGTTACAACTCGTGAAATCTTTCAAAGAGAATATAATGCATTCAATAAATTAGATTGTCGAAGATTACACACGTTTCAGGACTTGACTGTATTTCGCAAATTTGAACTATATTTCTTTTATTTTTAACATAGGATGAAAACAAAGATATCATCTGTATTCTAAATTCTGCCCTCCGGTAATCCGATACAACGTTTTTCAACGTATCTGCGGTCCTGATGGACATCCATTTATATTTATTTTTTAATAACGCACGAAACATTGTTCAATTTTGAAACAAAAGTCCAAATATAAACAGATTTAAGCTCAATATTAATCAATTAAAATTGACAGTTATCAATATTGCGTTCAAATGTGTCAGAAGGCATCAAATAAACACTTGATTCAGTTACATATTTCGACTGTTATCTAGTATTTTATGTACAAACCCGTGATTCTTAATTAAAATATTGAAGAAAATACTGATTTAGACTACAATCAACTACAAGGCTTTTCTTTTCAGAATAATAGAAACATTTACCCACGCATTGTACATTTTATAAGCAAATAAACTGTAATAAATAATTTTATGAACACAAATCTAATACGAAGTTAAGCCATATAAAACCAGTCATAATAATTTATAAGAATACGTGTGAAATATTAATTCAGAAGCAATTTGATTAATAAATGGATAGAATATTACAATTAATAATTTAACATTTCCAATAATTATTTAGAAAATAATAAAATATAAGTTTTGTTCCTCATTTTTTGGTACTCTCAAGTTTAAAAACTTCAGTATTAAAAAATTGAACAAAATAAAGATTATATTTCAAAACAAATTACAAGTTCAAGAGTCTTGGGAATAACTGTAATTTAAATGAGGTAATTTCAAAATTCATTCTAAATTTAATAAATAGACGTTGAATTTTTAATAGTATTCATATAATATATATATATATATATATATATATATATATATATATATTAATTCTTATTTCAATACAAGATTTATTTTCGGTAATGCAGTACAATCATTCTTTTTTAATATCTTGTATCATAGAATATATATTGCCAACATTAATTACAAATTACTCATTTAAAAATTACAAATACTCATTTTAAACCCGAATGAAATAATTTATTATTCGCTTCATATATTTTATTTCTGATTTTAATTTTATTTTGAATTTATATTAGGATGAATTAATTTTAATAATCGAAACCTATAATTCGTTTTCAATATAACAATTGTAATTTCTTATTAGTAATGAAATATGTAATTCGGCCGAGCTAAGTTTATTAAAATGAAGTGCAGCCCCTTCAATTTCTAAAAGGCGCTCTACAATCGCATAAGCCATTGTTTACAGAAGACGTTCGATTAAGAACTAACTTGGCTCAAATTATGTAAAACTCGTAAATTTAGTGTGTCGAGTTAGTCTACTGAATTAACCATATTTTGCTCCACAATATCCTAGCATATAATTTTCAAAGGACGTTAGATTAAGAAATAGAAACTTTCCTCAAATTATGTAAAACTCGTACATTTTGTCTGACGGGTTAGTCTGCTGAAATAATCATATTTTGCTCCACAATCTCCTAAGACATTATTTTCAAAAGACTTAAGATTACGAAATACATACTTTCCTCAAATTATGTTAATCTCATACATTTTATCTGCCGGATTAGTCTACTGAAATAGCCTTATTATGCTCAACATAAGTCATTGTTTTCAAAAGACGTTAGATTAAGACTTACAGACTTTCCTCAAATTATGATAAACACGTAAATATTGTCTCTCTAGTTAGTCTAATAAATTAACGGAATTTTTTACAGTAATTTTAAACTTAAAACTAATCCTGCAACTATAGTACGCGTCAGCATCGATGGCTGGTGACGGTGTTTGAGGGAGTGGAGGCAGATCAGAATAAAAACGACCACCACTATCCAACACGGAGACGGTGTAGCACATACAAAGAAAGACACTAAAAAAGAAATTTTACGCGCACTCAAGTCTCGAAACGACGATTACTTCAAAAAGTTTTGAGCGAGCGTATTTTAATATAGATTAATATAAATTCTTATGGGAGCACTTTTCTAAATGTTTCCGATATTAATGATATAATAGAATATCCATAAAATCAAAGAGCCAAGTAATAGCGTTTATATTTTTACAAGAAAATATGCCTATTGTCAAATTATATAGACTATCGTGGTATACTCGTATTGACTTGATAAGCAATTCTTAGAAATTTGGTTGTTAAAACGGGAATCCTTTACCTTACAAATTATTATCACCTTCAAACGTCTATATACCAACATATTTAAGAAACAACTCTATTGTAAAAATAAAAAATATTCGGCAACAACGGTTCACGAACAACAATAATTGTTTATCATTTTACATGAGATGATCTGAACGCTAAGAAACATAATATCACACATTTTTATTAAAAATTTATTAAATCAGGTTTTACTAATAAATTATGTATTGATCTGGCTCAATTGGATCTTTTTAAATTCACTAGTACCATAGCGTAATGCTCGATCGCAGAAAACAGAGATGTTTCAACACCCTAATGCCATGAAATTAACGTCATGCTTGATTATAAATACGATAGGTTTAAATTATCACTTTACCGCAATAATTAGACGGACGTCTGCATGAAATTGTTGTTTACAAGGCCTTGTTTTGTGAAGGATTGCGAAAGTATCTTCCATAACGTATCTTTTTACGTTATCAAAGTATACAATGGCGTTTTTATCTGGTGCACATAAAAAGTTTGGCCTTTCTTACGTAGTTTTACATATCTTTAAAAATGTATAGTCTTCTTTTAAACATATGTCTGATATCGATAAATATCTTGGAATGCAAAAGATACGAAGTGAGTAAGACACCAGGAAATATTGGCTATTAAAAGCAAATGAAGGCTGTATTATATCTCAGTAATAGTGACGTAACGTCAATTATAAATTATTTTGTCACTTTTTTATTAGATAAAAAAATTGTACTGACACCTTTCATTTGATTTTTTTGATTTTATACTTAAAGGATCTTCCCAAAATGACTCGTTCTATACTTATCTGCGCTGCTCTCAATATGTGATTACAAATCTGATCCGCGTGAAAACAGTGGTGTTAGTTTAAAACGCTGTCAGTTCGAGTTTGGTATTCTATTATTCTGCTGTTTGGGTTCGATTTATTATCTGTTAGGTAACGTTTCTATGCATATTAGTATACCATTTACATTCCAACTACTCATATAAACGTTTCCTCTTCGTAGTCTATTCGTTCAATATACTCTGTATTTTGTTGATCTTAAGGCCCGTCAACTTGCTTACGTTGCCTCCTAATATCTTTGCGCTTCCTAACAATGTGACAGTATGATCCGGAAATAATTAGTGATTCCAGTCAGGATTTAGTCAACGTTGTTTCTTCCTACAAGCTTGTATTTCCGAAACACTTCCTCGAACGCAGTTGTAAATAATTTAGCTGATCTGGTCTGCTGATCTTGTGGTGCTGCGTCTCCAGCCAGTAATTTTAATGCAGAAATCGATGCCTTACACTAAACTTTCCGAAACTCAAATTCTGCTGCCGTCTTATTGCTTTCAAGAATTATGAATATAAAATTGCTTTAATTCTTCACTGACTGATTCAATATTATAATCTATGATAATATTACAGTAAATAATTAAACTGTTCACAAGTCGGAAAAAAATTAATAATTGGCAAATCAATTAATACAATAATAATATATTATCACGAAGTTTCGTGTACAATAATTGTTAAAAAGAGATGTATGAGACCTTGAAGTGTGGATGTACGTTATGAGTTTTCCACAAAGGATATAAATAAGATGTCGATGAAAGTTTTAATTCACCGGAAAAAAGAAAAAAATTGAAATTTATAAGTATCTAAAAATCTAGTTTTACAGTTGTGGTGTGAGGTAGGAAAGATGGGAGGAACGAGACGAGTGAGTTCGTGGGAAAATGGCGTAGCACCTTAGATGAGTCTTGGAAAGGAGATTCAAGGCGTGAACGAAGCTAGAAGCACTTGAAACCAGACTGAAAAAGTATGGTATAGACCTTTTATAGCATATTAAAGGACTTAAAGGGGGAATCGGAAAGTTAGTGAAAAATTTACTAGTGACCCCAGGCTGTAGTTTAAGGTTCCTACCCGGTAATTCACCTAAATGTGATACAGGGAAAAAACCTATAAAACCCTGCACCAGGTAGGTTGGGCTCTTGGTACTTGTCCCACGCCCTTCCGTAAACGGGAGTTAAATTTGATTCCTGTCTCAATGGCTTGAGAAAATTTGAAGGGCAGCTCGCCGACTTGTCGAATAATAACAAGGAACACGTCTTGCCGTATGGCCTACATCTGCCGACCCCGGAACGTACACCCCTCAAATTCTGACTACGTGCCACGACTTATGTAAACCTAATTCGGAGCAAGGGGAAGGAAAAACCCAACCAGGAAATTAGCCTTTTCGGGCCTAGTTGCCTGGGTGTGATGATTGAATGAGTGGTGGAGTGTGTAGATAGGCTATCATCATGGAGAACGCCTTACGTACAGGCCTCCATTGGGTTCGAGTATGGAGGGTTGCGTGCCAGAGGCTTGGCAGTGGGAGGATACGGGGGTGGAATTCACTTAGAGCGCTACAGACGCATATTTGCGTAACTAAATGCGTTGTGGTATTACAACTTTAATTATTAATTTAAGAACCAAAATATCATCATGAAGTGGAGTGTTACGATTAATTTTTAAACAATTCGAAGATCTTCCATTAATATTTTGCGAGAATTAATGTTATATAATTCAATTTTGAATAAATTTCAAACGCATGGTCTGGCTTCCCCGCCAGTTATAACCGGTTCTGACTTATTCACAGCTTAATATTATTTTTACTTTTATATTTTCTACTTATTTCATTTCCTTGAGAGATATTTATAACATTTTTCATTATCTATTTGAGAATACTTTATACTGGCATAAACAAGGAGTGAATTAAATCGACTGTACATTTTCAAATCTTCTTTGCGTCATTTCTTGTGAATTAGTACTATACTAATTTGATAATTACTCAAATTATAAAAGACATGGCGCTGTTAGTAACGAAATATGTTGTTGTTTTTCGACAAGTGACCTCGATCAATACTCTAGTCATATAATACGGCACACAGGATTCAATTATGCATAAAAAATTCTGTCGATAAAATATATCGGCTCGTTTACTGTGGTCGAGTCAGTGGCCTGTTCGGCGCTTTTTCGTCTCAATTCTGTAGATTTTTAACGTCCATGAGTAGCTTGATGAAACTTGCAGCCATCATTACTCTGTCCAGAGACAAAACGACAGTCGATACAGTGGGTTTCTTCTGGGAATCACCCTGCGAGAGTTGTTGTTTAGTAAAGACGGAGAGGGCTGCCTTTGGGGCTGCTTTCTTCTCTCTCTGCTTTTGAACAACAGTTCTCACAAGCCGCGGCACCTCGGCCTGTTTTGTTTACAATTAATTTATTAGCAGAAGTTTTCGTTTAGGGCATAAAAATCGACAAAGGTCTGCCCACAGCAATAAAGGACACACAAGACAAATTACTAGTAAACAGAATACATGGTATACAAAATACCATGCGAGTGTGAGAAATCTCATAAAGGGGAAACCGGCCGGACCGTGAAAATCATAATTAAGGAGTAGGAACTATAACTCTGATTAAAACAGTTTAATTTGTCACCCGCGAAAAAACTATGATCTCAAATCTAAAGTAGCCATGGAAGACATATCCATATTTGCCAATGAAAGTTCTGTCCGTGCTCAGAAAATTCGTGATGTCACAAAAAATGTAGAAGCGAGCACATAATTTTAACCGATATTCCAAATTACATTTGATTTGCATCAAGGAAAGCAGGACAGTTTTTATATTTTAGTGAAAGTATAAATCGGTCGTACTCGGAGTGACATTGGACACCAGTTAGTATAAAGAAGCGAACGGAGGATTTTTTGAACTAAGGTTCCCACATGCCGAGGCACCTCGACGTGTTTTGAGAGGTGTATGTTCCGTGGTCGTAGAACTTGGGCATACGGAAAGATTTGTCCTCTATTCCCAATGGAATAGTCGGCCATCTGCCTCAAAAATTGGTCGAGGCACGGAGAATGGAATGCTACGTCCCCACAGCAAACCCCTCTCCCGTCATAGGAAGGGCGTGGGACAAGTACCTAGTGCCTGACCTACCTACTAGGTTTTTTATGGGCTGTCCTGCATAACTTTTAGGAAATTTCCGGATAGTATCCTTAAACTACAGCCCGCTGGCCCTAGTTAACCCTTGGCTACCATCCCCTACCCTCTCGCATCCCCCCTTCAAATCCCTTCCTATGCTATTAAAAGGAAGTTGCTACCATGTGGATTACCCTCATGTAACCTGTTACTCTAAAAAAAATATTTTTTAAAGTGGGTTTCTGCAGACGAATCGTATTATATCTAACATTCACAAAAAGGACAGGTGATGAAAAATGATTATTATGCGTCTTAACGTACTTTTGAAAACGAGAAGAAAAAACGTCTTAATTTGGATAAGAGGAAAGTGATCTTACATCAAGACAATGGATAAATGCACGTTTATGCGGTTTAGAGGACAAAAGTTGTGGAATTGCAATTTCAACTGTTGGCGTATCCAATGTATTCAACATCTAGACCTATAGCAATTGAAAGAAATGTATCGATGGTGAAACGTTCACGTCTAACGAGGATTAGTGACGAAACAAATGCTTATTTTGAGGACGCCCCGACAACGTAAGCTTGTAAAAGTTGTACGAATCCTGTATTTAACTGAAAGACGATTATCCTTAGAAGTAATGTGTGTTATTCCATCTCCTGTCCCGTATTAGCCATCGTTGGCTCTCCTACTTTAGGTTGTTTCCATCTGTTACTCCATTGTGTTGAAGTAGATACGAGTTACATCAGTATGATTTATATTACTGTCTACAAATTTTCTGAACTCGCCGATTCTTGTAAGCTTACTATTATAACACTCCAAGAAGTGTCATTTGCTTGAAACAACATGTGATGATTTGCATATCACTCGTCTATCGCAAAGTCTTTAAACCATCTACAATTATGAAACCTTCAGTGAATTTTCTTTGACTTTATCCAACGAACATATAGTTTATGAGATAGTGCCATGGTAATGTGCAATAGGGAAGCAATGGCGCGCCAAACTTTATGGTCTACGTAAAGATAGTAACTTGTTTTGTGGAAATGGCATTCTTTAAATAGGAAACAGCGTGGGGTTCCACGACGTCTGAGCCCCTAGGAGAGCAAACAATTATGTTTAATGCAGTACACCCGTCTTCGGCGTTAAAATCATTATCATATGTCATATATTTAACCGTTTTTCCTCACTTTGGAGACGGATAACATATAAAGTGCATACTGGTATATGAACGTAGATTTTTTTATGTACACCCTCGGTCGGAAACTTTGAGCGCCCCTTTTTTAATGTAACACCTTTCATACGACGAACATATTCGACAATTATTGGCTATGAAAGCAAATAACTCCTACAATTAAAATGTGTTTAATGAGTAATCATTTCGTAGGCTTTTCCAATTAGAATATTCCCTTACGTTACTCGATATTATTTAAAGGTATGTACCACAAATACCCCGTAAATGTTAGATTTAACTTCCAAAATAATGTAGCCTATAACAAAACAGCGATTTGCGAGTCTGTAATTGAGCAATAAATGAAATGTTAACAATTCAACTTTTACACAATCGAAAATGAACGGTTTGATGCAACTAGAACACAAGCAGATATTGCACTTTGTTTTCCAAAATCGAAAATTATTTGTTTCGTATCCCATTGAAATATATTGAAGAAAATTATTGTTGTCTTCAAAATCTATGGTGTACTGTAAAGTAAACGGACACTATTTATGAAAAAAAAAATTAATAATATTTGTGATAAACACAAATGGCTTCTATTATTACTATGCCTCGTGGAAGAAGAATTATTGATAACATTCATTAAAATGACAACATATAATTTTGACTGAAATATCGTCAAACACAAAATGTATCGAACAACCCTAAACGATCTTTACACATCCGGCTGAAAACACTAGAGAAATTTATTCTACCGATAATCGCGTCGATTTATATCAATATGTAAATTTGTGAATAATTAAATTTTTGGAAATAAATAAGTGTTCCTGTCATAAGTGTTTGATTATAAAGGTGGAAAGTCACTTTAATTTTTAACACTTTTTTCCATCCCTTGCGAGGCACCCTTAAATTTTTTACACTTTCATACTTTTTTCCTGATCATGAGTGTCCTAGATGTCTTTTGATGAATATCAAATATAGCGTAAAGTCCACAAATTATTAAATTCGGCGTAAATGTTGTTATTAAATTTACAGACAGTTCCACACTAAAATTAAAATTAAATAATTTATTAGAAAGCTTTTTAAAAAATTGGTGACTCCAAAAATTGTGGGTTAATACACAATCGAAACAAAATTCAGTCATAATAACTTTAAAATATTTTGAAAAAGGCTTAAAATTAATTTGAGTTATTTTTAACAGTCTGAGTGATCAAATTTTGATAAACTCAAAATCGTGTTAGTTATTTCGACCTGAACGGTAACTACACTAATATAATATTCGGTCACGGAATGTTTGCATATCGGGTCCTTTCTGCAGTTATTTTTTAAGTTATGAAACGTTCATTTATATGTGTAGACTCTGTGTGAGATTAAAATTCATCATTAGTTAATTGTTCATTATTTGTCATATCTGGTTTCAGATATTACCTCAAAGTATTTCGTTCCGAACAAGACGATCCACACACATTAGCTTTATTGATAAGTACTTAAAAAATGTCGCTTGGCACTCCAAATTCGGTTGCACAAACAATGTAGTTTGTTCAGTGGAGGAGTAAAAAAAAGTTAAAGACGCACGACAATGTTTGTTCAAGTCAGGTGCAGACGAAAAATCGCATTAAATAACGACAGATGAGTAAAGAACATCTCTATGACGATAATTCATCCATTTTCAAATCAACTGACAGTAATATAGCAATCTGAACGTATCGGCATTCGTATCCTGACAGTCGATCATGGTTACGGAAGGACCTCGCGACTTCGCTCTCCACGACGAAACCACTCGACCTCGACCGCGTCTAAGCCGAGGCTAAATACCAAAGCAGGGAACTGGGATTAGCTCTCGACGCGCCATCATCACATTCCTATTCCCAAGCTGACCGTATATAACTATAACCATTTGGGAAAAAATGCTCTACTTTTTTATAAATACACTTTACTTTAGCGATTTAATCACTTCCTCACAACCTTTTTTTACGTGGTCCAAACTCCGGCTAGACTTAATATGAACGCAAGGTGACTTCAAACGGAGTTTTAAATTGTGCTTTTCTGCTGTATGATATATTCCATATATCATCATTTATGCACGGTCATCAAAATTATTGTCTCAATAATCCTTTGAAGACAGCAGATATATTCCGAGAAACCATTCTATGATTTTTTAGGAAGACGAAGAACAAAATTTAGACAAGAGATATTGGTAAATGACGAAATAATAATAATAGGCCAGAGTGTAACTTTGGCAGTGCATATTAGTTCAGAGTATAAGTGTCAGAATTCAAAATCCTTAAACCCCGACAAAAATAAATTTATTCCTGTAACATACATACAGCAACGAAAAATAACGCTGTATAAGTAACTCAAGCTGTATAGATGAGAGCGAACATCATTGAAACTTCGTGGCCTAAGCCCATAATCACCCAGGTGGAAGCCCAAGAATTACTTTTACATATTCACCGGGAAAATCTTCGATCTGAAAAAAATGCGTCTGATATTGTAACTTAAGAAATGTTTTCCGTGTTGTCTTCAACCTTGAACAGTATTATTACGCAATGTCGATTGATCGACTCCGGCTCATTGGGTCAGTAGTTGAATATTACAGAGTTTAACGCTACGAAGGAAAATGTCGGAAGATAAAAGTTACCAGCTCGTTAATGTCACGTTTCTCGTGAAAATTCTGCAACAGGGATGCTATTGGAAGCTTACGACGATCAATTTAATATTCCGCAAAATCAAGTGATTTAATAAGAAGCATATTACTGGAATATAAAATATCCAATATTAAATATGACCCAAGCAATCACACAATGAAAACGGAAACGAATTTAAACATAGGGAAAATAAGTCATAAAGTTTAATTTCAGATGAAAAGTTTTCTCAACAATCGGGCACGAAGATGTCATTGCCTGTCACGGTAGAAACAGAAATGAAGTATCAGATGGAAAATAATGGAGCCAAGGACCAAGTTATGAAAAACGTTTGGAAGGATTTATTGGTAGACTTATACCCGCAGAAAGTTGACTTGATACGATTGTTTCAGTCAGCTTAAAATGGATACCAATATCATAAAAACGACGTAAAGTGTTTCATTCTCCTTTACCAAAATCGTTGACCTTCAAACTGTACATTGTCGTCTGGTAGAACTGATAGAAAATAGCCGCTTTTGTATACCGAAGGGCAGATTGGAAATGTAACACCAAGACAATAATAAAAGACGTTGAAATGTTGAATTACTGAAGGTTGGGAACGTTAAGTGAGCTGACATGATGACTAATGAGGAAGCACTTAGAAGAGGGGGCGAGAACAGGAAAACGATTTGATACATCTTAAGGAGCAACCTACTGTTCGAAGTCATTCAAGGTAGGTGGAGAGGCGACACTAATCAAAATTTGGAGAATTCTGTCTGGAGATGAAATGAAGAAATAGAGAAAATGAATATTGAGAGAAAAAGAATTATATTCTGTAGCAAAGTCAGAATATCTGTCAGTAGATGGGCAGCAATAATAGTGATAATTATTTATAATAATTTGTTCCTTTCGTACAAATGTTTCGTTAAACAAAGTAAACAGGAGATCAACCTTATCGTGTAACTCTTCAAGGAAAATCAACAAATAGTAATTTAAAATTACAACAATCAAATTTCCCCAAAATTACATTTGCATAATAACAGCGAACGTTCAATCAAAAATTTTAAAGTATTAGAAGGCATGAGAAAATTAGATGATTATTTAAAATTCTTCCCTGTTAGAAGTAAGGAGATTGTGCTCTGGAAAATTTTGAGTTGAAATGTGTCATATAAAATTACGATTTTTAGTTTTTGAAGTTATGCACCTCATTTATCATTTTTAAGAGGTTAACTATGTAAAATAATAATACTACAGCTGCGTAGTGTTACTAATACTCTGACACGACCCGTATTATGCTACATTTCTTCTAATACCTTCTTCGTAATTTCCAACAGTGTCTAATTTTTAAAAGCGAAATAATTTAGCACAAAATGGACACGTATTTCTAAAACGTAAGTTATTTGTCCTTGGAACATATTTTAAATAACGTTAATTTTGGGAACAAGTATTGTATGCAGTGTCGTGCGGTACATTTTCGTACTGTTATGCCCATTAAATGTTTTTGAATTTAAAAAATCATTTGATTGTCATACTTTTAAATACAGCCCAAAATGTAAGAATACTATTTTTGTTTTGAAAATATAAAACATAATTTTTAATTACTGAATGGTTCAAATTTATTTTGATTCGTTGATTATAAAGCCTGCTGCGTCCTCCCACTGTCTTAGCACGGAAACTGGGCAACATAATTTTTTTAGAATCATGCCTTATGGAATGAATTTCTGCTGTCCGCTCCGTAGCACCAAGAGAAGGCAGTTTGTTGAACTTTACGCATGGTACAGGAGCGTGAAACGGAATACTGTGCATTCGTTTTCCTTATTACAGCCATAAATCGTATGCTACAGCAGTGAGTAGCAAAGACATAGCCAGCTGGCTGCATTAGCGGGAGTGAGTACGCCGAAATTTTTGTAGACTTCGATATCGAAATTCGCACCGATAAAAATACAGTTATTATGACGGCTCTTAAAAACTAATTCTTTCTAAAGTAATTTACGTTCTGTAGCACATGAGCACTTATGCTCCAACCGTCACTGGACACTTGTTGTTGTGAATAAAGACAGAAACACGAAATGAAGAATGATTGAAAACAATAGAACAAGGAGTATGTATATATAATAGTAAATAAGGCCGTTAACGGTTTTAAATACTTAGTTCGTATTCTGAGGTTTTTTTACAATAACCTAGATCCCTTATAAAGGCGCATACTTGCTTTGTCAAGTCAAGAGAGACAGGCTCAGATTTCGTTATTAAATTTGATGACTTATGTTTCCTCGTAACACCAGTATTCAGAACATCCTAAAAAGGATGTAATATATATATTCGTTATGTAAAACTGCAAGAATACTCTGCATACGAAATTTCAATGTACTGAGCCCAAAAATCAATCAACATGGAGTGAAGTGTTATTATAGGTAATCAAACT
Organism: Zhengitettix transpicula; assembly: GCA_037074705.1. Lineage (NCBI taxonomy): Eukaryota > Metazoa > Arthropoda > Insecta > Orthoptera > Tetrigidae > Zhengitettix > Zhengitettix transpicula. The sequence continues at coordinate 27,916,584 of CM073593.1, read as the reverse complement.
TGACGGTGTCATTAGTACTCCATTATAAAAAAAGTACATAAGTGCGTCCTTTCTTTGCGGAAATTTTACAGCGACAAAATATGACAGCGTTTTAAGATAGCGAATTTGCTTCTTTTGTTTGCATATTTGTTTTAGTAGTAATAGTTGCGTTATTTATTGTATAGATATTAACGGTAATTACCAGAGGGGTTTCCTTGAGTAGAGTGCCCAGAGTCATGAAGATAGTACAACAACCGTTTAACAAGTACAGCCCAAATGACCGGGAAAAATCACATATTTTACGGTGCTATTAAGGATCATATCTTAACGTGAGCATAAGTTATAACGAAACGTTAATTTTCTTTTTAAAAAAATCAAGCTAACGTAATGAACATGTTATGATCTTACGATTTCCTGTACACAACATACACGTTGACCTTGAAAAAAAATGTTCCTGGTTCAGCGTAGTGCTGCAATGATTTTCGAGGCAAATTTTTGATCACCTGTAGGAATATTTAAGCATTTCACGCTTATATGTCGCATTTACCTTTCATAAATGTTTTGTAAATTTGTAATTCACAAGTTGTAAGGCAATTTAGTTCGTACAGTCCCACAGTATAGCTAAATTATCGAAATAGTTACAGAGTTTGTCTTAAATTTATTCACACTATTGTATATTCTGGTTTATAGTAAACTATTTAATTATTACAACCACTACTAGAAAATGATGTAACAAGAAGACTGAAAAGAAAATGGCTAGCACATCTCTAGACAAGATTTATAAGTTCTCTTCGCTGGAGGGGATCTCATCATGCCATAATGTATAATATGTAAATAACATGTCAAAGCTACCACATTAAAATGTAATCTGATTGCTGATAAATATAATATTAAATATATATATACATATATATATTGTTCTATTCCAGAATTAGGAAAGTGGTTCTGATAGATCACTCGACGAATTAACGTATTACTTTGACTATAAATTCTCTGTGATTTAAAAATAATGCTGAAAAGGTATATTTTAAATTTTTGTAATTGAATAATGGAATGCAGAAAACTTCATCAAGAACGGAAGCTCATATCAGGAAGCATCAACGATATTGATATCAGAAAGACACCAAAATTTAATTAAATGACAAACCTATATTGTGAAACCTAATGGAAAGTAATTTATAGTTGATGCGGCTTTAAATAAAGTGAAATTAAAACAATAGCTTTACTGTGTCATTCTATGAATATTTCCCGTTAACGAAAATTAGTCAAATTATACAGTGTGTGGAATGGGTTAGCATGTAATAAACTCGTCTTTGGTTCTTATAATTTAAATCAAATCATCGATGTCGAATGAATAATTTTGCTTCGGTATAACGAACGATCTCAGTATTGGTTTTCTGGAAATATGGCGGGTTCTGGACAGCTGATAGTAATAACTATGTTTAGCTTGCAATTTGAAACGAAAATCAATATTACATACATTTATTTATTTCACGAAAAATACAAGGCAAAACTTATACCATTAAAATCCACATAAAATACGTCTTTAAGCAACCGCCAGCGAATTTTTTCACTCATCTTCCAAAGATAAACCTCCAGACTTCTTACTATTATTAAAATTCATGAACATTAATAAGTTCATTACAAGCAAAAAGCATTAGTTGTTGTTTCATCCCACATTATATTACAATTATGTCGATGCTTATGAGGTAATGTTTAAATAAGCACAATTGTTCTGACAAACGGAAACCGAAGGGAAAGCTTTGGACTATTTGAGAAGTCTTGTAGGTTCTCGAAAGAAATCGCGCGATTAAGCTAGCGTCTCTGGTGACAGTTTCGATCCCTGCGTTACGTACGTGACACGTTTGGTCTCTATAGTATGATGATTACCTTCCAGATCAACTTTTATAGTTTATTTTAGCTATTACATATATGAGAAATAATGGAACAGTCCAAAATTTTCCTTTTACTATTTGTAGGCCAGAAAACACTGTATGAGCTCTGAATCAACTTACAACACTACTACTTTTATTTTTGTGCTATACGTAGATGTCTCTCTGTCTTTTATTAAAACTTTTACTCAGAATTTATCTTAATTATGTAAGGAAACCATCAAAAATACTAATTATTTGAGGAATTCAGTGAAAATACTAATTGTAAATGACCGAAAAGAGGCTTTCAATGCTGCTAATTACAAGTTATGTGCCTTCACGCAGCGACACCTAATAGGAAAACCTGTACCTGGTTATAATGTCACATCATTCCTGAGTTGCTTTTATGATTGCTATCTTATAGTTTTTCATCACGGAACAGTCTTGGAAAATTAAATGGTCCATTCATCTTTGTTTCGTTTGTACTACTAGATATTCTCATGAGTTTGAGCTTTAGAACCTATAATTTATTGTTACCAATTATAGAAGAAACTGTGGATAAATGAGATTCGTTTGGGCCAAGTATGATTAATATTCTCTTGTAAATAGTTTCGCATATTAAAATAGATACTAATATGTATCCAGAGAAAATTATATTGGGACGAGATATTTCCCGGTTTTAATATTTCACTTTTTTACTATTGATAAATAATTTGAATTGAGTTTGAATTAAGGATATAGGGTTTTAAGCTATAGTCCACTGTAGTTCACAAGATGGTCGTTATCCCACCTATTAACGAAACACAGTTAAGCTCGTATGCGATATAAGAAACTAATTGTCCTGACACATTAAAATATTTTGATTTTTATCCTTTAAACAGACCATATCCAACTACAGCTTTCTTTTCGCCCCCCCCCCCCTGGGGGGTCATCCTCTGTCAGCTCTTATTACTAAGGTTTTGTTTACTTTATTTGGCTTGTTTATGAAACATCTCAGTCCGTAGGTTGTATCATTCTGCACCCACCAAATCGCTTTGAGCAATGCATAGACGTAACCAAAATAAATACTTAACTCATGACCAACTATTCAACTCGTGAGATACTTACGTTTATACCACCAAGCGAGTAGCGTCAAACTCTTATCATTGAGTATACTTATCAATTAATAAAAAAACACAATCGTATTTTTCTTAAGCTAGTGCTGTTTTAGATGTCATTTGCTTAATACCTCAGCTAGAAATTATGCAGCCCAATGTAAGGACTGAAAAATTCGCGGAGTTTAGGAAAAATGAAGGAATCTGTTAGGTTATTAGTGATTTTTACTCTCTCGATCTTGTGAAAATCATGTTATTCTATCAAGATTAAGGATCTTCAGGTCATTTACCACTTTTTACGAGAAACAGAATTAAAACGACGTTGTATTACACTGAATAATTTCTCATATTTGAGATAAAATCTGACAGCTATTGATTAATAAATATCTTTTATGGTGAGATAATTTTCGTACGATGATGACTGAACACTCTTTCCTTTTCAAATATTCTTTTTACCTTTTCATTTTATTCAACGATCGTACATAATATGAAATTAGAAGTTTTATTAAATCTATGACGTTGCAGTATCCGTCGAAGTTATTGCAGCTGTAGCGAATGATCAGTAATTAGAGCTGGAAGATTTAATATGGAGGGCAAGCACTACGTCCGGTCCTTGCTTTTGTGTTCCAATCAGCAGCCTACTCTATCTCTTTCTCAACAACACTCCTCTCTTTCCATCACAGACTTGCCCTGTGTTCAACTGCATCCCTGTTTCTGTAACCATTCTAAAATAAATCTATCAGTTAGAGTTGTTTAACTTATGTAAGCTACAAGCGGAACTTTCTCGTATTGCACTTTTAGAGAAAACGGCCAACTATTGTCATTGAGCAAAATAGTAATTTTGTAAATTATAATGCGACTTCTTCTCATATTTCGTTTATGTTTATGCTCTTCACTCATGAATCGCTAAAGATTTATATGTTTTTATTCTGAAAGTATCAAGAATCTCGTGACCAATTTTAACAAATCGGTTGATTCACTCACTTGTTTACAACGCAATTTCTACGAACTATTAACATGATGAAATCAAGTTCGCAATTTAGACTATCGATGTACGTCGACAACTAATTACGCGAATTTCGAAATGAATTGAGATTCCAGCGAAACCATAGGCTGTATAATGTATTAAAATCGAGCATTTCCTTGTTGTAACAAGAGTCAGTAGGTTTTCTTAAAATGTGAAACTACAACTACTATGAAATAATACGCAATAACTTGTCATTGTTTCTTTTCCTTATTTGCCACCTTGGAAAATATATCGGAGAGACTTTACATGTTTACGAGTATGATATAATAATACGATATAACTTTAGTAGTAGTTATTGGGACGTTAGAAATAAACACTGCCAACTCCGTGTTCAGGAAAAATATAATTGTTTGGAGTTCTTATCATCCGTACGAGCGGTGGCCGGTTTCAAAGAGCGAGTATAATGATCTTGAGAGCGATTCTCTTGCTTCTTTTCGTGTCATACGTTTGACGGGATCGTTTAATTCTATGAGCAAACATCCCAGCAATAGGTTGAAGCTCGTTGTGGCCTGTTTCTGGGTCAAGTCCACAGAGACAGCTTTTAACCAGCAGACAAGTCAAGGTTGACTAATGCTGCAAGGCAGAAGAGAGACTGATCTTAGTAATGAATAAATTCTGATCCGATGATGGCAACAGTACGGAGCCCAAAACGTAAAAACGTCCCCATCACCAACCACGAGAGGGAAGGAAGATTTAATCACAATCTTGCATTGAATTATTATGGCAATTTACAAGACCTATATCGATTCTGTCGCTCACTAATAATTACCTAATAGTCTGGGGAAAATAAGGGATGAAATTATAAAATATTTAAAACTAAACCGTATATATAAACTCGTATTTGGAACAATAAGATAATCAGGAGACAATATTAATCTATTATATATCCATTTGTAATAGTATTATCCCGTAAAATTTCATATTATATTTGTTGGAAATATTAACTTAACGCATTAGACACACGTCGGGTAGGAACAATTATTACATGATACAGGTTGTAAAAAGCTCGAGAGAAGAAAAAAGTATATTACGACATGTGTTCGGAAATGCATGATTACAAAGTTATTCGAACTTCCGTATCTGATCGGTGTGTATGAAGTTCAACTGACTAGTTGGAGAGCTCTCTTCACATATCACATGAAATGTTCAAAGTGACCTCCTTTTGACAGCTGCTCTTCTTCGCACTGAGTTTCAAACACGATCAAAACTGTCTGGTATAGAGCGTATTAGAAAGGAAATTTTATATGATGGAAAATGAATGCTTTCGAAAAATACGAACTACAAGGATTTAAAAACGCCGTATGACTAAAAAATATAAACTAATAATATTTTTTAAATTGAGAAAGTCTTATCCTTAACATAAGTTTCTATTCAAACCTTATTCCACTTTAAGGCAATGCACTATATCATAATTCAACATTTTATGTTCACTAAACACACCAATGACTTTTTTAAAAAAAATTATCACATTAATATCAACAGAATTTCATGATGTCAACTCTAACAATTTAGGATTTCCACGTAGAATTTTTAAACCAAGAAAAAAGAACGGCAGATCCTTTCGTGAACAACTGGAAATTTATTTTTAAATATCAGCACTGCGAATTTACTTCAAAACTTTAAAATGTGTTTTGTAAATTTAAAGTAAATAAAACGCGGAGGTATCTCGATAAGGCAGTGTGTATAATCACAAGCTTTTAGAAAATTTTACAATATTAAAAATCAGATTTTCCGCCCAGAAAAAGTCGGAGGAAAGAGACATGTTTCGATTAAATTGAACTCAAAAGATGAAATAGACACTTCAAAGAGTATAAATTCTGTGTGAAAGTATGATATAGAATTTAACTGCCAGAAAGAGAGTTGTGAAGTGTTTTTAACACCCGGAAATTTTTAAATAAACAATACTCAGTCTTATTGATAGTATCTGGCAGTAAGATTCAAGCGCTGAAACACTGTACAAAAACCACGAAAATTTTATTTTATGAGAAAATTAACGACCAAAGTGTATCAATTATTCAGAGTATCGTATTGAAATTTATTACTTAAAATATCATAATTTTAATGCGAGAGTCGTACAATGAATGAACTATTTGAAATTTCAATATCGTTTTTATTGAAACATAGAAATGACCTACATCATTGCAGAATCTATAATATTATAAAAATAATCCAATACTAATTATCACCTATAGACTGAATTTGTTCAAAAGTCAGGCCTGAAGGTTCGATAGAATCCTAATAGTTTCCTTTAATAAATTTCCAAAGACTCGCTTAAACTGTTTTTTTACTTGAATATTTTCTAATCTAATTCAAACTATTTATGTTCATTTTTTTGGAACCATGGAAAATGGGTTTCGAATGAAATGAACGAATCAATAACTGTATTGAATAATTATTCTATACAATAAATATTGAATATTCAACCTTCATATACGAAACGAATCCTTTCAGTGCACTGATATATTGGGACATATATTATGTTATGAAGTAAAACATAATATATTACGTTAGATATTCGTTACACCAATAGAACCAAATTTGTTAACTCATATTCAGCCAAAACTTCAACTGTTGTAAAGTATGTGTAATTATGACATATTATATACGTAATTATCATTCCAGTTGTCGCTGCATTAATTCATGAACCAACGCAACATTAGTTTGAGTTGTTCCCTTGGCTTCTGTGCAGTAGATTTTCGTTTTCGCCTCGTGTGCATGTGGAGTAATGCCCCTCTGGTGATTTCATCTCAAGGTTCTTTTACGTTGGATGAGAGTGCGGAACAAGCTTCTATTTGGTAGTGAGTAAAACCTGTTATAGCTGGGAATTCCATTATTTACAAAGAGGCGAAATTCCGAGAACCCAACAACTTCATAATAAAGTGGAGTTGCAGAAGTAAAATGATAATACAACCACTAAGGAAGTATCTTTGTGCATTACAACGAGAAGATTAAGTATTTCTTAAGTACATAATTCCTTCGTCGAAAAGAAAATTAGTCGCTAGCCAAAACCCTTGTATTCGTAGATAATTCTAATTATGAATATGTTATTATTTCTGAACTCTAAAGCCAAAGATTTCAAAGAACGAATTAATGTTCATATTACACAGAATTTCCAGCAAACCATGGGTTTAAAATTGTAAAATAAAATTTTAAAACTCAGTGTTTATTTCAAAAGTTATAAAGCATACTTTTCCCCCGTTCTCCCTTGTAATATTGAATTTTTTATCAATATAAAGTAAAACGCGGATGGCTCAATAAATATGTTATCTCTATAATATACTGAATCTTTCAATCGTAAATTTATATTTCTCATCAACTTCATCAGGAACCTTTATATTGAATGATGCTTTGAAATCTGATTCTGTTGAAACTTTCCTACCGAAAGTAATAAAGATTTTGTTTCTATTAAACAATATTAATTTAGTATGAGGAATTTTGAAAAATATAATTTTGAACTATTAAACCTCCAATATTTCGTATTCATGTACAGACATTTTAATCCAAATTACAAAGTAGTCATTTTCATTTTATACAAAAATCTGTCTTAACGTTAACTGATGAAATGACAAATTAAGAGGACGAAATATTTCATATTCAATGCTCTTTAATATATATAAGAACGATGACTTTGAACGAATAGAAGTGTGTGAAAAGTTTAATGATAATTCGTTTAATGCCATCCAAAAATTCGGCTGAATTTGATACCGAGAAGTTTTCTAACGATATTGAAACTTGAAAACTGTAAGAATGCTAAAAGAACCATTTTATAAGTTTTCTAAACTAATTCTTCAATACTATTTCATTTTCGGAAAATTTCTTTATCAAAAAGATTATAAAAATATATTTTTTTGTAATTTCTGAACATAGATGTGGGTTATCAGCCATTTTGAATTTAAACCCCCCAAAAATTGTTTAACCCTTATCCACATATAGACCAATATTTTTAATGGAGCCTTTCTGTTATTTTTAAATCAATATTATCTTTTACGGAATTAGTAATGAAAATATAACGATAATTAATTATTCTCAGAACGAATAGGTTAAATTAATCTTCATAAATTTAATTTCTGGTATTCACCATATACTTATGTTCATAGTTCTTAAAAGTATACGATGTTGGCGGCATAGAAAATTATTAGGTTCGTAAATAAGTATGAATAAAAACGGCAGCAGAAATTTATTTGCAAAATTGGAATATGAATTTCATACGATAGAAAGTGGCGACTTTCAGTTCATAAATATACGAACTACTTGGCATTGCTTTCAGTTCAATGTCATTTTAAAACACAATAGATAACAAAACGTATCTTGTATCAAAGAACCTTCTCAAAGTTTTATATTGAGCGGGGGGGGGGGGTCAATGTAAGAAGAATAAATTGATAATTTCTAAAAATAATCAACTCATTGGCATTGGTGGAGCAACTTGGTTTATCGTTATTAATAAACCAAAACAACACAACGAAGTTTTGTGAAATCTGGCTTATTATTTAATTATTGTTAAAAAATGCATATAACAAATGACTGAAAATCTTTATTAGTGATTCTTAACTCCTTTCAAAGAGAAACAATAGGGGGATAATTTATGGAAAAGAAAGCAATTGTAAGACATTCAGCTGCAATTCGTCCATACTATTAAAAATGGTGAGACAATGTAGGTGAAGTTAGTAAGATAGTTTGAAGTAAATATAATTTTGAAGAGGCTATTTGTTCAATATCATGTAAAATGCAGGAGAAATCTGATGTAACATTAAGCAAGGTGACACGAGATGGGAAACGTGTAAGGTGAATGTGAATTAATTATGTAGTTAAGGTCATTCGGAAAGAAGCCTATATTGGCCTTTTGTTCGCGTTGTGTGACGTGTGTAACGTCTAAAATGGATGAAAAGATTGATTGTCAACCAGGAAAATAATTGGAATGAGATTGTCAGTTTTATATAACGGATCTTATCGAAGTGCATATTGTTATTTGGAGAAACCATTACTTAGAACCTTGAGAAAAGTTTTTATACGATTCTTTTAACATGTGAATAAAAGAAGGAGATAGAGTTCCATAGTTGCAGGTGCGATGGAATTCGTTGCAGCGTCATTGTTTTGAGTCTATTGTACTTCATTTTTAAATGCTTACGATAAGCATGAACGCCTTTTACAAAGGAGTTTTGATGCAAGATTTAATCAAGATAGCTTGCATTGTGAGTATATGTAAATGTAGAATCAGGAAAAAATTTGTGTATTAACACTGAAATGAAGTTGTTTTTATTTAAACTAGATTACAAGGGTAGTGCCAGAAAACCTGACGTTGAATAACAGAAGTGGTCTAAAGGAAGCACTACATTGTTTTATGTTTCCTTAAAAGCCATCAATACTGAACGCACTCAGTTTATTGGTAAACATGGAAAAAAAATTGTCATAGTTGTGTGATATAATACTTTCATTTGAAATGTTCCAGTCCAACCGTTATCAAATCCAGCTAGATTCTAGTCTGGGGGAAATCTACTCGATCGTTAACAACAAGAAAATATTTTGCGGCAGAGTTTAAACGAGGCCATGCATGCTGCCAAGACAAAATATCGCAGTGGTAGACCTAATGAAGGCATCACACAAGAAATCGTCACGAAAACCAACAAAATAATATTTGATGACCGTAGAATAAAAATGCGCGAGCTACCAAACACGGTGGGCGTTTAAAAATGTTCTGTATATTGAGTATTGACTCAAAATTTGGACATGTGAAAGCTGTGCGCAAGATGGCTGTCGCGTTTGCTTACAATGGAACAACAACAGGGTCGTGAGAATTTTTCAATCGGGTCTTTGGACATTTTTCACAGGAATAAAGTCGAGTTTTTTTGCGTCGATTCATAATCATTGATGAAACATGGATCCATCAGTTTCGTATTACACATGAGATTGGTTCTACACTCTCATATAGTTCGTTCCTTGACCTATGTTTCCAGACCACGCCTTGTTTTTTGGTACCACATATATATCTGAAAATTCTTCTTCAATCGTATAAACGATCAATTACCCAATGTCAGAACATATTTTTAATTTTCTGCGAATAACATTGTTTGAAATACATAGACAACAAAGTAACTACTAGACTTATGCTATAACTTTGTTTATTCAACTGATTTGTAAAATTACTGGTGGTCACCTGCAAAGTAGGACACCATTCATTCAACGTACTTATGCATACTATTGCTCAAAACATTCCTGAAAATCGCTTTCACTAACGCTCGTACTTCTTCCACTGTTAAAAATGGGTTAGCGACGATTTGAGTTCGGTGAACACAACACCAATTGATCGCCAAAAACTTCCTATTGCAAGCGATATCTGTTATTAACGCGCTTATCACATAGCCTCTTCGCCATCTTCCGGGACAGAGTAAAACACGAATGCAAATTCTCACCCACCGCAAAATAATCGATCAATGGAGTTACAAAGTATCACTATTTCAGGATACGCTTCAAGTTTTAACAAAGCAACCGCCGAGCTTAACAGGGAAAACTGTTCCCAAATTACAGCTAGTCACTTTGATTCGTTCAACTTATCATAATCTGGCAATATTTCCACTATATAATGTAGTATATTTACAGTTAAATAAATTAAAGGAGTTTTAATATATATTGTAATAACCACTAATAAATTTTTGATTAATGAAATTTGCCTCACGTTGTGGTAGCCATTTTATGTAATACCTCAAATAAATAAAGTTACCAATTTAAACCAACAATTATCATTTATTAAAACACAATTTTAAATTACACAAATCTGATGAAATTGTATAAATCAAAACAATTTTATTTACCTAGAATACATTTTAAATAATTGGACTCGATACCCTCAAGGTCTTTACTGGGTTGATAAGGAAAAGGAACAAAATGTTACAACAATTAAACAAATACAATAAATGAAAAATGAAATGATTTCAATGATTTCAATGATTGAAACGAATGAAACGAAAGTAACGAATGAAACGAAAGTAACGAAATCTGACACCTTTTACCCTTTATTAGCAATTTACAATTATAAATTCGGAAAAATAAATTTACACGCTCTCGGGTCACACACTCACTTTATACCGGCTGCACTCGCACTCTGCTTTCACAGTCACCTCCTCTTGACGACGTCATCCTCTCGACGAATTCAAACACCTCTGCTGGCAGACAAACCTCCACGATGAAACTCCCAACTGTTGACGACTGATGTCTAGCTGATTACTCTCGACCCTGCGTCCGCCCTGCACCACCGCTCTCTCCCACTCACGTCCGTCTCCTCTCCAACACGAAATGATAATTAAGCTCTCTAACTGTCCATCTGCCCTCTTATTTATATCCTGGCTCCCGGATATTCCCTTGTTTTCACAGTTGTTTTGAAATTACATGTTCGCCAAAACAAACCCATCTGTTAGCTTGCTCCCGCTCCGAGAGCCACTTAATCAATTACAATAAGCATCTCCTTTTAGTATAATTGCCTTGTCCATCTGTTATGATGCCTTTCAGGGTTCCGTCAGTCACACAATTTGCTCTAAGAGCTGCCAAAATGCCCCAATTATTTCTCCTTCCCTTCTCTAAAAGTCCACTTATCCGTCATTTTATCATTATTTTTAATATGTACCAACATTCAAAGATCCCCAGTCTGAGTTCGTAAACAAATCTGACAAAAATAAGAACAGACTTCTTGTCTTTCTTAGCTGGTTATTACAATATATATATATATATATATATATATATATATAGAGAGAGAGAGAGAGAGAGAGAGAGAGAGGGAGGGAGAGAGAGAGAGAGAGAGATAGATAGATGTAGATATAGATATAGATATATATATATATATATATATATATTCCCCAAATATTTCAATCAATTTTCTTTTTGTTTTATCTCCATTACTTCTCCACCAAAGATCTCCTCGTTCACAATCATCCTTCAGCGACCCTCTTATAACATAGATATTTCGTAGAAATTTCTTTGTCTTAATATTCTAGAGGCCAGCACATAAAATTTTAAACTATTACAAGCAAATATGACGAGTACAACCCAATCCAGACAAAAATTGAGTTTGTGACATTTATCTATTCCGTGATAACATTTCTTGTGAGTTGTAAAATTTTGAACTAATTTAAAACATATGCGAAAAAATTAAACATTAACGTCTGTTAGAAAATTAATAAAAACTCTAAATCTTATGAGTTTTGTCAACTTAATTGTGCAGTTGTGTCGCTCTCGGCTCTCGGCTCTTGTGATTTTTAGTTTTTAGTTTTCTCCGCACATGAAGAAAGGAACCAGGTTTCCAGAAACGTTGAGTGGTACTTATATCATCACTTCATTTTTCTGTAGTTGGTATTTTTTATTATTAAATCAGGTGATTGAATAACGGTGTGAATTTATTTTAGTGAATGCAGTTGCTTGCAATACGCAACGAATTTTTCAAGAGTGATAATCATTTAAAATCCAAAATCTGTTCATGCTCAGAGATCACACAATCTGGACAAAAAGAACCTTCGTAATAACCGATCCATTGGCCATTTTTATGCCGATAAATGCAAATAGTTTCTTAAATGTTATCAATAATTACTGTATTCCAATTGCAGTATGAAACACTAGATGGAAGTTTATTTCTTGTACATCAACATAAAAATCTTCACCAGTTCTTTGTTTCTTAAAGTTTCTATGAATCAATGTGTTATTTCGTCCGTGAAGTTCTGCTGATGACGCGGGAACACTTATTTTTATTCGCATGTCGATATTTCATCTGAGGAAAAGTGAACCTCGTAAAACCCGAATCCCATCTCCAAGGTTGCCTCGCGAAGGTTACATCAGGTTATCACTTAGGGTTATGAGTATTCAAATGAATTCCGAATTCTTATACTATCAATTTTCTGAATAATGTTATTAAGGAAAAAAATTGATAATAGCGGAACAAATTCAGTGAAATTTATTATCTCGTATCTGCATTATTGCATAAGTTTTTCTAGATTGGGAATTTTTAAATTTGGTTCAGTTTATTTATTCATATTTACGTAATTATACTGTACACCGTATAATTTTCCGATACTATTTCAAACCCTATCTTTTTTAACGTTTTTGGAACTACTTAGTTCTGTCCATTTTTAAAAATTAAATCTTTATAGTGCAACTTGAAACATCTAATTCATGTGTGTCTGAAAAAATAGCATATTAAATTTCAAAAGGAAATAAAATAGTGTGTTTATCAGAATGTCGACTTGAAATCTAATCAGTTTGACTGTTTCAGTTATAATCATAACCACTTGTTTTTTGACGTCAGAGAAATATATTTATTAGAAATTGCACAACGTTTCGTTGCTATTTCGCGACCTCTGCAGGTAAGACGTTTTACAAAAATTTGATAGTCAGGGTCGTGTTCCGATGACTGCTGTGGGCGAAATGCATAATTTTAACGTTTTGTAATTTATATTATATATCTTTTTCTGACGTCTAAAGACTGTTGTTCATTTATAATTTTTCTTAAATAGAATATATATATATATCATAATCAGTTGCTCTTTGCCAAGTATAATTTTTCCATAATTTCCGTAAGAGACCCAATTTTATTTCGGATATGAACTTAAGCAACGAGTATTCAGTATTAATAATTATTTACTCATTATCCTGTAAAAAAATTATTATGGCTGTAATTTTTAATAAGATTTTCATTAAATACATACATATTTCATTATAATATAATTTTTATTTTGAACGTATTAATGGTTTTTTGGGAGTTTCCCAATCAATCGTCCCATTACACTTGCATATGAATAATGCTTCTTCCATTCATAACGTAATTAAATTTTAATATATGTACTTCGCACGTAGCTGCAGTTATAATTTATTTTTCAACTATTTCTAATTTTTTTACTTTAAAATTGGAATAGGCTTTCTTTTACGTAAAAGTAATAATAGTTTACAATATTTCGTACTAAAGTAAATTCAATCAGTTACAGACTAATAAAATAATATTTACGAATGAATCACACACATTAAAATGTTTTGCATGCAATACGAGACCATCTGATTCACCAATCCGATACTGTAATATTTGATACGATAGTTGGTTTGTTTCCTTAATTCCGTGATTGAATGAATACTTCGAAGAAACGCAATGTTTACGTGCCTTCCTTATTAATCAATGTTTTTGGTAGCTTATCGCATGATCTGAAGGTGCTACATTCCTTATTGAGAACACAAAACCGCCAAGGTCATTGTGAGAGGTTGTACTTTCACTCCTACACACGTAGACGGTTAAAAACATTGCTGAGAAAGTTACGTAACGTAATCTAAACCGTGGCGCTTAATCGATCAATCTCGTTTACTAGCCACCAGCATCGACGATAGAAAAAAATACGTATTAAACCGAAAACATTTTTAATATGGACTGTTAATATACAGCATAGATATTTAAAGGTCAAGTTCCGTTTCGGTAATGTGGCTATAGTCGATTCATATCCTTATGATGATGAAATTTGCTTTGAGTCCTTGGTTGGTACGCGATGTAACATCGCAAGGACGAGATCTGTGGTTAAATTCGCAAATAAACTTGTTTATACTATCAATATGTTATGTTTTGACCTCCAAAATGAATTTAAAAAATCTCAGTTAACTCGTGACGGTCATTTTTAATAGCATCATTTTTATATCATACTGCTTTCCCATGAGGATGGAAGCTAGAGCTCAACGGAGGCGGTGTTTACTAGCATTTAGAAGGAAATAGATGAGATAATTAGTGTAATGCTGTGAGTTTGGCTGCAAAGAGTACATAAACCTATCTGTTAATAACTTACAAATATAACCAATGTAAGTTAAATAGAGACGACCAATTTTAAATTCATTTCACAAAATTTATATTTTTAGTCCAAGGAATCGCCGTACTGAAGTGCGCTATCACTTTGTTATATTCTTTAAAACTTGCAGACATTGAGTTGTTCCGGTTCGCTAAGTAACCTGAGAATAATCAAATTTTAATTAAAATATAATAATGTTTTCGTCTCTATAGAATAAATTATTGACAAGTTCAAACAGACAATTAAAAATTATAATTAAACAAATTTAATTAAACATGTTTCAGTCCTAATGTGGAACCTCATCAAGTTTAATAACAAGGTATTAAATTATAGATATGTTTGTACAAAGATTTATGGTCAAAGATTATAAAAATAGAGATGAAATAACGAAGATAAATAGTATAAAAAGGTTGGAAGATTAAAATAATATAAACATTAATTAATAAATCAGAGTCCGTTTTGACATTTGAAAGAATTTTTATTATGTTTAATGTGTGGCATTTCGGAAAACTATTTTTCATTTGTAATTGCTATTTTTATCACAAAAATATGGTCATATAAATAAATAGACGGTCTTGAATCAGAAAAGTAATTATAATGTTTATTAACAAATTAATTTCTCGTTTCGTCCTCTTTTGGGACCCAATAAGGGTGGACAGTTTTTAATAACTTTGTGTACAGTTCAAGAGTAAAATTTAGAGGAATGATTCTGCTGCCTTTCCTGTTGTAAACGAACTGAAGCACTCCGCAAAAAATCAGCTGATGAACTCAAAAGCCTTTTTGTATAATTCTTACGACACTTGAGTTTTTTGAATAACGTGACGAAAGCAACAAGGATTGCAGACACGTCGTTTGTTATTCATTTATCTATTTATTGATCTAAGCAATAAATAGTATTTTCTGAGTTTCTTCTAATGTGCACGATTAAAACCGCGAATTGCTAAGATAATAAACGGTACATACAGTACATTTACAATATAAAAATAATAATAAATGTTATTGTCAGCTTTACTTGTACATACAAGTTGCTCATATTTGTAGCATAAGAAAATAGAAATTTAACTTATTTCCTAATACAACTTTTAATCATAATTCAGATATCATGTACATAACCGAAATGAAGCGAATTACTCTCATGTCATTGCAGCATTACGTTCTATAAAATACTAAAAAAAAGTAATGACATGTTAATCCAAAACTAGGATAATGTTCAAATGGAAAGTATGGATGTTTACAGGGACAAATTGTATAGACACTGGCCAGAATCAGTCCAAACCTATAAAAAAACATCTGTTATTATTACATAATTAAATAATAATTGTCATATAAGTCAGAATTATAAAGTTGAATGTAAAATTACAAATTTTTCATACTAAATTTATAATGTAAAATGTTTTCTCTCTTCAATTAATGACACTTCGGAGAACTTATGTTTCATTAATATTTATATTATACTTTCAAAATATCAAATAATTTTCAATTTAAATAATAACATTACATTTACCTACAGACGAGTTACTGGAAAATATTGCAATTCAGTACAGTTGCTGCATTAATTTCATCCTGTCAGTAAATATTACATCTAAAGTTTGTGATTATTGATTAATTAATTTTAGTGAAACTTACGAGTAGAACAAATGACGTCCGTTATACTCTTTTACGTGCAATGCATTCTTATCGATGTATTATACTTTATAAATTGGATTATAGAGCGATATTTAGTACACTATTACGGAATAATATTTTTATAATTAAATTCGACCGAAAGATCCCGTAGGACCCCAAGTAAGGACACCATGATAATTTGAATCTCTGCATTATGTCTTGGCTTTATAGTTTCATCTCTCATATATTCGTACTCTTAGTGCCCTTAATAAAATGTCAGTCTAATTGCTACGTTATTCCTTATGAAAACAAGGATGCTAAAATTCCTATGCATTTGTTAAGTTACGAAAAACGTATTTAGAATTCCTCACTTTCTTATTAAATTTTGTGTTTCGGTTCTACTTTAATAAATTATTCATGGCTATATTGATAACTGGATAAAAATATATCAAAGGCTAGAACGAAATATTTACTTACTTTCCATACTTTTGCTTTGTGATAAGGAATGTACGTTATTTGTATAACGCTGTGATAGATATGAGGAAAATCGCAACACAACTTTTTGGATTAGTAAGAAAAGAGATTTAACAGATACGATTTCGTTCGCTGGAACGATATTATATTCCTCACCATTATGTCAGGTAATAGCATTTGTTGAAGAAATTCACGAACTATTCCTCGAAAGTGAGCAGACCTTCTCAAAATCTACATCACTTCCCTTTACGACTTCCACGTAACGCAAGAGGCGGTCCGTAAACACTGGGGATGTCACGTAATGTAACATTCAAGTATGAGAACAATTACAAATGCAACAATGGCATTTTCACAGTTTTGATAGGACAGAAAGCAACACGGCCCATTAAAAGGGAAAAGGGCCAAAAATTCATCAGCGAATGACGGCAGTTTATATTAACAACATCTGGGTGGCCAGCGTTGCCCGTGTAATTATTTATATAACCCCGAAAAAGTATTTAATAATATATTAACCTTTAGCAAAGAAGTGAATTAACCTAAATCTAAATGTTCCTGCATTAATTCACCAGCTAAAAAATACATTAAATTTTATTGCATCAATCCCAACAAACATACCTCAAAATATCTTTACGAATAGAATTCTTAAATATACTCCTTGAGTATTACAGCTTTCAGATATTACGAAATATTAGATTGATGAAATTGTTATCTAGATTCACAATGTAAACAAATATATACGCCATATCGGCGTCAATAATGTGGCGCGAAAAATAGCTTCTATTTTCCGCAAGGATCGTAAAGTATTTCGTATTGTTTTTATTATCATTCCATGGAGTATTGCTGGATAAAATTATACATTTTATTCAATTATAGTATTTCTGCTTAATTTCATTACGTAAAAAGGGTCTTATTTCCTTTGTTCGTCCCTTAATAACGTCTCTCTCTCTCTCTCTCGTGTGTGCTGTGAAGGCTTGGCACAGTAATTTAACACATAAAGATCACATTCTTTTAATTATAATTCTTTCCACCTTTATTCTAGGGGTTACTCATTCCTACAGTACCGTTTCTCGTGCTTTCAAGAATATGTGTACCAATTTTTGTTGCAATCTGTCCACGCGTTTAAACCTGTATTGAAATTAACTTAAATACACACATACATACATACATACAAATATACATCCTTTTTTTATTATATAGACTAAACGTTTCTCAAACTTCCCAGTGATCGCGAAGTCATTCGAGTCTCTGTATAGAAAGTTATAACTGCTTGCACATCCAAAATATATTTAATATAATTACAGAGATGTTTAAACTACTTTAAAGCCATAAAAATTATATGCGAGGGATATGCAACAGCAAAGATAATAAATAGAAAAGTAAAGAAAGTGATGGACATTAAGAAGGTCAGGCTCTTAATATTTGCCCAACGCCCTTCCGATGACTCGATGCTCTTGCAACATTTTTCTAGACAAGTCTGGAAGTTAAACAGTACTAAGTGTGGAAGTAATTGGTGTCTGTTGTAGAGTTCGGTCACTTGTTTACAGAGTTAGCAGTCTGGCGTCTCCCTTACACAACGCTCAAGAGAGTGGATTTGAAAATTAACGACAGTCGTAAGTTTATTACAGAGATAATATTTGTCGTGTGTTTCACTGCGATATTTGGAAAAGAACCAATGTCAGCTAATATTGGAGACAGAGAGATTAAGAATTTACACGAAGAGATGGCACTCTATGTACGTGAGAGTAAAATCTTAGTTCATACCAGTCAACAAGGATTGCAGAAACGTTGTGTGGTATTAAATTTAGCACATATTTTGTCTCTTATTTAGATTTTTATTTATCTAATTTGGAATTATTACCTCTTACCGCAAATCAAGAAATTAGAATGAAACGCATTTTGTAGACATACGTTAGTATTCAAAACTGATGCTTCATGGAAAGTACCCAGAGATATGACCAATGTATGAGTCCAGGTCTAACGTAAGGAACAGTGAAAGTGATTGTAATTATGATGCAAAACACTTAGAAGAACGGAAAGAATTGTGTTCCGAATAACAAGAAACGAACGTAGATACTTGATAGATAAAAAATCAGAGCGTAAAACGTCAACTTAATGAGCCCAATGTTACATTCGGCAACCGAAGATATAACTTAACACAGTGCCATTGCATATCTCAAATAATCGAGAAAGCGTTTTCGCAAAGGGCAAATAAACTTCGATAGAAAATACGGACATAAAAATAGCCGAAAACTATAAGTGTTAAAATAAATATCATCTTTTCTCAAAGTCAGTTGTTCTAATTAAGTATTTGATAATATTATCTGTACGGCAATTCTCATATCCAATTTCCGCCTCAAGAAAAAATCCCCTAATGTTGAACAAATCGAGTGTGCAAAATGAGACTATAATGGGTTACGGAGAACTTTGAATCGCTATCGTAACTTTCCTTGTTACTTAAAAGTTAAACATGGCTATTTAGTAGATAAGTCACAAAATCCCCTAGAAGCTGCAGTTGATAAAATTGCGAGGAAATTTCAGTGAAATTGCTTTAATCTTGCGTTACAGGGAAAATTGAGGCGTCAGTAGTTCTAATCTCGTTTAATGGTCGGAATGTTACGGGTAGAAAATTATTATGGTATTTTTTAAATGTCTCAGAAGTACAAATTTATTGTAATGATCCGAGATATCTTAACGATAAAAGTTTCGTTGAAATGGTAGCGGAAACTAAAATGCTATATAAAGTAATCTAATCGCAAATTATGCAATGAATGGTCCTCGATACGGTAGGCAAGACTTTTACTGAACGTTACTTATAAAAATATCTCACTGACAAGAATTTTCTAGAAATGAAAAAGGATTTTACGAAAAATTTTAATGGTACTAGTATGTTAATAATAAGTAAGGAATTTCTAAAGAACAATGAAACAGTTGCAATAACTTTCGATTTTGAGTATATCACGATCGTTCATATTTATATTTTGCAACTTCGAAAGTGTATTTATTTGATTTGATTCATTGGTTCACTTAGTACACTCTTGAGGAAACAAGAAACGTTATGTATTTAATAAATTGCATAAATAAATAATATATGTATATATATAATATTGATAAAATAAAATACGATATTAATTGAAAAATTGCATACATGAAATTTTTATGAATAACTACTTACATGAAATAAAAATAATAAGAAGAAAACATTAATGGTACTCATGTTTGAAAAAATTGCAACACCATGAAGGACATTCCGGATCTAATTGAATTTAATGTTCAAGCGACCTGTAATGATACAAATTAGCGACTAAAATTACAAGCAAGAAAAAAACAATATTACATGTCAAAAAAACGCGTTGCTATGGAATCAAACAGATTTTGAATGTGTGTCTGAGGATGTGAATTCCTGAATTAAAACCTAAAGTTCATTTGTGTTTGGTGCGGGACGAGAATCAGGAGCGAAACTCCGTCCAATGAAATTCTACAAAAGTTAAATCAGCTTCATATATCCGTCGAATGAGCAGGTCTTGAACATTCTTAACAATTTGTGGGCTGGAATTGTCCTGTTTAAATACAACTCCAAATATACATTGAAGGAAGGAAACGACTTTTGGCTTCAGAGCTTCACTGGTGTACCGGCTTCTGTTACGATAACCAATTTCCAGCAGCTGAGACCGTCTATGATACGCAACCCCAGACCATAACGCTGATGGTTCGTCCACTATGACGTTCGGCAACGCTCGCCGGAAATGGGGGATCATCGGTATAGTACATTAAATGTAATTCATTTTTGAAGATTTCTCCATGGTGTTCCAAACATGAATATATATTGTGGTGCCCGCCAATATAGGTAATGAAATGATCTTAGAAATTATTTTATATTGTATTGTCAGAGAAATATCTTGCCCCAGATATTGTAGGCAACAGTCAGCTTTGCGTAAGAATGTGGAGTTTTCAGACGGTATTGTTGTTGGCGGCGTTTTTGAGGTTGAAACCTTTGACGAGCGTTGAGTTCAGTCTGCGATACGTGCTAGATCGGAGATTTTTTTTGGGAGTATACAATAGGAACCAACCGGTAACAGTCGTTTTGAGTATGTGATATACTGAAACAATAAAGTTCGGCTCGAATCTATTGTATGTAGCAGTCTGATCGTGAGGACTGTTTGTTAGAACTGCTTAAAAACCAAGTTAATGACTCTGCAAATAAGACTCGACGAATGCAAAGACAGCTATTAAGATTATAGGAATGAGAAATTGAAAGAGACAGGTGTGAATTATAAAGAAAGTTGTACTGCATGTTATCGAACTGATTTCATTGGTATAAATCATAGTGAGTTGAATTTAAACGTTATTGGAAAGAGTAATTCAATTTTTTCTGCTGTCAACAAATTTTACTGTTTGCCGAATAAATGTAGCTTGTCTGTGGTGTTAGGCAATCAAGCGCAAATGCTGACTGGACTGTGTAAAAAAGTGTAATACCATGTATGGCCTATCTTTTAAATAATTTGTGAAAAGATAAATAATTGGTGAAGTGAATAATTATGTTATACGAGAACTGCTCTGATGTGTGGTATATACCAAAATTTTATTGTAAACCTAGTATAAAATTCTGAACCGTCAGATTTCAATAGATTTTTATTATGTTAATAATACCCATGTAAGTTCCATTCCATACTTTTAATATTTTTAAAAAAATTGGTTAAATCATTGCGGGTCACTATTACTATTACAGGACCGATAAGCGACCCTGAAGGTTTGAAGAGTTTACATAAAACTGTGTAAAAAGTTTTGTATAAAATCTAATTAAATATAAATGGTAATAAATGTTTCTGTAATTAAAATTTAACTGGTTGACAATTATTTAATTTTCTTAATGATCAATAGAAATTCAACTCGCATACATTTTATTGCCACATTAATTTGCACAACAACATGTTTTTTTTATTTTCTATTATTTGGTTATTACGAAATAAATATAATTAAGAAAATGAAATATTTTAAATTTGAGATGTTTTCAATATTTATATATAATACAAATGCATTTTATTTCCTGAAACTACAATTAATTTTGTGAGAGATTATAAACGCATCATAATGTCTTCTTCCGAATCTACTACTTGGGTCGGCAGCCCGAGACGACTGTCAGACTGTCATTTTACAGGACACATTCTGGATTTTAGGAGTGACACATGGTCAGTGTGTCGATTCTCCCTTCAATCTTAACCCCAGTTTTCGTGACCAGGACGACCACAAACATCCATGACCATGCCGGGATTCGAATCCGGGATTTCTGCAATGCGAGGCAATGAAGTTGACGACTACACTACAGCAGGCCGGCTTTCTTCCGAATCAGTATCATTAACAGACCAAACAAATTATATTAACATTACGTCAGGATCATAATACGAAATATTTAATTTACTAATTCGCAGAAAATTATAAGCCAAATTTTTAAAATTAATAGTTGTTAACGCTTGTCAGAAGTCAGTCTCTTAGCTGAAGTGTGATTCTACTACTTACGAAATTTAAGATTCTCTCATTAACCTATTATTATTTTTGAGTTGTTAAAAGTGGTAGTTACACGTTACTCAGTGTAAATGAGTAAATAAGTAACGCGTATTCTTTCCGTTAAGCAATTAAGTCAGAAATGTTTTTTATGCGTTTTGAGATATCATACTTAAATTTGAAGGAAATTTTCCACAACAACAAAAAAAATCCTTCCTTCTGCCCGATAAAACCGGCAGACGTAAAGTCATAAGATAACATTCTTCTCTACCGGAATAATATTCCTTTTGTTTTTTTGTGATAACTCAACATGGTTTAGTCATTATGCACTCAGACGAGTTAAATACTACAAGTAGCACCACTCGTTTTCAACGACTCATACTATTCTTCAACAGCAGTCGGAAAGGCTTGTTAACAACGATTACAAATAAGTGTAAGTGTACACCTATTATTACAATTCATTGGAAAAACTATTATAAATTTTCTTCATACATGGAAATATGGTTATGATTCAGATTCAGCTATTTATTCAAAGTTTTCTGAAATATAAATTCAAGTCGCAAATAAATCGGTTGTATAGCAATAAAATATAGAAATGTCTACAAAAAAAATGTATAGAAATTTGTATACTTTTTATAATAATGTTTTCTTTTCTCATATTTTGTTTATTTAAATTTATAAATGTTCCAAGTACTAAATATACGTTAATACATTATCTTTATTACACTAATGCAATAGTTTCGCAAGGTATTAAACAGGTTTTGCGACTATATAAAACGCTCAATAATTTTTCGAAACTTAAAATTCTATTTTTTCACAACAATTTAACATTCTAACATGAAGCTAACTTGAAATTTTAATTGTACGAGATATGAAATAAGTTAAAAAAGTTCTTAAGCTATTTTAATGGCTCATTTGCATTACATATCAATATATACTGTATAGGACCAATGAAGTCTCGTCATATAAATCGTCGAGAATAAACAGCTGCGAGGACAATCTTTGCAGTTAATCGCGTCTCAAGTATTCAATTACTCCAGTACTCTGAAAATATACGACCTCGTAATACAGGTAATAGATTTTGCCACTTAATCAAATTGAAATTAGCATTTAGTCACTTGTTTTCTTTGGTTATTATTAATATTTTGAATAGAAACTATTAGGACTACGTGAATGTATTAATTAATTGTGTCGGTGTTCTTAAATATTTATTTCGTTGTCATTACTGGAAATATTATATGTTGTAACAAGTAAACTATAATGCTGTTTGATATCAATTTTTTATAATAACTTCATAAAAATGTTTATTGCAATGTTTTTTGTATATATTTAGTTAATCAGAAATTACAATTTCTATAAGGTAATGTGTTAATTTATTAATTATTCAGGTAATTCCATCGTAATTCGGTACGAGGACCTCTCCAGTAACTATGACTTCAAATAAAACTTTCTGACTCTTCTGGTGTTCTGCTCAGTCACGAGTGGCTGCAGTAGTGTATTGATATGACTTTCTATTCTTTCGTTGGTCTTTCATGCTGCGCTCTTATATGACATCATCGATCCAAAGTATGGCAACGACATAGGTGTCGTTTGTTACGTGCCATGGGACGTCTGTCATACATCTGAGTATTTTGGATTGTTATCTTTGGGTAATGGGGAAGTTTGATTTATTGGCACGTACTAAGAACTCGATATGTCCACGCTGTTTTTTATATATTTTTTTTGCAAACCAGGGTCTTTTTTACGAGACATAAGTGAGATTTTTTACCTAATAGGCAATTATACTGGCAATTATAATGTGAAGTAACTGTTTATTGGATGGAAACATACACCCGTAGTTGCTTACAATGGTCCGTGTCATTGTTTTGAGAGAGTAGTATCTTCCTGGTGGGGCCGTAGCAAGTCATGACCCAGTTGTCCACAGGGCGGCGGCTTGCCATGATTGATTCGGTCCACAACGACAATGGAGCACTTTCCATGCCCAAGGACATGCGTTCTCACCAAACTTCACAATTCCTCGTCTCTAACTGGTCGTAACTAACGGCACACTAAAACGAAACGCAATGCGAAGGTATCTATTCTACGCGCCACGTCTATGTGATTGAGGACCACGTAAATGCGTGGGGAAATGGTGCTCAAAACCTTTTAAAGGAAGTTCACAGTGAAGGTAATCTTTCATCTTTCTCACGCGCGGTCCAAATAGTACGCCACATGGGACCAACTGTTCAAATAGAAATTCTCTCAAAGCGACCGAATCTGGAAAGTCCAACCCAATGGATAATACACATATTTCGTAATGTATCGATCGCTTAGTGAAAATAGTTGTGTGCGAAATAAATTGAGAATTCTATGTGTTATGTCAATATTTTTATCAGTATCCTAAGAAATATGTACTTTTTAGTGTTCATTAGCAATATGTAATTGTCATCTGGCATTTAACTCCTTGATTATGTTCCTTTCCTCCAATAACTTAGTATTCGATTCAAATGCATTCTTACTTCTTGTAGATGATGTGGTTCTTGTTCACTCATAATCCAACGTCTATAAGCTTATTTGAACATTATATATTTGCTTGTTGAATACGCGGTTTTTTCCCAGGTAATCATCACAATCTTACTAGTATATAATCTGGAAAAGTAATTAATTTGAGACTAATCTCTTGATTATTTAAAAATATGTTATAACTTTCACCTTCACATTCCGACTGGGACTCCACACGAATCTTAACTGTACCGGGAGCGTCAAGGAAAACTATTCTGCACTAATATGGTCATTCAGGACCATGCCGGTGACGTTTTAACTCACCCGGTCTGATGAATGTGAATATTCGACTCCGCGAATCCAAAATTCAGAATTCGACACCAATACGGTTATATTGAATACTTTATAATTAACTCCTTCCCACCTGAAATCCATATTGGAAAGCCATAGTCCAAGAGCAAGCAGGTCTCCTATGTTCAGTTGCCGATAACTGTCTTTTCTCACAGGACCGTCATCAAGACAGAACTGCTCGCGGGCTCTCTAAGGTTACAACTCCTACTCTTGCTCGCTTATGGCAACTTTGCCCAAAATGACGTAAAAATACGAAAATTATCCATGACTCTTCGTTGGTTCAGACAAATACTTCTGCTCCGCACGTACACTAAAACTTTTCTCGAGCGTCCTGAACCCTTTGGTCAACAAGGCTCGGCTGAGCCTCACACAATCTTTCAGCACTAACACTAGCAATTATTCTTCTATCTCAATTATCAATTTACACACAATATTCATTCTTCTTTGAAGTCCTAAAATTGGATCCGTAAGATTGTGGTTGTGTATATTGTACATGTCCATACGACGAATAGTGAAAACTCGCGTGTGTATGGGAGTTGACAAGGATAGCGCTTGCATAATTATTCCTGGGTTCAATTCCCAGTCCGGTTGAGAATTTTCTATCCTAATCAGTCAATTCAATTTCATAGTCTTATAGGTGAGCTTTGATTGAAAGAATTTCTTCTGTGCTTGCATTTCTTATGTAAATTCGTATTCTTGTGTAATTTTATATTAGTTGACTTGTAATATTTGCCGGATAGAGGATTAGTGGTGCCATTAAATTAATCTATATCTTCCAAACAACGATCCAGGAAAAACCAGTAAATGGTAAATCCTCTGAATACGATACTATATTTCGGGAAGTTAATAAAGCTAATGTTGTATAAATACGTAAAAAGGATCCGAATCAGCAGAGGAAAAATGTAATATCATGCATTTTTCCCCAGAGCTAATTTAGAATTTAGAATTATATTTGTTGTCTTCAGAGGAAGCAATTTTCATATTCGATAATTTTACATAGTGGCGACGATATGAGACTTTGGTTAAACAATGAGATGAAAAGGTTGATACAGCGCAGAGCAAGTTCGATAACCGCCTCAAACCAGTCGTGTAACTTGAAACCTGCTAAAGAAAGCTATGGAAGCTTATCGAAGTATTTTTATGAGCAGACATCACTCATTATACTTTTGCCCAACTTTTCCATAAAAGTTTCTTAATTAAGAATATACGAGTATGTCTTTCTTATTAACAATATAAAAATGTTGACTTATTGAGAATAATTTTAAGAGATTAAAACGGCATGAGGAGGAGCAAGACAATATTCTGCATACACGTTAAAATTAGTACGAGAACATATTGTGTACAATAGAATAAAGTTTTGCTCAATTACCTGGGAGTTATTATAATTGACTATAAAAAGGTTTAAGTTATAATAAGGCGCAATCAAGTCTCAGGTTGGCCTTCAGATAGACGTAACAGCCATTCTTCCTATCCTGTTTTCCATTCAAATATCGCACACAATTCAGAATTCAGGTTTCACACAATGTAGTTCTATCGCAAAATATTTACATGAAAATAACTGTCTTTGCTTACTATCTAAGAAGGTTGTTATCTAATTTTCATCAAAGCAGAACTACCGAGTTCCAAAGCTAATATCTTAAGGATGTTTGTTTCCTAAGTTGATTATAGAATGTAGAAACGGATAAACGCAAACAAAATGGTAACCAAGTTTAGTGGAATATTTTGTACTCATTGAAATACACGGTTCACAAACCCGTACGATTCTCACGTTTTCCTCTCAGATTCTGACGATATAGATTAAAATATCTCAGGAATATTCTGAGTTAAAATTCTGTCGAAATTCAAGTCCCACGGTAATCTGAAGTGTTGTGGGTTGATCCTTAGAGAAGTTATTACCCACAATTATCACCGTTTCGCGGCAAATTGAACAATTACACTTGTTTTCCAGCTGCAGGTCAAGGACTTGCTACCATATCCTGGTCATTCTCGAGTTCTTCCATTCAGTTTTCGTGGTGAATAGTGAAGAGGTTATTAATCGCCTCAGCAAACACTTTGAAATGATAAAGACAACTTCTCTAGCAATCCTACCTTGATAATTTGTCATATAGGCAGAATGAGATCAACTTTCCTTATAGTATTTTGCATTTTGATGTACACCTGGAGACTTGACTATGTGATTTGGGTAAAAATTATATTTCAACACTTACTAATTTAATCAATCGATTTTAAGTAAATATTAACACGTTTGTTTTTTGTCTTGCGTAAATCGGGAAAAAAAGTCGGGGTCCACAAAACCCGAGCGTCTCTGGACAAATGTTGGGAGATTCACAATAAAATTGGCTATATAGAGGACGTTCAATAAGGATAATTTGCCTAAAAATTGTTTTCTACCAGAAACCTGTAACTCAATATTAGAAACGAAGATTGCAGTTTCGTAAAAAAACAACTCAGATTAAATTTCTGATTTTCAAATTCAACCAAAAACATATTCAAAATCTTAAATAGTCAATAATTTTCTGCATTTTAATATTTACGTATTTTCTACGGTTAATTGTAAGTAATCCATGATAAATAATCGTTAATCTAACGGAACTATAATTTGCACGGGTACAAAATTTTCTTTTAGAATTGTTTCGATATTTTTTGTACGTATAAAATTTTAAAATATAAATGTGTTAAAAGTTTGAAAACACTTCAGAATCAATCAACGAATTGGAAATATTTTTTGGCAATTTTTAGTATTAACAACATTAATCATTATGATTTACACAATCTGTATTTTGTGAGAAAACATCGCAAAAAAATCTATTCACATAACTGATTCCAATACGCCAAGAAAACTTACTTAGTGTATGAATACAGTTACATAAACTAACATCTGCCAAACGATTTTCGCAACAAGAATTAATATTTCCAATTAGTATAAACTGTAAATGTATCCTTCTCTTTCCATTAGTTCTTAATACAGTGCGATGATTCATTCGTTACCATGCACTTCAGCTCTGAAGGTCAGTTCTATTATATTTTTTAAGTTTCCCTTTTGTGTCAGCTTTCGAAGACCGTAAGACAGACGTTCTTTTATTTTTAAAGGATCAGGATGGATCAATTTCGACCGGACTCGCGCTTAGTACACGGGTACTCTATCACTCAGTCTTCCGAGTCGACTATCCATTGTATAGTCTGAACCCGGCATCAGTTACAATTCACTAGCTCACATATTCAGAAATAAGAGAAGGAAAGATTTCAAACAAATCTGAGACATATAGGCCTATATGTATGTGTTTTGTTTGAAAGCTTACCTTCCTTTCTATCTGAATAAAATTTATTTATTTTTGAACACATTGACTTCCAAGGTATATTTCGAATTCCCTGTTCCAGAAACTACGACATTTTCCAGAATCCCGGTGTAAAAATCCAATTTAATTTCAACATATAATATTATTAAAAACTAATTATAGTGCATAATAATCATTAAAAAGCATATAGAATTATCACGTCGAATTACTACAAAAGCCTGAAAGCCGAGAATCGTTTTACTTCTGTGAAGGCTCTGGAGGATTGTTTTAAAAATTATCACAAACAATAACAATATTCTTTTCCTTGTTGATTTAGAATAAACTTTGTTTGATAATATTCTCTGTTTATTAATCAATTTTCTGTTCATGTAAGGCATCTTTCATTTTTTGTTCAGTTCCGGGAGACAATATAATCATACTTACACTAATATATCAGAAATTTAATCGTTGCTTCACAAAAAATGTCAAGCAAACGACTACAAGATAGCTCATATTTGGCGTCGTGGACAAGAACGCAAACTAGGAGTTATCTCGTAGTTAGTTGCCAGTCAACGTGTTAAGTTACTTTATATTTATGGCGAAGGGTTTTCCAGTATAATTTATCCGTAATTTAGATGTTTTTATTCAATTATTCCTCTACTGAAGAAATACGTCAAAGAAGAAAAACAAGCTAAAATATATGATTAACTTTAAGTCAATCATTATTTTTATCTATAAAACAAAAATTTAATATGTATCTAAATTGGCATAAATTGTTCTTGAATTTTGGTACACATGGAAAACCTTAACAGACTGCTGAGATAACTTAATATTAAAATACAAAAATTTCATGCTTCAATATATAAATAAAATCATTTAGTACACACGTAGCATTAGAATGAAATCGTTAAACAAGCTAAAATCATTTGATAATAATCCAATCATATCTGCAATTATCCAAAGAGGGCAGTTGCTCTTGGAAGGCGGTAACAAACTGAACCACCTTCCATACACAAAACGCTACATGCTCCCAAAGACAAGTCTGAACCCTTCAGTAAGTTACACTAGTGTCAACAAAGATCAGATGGATTTCAAATAATCGTCCAATTGCAGCAGTATACCTCAATTTCTCCACCAAAGCCATTATTTTTCGGAGCTGGACAGACAAAACATGCCATGACGCATCCGACTCCATCGTGTATTTGTATGAACAAATTATTATGAAGTCTTTTACAAAAGAAACTCATTCATTTCATAGTGTTAGCTGTTTATTTTTTCATAAAAGACGTAATGTTACCCAGCATGCAATTTAACATTTACTTTAATGTCCGTTTCTTTGTTCCCTGTAGAATGACGTCCAATTAGGAGTGATGATTCCACGTATTTCGTAGGTTTGAGGTGCTAAAATTCGAAAGAGCAGCTGAGCAGAAGTTGTTCAAAAGCAGAGATGGTGTTGTTGAAGTTATAATAATGTTCATCTGATCAGATCCACGTTTATATATACTTCATGATTATTCTATTGAACTGGAAGTGTTCTTTAGTAGAAGTTTCGACCCTCGACTTCAATTGATGATCATGGAAAACCAGCAACAGTTTGCCTATCATTAATACCAAACATCCTCATTAGTCCCCTAACTTCGGTTTTGCCAGGTTCAAATTCTTGCCACGATTTTTAAGCCAATGTTTTGTATCCAAAACTTTGGTACAACCTGAGAACAATTGTTGTCAATTGATGATCATGGAAAACCAGGAACGGTTTGTCTATCATTAATACCAAACTTCCTCATTAGTCCCCTAACTTCGGTTTTGCCAGGTTCAGATTCTTGCCACGATTTTTAGGCCAATGTTTTGAATCTAAAACTTTGGTACAACCTGACAACACAGCATCAAGTTAATACTGCAATTCAGAAAATTTCCAGATGAATTGTTGCAGAAATATGTTTTTCTTTCTTTTTCAGCTCAATACCTTACAAATTCATGAGCAACATTTCAGTATAGAACAGGTTTCACATTTGATCTTAAAAAATGAAATTGGGTCTTAATTTCTCTGTCTGTTTGTTGATATTTCGGTCTTGGAAATTGTTCTTTTAAAAGTATCACACATAATTCCCAAATTTTGAAGAAATCATATTTTATTTAATTTTATTTACCGTCAGGAAGTCAGCGGCCCTCTTATTATGCTGAATTTTTTCACTTTAAGCAGAATATTTACAAATATTTTACTTTGTGGCAGTAAAATCACGCCTACCTCGTTACTATACAACCTTCTCTAAAGCAAAATCTGATCTGGAATTTTCAAAACCTGCATTGTACCCTTCAACAATTTTATTTTCAATGTCCATGAATATTACCAGCAGGGTTTAAATTATCTTAAATAACCATGAATAACCCGAGAAACTGTGCCGATACTGCATTTAGTTGTGTATTAGCGGAAGCGTCGTCCAAGATCATCGATTAAAATATTACACATTCAGCTATTTCATGAAAGTCACACAATTATCCTTAAAAAAAAATACTTCTAACTGGTTTATTGCCAAATCTGTTAAGTATGGGTGACTGTTTACCTAAACTGAAAAAATGTGTACTTTTACTTTCAAAGTTCTGCAATTCAGCTGACTAAAAAATAAAATGCTTGTGACGGAAAACAAGATGACTGTTCTCGGAATCAAGGTCAATCGCCAAAATGTGTATTCTCCTACAATATTAAGTCTCTAAACCGGTTCCTACTGTTGTTTTTAAAACTTTCATGTTCCTGGCTTAGTGACCAAGTAGCATTGCCTGATTCGAGGAACGACACAAAATAGGGTAAACTCAATTTCCACTTCAAAGAACAGAAAACAAACAGAGCACATGCCCGACGAGTTTCCGGCAGCGGATGTTGGATCGTAGCGGATGTACGAGCAGTAAGCTGGTCGCTTGGATGCGCAGATAAAACCGACCTGGTCGAAGGTCATGAATCCATGACAAGCCAGATAGGTGCGATAGGTCACATCTCATTTGCATCTCTCATACGCGTGTTGTTAAAATAACTCGCGCGGAACTGCACCTCCGTATATGGTCACCAACACAAAAACTTCTACTTCTTCTAATAAATCAAATTGATCTTTGTGTGTATATGTCTGCCTGTGTGTATGTTCTGCATGCATATTTAAACTCGTGAAACAATTTCTACTAAATTTTTAATACGCGTTCCTTTCGACCCTGAAAAATAACAGATTCAGGGTAAAACACAATTATCACCCTGGTTTGGCGGAGGGTGGAAATTTTAAAACACTCAAAAACGACAGATATTTGGGTTGAATAAATATTTTTCAGGGTAAATCAGATTGATAATATTTTTCACTATATTATTTGTGAATAATTTCAACAGCATTAGTCATGAGAAGGGAGCACCAATAGGGGTGGGATGGAAGTACGTTACATTAAAATGGAAAAACGACCGAGAATCATGTCTATTCTACGGTTATGTAAGTCGCTGAGTTTAATTCTGGCATTCATAATAAGAGTTAAGTTGTAGTTGTTGTGGTAGGAGGGTAAGGGTTAGAAAGGCCGTTACATATATAATACGAAACAACCGAGATTGTTGTGCAATTCTGGGTTATGCAAGACACGGTTTAATTCTGTTAATGAGTATCGAGGAGTTTCTACTTTTGCTTTTGGAGTTTGTTGCAAGTAAAAATCCCCGGTTCATTAAGAGAGTCTAAGATATTTCAGTAACCGAAACAGAGAGTAAAAATATTAATATACCTTAACTTAACTGGAGTATTTACGACTCTCTTAAGGTACCGGAAGTAACTCTGAGTCTTATAGGGAACTGGGAGTATTATTTACTCTCTTAGTACCGGTATTAATTTTTCTCTCCAAAATTACCAATAATATTTTTGACATTTTCAGGTTACCAATGTTATTTTTAAGTCTCTCGATGTACGGGAGTATTTATGATTCACTAAACAAACCCGGAGCAGTTTTCACCATACCTTGGTACGTGAAGTAATTTTGACTTTCTACGATTACCTGAAGTATTTTTACCTTCTTAGGGCACCGTGAGTATTTTTTACTCTTTAAGGTACCGAGATTATTTTTTCATCAGTTTAGAAACCGGGGGTATTATTGGCATTGTCATGATATCAGAAGCAATTTTGACTCTCTTAGAATACCGAGCGTATTTTTTACTATATTAGGGTGCTGGGAGTACTTTTGACTCCTGGAATACATCTCACTCCGTTTTAGTACCGAGAGTGTTTCGAATAGCTTGAAGTATGGAAGTAAGTTTACCTGTATTAAATTAGCGACTATATTTTCTCTCTGTCTCTCCCCTAGCGCTTCGGAATTATTTTAGACTTTCTTAATGAACCGGGAAATTTTACTTGCTACAAAACCCGAAATCAAAAATATAAATTCCTCGAAGCTACCGACGGAAGTTCTAAATGCCGTTTGCCTTACGCAGTCATCCGCTAAACTACGGAATGTTCATCTCAAATTTGTATGTTTGCGATAAATATTACACTGTGAATACACGGAAATATTATTGATAAGCAGATCCAGGATAAGACAATCTAATTGATTCATTTTTACAATAGCTGGTAAACAAAAAGACTAGGCATGTAGGAAAATTTTTCATATATCATTTTTTTAATTATTTCATATTTATTACGTATAGTATTTAATTTAGCAGTTATTTTTGTCAGTTATTTCCCTATTTTTATTATATTGTTTATTTAATTAGATAAGAAAATAACCAATAAAATAGAGAAATTAGATTAATTTAAATAAATAAATAAATAGCCAAATAACAGACAAAAATAAATGCTAAATAAATAAATACCAGAAGTATTAGCTCTTTTCTGTCTGTTATTTGGCTATTAATCGGTCTAATTAGTATTCTTTTAACAAGGACGTTTTATATATTATAATTTATTACAATGTGTTTGACTTCACATAAAAGGAGCTTTGGTTTTACGTTGAAATATGGTGAAATAATAATAAAAAAATCGTTGACTATCAAACTTGTGCAAACAATTTACTTAATTTATTAGACTTGGAAAGTCTTTAATGCATACCTTCACCGTCTACTATTTTCTTATACTGGTACAGTCTTAAAATTTTACTTTTATATCTTAACTGTAGTTCTCACAGAGATTATTCCATCTGTGTCATAACCTCTCAATATATATATACGTCTTCAGTGAAAAATGGGATGTTATCAGCCTATGTTACAGTCCGACTGTTTCATATATCATCTGAGGGAAAATTATAATGCGATAAACCAAAAGGAAGGACTCAAACTAAGTATTTTTATGGCCATAAGAAGTTGATAACAGACATGTTTTTATATGATACGAATGGCAATGGCCTATTACTGTGTCATGTTTGTCATCGTTGTATGCTAGGTTGTTTGACCTGTACTATACGCACTTGAATATAATTTTTTCACAATGTCTTTGGTGTTCAAAAATTAACCGTTTCCCTATTCGCGTTGAATTCCATCAGTACACAGATGCAGTTTTTACCTTCCTGACTTATTGAAACGTTTAACAAACATGTAGGAAAACAGATCTATTCTCAGCTTATATTTATTTTCACTTAAAAGTTATTTAAGAGCCGAGAATTGTTAAGTAGATAACATTATTTTAGTTTATTCATTAAAATTTAATGATCGTGTTATCGTAACATCATCTGAGCAAAGTAAATATGTATTTGAATACATACTGTTTCCCTTATCTGCGGAACAACATTCTGTTTGCTAAATGTCTTAAAGAGCACTTACTACTTTTATACACAGCAAAATATTTTAATTTGGCCTCCGAGCAAGAGATTGTTGAGTTACAGGAATTCAAATAGATAATCAATCGTAGTGTTCACCTTAAAGCGGCGCAGGATAACGTTAGAAAGCGTAAATCATGTAGGTCAAGTGTATGTGAAGCTAATAACGTCGTAGTATCAGAAACTGCTCTTGACCTTACGGTTGTTTTCAATGAAACGTCAGTAGGTAACACCGACGGTATGCAGACTATCTTAAAATAATGTAATGAGTTTCTTAGCTTTAAGGTAAAAACTATTTTTGGATATCATGGTCAACAATAAACACTTTTCTATTTGAACAAATAAAGATTCGTTGAGTATCTAATTTTTTCTGAGCGAAATATACCTTGTTATAATCCATTCGTACTGTTCTTTAAAATATGAAGAATTACAGGTATATACAACATTTATATATATATATATATATATATATAAATAAATATTTTAAAGAACAGTACGAATGGATTATAACATGGTATATTTCGCTCAGAAAAAATTTATTTAGAAATTTATAAATTAAATATTTAGCAAAAGTACTATAATATCAATTAACCTTTATTGTAAATAATATTATTAGTTTCAATTCCAAGAGCAAGAATAAATTAAATATATTTTTAGAGTAACAGGCTACACGAGGGTAATACTAATACTCGTGTAAGCAGCTCACCTTTAATACTATAGGAAGGGATTCAAGAGGGGGAATGCGGAAGGGAAAGCAAGGTAGCCAAGGGTTAACGAAGGAATCCGCTTAAATGTGACTCAGGGAAAATACTAGAAAATCAAGCTCTTAGTACTTGTCCCACGCCCTTCCGATGACTGCAGTGAGGTTTGCAGTGGGGACGCAGCATTCCCTTCTCCAATACGAACAGTAGTTTTGAAAACATAATCACATCAGAATGTGAATTAGGAGTAGTGCAGTATCTTGAGTCAATTAATTATTATGCTGCAATATACCAAACCCTAACGTATCTTTTTGTCGGCCCGTTTGAACGGGATGCACTAAAGCACACCTAAATATAGTTCAATATGTTTTAATATTAAAGCACTGAAGAAATGTTTCTAAACGAAGCTCAGTCATATGGACCATGATACTGAATTAAAACATCAGGAAGGGAAAATCTCGACCGGACCAGGAATCGAACCCGTGAAGAATCCGATCTAGAAAATTGTAGACAGGCCTGTGCTTATCAATAGACGGAGAGTCGACTCGAACAGCGCAGATGGGTGAGTTTCCACGTGCAAAGTGGAGGCTCGAATTCGATTCCCGGTCAGATAGCTATTTTTCCATACTGATCCTATAATTTCATATTTATATTTCTTAATGTTCATCGCAGGTTAGATCATTGCCGAATTTCAAGTCAACAGTTGGGGCTTAGAGAAATTATTGACTACGGATAACTGCACTGTCTTTTGATAAATCAGTAATTCTCACGATAATTTTCCCTCCATTTTCAAGCAGTAATAAATATTTGCAGTTATTATACCACGCTTTCATTGAGAATTATTCTACATGATTTATGCTTTTCTCTGTTCGAACCATTTACGTTCCTGTTTGTTAGTCAGCTTCCAATCATTCTTGTAATATCTGCGCCCCTGACCTTCCTACATGCTCCTCATCCTTTTTATCCGTTTATATTTATCGAATAGTTAGTCATGCGAAATACCGCTATTCGTGATTTATTGTGTCGGAATCTTAACCTTCCGTTTATTTAAACAAGAATACATCAGTGAAGTATCTGCATTTGCCTCGAGACAATTCGTTAGACTTTTCATCCTCAACGATTTACAAGAAACCTTGTTAAAGTTAGTTAAACGTTTGGATGTATTATTTACAGCTGTCAGAAAGGATGCGGTCCCGCAATACGCTCCATAATTTACACGTATATTTTTGGTAACCGAATCTACGTAACTGGACTGGATATCTGTTGAGTCTCGTGTTATACTGAGGCCTATCTAATTTCGCAGCGAACAGGAAGGACCCTGATATCAAGATATGCACTGGATATCGTAACCATATTCGCAAGTTCGCGTACAGGCAAAAACACGAAAAAATATATAGCAATATTTTCCGTGGTTATTTCTCGCAAAAGTGAGCAATATTGGAACTAAAGTTTTTATTATTACACCGGATATTAAGATAAATTACGTAAGTATAACACAGACTGAGTAAATAATTAATCATATTTTTCTTCAAAATTTTCAATAGCGTTAAATATTTCGGAATATTTAAAAATGAATACAAACAATCATATTACTTATTCATATCGAAACATTAAATAATTTACTTTAAACATATAAAGAATAAAGACTACATTACAATATTTTATAGTATTTTCTTTGTTATTGCAATTTCTTGTTTATCACGGGCTTCTATTCGTAGCAGTAACTTCTAGAAATAATTAATTAAAATACTTTTTTCCAGGTGTAGTTTTATAAATTTATTTCACTTGGTACGTATCTAATGATCCCGAACGAGTTCGAAAATTACTAAGATTACTATTGATCTTGTTACAAGATGTTACTGAGATGTATATGACGAATTATCTCATCTTAATAACGACGAACTGGACACCAACAGTAGATGAATCAACGAAAGAAAATTCCCTCCTGACTCAGATATTTCTCTGCCCATGTGTTTGTATGAATAAATCTTAAATATGATTAGGATACACATTAAACCGGTGGCTGCCGAAGTTGACTTGCGAAAGGTACCAATTCGCTACTCAGGGTCAGTCACTTCTTCAGTTCAGAGGCCAGTAGTTGGAATTACATCAGCCATAGTTCGAGTAAATAACCGTGACTGCTTGTGCCAGTTTTGCAGTGCCACATAATTGGCGATGAAACTTCTTGGATTTCAGTAATCGGTTCATATTTACAATCAGTGTCCCTTTATAAATTTCGGTCCATTATTTATTAACTACACCAGAGCGGGATTTAATTACTGTCTCAAAATCTCTCAAACATAATCCTAATATCATCCGTGACATGTTATATTAACTGGTGTCTTATTCGATAAAATTCCGAGAGGTTGCTCGACCTGCAAAACTTTCTAGAAGGCGGTGTGTAAATAAGACGAGATAAACGTAATTTAAGCGACTATCTTAACTAGGAAGCGAAGGCTGAAAACGTGTTTATCCTTCAGATACTACTCAATGCTAGGAATCTTCCTTTTAACTTAAAGAGATTGAAATTTCCAGTAATATTTGTATTATCGATCACGTTCAAAAATACACAGTGACTCTTATTGTGGAGTGGATTTAAGATCACCATGCTTCTCCAACATACAATTTCATGTTCTTTGCTAAGGGAGCGCCCACCCTAGAATTTATTTTAAACAGGCAAGAAGCCTGTGTGAGCTGGTCTCTAAGATATCAACTCTCGCTGGTGGTACTTTCTAGGACAATAGCAGAGGGCTGCCTGTCTCTGTTTTTTAATTAGGGTTCTCATAATCTATGACAACTCGGGTCAGTTTTGAGATAGGGGACGTAGTCTTTCGGCATACGTCAACAGTTTTCTTCTGTTCATTTTGGAACAGTCGGCCATCTGCCTCCGAAACTGTTCGAGGCACGGGGAATGGAATGCTGCGTCTTCACAGAAAACCCCACTCCCGCCATTGGAAAGGTTTTCTACGGTTTGTCCTGCATCACTTTTATTCTTTAAACTACACCCTGAGGGCCCTAGTTAAACCTTAACTACTTTGCTCTACCTTTCCGCATCTCCCCTTTCAAATCCCTTCCTATGTTATTAAAGAAAAGTTGCCACTACGTGGATTACAGTCATGTAGCCTGTCATTCTAAAAAACAAATAACACCACCATCTCTTTGCCCAGTTTCGTACATTACGCATCAATACATAATAAAGAATAATTTTCTTCAAATTAAAAGTCCCAACTAATTTCATTGTAAGTAAAATCATGTAAACCGTGACAGTGACGGGCGATGCGACACGATGGGACATTTACGTGAATTTCCGACCATATTTAAATATTACTAATATGACACTATAGGTCTATATATATACATATATTCAATTTGTAAGATTCGAAAAAAAAGCGAATCGGCGATATTCCCTACACTGCCTGCAATTGAATATAAAAAATTTCGTCTTCATACATTGTATCGGTTTAAATACAATGGACGTTGTATATATAGGTCAAAATAAATTATTATAAAATCTAAATCAATATGATTAAAAAACACAACGTTTCTTCCATAATTGTGACTTCTTCAATTAAATTCAGTTATAATTTATTATATGAAAATTTAGATTAACATCCTTTATTGTACATAAGCTGCGCCCGAAATAGTTGTGCTTATTATATATAATGTTTTAAATTTGAAAATAAATTTTGCACCACTAATAGGCTAGTGTTTCTCACGTTTATATATATATATATATATATATATATATATATATATATTATACTGGCTTTAGAACTTTTGTTGATAATTCTGTGAACTATCTGCATTACAGGCCATAAATAATCCATATAAAAAGAGTTTTATGTTTGACTAATACACATACATTCTAAATGTTACGATTAATTTTGTTAATTGGTCTCGATTCCAAAGTCGCTTTAACATTCAGGGAGGCATTAAAAGTACATCTCGTAGCAAAATATTGTTGTTCTCTTACGAGTCTTAATAGTTAATTAATAAAGTTGAAATTAAATTTGTATATACAAGTTTTTCTTAGCATTTGTATCATTTTCCTTGAGTTGTTGTTTAGAAACTCGCCTGGCTGATCGAGCGAAGTTTTCGGGCTTTCACAAAGTAGCTCCCGCCACTATGAATCAGCAATAACATACACAATTGATGTTGTCTGAGACGCTGGTTTTCACCGGTTACTAACAAAGCATGACCCTGGACATTATAGCAAACTTTTACAACGTAGTTACGGTACGCTAAATGTCTTTGATGTACTACTCCTTCAATGAAATTGTTTACGGGACATCCAGTTAACTTAATAGCGTGACTGAAAACTATCAATCCCATGGTCCGAAAAGAGAGCAAGGCTAAGGTGTCACTCCAATTTTTGTATAGTTAGTTGATCTGTGTTAGAATGTAACTTACAATTGAACTTGAAATTCATTTGTTATATATTTTGAACTGCATGGTACTTATTATTATTTAATACTTCTAATTTCCCACCAGTCTGAAAATTGATACATTTTCGGTGTAGTTGTTAATCAGAAATCTTAAGTTATTAACATTTAAGCGAAGCTGCTTACAGAAAAAAAAGTTTTGCAATAGTGTTGAAAGGTGTTTTCGAGAATAATATGAAAAGTACAATCTATCATCCCATTAAAAATGTTTATTGTCTAACACTTCTGTACATTAGCGCCTCATAGACTATAAAAAAAACATTAATAACCTTCATGGCACTTTTATGGTAGTGCGATATATTCAAGACACTTAAACTAGAACGTTCCGTAATCGTGCATAATAATTAATCAGTCTTTCGAAATCTCATGCAAAATATTCGTTTTATTATAATTCTGAGAGAATGAAGCACGACATCTCTGCAACAATGTAATTCTTCAATATTTCATAACATTACACAAAGACAATAGGGTATATTTCTCATTTTCTAACAATGACTGCAAGCTTGTTATCTAACCTTTATAGAAAAAACTACAGTGTACTCTTTCGAAACAAATATTTGTCAAAGTGTATACTGAGGATAGGATAGAGCTTTGGTCTGTTCTTTTCTTTAACTCGTTACTTATAACTTATTTCCCCCAAAAAAGTATTTTTTTATTTAATACAACTTTTTACTTTCCACATTTACGTACATTAATTACATTATTTTAACATTGAAGTATTAATTTTTTAATTTAATCAAGTCAATAAAACAAACTTCCCATAAACTATTATTTAAAATAAAAGAGATCTAAACCAATCTTGTTTGAATCCATTCTAGTGCATCCATTATTCCAAGAAGTGAGACACGACTCAAAAAGCTAGATAGAAGTCTGTATTCAGGAACGGGATTTGTCAACGTGTATACTGAGGATATGATAGAGCTTTGGTCTATTCTTTTCTTTAACTCGTTAGTTATAACTTATTTCCCGCCCCACCCCCCAAAAAAAAAATTTTTTATTTATTGCTACTTATTACTTTTTGCTTCATCAGTAAGATTATTGCAATATATAATACTGTCTAGTGGTGTGCGAACGTAACTCAGTGGCGGTTGATGACGTCATTTCACAGTACTAATACGGCTCAGGTACACACATGACAGAATAATAATTTTCCTTTTCACCTTATTTACTCAATCGTAATAATAATATGTTTACGATAAATTTCCTACATGAAACAACATAGCAAAACCACGTGACGGCATCGAATGGCAATTCCCGGGAAACGACGTTCTGGAAGCAGAATCGTCAAATCAATAAACAGTTAATTTTTAAAAGGTAATATAAATACCACACAACGTTACTGCGATTCTTGTCCCCTTCGTCAGACTGGGATAAGGATCCTAGAAACGTTGTGTGGTATTTATATTACCTTTTTGTCTGAATTGACCACCTTTCTTATTTCTTATTTTCATTTTTAAACAATTAATTTCCTTTAATAATAACAGACTTCTTGTCTGTCCTTAACAACAATAATATTTTTCTTAGTCTTCTCAGGTTAATGACCATCTAAGTTTTGAGGGACCAATTTAGCAGATCTATTTCCAAATGTTCTCAGGCCAACTGTACCACTTTCTTATTCCCATATCTGGAAACCCTCACACGGAAAATACTCCTGTGGTAATGTGGGTTGTAACGTTGCTTGAGTGTTATCTGATTGATGATTGTCGGTTTCATAACGTTGTCCACATAATTTAGCCTGAAGCTGATTGTTTTGTTTTGCAGTTAGTTAATGCCTTGGGGAAACAGGTGTTCGCAATTTCGGCTACAGCCCACTGCCCCAGTGCTGCGCTTTCGCCATTTGCATAGCAAGACACATTCCAAAGTCACGAGTAGGCCTATTCCCGGCAGGGCCCACGACTTTTCCCCAGTTGAGGAAGATACCTCGCGAAAGTGCTGGCTTTTAAACCAGCACCGGCAATTAACTTC
The DNA here is from genome assembly GCA_037074705.1 of Zhengitettix transpicula. NCBI lineage: Eukaryota > Metazoa > Arthropoda > Insecta > Orthoptera > Tetrigidae > Zhengitettix > Zhengitettix transpicula. Next base: position 27,875,261 of record CM073593.1, on the reverse strand, counting down.
TTCGGGGTCAGAGATTCCGGTCAGGGAGAGATCCAAATTGTAGGGTAGCTGCTACTCTGATGTGAGTCACGAGACTCTGGTATTTAACGCCTAATCGCGCAGAATAGCTTGCCATTCATGTCGAGGCAAAGAACTGAATAATTAGGTCGTATGCAAACCAGTTTGTAGGGCGTCGTATTACTTACGAAAATCTGCCATGAATTTCCATGACGACCGGCGGTAATCCTTTTGGTCTGAACGAAAAGCGACCAGACAATAATGGTCTGGATAAATACATACCGAAGTGGCCCGTCAAATATATTTCCATTCCTTGTACGTCTGACGGGAAAAATAAAAAGATCAGGGCCCGTTCAAAGCACTTTATACAAATTGAAACAAATCAACGAAACAATGAGAAAGGTCAATTAGAAGCTACTTTTAAATTTGATACAGAAGTAATCATTGAGTTTATTGGGCTTCTTATGAGTTACAGGATTTTAGTTGAACTGAGCAAATAAAACGAGATACATATTTATAATTTAAAAAAGAATAGTACAAATATACCACAGCATTGAATTCCGTCACAACTAATATTTTCATATAAAACTTAAACTTGGTAATCGCAGCTAGAAATCATTATTCTCGATTATCTAGACGACCTAAAAACATAAATATATAGGTGTATCAATACCTACTATTTAGAGAGCATGATGAATGTTCAATGTTGAATCCTTTGAGAATTGGCCCGATTTCCAACGAAGCGCTTCAAGAACCCAAAGTGTCAAATTAATAGCAGCGTCCAACAATAAAACAAACACAAGTTTTTAGGGTAACAGGCTACATGAGGGTAATCCACATGGTGGCAACTCCCTTTTAATAGCATAGGAAGGGATTTGAAAGGGGGGATGCGAAAGGGTAGAGGAAGGTAGCCAAGGGTTAACTAGGGCCCCCGGGCTATGGTTTAAGGATCCTACCTGGCAATTCGCCTAAAAGTGATGCAGGGAAAACCCTAGAAAAACCTGCATCAGGTAGGTCGGGCATTTGGTACTTGTCCCACGCCCTTCCGATAGCGGGAGAGGGGTTTGCTATAGGGACGCAGCATTCCCATTCCCTTCTCCGAGCCTCGACCAGTTTATGAGGCAGCTGGCCGACTGTTCCAATAGGAACAGAGAACAACTCTTGCCGTATGCCCAAGATCTGTGACCCCGGAACATACACCTCTCAAAACAGGCCGAGGTGCCTCGGCATGTGGGAACCTTAGTTAAAAAAACCAGAAAGATGTGAAGGCATCCCCAAAGGTAGCCTCCGCCAGAGCTCTCTGGAAAGGTTCACCTGCGAGAGAATTCTCTCGCAGGCTTGCTTCATACAAACACAAGTATCGTATGAAGTGTAAATAAAGTTGATTCGTGGCTGAAGATCTGCGAGTACTGTGAATTATAGCTCGCGAGATATAGAAAGTCGTATCCAGATAAGATACGCACTGCTTTAGTATACCAGTGCCGGAGCTGAGTTTAACATGAACTTTTGTTACTGAAATTTGGTAGTATAAAAACTATACGGAATATTGTCTTCAGTTCATGTTGGACACCATAAAACGTATCCGTTAAAGCTACGAGATGATAAGTAGAGAGACCTCGGCGCTGTCTGTAAATCCTGTTCCTAAGAATATAATTGCTGATTTTAGGAATGGTATTGGCGTAGTTTCAGGTCGTCCGCGAGGAAGCCTTCCCAACTGACGATAATGTTTCCCACCTTCTTCTATTTACAGCTGACGTGACTTGCTATATCTCACGATCTATGCAATATCAGCTAATGATATTATTTTTTATAATTATTGTTGACAGTAAAATAAATATAATAAAATATAAATAAAGCTGAAACTGTGGCTGAAGATTTGCGTGTTCTTTGTTTTATTAAATGAGCTTTGATAGTAATTATTGAAGGAAGTTAACTGTTTATTGAGTTGACGATTCTGCTTACAGAACGTCGATTCCGGGAATTGTCATTCGATGCCGTCGCGTGCTTTTCCTATCTTGTTTCATATAGGAAATCTAACGTAAACATATTATTATTATTACGGTTGATTAAATAAGGTGAAAAGGAAAATTATTCTGTCATGTGTGTAGCTGAGTCGTATTAGTAATGTGAAATGACGTCATCAACCGTCACTGAGTTATGTTCGCACACCACTAAACAATATTACATATTACAGAAGTTGCTACCCGCGCTTTTTTCGGACCAATATTTTCAGTAGATCAATTTAAATGAAAACAAAACATATATATTAGACAAGTTTTACATACGATTTTAATTATTTTAAAAAAACTTCGCAAACCACGGCAGAGATTGGAGGGCGACGCACGAGTAGATATGGCATAAGCGTAAAAGAAATGGCGAAGCTATAGAATTTTCGTTCTGCATTTAATTTTAATGCAGGAAATTTCGAATTTTACAAATCTAAATGTTGCACTCGGTTCTTCAATTGAAGAACATAATGTAAATAAATATTCACCTACGGGAGAAAGCAGTAAGGAACTAAATTTTATTTTCAATGTTACTGGCACTGGTTTAGGCTAAACTGATTTGGTCAACATTGGTGATTTAGGTAATTAAGCGTTTTGGAGAATCGGACGAAGTATCCTTAAGCATGGTTTTTTAAGCAATGCTGAAAGAGCCCAAAGCAACGCATCTTGGCGATACTGTATCCAGTACTTTCCAGACTCAACGACTTCAATCGAGTTCGAGTGGCTCAAACAACTACTCACCCTGGCAGGTTGAGATGAAAAGCGTGGTACTACTGGGTGGTTAACTAAAGTGTGCAAATTATTGTTAGTCAACACATTTAAATCGCATGAATTAGTCACCTACACATTACAAGGAATTTTAGATACAATATGGGGCATTATAAGCCACTAACTTTAATTTAATTAGAATTCAGAAGTTAATACATGAACTAAATCAAATATTTTCGTAATCGCAAAAGGAAGAGTAATGAACTTTCAACCTCACAAACAGCGAGATTTCTAACTGACACCATTCATTTCTCGATATTTCTTCTGAGTTTAATATCAAAAAAACGTAGGTACTATTCAAGCTTCTCTTCGGCTGGGTATAATTTAAACAAGGGCCAATAAATATTGGTAAATAAAACCCTCAGTGTTTATTTCGAGGGCTGGAAAATATTTTGGTATCAAATTTTTTGAAAGTTATTAAAACTTAACGAATATTATAGTGACGAAGAATACTTATTAATAGAACGTAATACAATATCTATAATTATCTGTAATAACCAAATGTAGTAACCAACCATTAAGTCAGAGAAGCTGCTAATTATTATTATTATTGATTCAACCAAAAATCCGAAGAACAAAAATTTCGTACTGTTAGACAGTCTGCTCGTCTTCAAGGATGAGTGATGTAATGGGAGTTACGAGAGTTCAAACACTCCTGGAGACATCGCAAACTTTCAATTCAACACAAGAAAGTTTGCTGTCCCTGCATTCGTATATGAGTGGGGAAGTGTATATCTCTTAATTTACTTCTTTCTTTTTAGATTAGAAACAATTACTCTTGTAATTTGCCTTCGTCGTATCGTCAAGGACGATTGTTAAGTGGAAATAGCGGACCATCAGGAAAATACAACTTTGTACGTACGTCACTCTAGTTACAATCTTGGCGTTATTTGTATTATGTTATCAGTTCGTTTATTAATTTGCTTTTTTTTAAGTGACCATTCTTATCGAAACTTAAAATGTAGTGAGTAATTAAGATATAGAGATGGTACTGGAAATGTTATTAGCATAAATATTTTCCGTCTGTTTGAAAATAATGAATAAGAAAGATAGCCAATACAGGCAAAAATGTAATATAAATACCACACAACGTTTCAGGGATCCTTGTACCTTTCGTCAGGTGCTAAGAAGAGCCTAGAGAAACACAAATGCACTGGTCAGTTGACAACACTCAAAAGCTTTGTTTGTGGTAAAGACGAAAGGGACAAGGATTCCAGAAACGTTGTATGGTATTTATATTACCTTTTTGTCTGTATTGGCTATCTTTCTCATTCATAAATATTTTCCGTCTAGCAATTATACCTTTGTTAAAGCCTCGTATATTCCAAAAGAGTATATCTATATAGGATGAAACGTAAAGCCGTATTAGACTGATTTCAACTATACTGATGGTCCGAATGACTTTCGAAATATAACCTTTCCCGTAATGGAAACGAACCGTGCCGACAACTATGGATTCAGAGAGTAAATTGCGTCGTTAAAGAAATGAATTAAACTGTTGAAAATTGATGACTACACGTCCTTTGTACTCGTATTAGCCGATTCCGCGAATTGTTTGTGGTAAATACACGATGACTGAATTTATTAGATTTAAACTGGAAGTTCCACGCCAATTACAATGAGTAATTGAGGAAAAAAATGTGGAATAATTGTGTATGAATCATACTATGACGTTTTAACGATGACTGTTTTGACCACATATTCGTGTTGCATTTTATATAGCAAGAGTTGGCAATATACAATAACTTGTATACTTGTGTTTCAGGTTGAGTGAGTGTCTTCTCCGAGCACTCGGCTTCAGCTTGCCGTAGAATGGTAGAAACTGACAATGGAACCAAGGTCCAAGCCGGTAAGTATCATTTAGTACTCAGTCACTGGAAGATTAATCCCTTTAAAATTTTTATTTATCCGTTTTCTTAGAGTCTTGGAGGTTTTCAATTTTAATTAAAGAACAGTTATTCGCAAGACAACAGTTTACAACGTGCATTTTACAAAGACCGAAGAAGAATAGAATGGCAATAAGAAAACCGAAGTGACAGTAAAATAACTATGTAACAAAAACTTTGATGAATGGTCGAAGTGGCATTGCCGAAGCATCTTTTGAAGGACTCCTTCGTTAACTATGCGGTAAAAGGGAAAAATAAATACCGAAAAAAAAAATTTTAATGTGGCGCCCAAACGTTAGAGAAACAAGACAAAAGAAGAATACAGCTCAGTTGCAGACACCGACGAATTAAGATACCAGAAAATATTGATTCGAAAAAAAAACCTGTAACATAAAGCAGTATAATTTTTAATAAATAACTATATAAACCGCTATGTAGCACATTCAGCAGTTACGAGAACCCAGATGGGATTAGTTCAAGGAACAGAAATGATCCGACTCTTTTACTGCCTTACTGACTATACTGGTAAATGACAAAGTCATTAGGATATTAGCATAAAATGATTCCTTATCTAACCAAACCTTCCGAATAAAAATGACCTACATATTAAATTATTATGAGAACACTATTGAAATTAAATACAGCGAAAAAATATTACACATTACGGTTGTTCGTTTTTCTAAAATTCAGACGATCAAAGAACAAATATGAACAATTTGTCACAAAATTGTTTTTTATTGAGGTAAATTAAGATTTTATTAGAAGGTTCGAAGATAAGAATTATATTCCGAGTACGATTATCCAAAGCATATTACATCATCAAAAGGTATTATGACACTTACATTTACAAGTTCAATAAGAAGAGATAAATTCAATATCGGGTACTTATAAGAGATTCTAACCGAAGACGCAGGAAACTGAGAGGGTTCATCAGTGACGCCGGGCTCTCGGTATTGGTCCCACGTCGTTCCGCTGTCGCAGAAACAAACACCTTCAATCTTTTACGTGCTTAATACAATTGCGCTTATCAATATAATTGTCTAGTATTTAACTGGAATTATTAATGAAGCAGACGTAGGCTTGCTGCGGTCAGAATCGCTATTTGCAATCTCGATAAACGAAATTAAAAATACGTCTCGCTTTCTCACGCTTCTGAGTACACTCAGATACAATACGCTGATCACAAAAAGCTTTGAAAGGCCGTGAAGGCTACGAGATCGAAGATTGTTGCACTTGCCACGTTACGGATTTTCCACAATTTCAAAATTAATTAATCAGTTCGTGTAGTGCTTGGAAATGTATGAAATTTTCATTTTCGTCGAGAAACCAAGTTAATTTTCACTTAGATTAAAACTATTAAATAGCAGTCCATTAATATATACTGTTCTTGTAACTAAGCTGTTGCCACGCAAGTTCGCCATTTTCTATAGAAATTTGGTTACTAAATTATTTTCTAAATTGGCCCATCCATACGTAGGTGCAGAATCTGACATAAGAAAGCTGGATAATTCAATTCTGAAACCAGAAATTATTAAGGTGAATATTTTCAGAGGAGTGAATAAAATTTTATAAATACCAGAACTAAGAGTGTTTCGTGAAATATGTAGTTTTTGTTATACACCGATTGAACATAATTACTCATCACAAATTATTTTTAAGCTATGGTTATAATTACCTTACTTCAATATAATTATAAATGTATACATTAAATTAGTAAAAAATAATTTATTAACACAAAATTATCATAACGTTTCTTTGTTCAATCTGAGGAGTTCATCAGGCGTACAATTCACAAAACAAGAATTACAATCTAAACAATTAGTTTGCCTATCCAAACTGTTAATTTTGCCTTTCATAGTTTCAACTGACTAATTTGGGGGTGTTCACGCATTTATAATGAGAAATACGGCCCATGGAATAGTTTCATTATCCCAGTAAGAAAAGGAAGGCAGCGTCGTGCCTTTAGAAATAATAAAATAACTTCTAGTTTCATATCATATACATTTCCTTAATGCAAGTCAATTTAGGTCTTGGAAAGAATATAAATTATGCACTTAAACAGAACCCTTAATTTAAACGCAAATCTTAAGTATTTATTAATTATTTTATATTATTTCTAATGCATGTAGGGAAATAATAATGAATTATAAATATTTATTTTCAATAACTTTCTTTCTATTGATAGCAGGAAGACAGCCGGTATTTGCATAAGCACCCTTTCTGACATCATTATATTCATTTTCAGATAATGGCGTGAAGGAAGACAGAGCAAATGGATGCACCAAAGATATCGAGCTAAAAGGTATGATAATTCGTTTAAAGAAAATAATTTCTTATCACGGCGTAAACAAGTGAACTGTACTTTGAAATGAGCGTTCACTTCGAAGACATTAAAGAAGTATAATCGTTGTATGAGTTAAATTTGCATGAAGCAAGTCTGATCGCGGGGAAACCCAAAAAATCATTGAAATAGTTGTTTTTGGAAACTGACGTTTAATTTACGCTAAAAGAAAATACTTTACGATGGTACAGCATAAATACAAATACATTTAAGGCAGTACAGTGTACATGTGAAATTACTTTCCTTTTATTAATATTTTATCATAGAAACCAAAAACTCATAATTATTCCAAAATAACGTTTGGTTCTCAAAGTTTAAAAAATAAATTGTAATTTTTGCATAACTTCTTCGACATTTAGTGGAGACTGTTTATATTTTAAATTTTAACATTCTTTACGAAATAAATTATTTTGTATTGTTTTGCACTTTTTTATCAAACAATCGATGCAAGATAGTAACAATCAATTGGATCTATACTAAACTTTATTAATTAAAATTACAACATACTCTGCCCCGCCGTAACATCCTATTTAAAGTGTCAAATTATTATCGGTTATGATGAAGTACCATCACGAAAAAATTTGTTTAATGAGACAAATTTAAAACAACAAAACCTTCGTTTGCGTAATGTTTGATTAAAGTTGGTACTTGTATCTAATTTTTGTATTGTTTCGTCAGGATTGTCAAACAACGACGTTGAGAAAGCGAAAAGTGCCGAAGGAAACTACGAGAAAGCTGACTTCGAGAAGGCAATCGAACTGACAGGTGAGTTAATACTTTACGATATGTTTTCGTTTTTGGTTGTTTTTTTTTCTTTTCTACGAGGTTTAATTTGGAGTACCGGTGAGATGCAAAAGTGGAGACAGTTTTCGTATTCAGTTAGGCTGAAGTAGGTTGGTCTACGCATGAAGAAGTGTTTGGACATTGATTTCGTGCCTCCTGTTCATAACACAGAATTTTTTGATCTGTGCCTTTTTTCCATCAACTTTAACTTATGTCCTAAAACAACTTCTCCAACATCGATTGCCGGTCCTTTCACAGATTAATGTGTCCATCTGGCATTTTTAGCCAAATTAGCTATGATGTCGCACTGCAGTAGCTAGAGTTTAAGATATAAAAAGAGTCAAGTTTCAGTGAAACTTTAATTTTTTGAAGAGAAACGCTTAAAATGCTTAAAGACTGGACTGATCGCCTGAAAACTGCGTCTGAACGTTTCTGCCCGTCATAGTTTAGTCAAAGTTTGGACAGAGTAGTAAGAGAAGTACAAGGCAAGAAAAATTTATTACTGCAGATCATAATTAGGGATCGTTTGAAATTATCTCTGAATGCGCTGGTCGCTGAACACTGTACGAGATATGGAAGTCGAAGGCCTGTTAGAACATCGTTTCTGCCTGCAGTTAACAAGATTAAACGTCACCAATTCACACATGAATACAAGGATTAGACAATGAAGCATTGGCAAAAGTTATGTAGTCGGATATATCGGGTTTCCAATTATATCAGACACTGAGAATTTGTAGGAAACTTAAATCCCAAATTAAATTAGAAGTGCTCTTTAAGCTGTTTTGGGCAGTGTGTATGGTTTGAGGTATGTTTGGATGGAACATGTCTGAATAGCACAACATAGCTGAGTACCATAGATGATCAAGTTCATCTTATGATGTTCGTGGCGTATCGCAATGTTTACATCTAACAAGACAATGCGTCATTTCACTCTTCTCGTATTATGCAGGAGTGGTTTCAGAACATGAAGGAAACTTTACATTTATGAGTTGGCCCCCGCTAATTGCCAAATCTCAATTCAATGGAGCATTTGTGGGACGAAGATTAAAGAGCACTCCATGTACTGGATTCACATAATTTATTTCAAAAATACAATATTCAGATTCCTCACATCACCTTTCTTCATCTCGTGGCGTCAATGCCAAAAGAATCTATCGCAGTATTGGAGGCAAAACGAGCGACCATGAATTGATGATGGTGTTGTAGCGACATAAAACACCGCGTTAATATATATTATTATTATATGTATTATATATGTGTAATGATTGCGAGCATAAAAAAAAGTGTTTCGATCGCCAGACCGGAAATTTTTCGGAGACAAGGCTCATAAAACCAGACAGGTCGCCGTCCGATTTAAAATATACATATTGCGGTGGTAAGTGGGGTGAGTCTCGCCTCCAAGAATGTATCTAGAGATAATTATTGGAGACGGTTGGAAACAAGTCAGTGTGAGACAAGAATTTAGCAGAAAGTTACTGGCTTGCTGGTGGAGCCTGAAATTGGGAATTTGGCAGTGGAACGAGAGACTGACTTCACAGTATCAATTGGTCCAACGTTGGAATGCGGAAGCAGAGGAGGAGTGAGACATCACTGGCGACGCGACCTGGACAATACAACAGAGGATTATAAATTTTGTAAAACATTTTTAACAACCAATTTACCTCGAATCTGCCAATTCTTGGTTAGGAGATCGTTCGAAAATCTATCAAATATACTGCTCGATGAGAAGGCCCTTAAAAAGCCTGAGGTTATAATTCATATTTCTTTTCATATTATTACATTTAATTTTTATTGTATTTGATTTTAATTGTAATATATAGTTAAATCTAATGTTTATTGCCACATCCATATAAATAATCATTTAAAATTATTAGATAATAATAAAATAACTCCCAATTGGTACAGTATGGTCGTAATAACCTGGTCAGTGTTTTCACATTTTTCTAACATGGTTTAATAAATGATTTAATATCATCGACTAGTTCTTAACATAACTTGACATCTTTACGCAACAAGACTCTTTTTTATTTAATAAAAAAAACAATATCAATTACCGTACCCCAGAAGACGCCATTGAAATGAATAACAGAGTCCGTAGCTTCGGAGAAACCAGTTAAATGCAATTCAGTAGTATGACCTTCTCGTGAAAATATGAATGCAGACAAGAGTAAAATAAAACACACGTGCCTCAAGGTGCGCGTTCGCGGAATATAAAACGAAAGTCGTGATACGACGGAGAATGGAAGTAATCCGTTGAACGAAACTAATGAGCCATTCAAAAGTGTATGGCCTGACTCGATGGCATAAAATGCGTTACATAACTAGTGACAAGAATTGGACCGTGTAAATACGAATTATTTTTTCCAACTTTGGTCGTGTATAAAGTATAACGGTAAATGAAATAAGTTACAGCAACGAAATTGCTTCGAAAATTCACAAATAGAGAAATAAATTGGTACTTATTCTTGAAGTTTTCCTGTAAAAAATAAATTATTAGCCAACGTCATACAAAAATATTTAACTGCCATCGCCCCGCCTCTTTCACAGTCAATGATAAATCTTATTTGCATGTAAATGGCTTAGTAAAATACACGTCGTTTTGCATTCGTTTCTAAATGTTGGAACAAGTAACGTTAATGTACAATCATATAGGAAAAAAATATTGAATGATTTTCATTAATTTTCTTCTGAAAGTAAAAAAATTAGTAGCAATCATTATTTAAGATTCAGACTATCTCGTATAATTTATTCTCGGGCGATCTCGGTTTCATTGTTTCAATTATACACTGGAAAATTTTATTTCGAAAATTTATAATTTTACTGTCTACTCGTATTTGCATGTTTTTCAGTGCATATTATATATTCAAACTATTGTAATTGTTAATTTAACTCTCTTATCTTTGATCTTAATATAGGTGTTGACCATAAATAACCATAAAATAAGTCCCATCATAGTTGTCTAAAAGAGGAAAATTATTTTACTTTCATTTGTATAAAACAATTTTTTAAATAATATATTATAATTAACGTATGTAGCTTAATTAATTTAAAAAAACTATATTAAAGACTAGAATTACTGAAAATATTTTTGAAACCTTTTACAGTTTCTACCTGGCTGTAAGTCTTCATCAAACAAGAAACACACAAGATTCAAAAATATTTTCAGTAATTCCATTCTGTATTCTAAGCCAATTTGTTGTAATTTGTTTTTTTATTTCAACTCGGTTCAATTTTTGCTGAAAGGAACTAGAAATCCACCTAAATCCTATAACCCCACTGATTCTTGAAGATAAAGTGTGAGTTCACATCAAAATTCATAGCCAGTTTGTAAACGTCTTAAATTTTAATGTGAAAAATGTTTTTTTTGTTTGAGCTTAAAGTCATGTAAACTTCACGGAGACCCTGCGATCTTAACGTGAATTTCCGAACATATATTTAAACGATGATAGCAAATATATATATATATATTGAATGTGATTCACCACGACCATATTTCTGACAATGAGCACATAAGAATTCGTACTTTGTATGGCCTTAAAACGATGATGCATGTTCCGATTTTTTCTATATTTTATTTGAAACTAATTTCATTATTTATACGATGAGTTAATTTCTATGACTAAGTATATATCAATTATTTGGTAAATCATTTGAAATTTATTTTTATTGCATCCAAGTATTCTCCAGTTTCGCCCTTCAAGTGAAAATCTGTTAAGCGTGTTGCTGAACGTCATATGGCATTCGGTATCGAATATCACACTGTTGGAACTCAACGTTAAGTTCTCTTACGTATTCCTCCGTATTTTACTTGGACATCACTGGTAAACAAGTTACGAATGCCAAATAATTGCAAATGAATAATTTCACACTTGTGGCAAAATGATCTTCCATTGTTAATTATCCAATTTTAGTTCAAATAGAGTTACACTGTAGGAAAAATTTACTGGTTTAAAATTTTCCATTTTCCTGAAATTAAAGATTCGAAAGTTACATTACTTAGGGAAAATGTTGTGGAACTAAGAAATGATCCAGTATTTGAAACAGGTAGACTTAAAGTGGAACAGAAAATTGTAGATACTTTCATAATCAGGCGACTGATAACTGAGAATAATTTAATACATGATTCTCGGGTTAACAAACTGGGCAAATTTTTGTCAGAACCCAACGTTCGCCGTCAAGTAGACGACGATAATGATATTCGAGAAACGTTGTCTTCTGATAAATATTGCACCCAATTGATAAACCAAGAATCATTTATTAAATAAATACACCGTGAAAGCCTACGTTAATTTTGAAAAAATTTATTTCAAAGCTGAAAATCATAGGAAACCAGGAAGTATGTAATTATAAAAAATTCTGTCTCAGACGTAACACGCGGATATTTCCTCTAAAACTTCGACTTATAATTTTGAGCTTTGAGATCGGTCTAATACGAAAGTATTCTCAAAGTATTCTAAGGTAAGTAGTCGATCAATTTTGTTAATAGATACCTGTTGGATCCAATCTACATGCGTAACAAACTCCAAAGAAAACATATTAAATTACTCGTACATAGAGATTAAAAAGTATCTCCACTTTAGACTTTTCAGCTTCAAATGAATCGTATAGACCTACGTTTTAAATTTATAAAGGCCACATCAGTGCATTAAAATGAGAGTCAGCTAGCCTTATTTTTTCTCTAGTTAAACGTAGTGAATTAATGTACCTCACTTCTATCAATTTTATTATTGGACTTAACAAAGTCGTACAGGATCCACTTTTGTAAAATATTGTTTTACTGGCAATGACCATAGCGCAATTACAATTGAGTAACCACTAGACTTTTTGGATGGTAACAAAACAATGACAATTCTGACTTGAAGATAAAATTTGTTTAGATATGAACTAAGTGTTAATGACAGTTTCTTACTAGTCCGTGTAGAACCATCGCCCTTAGTGAATCGTTGTTTTTGTTCAGCAGCAAAAACAAAACAAAAAAACAAGTGCCGTGATAATTCAGTACTTGTCGTCACACCATACATATTATTAAGCCAGAGATAATTTTATCAGAGATTTGCGTTATTTCAACCAGTAATACTATCGTGAATTATTGGAGAACTTATGTAACTTATTAAACGTAATAAACAAAGTAGTGATGATAGAATTGATGGAATATAATTCACCTTGTCAAAGTATTTTATGTAATGTCTCATCATTTCCTATTGGATAAACCAAATAAAATAGGTTCGTGTAGCCTGTTACCCTAAAAAAACAGATGCTGAGGCACCTAGGCCTGATTTGAGAGGTGTATGTTCCGGGATCGCAGACCTTGGGCATACGGTAAGAGTTGTCCGCTATTCCTATTGGAATAGTCGGCCAGCTGCCTCCTAAACCGGTCAAGGCACGGCGAGGGGAAAGCTGCGACCCCACAGCAAACTCCTCTCCCGCCATCGGAAGGGTCTGCGACAAGTACTTAGTGCCCGACCTACCTGATGCAGGTTTTCTAGGGTTTGTCCTGCGTCACTTTTAGGCGAATGCCAGGTAGGATCCTTAAACCATAGCCCGGGCTCCCTAGTTTACCGTTGGGTTATATTACTGGTTCTGTTGTTTTTTCTCTATTTCACTTCATTAATTATAACAGATAGCAAAAAATCACTGTTTGATAACAAATTTCCAGGCATTGTTAAGTCGGGATTCGTAAAGTTTCAGTATTTCGATCCAATATTTATGAACTATTTGACACACAATCGAAAACCGGGAGTCAGGCTTTTCGTGGACTACCTAAAACTATAGAAAGCTAAAAAAAACGAAAGAACTGTATTTGTATTATAATAAGACCTGGACTAATTCAATTCGATGTTATTCTAAGAATAATAAAGTGGTAAAGCAAGTAAATGTCGTTTACAAAACAGATGATTATAAATTAATTCCAAAGGTGCCAATATTTAAAAATGTATTTTAACAATAATCTCTGATGGGAAAAACAGATGAGCATCACGACAAGACAATTCTTTATGAAGTTTTAACCACAAGTTCACACTTATAAAGGAGGTCACATACAAAACTTTCAGACTTGATAGGATTTCTACCAGAAAAATATTCAGATAAGGACAAGCTAAATTTGTACGAGTAGGGCTTTGACAAAGGTACGAAATAGCTGGCATTTGTGTAGGGAATTATCGCTAGGGAGAGAGAAATCAAGTTTCTATATACTGGTCAAACCTTATGTAGAACAAATACCATAGAATGAAATTAGCTCCTAATTCTAATAATCTCGGTAGATGGGAACAGAAGTTTTAAAATAAAATGTGGGGATCAAAGAACCAGATGTGCGAAAAATTTAATTCTTAAATAGAGCGTTAAAAAGAATAATTAGTTCCTGTAAGAATATGTCGGAAAAGTCTATAAAAAATAAATTTCCGTTAAATTTATCTAAAGAAATTAGTGAAAAATTGAATATTTAATTTAATTTAATTTAATAAAAGCATAATATTAAAAGCGAAGTGAAGTATTGAACAGTAATAAAATTAAAATATTCCATCAGAGTGCTTCGTTTAATTTCAGATGAATTTGAATATTCAGCGAATCAGAATCCAAGTAAAACATATTCATGTTCTAAAGCTCTAGACGTCGCTTCAAACTAATTTTATGACTACTTCCATTATACGTTCATTTATTACCATCGAATAATTTTTGAAACTATAATGTTGTGTGTACAAAATAAAACCGACATTAAGTGTTTGATATTAAATAGGAACGTCAAGTGACCATTGTAAGAAATTTTTATCTCTACTCTTAGGTTATGGCAAATTCCACTACATCCTGCTGACAGTATGCGGCTTTGTGAGCACCAGTGAAGAAATGGACGTAATCTCCATGTCGTTCATCCTACCCTCCGCCCAGTGCGATCTCAACCTCAATACAAAGACGAAGGGATGGTTGAACAGCATAATATTCATTGGTAAGTACAAAAATTTTCCTCAGGCGAATGTAAGGTAAATTTTAAAACTCCAATGTAAGGTTATACCATAATATCTATTCATATAATAAATTTTCTCGATAATACTGTTTGAATCTGTTGTTACGAAATTTAACTAACACCTTACCCCTTTTATTATATAACGAGTACAGAAAACCGTACCAAGATAATACGTCGGAAAACTTTTGAAATGACTGTTGTATAGTAAAAGGAGTTGAAGATTAAAAATACATCCATGATATTGAAACGAAATTTCACCGAGCGAACTAGCATTTGCAGTGACCGGGAAGTAAACAAGTTAGTGTCAATACCGAGTTGTTAGAAGTATATGCCAGATATGCTCCAGATAGAAATCCACGATTTCGATTGACTGATCGACAAGGCATTTAGCGCAAATTAAATTAATAAAAGTAGAAAATCCGTCATTAAAACTCAGTTGTAAAGACTGAGTGAACGTCTTGAGGCCACAGGCATGTCTCATGGGTCATTGGTTTCAATTTTTATGAAAAATTGTGATTCATAAAATTCTAAGCGTTTGACAGTAAAGCAATCCTGCGTTCGATTTGTTTCTGGTTTGGGGTTTTTTGTCGCATCATTGACAAGTTTTTATGAAGATAGAAAACTTTTACTGAAACGTGAATCTACCGAAGAGAAAACGTGAGTCGAAACAGTGGACTTCTACACGAGGGTGAAGTCGACCGGAAGACGATGGCCACTGTTTTTTCGTATTCACGCAGAATCATGACGTCTACAATTTAGAAAGTGGACGAACGATTAATGGAGATCAGAAGGTGCCGTTATTGGCCCAAGAATTAATGAAAAGTCGCCTACATTTGTCCACGAAGAATTTGCATCAAGCCGGTGCACTGTTCCACACACGTGGACTTTCCACTGCGGAAATTCATGAATTGAAATTCGCACTGTTTCCGCGTCCACCAGATTCACCGGAATTGCTCTCCTCAGACTTTTTTTATTTCCTGATCTAAAAGAAATAACTAGATCATTACTGAAACAAACGCTTATTTTCAAAAAATTCATTTTTGGACGGATTGCAAAAGTTGTAGAAACACTGCGGTTTGTGGATCTGCAAGAAGATTTATGTTGAGAAATGAATCAGCATAAAATAGTTTGTTTTCCTGTTGTAAATAGGATGCTTTTGGATTATCACATCAGTTACACCTACATAATTTACAGGTTAAATAACAAACAATAATAAATTATAATAACATGTTACCTGCGTTACAATAAAAATATTTTTAATAAAGCCAATAGCTATGACTTGTTAAACAACATATTACTAGAAAAAAATTACACATTTCATACAAACATTGCAAGTATTAAGATGTCATTCTCGAATACTTTAGTTGGTAAGTTGTTCCAATAAATACTGTAGTTTGACACTCCTGTTAGATTTGACAAATATAATGGTCTTTGTAGAAATATATAGATGCCGTTTATGATTTAAGTTTCTTCCCTATTGAATGCTCAAAGCCTTGACTTTTTTTTTTAATTTGCAGTTTATAGTCGCATTAACCTGTTGGTCATTAGCGACTTACATCTGTTATGTTTTACATTTGCTGGACATTTAAGTTACTTGATATATATCAGTTTTCATAGTAAATTTATAAGGTTGTTTATGGCTGTTGGTGAGTTGCAGATGGGCGGCTATAGTTGATCTTCTTATGTCGCTATATTTGGGGCAGTCAAACAGTACATGAGGAATTGTTGTGGACTCCTTGCATGAGCTGCATTCCGGTTGCGGAGATCTGGAAATCAAGAATGAGTGTGTGAAACTGGAGTGCAATGTTCTTATTCTGGTTACAACAACCTGTTGCCTTCGAGATAGTTCTTTAGGGTGCGATATTTCTTTGATGCTGGTGACATTTCTGAGGATGACTGCACATTCTTCTGGTTTCACTGGTCTATTCCACTTCTCCTCCAGTTCCTACTCTACAGTCCCTGCTGGTGCAGATTGGTAGGTTGCTGGTTCTTCCTTGATTATCACCTTCCATCTTCGCTAGGAGATCTGCCCTGTCGTGTCCTTCTATCTCCTTATGCGCCGGTAGGCAGACTACAGTGATCTGGTTGCCGTTTCCGTGGATTTTCACTATATTCTCTCTAATTCGATTTATACAACCATTTCTGTACGCCGTACTGGTTATTCTATGCATTGCCTCCTTGGAGTCTGTTAAGATGATGTTGTTGGCCTCCGGTGTTTCCAGTCACAATTCCGTGGCCATGAAGATAATAATTCTGCTGTACTGATATATGGATTATGGCTTATAGCAATATATTTTTATTTGCCTGTCGTAACTAAAGCGCAACCAACTCCATTTGAATTTTTGGACGCGTCGGTATAAATAACATTTTTTTATTTTTTATTAATAGTTTATAATGGTCGCGTTAACGACTTGGTCATTGGCTACCCATAAATAAATTACAAATAGTGCTTGTTTACATAAGTATGATGCGATTCACATTGATTCCAATACTATACATACAATTGAACAGTTTGAAAAATTAATTATACATTTCAAAATGTGGGTTTCTTACATTTACATTTTACTATTCACATTTGTTAATTATTTATCATAATAATAGGATAATTAATTGTAATAACTAATTTGAATCTGCCACTGTTGCAAATTCCACTGTACTGTAGTTATAGTTAGTTTTTATTAGGAAGAGGCGTCTGCTTCAAAATTCTGTTCCAGTCAACTACTGATCCACTTGATAGTGCGGCATTGACTCAGATTTTTGTTGTAGTTACTTTCAATATGTTTCAAACAATTAACTTTATTATGCACATTATGCACGATTTTTTTGGTACATGTTTCTGTTGCGTTGTTGCAGGCATGATGGCTGGGGCGTACGTATGGGGTTCTGCAGCGGATTCTCTTGGAAGGAAGAGAGTTCTCATCGCTATCTCCGTGATGAACGCGCTGTGCATCGTCGCGTCCAGCTTCAGCCAGAACTACGAACTCTTCATGTTGTTCCGCTTTCTTAACGGGGCTGCGTGAGTGTCTCAATACTTTACCTCTGTATGCCACCACTTGTAACTGGGACGTGTCATACACCTATTGACAAATAACGGTGGTCATTTGCTACCTGCTCAGCAGAAAAGAAGAAGCCTTTTCCTCATACAAAACAAAGAATTCACGCGGACTGTTGTACTTAGAGCAATTTTACGCTCTGTATAACACACAAAATATTTCCATTCGAATGCTAACCTCAAATACACTTTAAAGAGCTGTGAGTTAATGCAACAGGTATGTGCGTACTAAAAACGGTTTCATGAGTTCGTCCTCGCCAAGTTCTTGTCTAATCCCCGCACTTCCATATAGGGAACTCAAAATTGAAGGCGCAGTGTAACGAATCTTGCCCCAGATATTGTAAACTCTTGTACTGTTTGCAGGTAATCAAAACAATTACAGACGAGTAGCATAATAAACAAAAATAAAAATAAAACTTCCATAGTTAAGACGGCACAGAATCTCATGAAACGAGCAGTTAGAATTTAGAAAAACGAACTTTCGATAAAAAGCTTTTATTTTACAACTTATATGAGTTAATAAATCAATTTTTGACATTTTACATCTACTTAATTTGCGTAATTTAGAAAGAAACAACCTTTCGGTTCACCTTCTTCAGGTTTTCTCCCAAAGTATTGTAACATCTCATCTCCAAAAACACATTACACGTTTGTGTTTCAGTGTAATGATTACCACGGAATTTTTTTTAAAATCCAGTGAACATAATAAATATTTTATGCGCTTTTGGTGATAAGATGTTAAAATAATTTCAAATAAAACCTGAAGAAGATACGAATATATACCGAAACCTTGTTGCTATCAACATTAAATAAACAAAGTGTTTGTAAAAGGACATAAATTTCTTTATTAAACTATCAATTAGCTAAAAACTTTATTACACCCGGCATCCTATACAATTAATAATAATTTTTATTCCAAAATTGTTCGCTTAATAAAAGAACCTTCCGTTCATTTCGGACATATTAATCGCCATTTTACTGTTCGTAATTGCGTTCAAAATCTTCCTTTCTCCCAACTTGCAATCATCTTTATTTTTCCTGTGGCCACACCGTTATTTCTAAACGTAGTTTCCAAAGACCTGAATAGGTTAAAATCGACTTAAACGTCAATGAAATGAGTAGAAAGTGAAATTCTTTATTATTTCGGTAAATAACGGAAGAACCAAGAAAAAGGATAATTTGTAGGGCATTTCTCTTATAAAAGAACTACAAAAATAGGTTTGATAATATTTGAGATGCAGAAGAGTAGATAAAAAGTGTAATTCAACATGTCAGAGGCTATTACGAAAATTAGACCAAACTTTTGAACTCTCGTATAGACGTCCTATTGCTTGTCATCGAACTGAAAACGAAACGCAGAATTCGAGTGCAGTAGTTTACTAATTTGGAAATTTCAATAACCTCCAGTTCTTAAAATGTAACTACATAAATTTCACAGTTTTACAGACTTTGCCGGGTAACATAAAATACATTAATTATATCTCATATGTATCTCAAAAAATAAACTTAGTAATTAGATTTATGGTAAACATTTAAATCAATATAAAAAAATTGGATGCTTTTTCTGCAGGCTTGGAGGCAGCGGTCCAGTTATTTGGTCATACTTCGCAGAATTTCAACCTAAAGCAAAACGCGGATCCATGTTAAGCTTCATGGCCGCATTCTGGACACTGGGGAACCTCTTCGTAGCCTGTAAGTCTCACTCAACACACAAGCCATTAGAAACAAAAAAGGTTTTCAAGTTTCCGACTTATAATAATATCTGTAATCCAAAACAAGCAACATGCGTACTTACCCACCAAATTTATGAAGTTATTGGCATATCAACTTAAACACATTCCTATCGAACCCTTTTGTATTTATTCATACACGATAGAATCATTTCATTCTCTTATATCTCATAATAGAATCAGTTAAGAAGTGTTACCTGAGAGTAACTTTCTTAAACCAATTATGTGAGGAAAAGAGAGTCAAAGGGATTCGTTAATATTATTAACAATATTACTCGAAATATCATGATTAATAAACTTGTAATTATAATAACTAGCTGACCCGGCGAACTTCATACAGTATCAGAATCAATAAACGTTATGTTAATTTACCCTAAAAGAATGAAGTTCAATAAATGTACAAAAAAATATTAAAAGTATTATAATTACATTGAAATGGCTAAGTTGGCGGAGGCAATAATGGCAATTTCACTTTGCCACTGAGACAGCAAAATCCAGGCGTTTCTCCAGCGAACTTCAATGCACTGCAATGGTCGCTCTCAACCTCCATTGGGCCAATTCGAACGAAATGCCTATTGTCTAATCATATTGAAACACTACTCGATTCAAATCAACACTTGAACCATTTATTTTTGCGCGTCGATCACGCTGTTGATCTGTGGCATAAGCTCGACCATTCCTCATTGCCAACTGAGCCGTTTGACGTGCTGCCTCTCTTTGTTCTTGTGTTTGTGAAGCACGAAGTCGGGCCATACTAACGCTGTGGTTTTCTCGTGCGATTTCTTGTTCATCTGCAGTGGATTGATTTGCAATATTCCGAAGTCTAATTTCATTACGGCTTCGTTGTAAAAGATTTGATCTTCTGGCTCGCGGCATTGTAAATAACACTGAACAACATAAGCATTCACAATATGCACTTCATCAACATCAATCAAACTGAAATAAAAGGACCGCGCATCTGCAACACCTGGCTAAAGATAATGCACACAACGCCATCTACTGGCATTACCGGAACCAGCATACACACCATCAGAGAATTTTCTTCATCATTTTCATTTTCGTGAATTTTTCCGATGTTTTAATAGTTATTCTGCTATCGGGACGGAGACTAGTGCAACAAATCAAAAACCATCAAAATCGGTTCAGCCGTTCCCGAGTTATAAATGGTGTAACTAACCCGACTCTGTTTTATATATATATAGATAGATAGATAGATAGATAGATAGATAGATAGATAGATAGATAGATATAGATATAGATATGTGTGTGTTTGGTATGAATATTTTGTTTATTGTACTTAATATGGATGTTATTAGACTTCCACATTATTATCATTATAATGTTATATTTCGTAAGAGAATGGATTTTATTCACGTATCCACTTTATTTTTACTCAAATTACATACGATCTCATGAAGTTTATAATTAATAAATACAAGCTTTGATTTCTCCAATCTTACACTGAAAGCAGAATCGATTGAAATTTTATGCAATTAATTACGAAACAGGAGTTTATCTAAAGTTATGATGTAGTAATTATTTTAAAACAATCATTCTATTTTTAAATGTATAAGATTTTATAATAACCAGAAAAAAATTTTATTACACGTCGTTTGTACTTAATTATACTTCACGTAAACTAATAACGTTTACACTACAATACTGATTCATGAAGGATTGTATTTAGCAGTTGTAAAAGAGAAACGATCTCTATTAATAACCAAGTAAATGCATATTTAAAATACGTTTTGTTAGTTATAATGGTAGTTTCATACTGTATTTTCGAATGACAATGAGAAAATAGAGACATTTTATTTAATCACTATTTCAGTTGTTAAATTTTTTTCAAAACAAAAACAAAAGTTTCATTTAATTATTACATTTCTTGTGTTAATTTAGAACTGTAAATTATAATCATGTTTCGTTTACTCAACTTTTTTTATAGAAACCTTTCGCCGGGATTTTTTTTTTTGTGCATTAAATATATCTTTCACTTTCAGGCTTGGCGTGGCTTATAATTCCAACGGGAATAGGTTACCATTCGTCGACATTCACATACAACTCTTGGAGGATATTCCTTCTAATCTGCGCTCTACCCAGTTTCATCGTAGCCATTCTTCTCGTTTTCTTGCCAGAAAGCCCAAAGTTTCTGTTGATGCGAGGTAAAAATGAAGCGGCGCTCAATATATTCAGACGTATCTACCGCATAAACACTGGAAAACCCGTGGAAACATATCAGGTGAGATATGAGTACAACAAAAAACTCATGACGTTTAAATGATAAATTATACGCCTTTATTCTGTAGTCTCAATAAAAAACCAAGTAAAAGGCATTTACTTACGACTTAATGTTACGCGTTTGATTTACTATAGCTGGAAAGGCAATTTATACAAAGTAAATTACACATTAAACATTAATTTACACGTTAAATTTATAAAAAAAATATAATAAAGTGGAAATCATAAATACGGATTAGTGACTTTGAGATAATAAATTTTTACGCAGTGTTCATTTTTTATTTTGCACTAAGAAATGTATTTTTCAACCGTTCATAATATGTATTATGTATATAAGAAGTGTATTTTCAATTACTTCTACGTTTCATATTCATATTTTCTTTTACGCTAGTAAAATATTAACATGCATCCTTGAGTACGCAAAGGAAGGTAACTTCCTAAATTTATATTTAAACTGGGCTCTATAGTGCACTATATCAACTTTTACACAGAGATCTTTTCAGTTAAATTTATTGTATTCAAGATTATCAGTAAGTTCTTAAATATTTCACATTCCATTCATTAATTTAAAAATATCTAACTAATAATTCACGATTTCGAACACCGTTATAAATAATTCAATTACACTTTAAATCGCAAATCAGAAAAAAAAACAGGCAATTCTAACACGATTCGTATGATTATATTGCCCTTGTTTCATTTTAATTTTCAACGTTCCTCTTTTTTTTATGGACCATGCGAATTTCCGTATTGATAATTATAAATTTATACGTGTTTCAGGTTAAAGAAATTATTGCTGAATTTCCAACGATTGACCCAGAGAAGAGGAAACAACAAAAGATGTTGGCGTGCTGGAAAGTTCGTGAAATGTTCGGAGACATAATAAAAAACAGCCGATTATTATTCGTACCCCCTATACTCAGATATACTCTAATATCCATTACAATAAACTTCACTTTCCACATTGGGTAAGTACAACTCGTTTTTCTAACCCGCATAACGCTCAAAATACTATTCAAATGATATTAACTGCATGATATAGAAAACATTATCATTTATTTAACTGGAATACTGGAGGAAAACTGAAGTTGTACCGTTATTGTTGCAGATACTACGGGTTGATGATGTGGTTTCCAGAGCTTTTCAACAGATTCGACGAATTTGGAAGGATGAATCCTGGCCAGGAAGCATCTGTGTGCCAAGTCACCGAATTTGTGGTGAAGTCCGGTTCTCACTCCGATCTTGAAAAGTGTAACGACAAGATCGAGAGCGCCGTCTTCATGGAGTCTCTCATCACTGTCGCCTCGGCTATACCCAGCAACATCATCGCGGTTCTGGGCATGGATCATCTCGGCAGAAAATTCTTCCTCGGTAAATATAGAATACTTGAGTTTAGGAATATATAATTTATTTTATTCTGCATTCTTCCGTTCGTTTGAGATGGGGTCGTACACCAGATTGTTGCAATCTATAAGTAGAAGCTCATGTATGACACGATCATTTCGAATCAATATTTTATTCCAAATGAAAACCATAGAATTAATAATAAGGAAAGTAAATGAATGCATAAAAATGTATTTATTCCATTTTTGGATACCATGAGCCCGAACTACCGGATGCTAATTTCTCTTGGGCTTTCTCTCCATCACATTTAGCCCTAGTTACCCCTCAGCGTCCCCCATTTTCATCCTTGAAAGCTATTTTACAAATCCCAAACCCTCATACTACTCACGTGCCCGATAGTAGGGATGTAATGAACAGTGAATTCTTCGCGAGAGACCAATACGCGGGTGACCCTCGTGTATCCTATCACGCAAAGGAAAAAAAAAACTCCTGCCAATAGAATTGTAAATGCTTTGTGGATTTTATTGTTTTAAGGCTATTTGAGAAGTGTTCGAAACGAGATATTATCGTCACTTCTTCACACCCAATTGTTTAGGGTCAACAAACATTAACCTATAGACTTGTTTCTAATAAATATTAATCAACAATCATTTAATTTTTCGCTTGGTATATTTAGTTACTATTATTCCATGCCACCTTTCTATGGAACATACATCAATAATTTCAAATATTCCAACCATTATACCATATATATATATATATATATTGTAATATTCAATTAAATAAAATAATTAATTAAATTAGCAAACAATATTTATTTATTTTGTGGCAATATAATTTAAAACAATTACAAATTTAAAATATTAATTTCTCAGGGTCTTCACTAAGTTTGATAATGGACACATCAATTATATTTAAAAATCTTATTAACAAACAAATCACATTTACCTAAACAATACGTCGACTAAAAGAAAAGAAATTAACTTGACAATTAAAATAGAACGAAATTAAAAAGTAAAAAGATTAACTCTGATTAACAATTTAAACTAGAACGAAATCTGACTTCTATCTTTTAATTACGTTTACATAAATAATCATTTTGTAATGTGTTACATCTGTCCAGTTGGTTCCAGCATACCTTTCGTTTTCGAAATACACTATTGCGAGATTTTACACTGATTCTAAGATTCACAGATTTTACACTGATTCTAGTCAAAATTTATAGGATGTCAGGAACTCGGATGATCCTCCCTTTTTTTTGTCAGGTATCTGTTGACTGCTTGCCTTAGGTGAATTCTGTGGTTTGTAGATTTGATAGTCTTTATTGCTTTGAACTTAAACTGCAATTTTACTTAGCAAGTTTCGATGTAATGCTTTCGTGAATGTTTTACTTTGTCCTCAACTCACAACTTTGTTTAATAGTAATACAATAAACGACGGCTAGTCTCTGCTCAAGTATCACTTGTTCCGTCCTCCGAAATGTCCAGGCAACAACCAACTCTGTTAAATTCTGATCACCAACTCTGTTGAATTCTCGTCACCAACTAACAGTTATACCTCGACGATGTCTTTCCGCGAACTGACCTCTAGTTCACTCGAGTTTTAGCGCGCATACGCCATT
Source organism: Zhengitettix transpicula (assembly GCA_037074705.1). Lineage (NCBI taxonomy): Eukaryota > Metazoa > Arthropoda > Insecta > Orthoptera > Tetrigidae > Zhengitettix > Zhengitettix transpicula. The sequence continues at coordinate 27,850,537 of CM073593.1, read as the reverse complement.
TTGACCTTCCGACAAAGGAACAGAGCTGGGTTACATTGTCGCTATGGAAGCTCCTGCCGCAATAATAGATTTCTCAAACAATTTAAATTTTTATGTTCCAACAATTAATGTCCTAATTAATTGGTATTACAGTATATATATATAACTATTTATTACTGTTCATTAAACTGTTTTTCAATGTCTATTTTAAATACAACACATTAACATAGTAAGCAGATTAATTGAACATGGACTTATGTAGAAACAATTTTTCTGTTTCAGTGTTCAGCACGTTTACTTCCGGACTTTGTGCAGTTGGTATGTACTTCGTGTACAACTCCAAACACAACCTTGCAGTCTCTGCCGTCTTCAGCAGCGTCATCAGCTGTGGAAATGCGGCTCTCGATTGTCTCATAACTGAAATATTCCCGACAAATCTCCGGTAACGACAAATTCAAACTTTTACTAGTCTCATATTTTTAAGTTCTCAGTTAATACGTAGTTTGATGATCAATATTATTTGTATAAAATTCTCCTCCTCTAATATTAGCATTAAGTGTGCGTAATTGTCACTTAATTTTTTTAAAAGTTAGAGGCTACATGAGGGTTATCCACTTTGTGGCAACTCCCTTTAATAGCATAGGAGTTGATTCCCTCCCTGTGCTTGGGAGTTGCCGCCACGTGGATTACCTTCATGTAGCCTATTACTCTAAAAAAAATCCTATAAAAATGGTATTTGACGTTTGAAGTGATACCAGGGAAACATTTACTACCAGTTTAGCATTAATAAAATTATAAATTTGCAAAAAATATGGTTATCACAGAAAATAACACAAAACGTAACAATGAGTTAGAGTCTTTATATCACTAGTTCTACCTGGAGTCTTCTCTTTGTAATACAGATTTATAATCATATAAACCGATGATGAACGTTTGGAACCTGTAGGAATATTAAGGTAGCTTATCGTCTGGAGAATCTTTTTTTAAGACATTAAAATTGGCATAGAGATGCATTTGAAACCTACACAATTGAACGAATTTATGAAGTATATTGTTAAGATTTAGATTTAAATTTCTAGCATCCCAATTATGAGTCCAGCGTTGTATCAACACGGAGCCACGGATTGTGCTTTGAAAATATGGGGCTGTCACGAAATTACAGAAGGCGATTACGGTTTTATCACTGACATGTTTAAGAAGCAGAAATTTATTGCACACATTTCCGTAATTTGACAATGTATATTTGAGCGCGGTTCCTCCTAACGGAGATAATATTCTAAAGATTATTTTTGGGATCAACCCATTACTATTGTAATAACCGGAAAATTATATTTAACCTACTATAATAATCCTGTCACTGCTAGTACACTAATTCACTTGATTGGCATTTCTCGTAATTTTGAATTGTAAAATTTGAGCTTTCACTTTCTTATGAATCGTTAAAATCGACGTAAGCTTTGATATATCAAAAATGACAAGCTTCAAATGAATAGAGGAGAAAAATGCTTGTGTTGATTATGGAACTGGAATAAATAGTAGAGTGCATAAGTACCCGATAAATTTGAGAACATCGACATTAAATGGCAATGTTTTTTTACCTTTTTTCAGTGCTACCGGAGTCGCTGTGTCCATGGTGGCTGCAAGATTAGGTGGAATCATCGGTAACATCGTCATAGCGCAACTTCTGGATCTCTATTGCCCAGCACCTACCTTCATCGTCGCAGGCCTCCTCATAGGTGGGTATTTTTAAAGAAACTCACTTTGTAGTGCATATTTTTATGAGTAATAAATTATTTTCCTAACTACTTGGACCACATTTGGAGTGAAAGCGAAATAGATATCGTTGCAGAGAAGTTAAAGTTGTTTGAAACAAGATAATTTTGAAGACCTCTGATTAAAATAATAGGAAAGTTTGGGTCAAGAAATGAGAGAAGACTGTAACCAGAACATAAGACACAACTTTAGTAAACTACTATTTGTAAAAACTTTGGAGATGAAAGTATCATTACTATTTTACTAAGTATTATACGTGCATATCGTTTATAAAACTCATTGGATACTATACAATGAATGATGATTTCAATAAGTAATATGTGCCAAGTACTTGTATAATAAAAATTGGATATTCTTTTTACAGGTGGTGGACTTCTGTGCTTGTTCTTACCCAACACAACGCGTGAGCCTCTTTCCTGACAGTTTCTCCACATTCTCGACTCCAATGATATTTGTAGTGAAGTGCCACGAAGGCATTCGTGTTCTGTGATTGCAAAATGTTACTTCCAGAAAAACTATTCAAGTACGAAAATACACGAGATCGTAGTCGGATCAGTGAACGTGTTTAAATTGTACATAAGAGAACATTTGTTTCTTCGTATTCAAATTGCGAAAAAAATTCAAAAATTGTTTCTGAAATACGCAAAACATATTTAAATCCGGCAAACGTTTGTATGGTGAATTCACATGATGGCTAAAGGGAACTGATTCAAGTATCATCCAATAATCAATAATGTAGTGATAGCTAAATATATTATATTCATAAACGGACGACCTGTAACATTGATAAAACATACAGGGTAAACGACAGTTTCCTCTTATCGTAAAATTTGTAAATAATCAAATGTTTAAATAGTAACATATTTATAATAAGAAGGCGAATAAGTTGGTCCAATTTTCAAGTTGATTGCAGCTAAGCTGCTCAGAGTTTACCAGTTGTAAACGGGTTGGCACCGTCGTGTTCCCGTGAATTGTGATAAAACAGTACCTTAAATCACTTCAATTAAGAGATTATTATAGAATAATAATATTTCACTGCTTTTCTTTTCATTTAACTGAAAAATATAGACAATAAAAACACAGCTCGAATCAACGCAGTTTTCAGCAACTGTGCAAGATACATGTTCGAGGGAACTTCGAAAAACAAAATTGACTTTGTTACCATAACGCATCACTGATACGAAGAAAGTACTAGTCATATAAATACATTAATTAGTCGCGAGTCTTCTACGTTGCTTATTCGTTTATGGCACTACAGTGAAATTAATCATAAGACCAATTGGCAATTATAAACGTAACCTAACAATTGTAATTTATTGACAGTAATCTATGTTTCAATAAACTCATTAAGAAATTAAAAAATTGTGTAAATACCCAAATTTTCTATTTTTTCCTTTACTTTTATTGTGTTGTTGAACACGAATTTGAGCTTTTCTATGTCGAATTTTACCAGGAATGGAAACCTAACATCGCAGTTAACTAATGTGCTGAGCTATTTATAATGATGAAAGAAATCAGCAGCTAGGCGGGCAGTTCGAACCAAAAATTTGCAGGTTCTTAAACTTAAGAAAAATTAATTCTTCCTAAATTAATTTATATGTGATGCATCACATGAGCACATATGCAATAACTGCTACTGAATTACGCTAATTAAGAAGTGCATATCACCATGAATTAAGGCATTTATTTGTGTAGGTTTTATTATTCATAACACCTTAGAACAGTCACCGTGACCAAACTTTATAATATGAAGAAATTATTGTCAAAATTAATATGAAGACAACAAATACTGTCAAGTAAATATTCTTATTTCTCTAGAAGAAGAATACAATGAAATTACAAGATAATCAAATGTGGTGTAAGGAACAGGAGACATCAAAGGTGAAATAGGTGAAGGAAATCAACGAAACATCACAGACTTCTATAGACAACAGAAAGGACATTGTTCGTAACAAATCTTAGAGAGATACAAATTGTAATCACACACACTTTGCAAGTGTATAAAATATAAAACATCAAAATACAGTAAGCGACGAATCAATTGGATTATATCTTGGTTATGTAAAAGTTGAAAACCAATTATTAAATGACAAATACCCAGAAATTAACAAATACAATTATGAATACTTACATAGTTATAACTTGATGATATAACTATGTCATGAATACCAAAAGAGAAGTGAGTGATTCCAAATAATTCATCTATTCAAAATTAACAGAAAAAGCTTCAATGAAAAATCAGCCTTATTTGCCACAAAAATACTTTAAATTTGTCTATTTTATAAATATAGTTGGTTAGAATAGATTTTACACTATATATATATATATATATATATTGTCAAGGTCATTAAAAAGTTATTGTAAAATAATATAATAGTTTTTCTATTTTAGTAGAATTACATCTTAATAAATCTTAGTTGATTTTTCCATCCTAATCTGTTTTCATAGCCTCTAGTGATGAGCTTCAATTGAAAGCATTTATTCTGTTTCCTAAAATTATAATATTTCTACTAATGAAAACAGAGAAATTATTGCCAGTATAAGATATATACAAACAATATATGGAAGAGTTGATATGAAGTGCCAGAAGAAAAATAAGTTTGGATTTAGGAAAATCAAGGGTAGTGGGGTGCAAATATGAAGGCTGAATTAACAAAACTCAGAATTGTTTCATATTAATGGAAGTCCTAGAGAATACCTTCATAAATTGAAACAGATTAAAATTATTTGTAGAGTGCAGATACTTTGATTAAGCTACACAGATAGAAATGCATTCAACAATCTTTAAGAACACAAAATGTTATTAGTCAAACGTTAAGGCCTAGGACAACTCTCTCAAATAATCTGAATCTAGAAGGTTTATTTCATTAATGAGTGTTTGTACTCTCGACCTTAGCTCTTATTCTCAACCCTTTCACTAAAGATATAGAGTTACAGTTCAAAACATTGGATCATTATTTCTTCCTACTTCTATCTTCTCATAATGAAACACCGGATAATTTCTTCTAAATACTTCAACACAATTGTCAACAAACTTCAAAACCATAATTTTATTAGAGCTGATAAGAATGGTGAGAGAGAAGCTTTTGTGAAAAGAGTGTAAGGCAATGGTGCAGCATATTTCCTCTGATATTTAATTTATATGTTGACGAAGCAATGTTTAAAAGATTTTAACAGGAAATAAATTACATGGATGAACAAATATAGATTTTCAGATGGCATTATTTTGTGGTCAATGATGATGATGTTTATACTAAAATAAATAGACAGAAAAACAAACAATGATTAGTACCAAACACTAATATATGGGCAGACTCAATATTGAAATATGTTCTGATAAGATAGAAGAACTGAAAAAAAATTGCCAATAGTAAACAAAGAAAATAAGTCATCAAAAGAAAAAAGAGAACATCTATCAAGAAGACAAAACTATTAGAATCCAATACTGGAAATTGAACTGTATTTAGAAGTAAAGGATTGAATAGATGTGAAAGAGGACAGTTGGAAAAAAATGAAAAATGACTGGTATATGTTGAAAAATGGTGCTACACAAGATAGATAAAACTTTAGTTGACTGATAAAATAAGAAACAAGAAAATTTCAGAAAATATACACAAGCAAATAAGGTTGTGTGGCATACGAACAAATACAAATTGTAGAGACATATATTAAGATATAGGGTGTAGTTAACTTATGGATGAAACAGAGGAGGACAAGGATAATAGAGAAACAAAGTAATCAAAATATAAGATAAAATAATTAGGAATGATGAATTTTACCTGAAGAAGTTGGCTAGATAGATTAAGATATAAAACCATACTAATGAAATCTGTATTAAAAACTTGTTTTGCTTAATCTTTCTTTCTGGGAAATCAGAATGGTCACAAAATACTAATTTCTGTTTAGTGGTTATATTTATCTGACTTCAATTGAATCATAAATGAATAAACCAGGTACCTAGTTAGAAACATATTAATAAAATAAAAATTACCACATTTTAATAAAATGATAATTGTTCCAATGTTTTTAACCTTTACACGTACAAATAAAAAAAATTGCTAAGTTGATGTTTACAAGTCTGAATATCTAAAAATTTAAATAGAACAGATTTTTTATAAACATGATATTTATAAGACAACTATATGTATTTGTATTTAAAAATTACAAACAATTTACTTCTTGTAATATAAATAAATAATTAATATTATGTGGAGAAGTTTCTAAAAGTGTGTGCTTTACCCACAAATTGCAGTCCGCAAGCTCAACAACATATATTGGAACATATTATTTGTTTCTATGATCTGCAAATAGATTGCATTCAATGGAATAATGTTTTTTGTGGAGAATTTCATGCTTTTTTTTAGCACAACAGGCTACATGAGGGTGATCCACATTGGGCAACTCCCCTTTAATAGCATAGGAAGGGATTTGAAATGGGGGATGCGGAAGGGTAGAGGAAGGTAGCCAAGGGTTGACTAGGGCCCCCGGGCTATATTTTAAGGATCCTACCCGGCATTCACCTAAAGAAATGCAGGGAAAACCTTAGAAAAACCTGCATCGGTTAGGTCGGGCATTGGGTACTTGTCCCACGCCCTTCCGATAGCGGGAGAGGATTTTGCTGTGGGGACGCAGCATTCCCTTCTCCGTGCCTCGACCAGTTTAGGAGGCAGCTGGCCGACTATTCCAATGGGAATAGCGAACAACTCTTACCGTATGCCCAAGGTCTGCGACCCCGGAACATACACCTCTCAGAACAGGCCGAGGTGCCTCGGCTTGTGGGAACCTTAGTTCAAAAACGGAGAGGAAAAGGCATACCCAAAGGCAGCCCCTTCGTATCTCTCCTAAAAGGTTCTGCAGGCTTCCATAGAATTTCCTGCTATTAATTATTGAGTATGAATAAGACAGAAGATTTAATCCAACTGTATATTTAATCAAGTTTTCTGCTATTTTAAATTATTATACAAATCTCACCGTGAAGACGAATTTTTAATACTATATACATCTTTATATATTTAAATTATACATATTTTGAGAATTCCAATTGACATTGGCAGGCGAAATATAAATATCCACATATTTCTTAGGATATTCCAATTTGGACATTACTTCATAAACACTTATATCAAGATATCTGAATGACTTTCTTATCAATTTTGTAAGTTACAAAAGTATTTATCTTTATTATAAACAGCCTTAATTAGGATGATACATTGAACAAGTTTGAGAAGATGTCAGCAGATTATACAGGACATCTTATTTTATTTTTTTTATTTTCTTCCGCAACTGTACTTTGAAGAGTTTTACCCGTCTTTCGCGGCAATAAATGATCACCTGTAAGAAACGAGCCTTACGACATTATTATAATTAAAAGTTCCGTTTAAAATTTGATTATTTTCAATGCAATGTTCTTCGGCTTATTTCCTAATTCAGAAAAATAAAACCATTACATTTCTGAACAATACAATTCCGGTGGTATTTATTTTTCCCAATCTTATATTAGACAGGAAATGTAAAAAAAATTATATATAACGTTAAATAAATACAAATTTTATTATTAACATCAGCGGCAAAATAAATCAATTATGGGATGATTCCTCAGTTGTTCGTTACTACATAAAATTTCCCATAGAAAAAAAAAAGCTGAAATCTCATCATCTGCCTATTCTGTTCAATTATATTTTCATGCTTTTTTACAAACAATCTTCTAGAAAGTTCTACAGTTTTCTAATAAACTAGATTGCGGTTAAATGTCATAACAATAATCTCGATTAATGGGTCTCGTCAAACTCTTCAACCCCGGGAGCTACTTTCGCATTTAGAAAGTTCTTAGCGAGTAATCCCCTCCCCCGACCTTCTCCAAATTTAAGCTGAAAGAATATTCTTTTTAAAATTTACAAATTTTTATATGTGATATATATATTTCAAACCGTCTTCATTTAAATATATTTTTTAACTTTTTATTAACTTTCAACTCTTGCACCCTACTTAATACGTTAAATTCGAGAAATTCCGAAATTAAGTTCATAACAGAATTAAAAAAATATAACTAAAATTCAATTGGAAGCATCACTTCCCACAAATTTGTTGATGTCTGGTGAGTACTTGGGCACTGCCATTCGGTACAATTGTCGAGGAGATTGCCATTCTGCTTTTGTTTTCATGATGAAAAATCAGACTCGCGCAGGCACATTGAGCTGAACACAGACTTCACTCTCAGTGACACGAAACAACGCTGGATATTTTTCTTTTGGTAGAAATGGCCAGATTTTGTTATTTGGAATTTATTTTAGAGTCAAATCATTTTGAAGATTTATTAATTCAAGTCCTGACTGGTCTTCGTTAAAATGTTCGGTCACACAGACAGAAAATTCTTCTACATTTACATGTGATTAAAGGTGATGCAGTCAATTGTGCGAAGAGAGCAATTTTTTAAAAAAGTTCTGGTAGCGGAGATGAGAATTCTCACTTAAATAGGATATAATAATTTGTTTTTCGTTCAAGGTGACGTAGCGAGCGCTGGATATCATTTCCACCATTTCAATTTCATTCCCCTGCAATTTGCACTTCCACAAAAATGAAAAAACGTGGAACCAATCAAAATATTCAATCTCAGAGTAATGTCTCCTCTAGAATACAGTGGAAACGTACTAAAACGCGAACCCAATCATCGCTGTTCAAGCCTACTATCTAGCTGAATCTGAATGATTATTGTGTTTGTATGTTGCGTGCTTTTGAGCAAAGTATATTAACAGTTGAGGATTAGTTATTTGTAAGCACTAACTACCTACTTGTCTCTCATTGTCGCCAAGTGTTATAACAATCACCTTGATACAGCCAAAAACAAAATTAATAAATTTGATAACTGAATCGAACGAAATAACCTTTCGCGAGCTACCGTTTGGCGACCCCTGGCCTAAACTATTGTGGGGAGTATTACTGTATATATCACCTAAACGATGAAATAATTTTTAAATTTATATACTGAGGGCAGTATTGAAATATTGTGAAACAGGACAGATCTGGATTAATATCTTCATATTAGTTAACGTGCTTTGGAATATTTTATCTTTGTAAAGGTAGGTACAACGGAGTGTCTTTCGAACTTAGCTTCCTTCCGGTAAGAAAACTCCATGAGGAGTTGACCTAATGTAAGTTATATGTTGTATCTGCAATCATCCATTGAATTAGTGTGTAAATATACTAATAAAATATTTTAAGTATAAGCATATTCATGTTTATTTTCAATTATTTGCTGTGGTGCAATAAATTCAAAAGTTAATTTTGTTTCCTTAGGTCATAACAGCGTGGTTATTGTATTTTGATTTGCCTATACAGATGTGATTGGTTTCAGAATAAGAATGGGTCGGTATTCACATGAACCAGATAATGCCACAAAATCCTGCAAAGCTAGAGGTTCTAACCTCAGGGTCCACTTTAAGGTATGTAATACGTGTATATTTTTCCAGTTTTCCATTGCAGCGTGATAACGTGATAGATGGTTTTGATGACTTACGTGGTATAATGTGCAGTACATAATTTTCGTTGGTATCAGGATTGGTTGTTAAAGTTATAGACTAGCTGTAAGTATAGTGCCATTAGTTATGTTTGAATCATCAATTTTTTAAAATTGTTAATAGTCCGGATTTTGTATAGTGCCACCTGACGTCTGGAATTTTTCTAATCAACGTTTCTGTTTGTGATGAAAACTATGTATATACTACCACTAAATATTGTCTTTCTGCCTTGAGTTCAAAAGCGATGTAATTTTATTTAAAATGTAATGTTTAATGTACATTTTGGTGTTATATCTGATTCTTAATATCGCTGATGGTAATTTACAATTTGTGTATATTGTGACAAAATATGATAAGTTATTGTGTATATTGTGAAGTTAATTGCTTCATTTAAAGGACCTGGTGTAACCTTTTTGGAATTAGTAAGCTTGTATAATTAATTTTACTGTCACTTTAGTCCAAATTTTTCCATTATTTCAGAACACCCGTGAAACAGCTATGGCTTTGAGAAGAATGCCACTGAGGCGGGCTATGAGATTTTTGAAAAATGTTGGTGATCATAAAGAATGTGTTCCATTTAGACGCTTTAATGGGGGAGTTGGCCGTTGTGCACAGGTAATGTTTATTTTAAAATGGAAGATCTAGATATTTGGATTGGCTTAAGGATCACGAAGCAGGATAACATTAATATAGAATACATATGCTTTCGTGAATGATTTTCCTTCATTCTTTGCTGCTGCAACTTGGTAATGTAAAAACTATTCCATAATTGATACCACAACAGTACAATGTGTTCTGTTTAGGATGTACAGAATGTTTAAAATCTTGCCTGTAAAAGTTGAGAGAAAAGTTCAAGTTGTGATAAAAATGTCTTACCATCCTGTGCAGTAAAATATAATTAATATTTTTAAAAATGAGCTTGCTGCCAAAGGTGACAAATTTTCCCTCCATCTTTCTCCTTGTATGGGGCATTTCACATTCCACGCTATTTCTCATGACATATAATTTATTTTGTCACTTAAATTATTCTTTTTTTGGCTACTTATCTAATTAATTAGTGTGTATAAATAGTTTTTATTATTAGGATACTGAATCTTATTTAAAAGAAAATTGATCTAGCTAAATCTTGCCAAGGACCTTAGCTGAATGAAGCATTGTTTTTGTAAGAGTAATATTATTTAATGCATTACTTGATGGACAGTAAGAGTAATTTTTTTTGGTTTTATGTGATTATTGGCATTTTTGTATTAAATATGGTTTAGTGCAGGGTTTTGTTTTACAAATTTCAGTGCTGTTGGAATTGTTTTCAATGTATTCTTGTGTTCAGCATAGTTTATTGTTGAGCGAATAAAATTCAATTGTCAGGTCATCTTATTTTTCAATGAATATCAAATTCAGTCATTTTTCACTTTTTTATCACAAGACCTTTAGATAAATTTTTCGTTATCTGTGTACTACTTGGTAGTTAACATATTTGGTAATTTATGTCAATTGTTGACATGAAAGAGCCATAATTTTTCACTTCCTGGAGCTGACTTCTTAATTTATGTGAGGAACTTAATTATCTAAGTTGTATGTATATGTGTACATAATCTATGTACTTATATGTTTAACTTTTTACTTAGGCAAAGCAATGGGGCACAACTCAAGGACGGTGGCCAAAGAAATCGGCAGAGTTTTTGCTCCAGCTTCTCAAGAATGCTGAATCCAATGCCGACTATAAGGGTCTTGATGTTGACAGGCTTGTTATAGACCACATACAAGTTAACCGTGCGCCTTGCCTCAGGCGAAGAACGTATCGTGCTCATGGCAGAATTAACCGTAAGTCGTCAGCTCTAGAAATTTTATTATTGATAATATTGCTATGTTCTGGTGGATTAAATTAATAATTGGAATTAATATATTTACGGGAGGAATCTAGGGTATGTAATGTAAATGGGGTAGGCGGAAATTTTTTTCTGTCAAAAATGGCATTTGTAAGATATATGAATTTACAAAATACTAAAATTCATCAAAGAGCGAGTGGGTGTGATGTCATAGACAGACACGGGTGCCTGGTGTATTCCCCCCCCCCCATGATGGGGTGCCAACTTCAGCTTAACCCCCCTTAAGAGACAGTAATCCTGGAAATAGAAGTGATGAAGTCACCTTATGAAGTGTAGTATTGTCAGTATTATGTTGAAACAGTTTCTGTACTACGATGATCAAGACATGACATGCTACGACCTCCCTGAAAAAGAACGAATAATTCATGCCGATTTGATTGTTTGCTGTCAGTGGCACATTATCCACCCACAGATTTATGAACTAATATTTCAAACATGGTGATTTGTGATCTTTTAAAAATTGTCCCTTTTCTAACATTCACTTTATTTTCACACAAGTTTCTCTTTTGTAATACTTCATTTCCACAAAACCACATCCATCCACCCATCAATATATTTCTCATTCTTTCCAAGTTTGAAACTTTCAACACATTTCGGGCACTTATAATTTCGTTCTCCTGGAATCAGTTTCCATGATTCCAATTTATCAACTTTCTAATTTTTATTTTCCACTAATTGAGCAAGTTCTACAACTTTAATGCACTCACTATAGGGGGAAAAAACAATATTTCTTAAGCACAAAATACCAAAATTACAGCATATTTCCTCAAGGCCCACGTGAAGACTGAACGGATAAAGGCCCAATTTTTCCTTCCTCCCCACCATTGTGCACTTTTAAAACGAATAAATGCTTACTTTTAAATAATAATTTGAGTATAAGAAATTATCATAACTTGTTACATAAATGTTTATTAAATAAAATAATATATATAATTATGAAATATTTATACAAATTCAGATTTTGTATATTTACATAAATAATCAAACATTACGCCCATAGTTAAAGATCTTATCAACAGATGTCATTCCTAGTCGAGACTTAGCGAGTGGCGAGCATCCTCTAGTCTAGTGACATTTTACTGTTACGTACAACTGCTAATACTTAATTAGCTGCCTCTCCAAAAGTATACATTTGAGGGGGGAAAGTTATGTAGCAATTCGAGTTGTAAATGGTCAAAGATTGCTTAACAATAGAAGACATTTCAATCGCAGCAACTTAAAATCATTTTTACATACGAATTTAAATATTTCTCAAAAACTATGTTTCCAAAAAAATTACTTCATAATTCAACATGTATATTGCTTAAAGATGGTCGAAATTTGAATCACAGCCATTTACATTTGTAATTACGTACAATTTTTGGTCTATCTCAGAAACTATACATTTCCACAAAAAATTATTTAATGATCAAAGATTGTGTAACAATGGAAGCCATTTCATTACCAAAAAATTCCATAAATTTTAGGAATAAATTACAAGTAATGAACATGTTTCAAATTATATGTGAGAAAAATGTGATATTTAACTGCAGAATAGATTATATCCGTTTATGTTCCTCATGTAATTATCCCACTTTACAAGCCGACATAGCTACGAACAGGAATATACATGTATAGAACATTGATAATTATCAATTATCCAAAAATAATGGTGTTTTAATTGTATATATTGCAGCAATAAATAAATAAATTGATTTTCAAGTTAATTTGTGAAAAATACGATAATTGAAAAATAAATTATTGCTCATGAAGAAGGTGAAAAATATTTAGCCCAACCCAGAATCTATTCAAATCTTCTGCTTCGGACGTCGACACTATATCCACTTAGCCACAACATTGCTTACAATAAACACTGCGTATAAGTATATATTAGGTAGACATTGTCAGAATTATTGATAAGGACTGATTTAGCAAGAAATAATTAGTCGTACCGGAAATTGAGGTCCGGTGTCACGATTTCAGGTAAGACTAATTATTTTTCGCTAAATCAGCCCTAGTCAATAGTTCTGACAATCCCACATCCTTGAATAACACCATTCTTCACAAACGTGTGATCATTATTGGAAAGCGCTGTTCACGAAAGCCTCAGTGACCTTGGTAAGCGCTTCTCATTGGCGTAAGTATGTGTTTCCGCAAAAAAAAATTATTTAACAAATCGACTTGTAAATGGTCGGAAAGTGGTTTAGGATGGCTGATATTTTATTAATTTCCATTTATGTTTGTTGGATATCCCTTTTTATTAAATGTAAGTATAAAGTGTTTTCTTCTAATGCTTCTCGCTATAGGAATTTAGTTTGAGGTTGTGAAGTTTAATTGCCTGGTGCCAAGTAAATTTATTGCATCAAAACAATTTACTTTTACACCTGCAAGTATAGGGAACACGGTTAAACAAATATTCTCCTTCAGTGTGTTTGGACAAGAAAAGTGAACATTGTCAGACATCAGACTGTATAAAAAGTACTGAAAAAATGTGAAATTGCCTAGAGAGTATTTCTTGTGTATAAAATAAGTTAGATAGATTTATTATATCACACACAAACATTAAAATTGTGTCCCCCCTCACGCAGAAATGCTTCCTTTTGATGCCATTAGAGGTGGAAATGAATCTTAAACTAATCTTGGTGATCTTGGACAACTATTTCATACAAATATTGATAATTTCAGCATTTTTTTAAAATGTGCATTAAAGTGTATTTTTCAAGGCTGTAATTCGTGTAGTCTGTATGATTGAAATTACTGCATTCAAATTTATCCAGATTATAGACGTTTCATATTTTACTGAATTGATTACTCTTTTACTTTAGTTTTGTTTCTATTATATATGATCAGATGTAGAGTACTAATTAGAAAAATAACAGATAAGTAAGTTCTAAATAAATACCCCAAAACATTTCTGCAATGAGATAATTAAAAAAACTCTAGGGCCAGAAGAACAAAACACCACATATGGTGATGAATTCAAAGCCCGTTATGACATGGTTTTTTAATCACATTACGAAAACAACCAGGATTGCAGCAATATTTATTTAGTGCTTATTTTTGCATGTTATGGCTATTTATCTGATTTATATTAAATTTCAGAAATAGTATAATCAAGGGAAGAGTAGTGGTTCAAAGGGTATCAGATTAGGAAAATGATTCATTGACTGAAGTAGGAGTTTTTATTTGGGGAGTAGAATAACCATTCATTGGAAGAAAGTAGATATAAAAAGTCGGATGGCACAAGCAATGAAAGCTTTTACAAAACAATAAATTTGCTTACATATAAGATAAGTTTGTATACTAGAAGTAATTAATATAAGTTTGTCTGAAGTGTGGCATTGTATGGGAGTGAAACTTTGTCCATAGGCAGTACAGAACTGATCAGAATGGTTAAGTGTGGTGTAACAGACGATTGCTAAAACTCAAGTGTGGTAGTCAAATAAGGGAGTCTGGAATAAAATTTGTGAGGGATGAACATTATGGAGCACACTGACTAAAAGATGGGTTAGACTAAGTGGCCATATATTGATGCAAAAAGGTCTTGTTAAATAGTATTAGAGGGAAGTGTTTTCCAGTAAAAACAAGGAACTCCAAAGCTACAATTTGTTACACAAATCAGTGGGTAGGTGGTACTAATTATTCAGAGTTGAAACTATAAGTACACGATTGTCTTGGAAAACTATTAAAACCTTCTGTGAACCAACTACTGCAACAGCATTACTGTATTAACTAGATGATTTTTTTCTAAGATGTTTTAATTTCATGGCACTTCATTTATTGCTTTGAATTGTACAGTTTTACAATATCCATACAGCAATGTTTTTGTTTCTGTTCACAGCTTACATGAGTTCGCCTTGTCATATTGAAGTGGTTCTCACAGAAAAGGAGGAAGTTGTAGCGAAGGCTACAGAGGAGGAGCCCGCAAAGAAGAAAGTTTCAAAAAAGAAGCTGGCTAGACAGAAAGAAAAGATGATGAGAGATTAAGTTGTTCTGTCAATCATTCTATGAAAATAAACTGCTTAATTAAACATTCAATTTGTAAAATTGCTTTTGTTTTGTTCATTGTTCATTTTTCCAGATTGCTTCATTTAGAAGGCGATGATTTTAAATTAAGAAAATAGTGTGTTGGGACCCTTGTTAAACCCTTAAGTACATTCACTAAATTATACATTTCACCTGAGAAGTAGATTAAAATATTTTGTTAATAATTTAATTTATGTATTCTTAGTGACCTAATTGAGTTATTTGATTGTGTATGTGTTAAAGGAATTATAAATTAATTAGGTTTATTATATAAAATGTTTTCCTGCTGACATGCTGGATGGTAATAATTCCTGATATTATTTATACATGGTACAAAAAACCCATTTTAAATAATTTTAGTTTCTCAACAATGTGTTAGAGAAATAACAGGTCTGATAACATGTATAGTTTCTAAAGTGTTTAATTAGCATTCATATTGTAGAGAAGTTTTTATACTTTCATTTGGTGTTCTTTAAAGTTGTATTCCTACTTTTTTTTTCTACTACCTGGTTATATACACACATTGACATATGATTTGGTTTGCACTACATGACAAATGTAAGTTATTTTTAGTAGCAGAATTTGAACTTTTATTATTAGACTGTTTCAGCATTGGTGAATGATCTGGACTATGTAAGCTATTATTCAAGATTAATAATTTTTATTTTGTGCATGCAATATGTTAAATTCATAAACTGGTGTTTGAATGGCTTTTTGTCCTAAAACATTGGAACTATTATGAATCCAATGTCTTATCCAATTTTTGTAATGAAAGGATAATATATATTGAGTAGGTTTCACTGAACTTAAGGTTGAACTCCACTGACACAACTTCTAACCTGAGCTAACGGACTTTATTGTGAGGAAAAATGAACATGTGGAAACCAGCTCTTTTGCAGCAAAAATATTGGAAGGTTGGTCAATCTGCACACTTAACATGGTTGAATGAGAAACTTTAACTATTGATTCCGTACTGGACTAAGTCTTACAAATTTGCACGAGTTGATTTTATCTTGTGACTTAATGAAGGCTCACATATAATTTACACAACCTTCATTTATTGAACTAAGGCCATGGATAAAGTGATTGTTGGCCAGTCTGGTTAGATCTATAATATGGATAGAGAAAGCTGACATGACTGGGAGTTGAGGTTAGAGTGACACTATGTAAGTGTGGTCCTGTAGATTTTTATAACCTAATTTGTTGAGTTAAATTTTAGTTGGAGAGACTACTGTATCTGTGTTTCAGATTTCAAAATACAGAACCCTCAATTTAGCATACTAATGTGGGAGAGGGTATGTTGTATTAAAGTAAGATTTCTTATTAAGGAATATTTACTATCAAATAGACAATAATTTGTTTTCATAATATATTTTATTTGGTATAAGATTATCAAGTAAACAAATTGCACTAGTCTTCATAAACGCATGCAGATTACATGAACAATCCTTCTGCAGTCAATATCAATACATCTGTAAACATACCCAAATATTATTCCTCATATTTTTCCTTCTGATCTGTTATGTTTGGATTATTAAACTGTAGTCATCATCAATGATGTTAAGTAGGCTTACTAACAGTATTTAAAAGTATAATATAATTTGGTTTTTTAAGCATTTTGTGGTGTGTTAATTGTAAATGACTTTTGAATGTTGATTTTATGACTACTTTGATAAGGTACGTAATCGAATTAAATGTAGCGCGTCTAGCGTGTGCCGCTATCTGTGCGTAGCTGGCGACAACTAAGTTGTTCAATACCTAGTTGGCAATTGAGGTTGTACTAAGAGATGGAGCTGAGTCGGACATCAGAGGCTTTCAAATTTTGGTCTGTATATTTGAATTAGTACGTCACAATCATGCCATTCGTGAGGTTATCGTATACATTTACATGTGACGTGGTACGGACACATGAAAGAATCGAAATGTGATCTGCTTCGACACTATGACCTTGCATGTCGATATATTTTCAATAAAATTATAGTGTAGAACTTAATTTGTGCTGAAACAATGTAATGCTGTCATAATCTGTTTGATAACAATCCCTAGGCGGTAGTACGTCGGGTATTAAATTTTTTAATCAAAAGCTGTTATATTATTAATGAAATAAGAGCAAGATGGAGGGAAAAACGACTTTTGTCCAGATTTTGATCATCAGCTGAACGGTAGTTGCATTCTATTAAAATATGATAAATATTGAACTTTGACATTTACAACAACGAAGAAAATGTCCCTAAAATTTAAAATAAATCAAAGATTTATATCTTATATGGGGAGTAAAAGCTTTCGATTTGATTCAATCGTAACTTTAAATGAAACCCCAAATATATATAACTTTGAATAAAAGTTTTGAGACTATAGGCCAACTTTATATAACCACTAATAATTATGCAAATTCATTAAATCTTGGTTACAGAAACCCTTAATTTCATTTCAACGATTAGTTTTTTTAAAAAATGCACTTTTAGCATGACTTTATATAATAAAATGTTCTTTGCTTCTTTGAATGCACCGTAAATTCGTTGTAAGTATTCTATTCCTTTAGAGGAAACACCAGAGCCATCCTTCACTTGCTTGAATTTATATTCATGTGATCTGCTAATTTAATTTAATTAAAGCAGGGTTTAATTCTGGTGTTCTTACCGGAAACCCACAAAAACGTACGCACCGCTTCAGTAAAGCTTCTTCAAGTGAAGATTCACGGGCCAATTTCATTCGTTTTCTGATATTTGCATCACACATTTACTTTTGTCACATCAATATTTTAACGTTAAAATAATTATTTTCCGTTTGTGCATATTTCTCTGATATAATTACGACTTGTTTAATTTACAATTTTAACAGATTGAATCACTTAGAGTGAAGAAATTAAAACTTGTGCAGCTGTATCATGTCTCCTCTACCCGTGCGTAGCGTGGGTTTCAGTCGTCCGGAGCCGAGGCAAAATTCACCGGCTCCTTGTTAAGGTATTTAAATCCGTTGTTGATGGGCACACCATTGTTGCGAACCCTCTTTGATGTGGGGGGGGGGGAAACCGCTCCCAAAGCCAACAATAGCTGTCCGTTATATCGAAGTTTTACTGTGTTTTCTTTCGATGTTGCTATTGTGGTGTTAGATAAAACGTGCCAAATTACTGCATATTCACCGCGGTTCCCCTGAACGAACTTTATTAGTTCGGAAATATGAGTACCAGGCAATGTTCTAATATGCAGTTTCAGGAATAAAGTTGTAAAACACGCGTTTAAATCGACAGAGACTCGCTTTTGCAGTTAAAATATTTGAATGGAACGATCCTTGCTTGCTAATAATTGTGAGCTGTATGGCAATGAAACTAAGCGGTTGGTAACATCGCTATCCCGTACAACGGGATGATACAAATTTCATAATTTACGAGGTAATGAAATATATATTAAAAACATTTTAGATCATAATCTGTCAATTAGCTTTTGTAGTAATAATTTAAACTGTAAGTAAAGTACACTCGACAGCCACAAATTGCGTTACGAGATAAGTGGCACAATTGTTGCAATAATAGAATACTATTCGACTTTATGTAATTAGCCTCCCTTGAAAAATTAAGTTGAAGTATAACTGACGCTACAGATCATATTCAATACATTCTCTCAAATATAAGAATAGGACCGACGCAATGCAAGTTGAAAAGTACAGCATTCTTTGAACGTTTTATTGTAGGCCTAATTACCGTGTCTGTTATGCAACGGAATTTATGGCCGATTATTTTACGTTGTAATCGCCTACCCGCTCCCTCGGATCCTTATAATGGACGAATGCCAACCCGGGCGCCACTGCATGTGCAGAAAAGTTTTATTTTAAATTATACAAACGACAACCGTCTCATTAATTAACATTCGCGATCCACACCAGGGAGCCGATAAACGATTTGCCAGGACTCGTGAGTACTTGAGTCGAGCATGAGACTCTCAATAACTGTATCTCAGGTGTCCTGGCTTTGATCAATTAAGTAAGGAAGGATTCACTGAATGAAAACAAAATGTAAACATAAAATTCAGTTTAATGGACAAATTAGCGTTAATACAAATACTCGGCACGACTCCTCAATCGCTAAATGTTGCCTTTTCATACACTCTTATTCATAAACTTAAATCTAACAAGTCTCCGTAAAGTTACTATTTTGGCCAAATTTATCAAATGCAATATGTCCTTTAAGAACACAGCCGGTCATTGGACCCACAACTCTCAATTCCTACTAATTTCACACGATTCAGGGAAAGGGAGGGAAGTTTGCATACTGTGCTGCGACGCGTTGTCTTCTTATGACGTCCAGGTTCAGGTGCCTGGCCGGTCGGCTGACCAAATCCTCGTACGCAGAGAAGCGGCTAAAACACACAGGCGCGACGGCCTACACTTGCTCCGCAATTCACGGTTCTCTCCTCCAAGAACCTCCGCACCAAAAAATCTCATACGCGTTTGTCCCTTACAGTTCACCAAGAACTGACGACGCCCGCTCTCCTGCCTTCCAGGACGCGACTCGTCTCCACCACACTACTCCGGTCAAAGACGCCGGCTCTGCTTGCCAACAAGCCGAATGTTGGGTAACCACTGTCCCGTCTCCTGGCCCACAGCTTCTCCTTCGCCGTCCAGGACCCGACTCCCTTAATCCGCCACAGCTGTGACCAGCCACGGTCACCTTTGTCCTAGCACGTTCACCACTACGTTCAGAAAATGACCTGTCCAGGCGTCCCTCGCAAACCCACTTCCTATTGCCGTAAACTTGGTTTGGTTCCCCAGGCCCAACGTGTGAAAAATGTTATCTCCAACATTCCCACGACAAGACAACTAGTATTAATGTTTTAAAATCACTTATTACAACGTTTACATAAACGCTATCCATGCAGATTACACGAACCATTCTCAAAACTTTCTGCAGTCAATATCAATACATTTGTAAACATCATACCCAAATATTATTGTTCATCCTCTTCTATTTTTCTGTTACAAATTTTCGTATTGTTTACTTCACTACTTTTTTATTATATACACTTGTGTATCGTAATTGTTGTCTCCCCCGTTATGCCTTTCCAAATTTGAGCTTCATCCACATTTGTTTCCTAGTTTAGTAATTTGTCAGAATGCTCAAAAATTTCTTTTCCATAGTTATATTTAACAAATTCGGTTCGCTCTCTATTTTGTCCATTCCTTTAATTTCAAATAACCTTTTGTAGTTCATGAACTTGAGATCTTTCTGATCAATTATTTTTGGATTATTAAACTGAAGTCATCATCAATTATTTTAAGTAGACCTACTGACTTAACAGTGAATGTTTATCATTTTATTAAAGAAATTTAGTACTGACAGTTATATTTAGAATTTAAAAGTATAATATAATTTATTATTTAAGCATTTTGTGGTATGTACATTGTAAATGACTTGTGAATGTTGATTTTATGACTACTGTGACAAGTTACGCCATCGAATTAAATGTAGCGCGTCTAGAGTGTGTCGCTATCTGTGCGTAGCTGGCGACAACTAAGTTGTTCAATACCTAGTTGGCAATTGAGGTTGAGCTAAGAGATGGAGCTGAGTCGGACATCAGAGGCTTTCAAATTTTGGTCTGTATATTTGAATTAGTACGCCACAATCATGCCATTCGTGAGGTTATCGTATACATTTACATGTGACGTAGTTGCACATAATACGGACACATGAAAGAAACGGAATGTAATCTACTTCGACACACAATGACCTTGCATGTCGGTATATTTTCAATAAAATTATAGTGTCAGTACGATGTGTCGAACTTAATTTGTGCTGCAGCAATGTTATGCTGTCATAATCCGTTTGATAACAATCGCTAGGCGGTAGTACTTCGGTTATTGAATTTTTCAATCAAAAGCTGTTATATTGTTAATGAAATAAGAGCAAGATGGTGGAAAAAACGACTTCTGGCCAGGTATTGTTCATCAGCTGAATCGTAGTTACATTCTATTAAAATGTGATTAATGTTGAACTTTGACATTTACAATGACGAAAAACATAATTTAACAATACATATGTCCGGGCGAAGCTCAATCAGTTTTGTACATGAAATATTTTTCAGAACATAATGTTCCTAAAATTTAAATTAAATCAAAGATTTAACAGAACAAATTATGAGCTTATGGGGAGAAATAACTTTCGATTTGATTTAATCGTAGTTTTAAATGAAACCCCAAAAATATATTACTTTGAATACAAATTTTGAGACTACAGTCTTACTTTATATCACCACTAATAATTATGTAAATTCATTAAATCTTGGTTACGGAAACCCTAAATTTAATTCAACAGCTAATTTTTTGAAAGATTTATTTCTAGCATTATTTTATGTAATAAAATATAGTGACTATATGTGATATAGTTAACAATTGGGTAACTAATTTTGTTACAATTAGTCTAAAATGTTTGTGTAAAGCTATGATTTATATATATTAAACATTTCTGCTCTATGAATTACTTTGGATTATAAGAAACAATTTGATTGATATCAAGTAATATGTTAAAATAAAACTTTCTGAATGTTTTGAAAATGAGTTCACTATAGAAATAAATTGCACTTTGGGTGAATATAAGCTTTTGATTTTAAATTAGTTACTTATAAATATTTCAAACTATTAAATATGATATAGAATATTTAAATTACTGAAATTTGTCTTATTATTTATATCACAGGTGCAGGATGAATTAATAAACAGCCATAGAAGAATACAGAAGACCTGCATTGGAAGTGTCATGACACACTCCTGACCACATAAACATGTAAATAATATTATTTAATAATAATATGTGACAGCACTAAAGTAACTTACATGTAAAGATAATATTAGATATATTAAAGATTTGCACAGTATATAAAAAAAGAGGCAATTTAATTCAATTGTTTATTTTGTGATCAAGTAAAAGCATATTATTTAATTAGTAATTTATGAATTTCATAAAATATTGTGCAATCCAAACACAGAAACTGAATAGAAGTAATAGCAAATTTTAGTAGTATTTCTTAATGAATTTTTATTTAATATATTCCTAGCATTAATTTGTTTCAAATTATAAATTGTATAAAAATCTATTTGTTAAGGGATTCAGAAATAATATCTTTAAATTATCATGGGTATTATCATTCTTACCATGTTTGGTTTCAGAATAATTTTTTTCTTTTAGAGAATGTACATGATCTCACAATGAATGACTTGCAGCTGAAACAAGTAAAGGTTGATAACTGGGGTATATTCTTCTTGCAACGACTTCACCAATTCTTCAGCAAGAATGAATTTTGTGATTTAATTTTATTATTTAAAAATAATGAAACTATTGAGGTTTGTATTAAAGTTACCTTATTTAACTGTTACTTTTTGTTGTTTATTTACACATTCATAGTTAACTGCCTACTTTGTAACGTTGGATTTAATTCCTCTTAGAAATTTGTATTATCATATCTTATTTAACATTTATGAATTTAGTTCAATGTTCAATAATATTTAAACTTGCATATATAAAGTGTGTAATGGTAATTACTTAATTGGAAATATATAAACTTATAATTGATATGAAGAGGAAAGAGAGAAATCAAGGGATGTTTTCACCATCTTGGACAAATAATTTTTGAAACACTATTCTCTTCCTTCAGGAGGATAACATACTGCATACTTTTCAACTATAAAATTTTTTATATATAAAAATTAAAATAATTGATATGGTAAGGAAATAGTAAATGGTGAGGGCTTACCTGAAATTGCTGTTCTGTTTTGACATTCTGGACAGGAGGAGATTTTTAAAATTTTCGGAAGTGTGAGCCTCCTCCGTGTTTATTCACACTTTTCAATGCCACATATCCCTAACTCTTAAAGGCGTCAGCTGATTCCATCGAAAATTTAGAAAACTTTCTCCTGGATTAAATGGTGATGTCCAATTGTAAATTTAGTTAAGCAACCATCTTCTTCTCATTCCTCTTCATACCGATTATGTTGCACAA
This sequence comes from Zhengitettix transpicula, assembly GCA_037074705.1. NCBI lineage: Eukaryota > Metazoa > Arthropoda > Insecta > Orthoptera > Tetrigidae > Zhengitettix > Zhengitettix transpicula. Next base: position 27,827,392 of record CM073593.1, on the reverse strand, counting down.
TGTCATATCCTTACTAATATTACACACATACACTCACTAAAACACTCGCACTAACACACACACAATCACACTAACCCACACACACACATATATATATTAGTAAGGATGTGACATTGTCAGAAATATATAGGCCAAACCAAAATACCCCTCCCTGAACGTATACCCAACCACCGCAGCAATGTCAAACTATCTAAAATTCAATTCCCAGTAGCTGCTGCTCACGCCCAAATTCAGCGGCAGAACTCCATCTGTGGGAACTCTCTTTACAACATGTCTTGCAGTCCAGACAAAGCCCTGGACTCAATGCATACGTGTGTGTGTGTATGTTCAGGCATAGATGTATGCATAGGGTGCTTTGTATGAATGATCACTATCTGAACCTTTCTTATGCCACAACCTTCCCTTGAGAGAGAAAGTTAGTGGCCTGGTGGGGTGTTAATTGTTTATGGGCTACCAGCTGTGCGGCAGTCAAAACTCCGCAGTCTGCAGCCGGCCTGGTCACGGAATGGTGTAACACTCCTTCCTGAAGAAGGAGGCTGAGAGCCTCCGAAAATTTGAAGAAATACCTTCAGTTCTTTATGGCGACACCGCACTGCACTTTCAGGTGAGCCACAACCTATCTCTCTGTCATCTCCATATTAATATTGCAATTATATATATATATATATATATATATATATATATATATATATATATACATATACATATAATTGCAATATTGGTAGGGAAAGGAAAGAGAGCGAGCTTGTGGCTTACATGAAAGTGAAGTGTGGTGTACCCATAGGGAGCTGAAGGTGGTTGTTCAAATTTTTGGAGGCTCTCAGCTCATATGGGCTACTAGCCATGTGGTGGTCAAAACTCCGCAGTTCGCAGCAGGCCGGTGCACAGAAAAGTGAAACACTCCTTTCTGAGAGCCTCCGAAAATTTTCTGATGTTTTAAGCTGCTTTACATTAATATATTATTTACTCCCATGTGCTCTGTTTTGTTTAAATTGTTCCCTTATTTCAGGCTCACCGTCTTGTTCTCAATGCATGCACAGAATATTTTCAAATATTGGAGAAAAGTAATCGTGGAGGAAATGGGCACCTTCTTGAAATGCCTGCAGACTGGGAACCTGAAGTTGTGTTTCCTATTATCAAGTATGATTGTTATTAATGAGTAGTGAATAAAAGTATTGAAGAAAATGGTTCATGTTTTTAATATTCTGCGAGATTTACTGTAAAGTTGAAATTACTTTTCTATATAAAGATTCCATATTGAGAAATATTGTCAATAAATTTGTTTAAGTTTGTAATTTTTATGTATAAGTCCAGAACTAATTGATTATCATTTATATAAAGAAAGTTTACATTCTTCATTGTGCCTCACACTAGCATACTATATTCAAAACTGCAGTCATGTTATTGTCATGTTGCAACATTACCAAAATAATTTAAAACTCTTGTATAAACATTTAAATTATATTTCAGTATTAGTAAATAGTTTATAGGTCAATCCAAATCAAATCAACATATGATGGACATTACCGATGAAATTTATTTGTAATTTTTTTACCCAAGTTTGTATTATATTCAGAGAATGAAAAACTGGCATTGATTAATTTTTTAGTTGTTCACTTTATTTTGTACCTGTCCCTTGGTTAAGGTGCATGAGTATATTTTGCACTTTGCAGAGGTTTGATTTAAACACTGAGGCTTCTTTGCTTTCAAAGATATTTAATTCAAACAAAAACCATATCAAAGTGAATGAAATGAAGAATATTTTATGTTCAAAGTACATTTAGGCTTACTTGATGTCAAATAGAGAAACAAATATTGGAATGTTGAGATTTTAAAAAACCAAAATCGGAATTTTGTAAATTTCATTTGTTTAGAAACAATTGAAATTCATAAATATTTTTTTCTGGAAATGCTATTGTATAATACTTCCCAAATAGCTTCAGAGCTGAGAACCATATCCTTCTTTTTCAAGGGTCTTCAAATTGAGCAATTTTTCTCAATAAGCTTATTTTTAACTTCAAATATCTCTGAAGAAAGATAGTTTAAAAAATCCCAAATTTTCACAAAAATTCTTTATTTCTTTGTAACAAGTAGTTATTTCATCAGTGACACTTTGTTAGAAATGGTTGAAAAAGTTTTAAAGTCAAAAAGCAGTCTGAGGTGTTTATATAAAACTTGTAGAAAAATTAACACAGCAACAATAAGAAGTTTTGATTTATTAATAATTCAAAACTTTTAAGAAACTTTTTTTTTTCTGTTATTCCTATATTTATGCTCTTAAGATGTCAGTGATATAAATAGTTGATTAATTTCTTGCACAGTTTTTCAGGGATACTGAAGCTACAGCCAGTAGTAGTTGTGAACTCTGTTAGTTTCTGCACCCAAACTTTTTCACGGGTACTTATAACATCTGTTTTTGGTTTGTCTTAGAGATACAAATGACTTATCCTTCTAAAAGATTTTATCATTATTTTAAAATGAAAGTGTACAATGAAGAAATGCACAAATTTTTGTTTATAATATGCATAGTGTAGTTAAACTCCATGTTATTGGAGAAGAGATTTTAAATACTAGGTCATATATTGTACAAGTCAAATTAAAATCTTAAGTTTTTTTTTACATTTGGCTATTTACAACCTAAAAAACTAAGTCACAGTAATGAAATTTTAATTACTCATCGATACAGAAATAAAGAATATTCTGTGAAATTGAGGGATTTATCAAATTAGAGATGTTCAAAATTCTAATGAGAAAAATTGCACGATTTAAAGACCCATGGAAAAAAGGGTGTGGTTCTTAGGTCTGAAAACTATTTTGGGAAGTTATCTATCCAGAAGAAATTGAAGATTTCTTCAAGAAAAAGAAAGACAACTGAACAGCAAAAAAATTTATGAATGCCTGTTTTGTATTGTCTGAATATAGTAAAAAAATTGTCAGCAACCTTTAAAAATTAAATTGGTTGATTTAATTTGCATTGACCATTACCAAAACATTTTAAATTGCTTTTATTGTGAAGAATAGGTTTAATGACTAGTTTAAGATCCAATTGTTTGATCAGTTCTTCTGTAAATGACAGGTTCATATGCTTCTTAATTTGATTCTCTTTTACTTCCAGTTTCATGTACACGGGTAAACTTGAATTCAGAACTGAGCTTCTTGGAAGGTTGTATAATACTGCCAAACAGATGAATATGACAGTTTTAACTAAACTTTTAGATGTTCAAAGTAGTTCAACTTCGGCCACAGTCAAATCAACAGTAACAAAGAAGACATCGTTTCCTTACAACCTGCAGGGAAAGAAAGTTGCTAAGCATGGTGCAGCAGATCTCCCAGAACCACTTCCAGGGAGAAAGTAAGTCAGAAATTAATAACTATTTTGTATAGCTATGTTAATATTTTCTGCTTCATAGTCTCCTTTGTCCTGTTCTAGGTCTTAAATTTGGTAATTTCAGATTTATGTATATAGGGAATCATATTAATAAGGAAAGAATTCACATTTTTAGGTCACAATTTTTTTTATGATGCTAAATTTACAAAATATGCAGTCATACTGTAAATTTAAAATTAGGTAAGTTTAAACTGACATCTAATCAGGTTCATATAGAGAACCAACTAATTGGGAAAATATCTCAATTTAATTTGTAATAGTATAATGTAAAATATTATGGATAAAAATCTGATTTAATTTTATCTACCAATATTCAACTAAAAATTTAAGTATGCCCCAAAATACACCGAAATGTATTGTGTAACATAAGACTACTAATACTAGAAACAAAAAATTATTCTATATCAGTAGCTATAACATAATGGAAACCTTCCAATGAAATTTATACAATGAAAAGTAATTGAATTTAGAATGTATCTGCCATGAGAGAAATTGTGACAAACCAAATAAATTACAGATCAACTCAGCATACCTGTCTTTGTTTCATCTTTTTGATTTTAGCTTTTTCTGAATACAGGATAATCTTCATAAAAAAGCAGGGAGAAAGGTTTCTGAATATCAGAATGCATAAAAAAATTATTCTTACCTTGGAAAATATCTAATAAATAATCATTGCAGTACAAAATTAGATTATCTACCAGATGTACAATAGAGCAGTTCTGCTGTAGTGATACATTACTACAGAATAGATTTACCCATTTTCCTACAAAACATACTGTACTTGTTGAAGAATGAAGGAAAATGACCAACAAAAAATGCACACTTTTAACTGCAAAAGATTATGTGCAGAATATTTACAATTTCCTCCTATATTTTAACTACATATTCCAAATAAAGGTACTGGGAATATTTAACATGTTCTTATGGTGCCAAGCGTACTTTTGTCACACTCAAGGTATCAAGTAATTTCCTTTTTTTTTTAGGCTAATGAAAATAGTTTTGACCTAGATAAGATACCAGACGGGGTATTTTTGACACTTGTAGAGAAGCGAATGTGTTTTTGTGTCTCTTAAGATACCGGGATTATTCTTCACTCTCTTAAAGTATTTTGAGTATTTTTTTTAGTCAATGGTATGACACACTTAAAGTACTTGAAGAAATTTTGACTCTTAGGATAGCAGGGGTATAATTAACTCTTAAGGTAGTGCTTGTATTTTGACTGTAATATGGTACATAGTCTCTCTAGTACCAATATCATTTTTTACTCTCTCAATGCACTGGAAATATTTTTGACACTTTTAGGGTACTAGGAGTATTTTTTTTATATTTGCTATTGAGACATCACTTATTGATTAATTGATTAATGTAAAATTAAATACTTTTCCAGGTTTTACATAAATAAATACCTGGGCAACACTGAGCACCAACCAAGCTAATTGTATAATATATGTGAGATTTATTCATTAAATATTTTTGCAAGTTTGAGGACAGTTCAAATGGGCAATGGGACACCAAATTAACATTAATATTATTGTACAGACACACAAACCATAAAATAAAACTGAAAGAACACACACAGAAACACTACCATAAATGTAATTTACTTTTTTGCCATTATCTGATGCATACCCATAGCTGTTAAGAGTCTGTACATATAATTTCAAGAATGTTAATGTCTTGGTGGTATGAAATTTCCCAACCTAATGAATATGTAACTGAAATATAGGAGAAAATTGTAAATATTCTGAACATAATATTTTGCAGTTAAAAGTGAACATTTGTTGTTGCTCTTTATTCTTCAAGACTTACAGTATGTTTTGTAAGAAAACGGGTAAATCTATTCTGTAGTAATGTACCACTGTAGCCAAATTTATCTATTGTATAATCTGGTAAATAACCTAATTTTTTTCTGCAATGATTATTTGATAAGAAATTTAGATATTTTCCATGGTATAATATTTGTTTGTTTTTAATGCATTCTGATAGAAAGAAATCTTTCTGCATGCTTCTTTAATGAAAATTATACTGTCAAAGTCTGTATACCCCCTTCTGCTCCAATTACACTGTACAAACCCCAATTTTCTTTATCATACACAATAGGAAAGCTTTCTAATGTCCATAGCCAATCTTTCAATGGACCACACTTGAGATTTTTCACATGTAACATAAAAATGCTCAACTTTTTTGTATTATAATTATTAACAAACCATTAATTTTGTGAATAAATTGTTCAATAATCCGAATTCCAAAATTATATTGTAGTGTCGATATGTTTTCCTTTGATACCATTTTTATGAAGGTTTCTGTTTCAAAATTAATATACTCTATAATTAATATGCACTGAGAACGATATATCTATTCCAGTTTTCTTCAATTTTCATTTCGTCTCTACAAAATATATCCAAATTGTTCAATAATCCGAATTCCAAAATTATATTGTAGTGTCGATATGTTTTCCTTTGATACCATTTTTATGAAGGTTTCTGTTTCAAAACTAATATACTCTATAATTAATATGCACTGAGAACGATATATCTATTCCAGTTTTCTTCAATTTTCATTTCGTCTCTACAAAATATATCCAATCTTCCAAATTTCACATTAACATTGTAAAAAAATAAGTATGTATCAATTGATTATACTGTAATTTACTTTATTAATACTTTATTTTACAGGCTACCAATATGGAGAAGGCGTAGTGCTCCTCCAGGTGGACATCCGTATATTGATGATTCAACTTCATCTAGTAATATTCAGATGTGAGTTTTATTTGTATCTTCTAATTATTATTGTAGTGCATTCATAACATAGACTTGAGAATTACCTAAAATTTAATTTAAAGTTATATGCAATAAATTAGAATTTTGTTTCCTATCCTATTTTGCAAGCCATCATATCTCATTTTATTTCTTTATGTTCATGGAGAATAGTACACAGTAAGATAACTTTTGACCCTAGCCATGTGGAAGTATTGGTGAGAACTCCACTGTAGGACTGGTAAGATAGAACTGACCTAAGAACACTTACTGGAAAGTCACTGGACAAAGCAACTAATAATATTTTGTTAAATGTAGAACATATGTGGGTGTTGGTGACAGTCACCCACAATGTATAAAAGTAATGCACTGAGAACTCTTTTTAAGATTTTTATTAATCCAAGTAAAGATGAAATTTTATCATTCCTGATTTTATTTAGGTATTTGTTAAGATACTTTTCACCAATTAGGCTTTTTATTAATTCTCTTCTGTAGGCACATAATAATGTTAATGGTTTTTCACCTTATTTAAATAATGATTTTAGATGAATATTATTATTAATATATTTTATTGAAGGTGATCATTTCTACTCAGAAGTAAATTTTGTGTTTGTTCCTGTTTATATATTCATCATTATTACTGAAGTTTTAAATTTCACACATTTCAGGGTGAGTAGACCTGTTCCACGTAGTGAAGAACTTTCAGGGCCAACGAGATTTGAGTGGCCAGATGAGGAATTTAAGCCTTCGACATACACAGCAAGTTTTGATGACATCTCTTATGAGACTATGCCACTGGTAAAACCACTGCAAACACCTAAGGTCCAACAACCATCCACTTCATCTACTTCAAGTACCACGAATACACCAGTGACTACACCTGTTAAACAAGAATCGTATGTTGTAAGTTTTGAAGAAATTCGAAGAACAGCAGTTAAGAGACCATCTTTGGATACAAGTCACCAGGGATCCAGTAAAAAGCAAAAAGTTTTTGATTTGCAAGCTGTGAAGGAATATGTTCAGGAACATCAGTTACGAAAGGACCTAATGGATATTGACGAGAATAGTGAAGATGTTGATGATGATTTAGCAGTTGCAGACTTTGATGATGATGATGAAGAGGATGAAAATGAAAATACTGTTGATAACTACGCAGGTTCTGTTCAGCAGGTAACACCACAGAAATCAATTTTGAAGACTCAAGTATCTCATGATGAAACCAATTGCAACATGTCTACCAAAAGAGTCAGATTCTCGTTAGACAATTCAGATTCACCTGAAGGCAAAGAAAATGAAGCAAAATTAGATCCTCCTGTAGCAACTTCGAATAAAATTATAAGCACTCCAATGGCTGTAAATCCAAATCCAGAAAATCTTACGAATCATGCAAAAATAATTACAGAAGTTTTAAAGAAATATCCTCACCTCATTCGTAGTAATAAAAATGTAAAACTTAAGATAATGCAGAGAAGTCCTAATGCAGTAACAGCAATGGCAAATTCTGATAATGATGGCAAGGTTGTAAAATCTAAAGTGTCTTATGTAGTATTGAAATCTGATGTTGCAGGAAAAGGAAAGCAAGGAGTTGTTTTAAAACATGGAGGGCATGTTGAACCTCTTTCTGAATTACCAACTCCACAGACTGTAACTTCAGGGGCTGAAAACACAACAGGTCCTTGGATATGTTATTCATGTGGAACAAATGAGGAACCAATGAACTTTGAAACATACTACTTATATCGTAGGCACTTACAAGATGTACATATGGAGAAAATTGATGCTAGGATTTGTGAACATTGTGGACATCGTGCTAGTAAACGGAACTTGTTACTATATCATTTATATACTAGGCATAATATTCCTCCACCAAGAAATTGTCAGTTTCCAAAATGTGACCAGTGTGAATATGTTGCACTTAGTGAAAGTTTACTAATAAAGCATCGTAATAATCATTCAAATAATAAAGATTTTGTTTGTAAAGTTTGTAATGCTTCATTTAAAAGTAATGGAGCTTTGCAAGGCCATATGCAAGCAAATCTACATTCAGATCCATCCAAAAAGTTGTATGATTGTCCATTTTGCTCGAAACCATTTGTTAGAAACATTAATCTGAAAGCCCATATTCGTTCGGCTCACAAAGAAGCTGCTCGAAAATTGGATGAAGACCCAATTGAAGGTGAAGATAGCCAAGAACTGCTTCTGGAACAACAATTTTCAAATCAAGAAGGCCATGTTGTAGAAGTACCAGTGATAAATCAAACAAAGACTGGCTCAGTTGTATTAACGACTGGTATGACTGTTCTTGCAGAAGCACCTGCAGTGCAAACCCTGGTACCATCTTCTGAAGCTGAAGCACTTAGCAATGTCGCCAGTGGAATTGCTGCATCTCTAGGATTGGCTGATACACTTCCGGGTGAACAAACTGTTATTGTGTTAGATGAAAACCAGGAGTATGTTTTACATCAAACTGAAATTGTGGAAACCAGTTGCACAGAAGTTCAGGATTATGTTGAGGAAACATCAATAACAGCTGAAGATCAAGAATACATTATACCAGACATGATACCTGAAGAACAACAGTACAATAATGTTCAAGCTCTAACAGAAAACGGTACCAGTATAGCTGTTTCTGTAAATGACAATCGTGCCTTAGATGCTAATCAGCCTACTGTCCCACCTCCTATTCATATAGCACATGATGGAGAAGAAATAAATATGGTGATATCTGATCATGATTACATAGAAGATGTTACTTTAAGAGAAAATTCTGGGGAGAGAATGATGTATATAATAACTCAAGCGGGGTCGAATGAGGGAACTCTTATAGAAACAACTCAAATGGAGGACATAGAATCTTTGAAAGAAGATGGACAGACAGCTGTCATACCTATTCAAGAAGGTTCTTCCCACTCAATTGTAATGCACAGTGGTATCACAGGACAATTAATACGACAAGAGTTTATAGTTCCAGAAGAGCTCAGTGCAGGACTTTCTGAGCACATAGAGTGCATAGATGATGCTAAGCAAACTGTTGTAAGTGCAATGGGAGACAATATGTCTCAAAATATTAGGAATTTTCAAATTAATGAAAATGGTGACCATGGGATTCATTCAAAACATGAAGAAGTTGTTAATACGAGTGGCTTTGCAATGAGCTGTGATCATGTGACTCAGGAACAATTGGTAATGGCAGAAATGCAAACTGTTGGTTCTGAAGCCACTGATGTGGCTTTAGTGCATGCATATACTACTACGAATAAAATATCACCAGATACTAATCAAGTACGAAGACTACCTACAGTTCAAATGGCTGATCTTGTCAAAGAGTGGGACGACTTTGATGATTCATGTGGTGAATTTGAAGAGCAACAGTTAATGGGTAAAAGTAGAGAATCTAACTGTGATGATGGGTGTTTTTCATGAATTCAAAGTATTAAATATATATATATAGAAGTGTATATAAATAATTTTATTTAACAAAAATTTTACATATTTACACAAAAATGAATTTAATAAAGCACGTTGAAAAAACAGAATCATAAGTTGTGATCTAAATTTGAAAAAAAACACTAAAGACTGTAAATGACTAAGTAGATATTTTATTTAGAAGAGATTGATCATCTACAAATTCTTTAATAGTATATTGACAATTTTGTAGCTTTAATTAGTAATTTGCTTTATTTTCTATGTTGTTTTTATGTATTACTTATACAAATCATGTAATGTAATTAGAATTACAAATTAGAGATATTTTGTATATAACACTGTTATCTAAACATTTGTTACCCTAATATGATATAAATGTATGTTGGTGTACATTATAGTATTTAAGTTCAAGAGATATTATAAATATATCTTCATTGAGAATTATATGGCTTCATACACTTCAATGTAATTAATGATTCCTAAACTTTTATGAATTTGAATATTGAAGGAAAACAAAACATTAAATGTTGTTTAAAAGAAATTATGTTAACATCAATTTTATATTATTAGTTTATAGTTAGTAGTATAAACATACTAGCAACAATTGAGATAGAAATAAATCGCGAAATATGGATTTACGATATACACACGGTTTATTAGACAATATGTACTGGCTGAGACGGTGGTTCTATAAAGTGGCAAATGTTATTCACATTAACAAAACACATGTTAACCAGAGCTGCCTTTATTGAAAACGTAATAAACCTTATGTTATTTGTATTTATAGTGAATGAAGAATATGACCAATTTGTTGAAGGCTATGTAAAATCCATTTTTATATGAATAAGTGATATTTTAACAATAGTATGTATGGCAGGTTTTTATTTTTCTTCTGTCTTGAACTAGTAAAACAGAAAACTCTTTCCTAAACAAGATGACTTTGTTATTTATTTGGTATGAGAGAAATATTGATATAAGAGTGCAGATATATATATTGTAATAAACACCCTTTTTAAAACAATTAATTAAAACATTAAAATGGGCCACTCGTTGATGACGCCAATTTGTAGTTAACCCAAATTATTTATTAAATGTTGAGTGTCAATTTGTGATAATCTGTCTTATATTAAAATAATACGTGACACAAGCAGTTTAAACAAACTATTATTATTTATTAAGACACAATTACACAAATAATTAATGAAGTTTTACAACAGTTAATAATTAATGTTATACAATGAAATTTAATCTTTCTCAGGTTCGTTTACTGGGCCTTTAATAAAACAAATACTTGTTAAATAACTTTTACAATGAAATAAAGAAAAACACATACAATAACCAAGTTTAAATTCTGAAATCTGACTATTATACCTTTGCTTAAAAGTTTAAAACTATGAATACTGTAAAAATGAACTTACAATCCTTCTGTTACTCCATGCGATTTGGATCACTCTCATACTTGCACGCACTCACTTCATATAGGCCATAAAGAACACGAAGTTGCGCTCACACTTTACACTTACACAACCACCTCTCCACGATGACCTTACTCTCACGAAGAATTCCTCCAAACAATTTACTGATTTATTTCGGCCTAATGTCTCTCCTGCTGACTGATTGATTTATCTTGGCCACAACCAATGACCGTTGCTAACCAACTGATGACTGAATGAAACTCCTATTTATTTCGGCCACCTAACTTGGCCCACCATCCGGCCCCGAGGACCTCCATCAACAATCTCTCCTGACCGACTACTGATCTATTACGATGCCTTATATTTCCTCCTGCGCACTTTACAACGAAGTCATGTGAACTTCTCCCCACACCCTCTACTAATTTGCCATCTGTCTCTCAATTATCCTCCATTACCTTGTCGTTGTTTACTACTAGTGTCCCTTCTGCTGCTGTTAATTCGAGTCCAAACTATGCATCAGGACCGCCTTTTCACACTTCCCTACAAAGTTCAGGTGTACCAAGAGAGAGTTCATGTGCACTTACGCTTCTCCCCCCAGAGTTCGGTTGCACTCAAGAGTTAGTGTGCAAATATGCTCACGACACTACCTACAGCCGGGTGTAAACACATTTAACTCACCCTCCTTTAATTTACCATCTGTCGCTCAATTAAGCCATCATTATCTACATATGTATACCCTGCATGCCTTCTGCTGTTGACCACACGAGGCAAAATATTTGTTAATTATTAAAGATTTCTTTTAATTATTACAATATTGTAACGTGAAATCGACTACGAACACACAACGATACGATGATGTGGTCGAATACGCAATGCCTCGACCAAAACAGAGGGCAAAGCAAAATTTATAAGGGATGAGGTTGGGGATCTCTGAAGAAAACATAACTAGATTCGTAACCCAGGGTACTTTACATCTTATAATTTCGTAATACGACCGATGACGATTGCGAGTGGGCGGCGGAGTGTTAGCAGCGTATCGTCAGAATAAGCTCGTCGACGGCGATGCACGGAGGGGGTTTTTCTGATAGCTGTAAAACACAAGTGTTCACCACCAGGTCTCTCGCTAGCTTCTTTTACTATTGTGGTGCACTCGCCTCGGGATCCCGGCTCATTGGTCGAAGATGGGGTGATGCACCCCTCGGCCAATCCTCGCACACTTTCGGTCGCCGCTTCACCAGGCGGAAGTTCGCGAATCTGTATTTCGGCCACGTGGGTCCGAATCGGGCACAAACAACGGGTCCTATTACCTCTGTACCACAACACACGCACACCAACCAACGTCTGCCCAACACACTAAAATAAAATAGTTACCACAAATAAAAATTTTAAAAAAAAAATTTGCATAGTGCAACAGCGACTGAATCGACTGGTCAGTCTCATCGCCCCCTCACCAGTTAAGACGGTAATTTCCAGTCTGACACCGAAATTAACGGTCTTAAATACAATTTTAAAAGAGTTAATAGGATCGACAGGCAGGATTTATTACAACAATTTACATCACCCTGTCGTCGTCCTGTGGCGTGTTTTGGGTATTTCCCCTCGAAGTTAATAATCTAATAATTGCCGCAAACAAAGTGATCCTTAATAAAGGGTTTTAGGTTGAATAAATTAAATATCCCTACTTCCCGATTCAGATCGTCGCGCAATTTCGCCGCGTTTACATTTACAATTTCGGAAATCGTGTAGGGACCTTGGAAAAGGAGGAAAAACTTATGAAACTGCTTCAATTGGAGTTGGGTATGGGTTCGCTATGATGCCGGCGGATAAAATCTCTGCAATTACTTTGGCAGCTGGCTTCCTCAAACTCCGTGGGATCGGGTAAGCTTTTTGTTTAAAGGGCCGTTCGTCTGTCAATTCGATGCAGAATTCACAGTTTTTGATTGGGGCTCTGGGTTCACTAAATACGCTCGCATTCCGTTTTACCATTCGTCGGAGCTCCTCTCTCTCTCCTCTTTCTTCAGATCCACGGCGTCAACCTTATTGTCGATTAGCTCTTCGAAATCGGTCGCGGCCACTCTGCAAGCATTGAACAGCAGTTCGTCTGCAGCTCCTTCGGCGACGAACAAATTTTCCTTTCTTTCGACGGCTCTTCCGGGCTACCTCGGGATACTCCTCGTCGGTAGCGTTTGCTTCACTTGCTTCGACGGGTCCTCCTATCTCCACTTCATGCGATGTTGTTCTTTCTGCGGTAAACACAACTCGACTTCTCCGGTAATCAACGATGGCGTAGTGTCTTTTAAGAAAGTCATTCCACAAAATTACTTTGTGAATTAAAGTTTCTACCACAAAACAGACGTGTTGGAATGCCTGTCTTCCAACCGAAATTCCAATAATAGTTGTTTTGTAATCGGCTTCGACATTCCTCGCGTAGTCGTAGTTAAGCGTACTCTCGATACTGGGAAGCTGGGTATTTCATCTTCCCCTGCCGACATCTTCCTCCATAATTGGTCGGAAATAGCAGAAACTTGGCTGCCGGTATCTACTAAAGCTTTCAATTTCACATTCCTTATCTCGATCTCTATAACTGGATATTCGTCAGGTCCGTCAGCATCCGGTCAGGTCCATAAGGTAGCTTTTATAACACGCGTTGCCACGATGGGTACTGCTATTGCGCGGCCGGCACTCGGATCAGCGCACTTTAACTGTCCGGCGTTTCCGCTTTGTGATGACTGAAATTGACCGTCAACACCATTACCGTTGGCATTTAATTGTTGTGGACCCGTCGGTACAGTAGTCGGTCGTCTCTCTCCTCGCATTGGCGACGCCGACCTGGTTCTATGAAAGTCTTGTCTGGTCTGGCTAGTAGAAATATCACTTAAATTCCCGTTCTGTGAATTTCTACGATAAGTCGCTCTTCTTCCTCTCGAATTTCTTCTCAGACGATCCCTCCGTATAAATAGGGCGGTACGTAAACATTAGATGACCTTGAAGTTAATAATGCGGCACTCGTGATGGCCGGTCTTTCCGAGCGAGTGAACATGTAGCTCGGCTGGTCGTATTTTCCGAGCAACATCTGAAACGTATTCAAGTCAACACACAACGACACGATACGATGATGTCGTGTCGTGGTCGAATACGCAATGCCTCGACCAAAAACAGAGGGCAAAGCAAAATTTATAAGGGATGAGGTTGGGGATCTCTCAGGAAATTGTTCATGGGCTACTAGCCGTGCGGCGGTCAAAACTCAACAGCCGGCCGGTGCACGGAATGGTGTAACACTCGTTCCTGAAGAAGGAGGCTGAGAGCCTCCGAAAATTTGAAGAACAGCCTTCAGTTGCTTATGGCGACACCGTACTTCACTTTCATGTAAGCCACAACCTATATCTCTTTCCTTTCCATACCAATATTGCAATTATTTTTTACAATGTCATATCCTTACTAATATCATTTAAATATATTGTAGTAATTGGTAATTAAGACATTGTTCTAATTGGAAAGTTGGATTGTAGAGGACTCATTATTAGTGGATATAGAGTGGACGCCGCAACAAGGCGGCAAGGCAAAGAAAGTATTGTTGGGCGGCTGAGAATTTTACGCGCTCAAAATCTAAGAGAAAAAGTTTTGCAGTCGGGCATAGAACAGAGAGGTGTAAAGACCAAAATTCTAATTTACAAAAGGTAAACAGTCAGGCATAGAACAGCGAGGTGTAAAGACCAGAAAATTCATATTATAAAAAGTTTTGCAGTCGGGCAGCGGACCGCAAATAGAACTGTTTGATAGCAGTTACAAACATGCTCTAAAATATTGAAAAGTAAAGCAATCTTCAGTCGGGAAGGAGAGAGTGAAACTGATGTTGTAATCGGTGGCCGAGCATAAATTCAACCTGCTGGCCATAGACAAACCAAGGAAGTACATTTCCAACTAAAGTCACGAGATCTACAAATCCAGGTTGCAGCAAAGCATCGAGAACCTACCAATTTGTGTTAGACCAACTAACAAACTACGCCAATTAGAATTTGTTGACATTTAGAATTTGTGAGTATTAGAATCAGTGATATCCCCAAATTTTGTGCACGAAAAACCTAAAATGAGACCTGGGCGGCCGTAAGTAGAAAAACTTTAAAATCATATTGTAAACCGTTTTTAAAAGATAAAAGTCAGATCGTTCTTTAATTTTAATTATTTAATTATCTATAAAATGAGATCGTTAATTCCTGATGAAATTTAAAACTGTTTAAATTCAATCTGTAGTATTATTTCTTCCACAACAAATTTCGTCTATGTTTCAGACGCATTAACTTCCATAAAAAGTAAATTTTATTTTAATTTGATAAATTCAGCCATTTGTAATTTTAAATTATTACAAATTGGCGCAACGTGTGGCACGATTTTTGATCAATAGGGCAGAATCATAATTAAAGAACGAAATCTGACTAACCGTGATATTGGTGCAAGAAAGTATTTTGGATAGGATGTGCATGAAACTTTTAGAAATGAATTGTACGCGTGTGAAAGGTAGAGGGTTATTGAAAAGAAAGAAAAATGATTAAATGTGCATTTAAAGTTAAAGATAATAGCTTAAGTTTAGTTTTTTTTAAGTTAAATTTAATGTAGAGAAAATGGGTTCTAGAAGTAATAATTCCCAGAGACAGGTGGGAGGAGATAGTGGATATATGATGATATTAGAATTATTGAAGAAAAATATGGAAGAAAATAATAAAAATTTAGCAGAGTTTAGAGCAGATTTGAGTGAAAAAGGGGAAAATTTGGATAAAAAGATGGATAAAGTTATGGAGGAGAATAACAAAAGCATAGCAGAATTAAAGACAGATGTAAGAGAATGGAGACAAGAAAATAAGCAGGGCAATGATAAAAGTATTGAGAATATTAAAGTGGGCAGTGCAGAGATAAAATTTGATGGTGTAGAAAAAGTAAACAGGGATGTAAACAATAAAATAGAAATGATAGTTAGTGGAAAGGAAGTAGGAAATAAAGTGGGGTTATGGGAGGAGAAATATGATGTAAATGTAGATGAAATGGAAGTGGTAGTTAATGGAAATTTTGAAAAGAATTTAATTTTGATGGGGCATGAGGCTGAAGATGTTAAAGGAGAGATTAAAGGGTTAAATATTGAAGGTGTTGATGAGCAGGGAGATGAAGTAGTGGGAGAAAGAGGTGAGATAGGGGCAGATGTTACTGAAGTAGAAAATAATGAAAGAACAGAAGAATTACAGAGAGGTGTTGTGAATCAAAATATGATAGAAATGTTTGTTTACAAAGATGAAGTGGGAACAGCTGATGGGAGGATGGCAATGAAAACATTAAGAAATATCGGAATAAAATTGATGATGATAAAGCAAATGGGATTTAAGAATTTGAAACAAGTTGTGGGGAGTATTGAATGTTACTTAAACATAGAATTTGGAAATAAGATTTTAACATTGGTGAATGGAGGGGAGAAAGATGTAAATAATGAACATATGATAAGATGCAAATATGGAACAGCTGGAGAATTTTGGCAGAATGCAGGTGAAAGCATTTTTGGGTTCAGAGATACTGGATAGATGTAAAGTTTAGAAGGGATTTAGATAATTAGAAGGATTAACGTTCTTTGTTAATTACAGTGTGGCCAACGTGATTACTTCAGCTAACAGAACTATTTTTCCTAGGTTTTCAAGATTCTGTTTTTCTTCCATCTTATACCTGAGGGGATAGTCATGTTTAACTATCATAGGTCTAGCACACCTAGGGAACCTTCTTGCTACAAATTGTAGTTTCCTTTCAACAATTTGGTCTTCATCATCTTTAGGTGCTTATTCTGTTAAAACTAAAGCTATTCCTTGTTTTCTTCAAATTGAATATTGATGCTATTCTAACCAAAGTTTGGTAAAGGAAAAAGCAGATGTTAGAAAGTTGGAAAGAAAGACCATTAGGATATGGGTTTCTTATGATTTTCATCGAAATACTGGGGGGTCAAAATTCTCGCTTAATTCATTTTGTGATAGGGGACCACTAGGATGTGTTTTGCGGATAGGCGAGCGGCATTCGTGACCGAGAACGTTTCTTTATTTTTTTTGTTTTCTTGTTAATTTCGTGGCTGTTGCTACAAAGTTTTTGTTTACTAAAGATAGTGATGTTAAGAGAAAAGGGGGCGTGACATGTTTAAGCTGTCACATGAGAGAATTTAAGTTTTGAATGATTGCTCACTCACAATTGAAATGATTTGAAAAATGACTTTAAGAAGTTTAATGTGTAAATAGAGGAGAAGGTGTAGAAATAAGATGAAATAGTTTAAGATAAATTTTAAGAGATAAATTAAGTGTTGAAAAAGAGAAAAAGGGGCGTGGCATGTAAAGCTGTCACGTGGCTGATTTTAAATTTTGAATTGGTGTAGAAGGTGTGATGTCTTAAGTAACCTTTGTTGTGTAAAGAAAAGGGGGCATGGCACTTTGCTGCTGTCATGTGAGACATTGAAACATGGAAGGGGAGATGTAAACAAACGAACAGCTGACATCATCTGGAGAAAGTAGGTCAAAGCTTACTTCAGATTTAAAACTGTTTAAATTCAATCTGTAGTATTATTTCTTCCACAACAAATTTCGTCTATGTTTAGACGCATTTATTAGTGTATTTCATTTAAGCCCCAACAAAATGATTATTTAATTATTACAATATATATATATAAAGCTATAGTTGGTCCAGTCGGTCTGAGAAGTCTAAAAATCCTCAAATTTTTGAGGGCCTGAGCCCACCTGACAATTCCTTAACTAAACCATGTAGTATCGAGCATGTCAAATTTATATATATTATAATAATCATGTGTTATTAAACAATTTAATATGATAGCCACACGTTTGTGGTGTCAAAAATGTAATGCATACTAATGAAACTATTGATTTGCCCCACATTGATGTGTCA
Organism: Zhengitettix transpicula; assembly: GCA_037074705.1. Taxonomy (NCBI): domain Eukaryota; kingdom Metazoa; phylum Arthropoda; class Insecta; order Orthoptera; family Tetrigidae; genus Zhengitettix; species Zhengitettix transpicula. The sequence goes on along the minus strand of CM073593.1, from coordinate 27,809,489 downwards.
AAATGTAATAAACATAAAATGAAACAATTAATTAAATGATTAGCCTCACATTGAGGCTCCAAAATGTGGTATATAAATGAAATTAACAATTTAAATAAAACAGTTAGCCTGTGTTGAATGCATTAATTTAACTACTTTAACTTTAAATGAAAAGATGTTAAGAAATAAAATTTCATTTAATTAAACAAACAAATTTATTTGTTATATGCAAAAAAATTTAAGTTACAAAATAGATATTTATTGAATTTACAAAATTTATTACATACAATCCAAAATTCTTACTCTTCCTCTCAGGGTCTTTAACTCGGCCTTTAAATAAAGAAAGGTATTCCTCTGTTTAAACAATCAAATCACTGTAAAGTTATTCAATAAAAACAAATATTTACAATATTTTAAAAAAACGAAATCTGATGTTTTTATCTTTAATCAAAGGTTTACAGTAATAATTTAATTGAGGTATGACTTACAGTTTCTCTGGTACCAGGGCAATTTTAACTCTTTCAGCAACACTTACACACACTCAATTTTCTAAAAACAGGCCATTCTTTTCACTGACTTTACACTTCACTGTTGGATTAGCAAGTGTTGGCTATATCTCGAAGATGACTTATTCAGCTATTATGCCAATTTGCGGTAATTCAAATAATTCCTCCACATAGACTTTTCAAAATTATTTGGCATAAACTGGTACACTCCGAAATCTTTCTGCAACAATATCCGGGTGAATGCTGTACTCTGCCTCTACTTAACAACTTTACTTTTCAATACTTTGAAAATGTCTCATCTCTTTCTATTACGACCACTTTCTGCCGTCCTTGATCGCCAACTGCTCTATATGTTCTCTTAGCACACCAAACAGTCCTACAATGCTTTAGACCTGTTATTATTGTCCATTTTTGTGTGTGATTTGTGTCTGTTTGCGATTCAAGTCTACAATGTTTGTAATTATTAATTGCCTTTTAATTACTACAATATATATATATATATATATATATATATATATATATATATATATATATATATATATATATATACAATATTAGGAGAATCCATTCAAGGAATTAATTCACATTCAAACTTGGATAGTGAGGAAGGATAGAAATAAATAGGAGAAATAGGAGGATTGCGCTTTATTTGAATTCATATGCTCGGGCGAAGAATTACGCACATAGAAAAGCATATGTTCAAAGCAGAGAGAAGGATGGAAGAAGAAGGAAAGACTGAAAATATTTGACCCAGGCGGGACTTGAACCCACGTTTTCTGCTCAGTACACACACACACATATATATATATATATACACACACACACACACATATACATATAAATATGAGTCAGGATGTGGCAATTTTCAAAATAATTGGAAAGAAAAGACATATAGTTGGTAGCTTACCTGAAATTGAAGCTCGGACTGAAGTGTGTTTTTCAAATTTTTGGAGACTCTTGGACCCCTTGTTCAGGAAGGAGTGTTACATTCTATGCACCAGCTGACTGTGGACTGTATATACACAATGTTAGGAACTTTGGTGATTACACATTGGATCTTGGCTAGTGAGAAAAGATAGAATTAAATAGGATAAAGTTGGGAATATGCTTTATAAGAAAGCATATGATAGGCTGTAAAATTATGCACAAAGAAAAGCATATATCTATGTTTAAAGATGAAGGGAAGACTGAAAATATTCGGCAAGGTTGGGACTTGAATGCGGATTTTCTGCTCAGTACATAGATTATTTTACCAATTAAACTACCGAACATGGTGAAATCTATATATAAAACTCATTTGGATAGGAAAGAGGTACAGAGAGCAGCTGCATTAGCTTAAATCAATAGTTGGTGTAGCCAGGCTGGGAATAAATAATATAATATTTTCTAGGGTGTGAGCCCTCTTCTTTAGGACACTAGGTATGAACATTGTACCAACTGATTGCAGCGTATTTAAGGGGCTTGAAAATTAGACATGCTCTATACTATCTGTTTTACTCAAGGAATTAGTGGGTATACAGTAGAAAAATTATGAGATAGAAGAAAGAATGTTGGTATGTTTTGAACAGTCTAAACTTTGCTAATCTTCAGGGAAAAGGATTAAGAATCAGAGCTAAGCTTAAGAGTTGGAACACTCATTAATTAAAGTAACATACTAGATTCAGCTATTGAGGCAATGTCATGATTGTCTAGATACAAAAAATTTTCTACTTTGTATACAAATGTGTACTAGGCCTAAGAAATCTAAAAAAACAGAAGCCTAGAGCAGTGCTTCCCAAACTTTTTTTTTACCATGCTGCACCTAAGGCTTTCCAATTCCCCCCTATGTAACTTATACATGTTATTTTTATATTAAAAAATTGAATATTTCCTAAGAAGCCTTATTTAAACTTGTGAATCACTGTTCTTCTATACTAATAATTCTGTGTATAAACAAAGTAATAATTTATTTTAATCTGAGATTGCTAAACCTATCACCCATTCATGTTTTTGTATGAAATTAAGTTCTTTTTTCATTTAACACACAGAGTTTGCACTAGACTTCAGTAGACAACCACTTAGCACATGCCATAGCAATATATGACATACTATTCTTTCACTAGACTCAGTAAACAATACTCTCCGAGTACAACATAGTTTGTACTCCAATCTTAAGTATGGCTCTATGAAAGGCACCAAACTTACAAATTCTTATTTCAAATTGAAATACCAACAATTTTTCATTTTGGATAAGTTAAATAATAGCTAACAGTTTTTAAATTTTATTTGAGTTTTCGAACTACCACCCTGTGGACCTGTGCCCCACATTGGGAAACACCAGCACAGAGTGACACAACTACACAATTCAGTTGACAACACTTGAAAGCCTATTTTTGTCAACGGAATTGTGTCGCTCTAGGCTATTGTGTTATTTAGGTTTCTTAGTACATGAAGAAAGGAACATGGTTTCCAGAAATGTTGTGTGTATTTATATCATAACTTCTCTCGTCAGTATTTGGCTATTTTTCTTATTATTAAAAAGTAAACTACTGTTTGCAAAATGTACAACTAAATGAATTTGGACTTATTTAAATATAAGCAGATTATGATAAAGTTATTAGTATTCCTGAGACAAACTGGACTATTGTATTATACCAACAAGTGGTTTATTAAAGATCCACTGCTAATTGTGTTGAAATGGTTCAGTGCAAGCACACAACACAATCTGAACAGACTAATGTTTGGTCTGTAAGGTGGATTTTCATAATGCAGCTTGAAAGATACATCATTCCACAAAAGTAAGTGGACTGAGACAAAAAGCAACCCATTAAAAGCCAGACTGTATCATAAATAAATCTGATATTATATTGACAAGTATTACACAATTGTCTGCACTCATTGTTCATCTCCTTCTTTACAGTGTACTGCAGATTATCTTGTACCTGGCTGATCAACAATTGGTTTATGAATGGTCTGAGTGTGACGTGCATAATAGCAATATATTAGATATTAGAGTACTCCCACTTTAACTTCACAAAAATGATGGATGTGTTTTCATTAGACAAACAATATTGTGGTGTTGGCTGAAATATGTAGTGACTCAATATCAGAATGCCAAATGTGATAGTGTGGGGGTTATTTATAATTCCCACTATTGCATGATGGTACCCTTCATCTACAACAGCAACAAGGAAGTTGATAAGGAAGGTGTCATATCCTTTCAGTGCACTAATTATTTAATATTTAACATAGCAACACAATAACCTACTACATATTACCAGGAATGCACAAAGTGACTTTACAGATTTTTCCATGACCTGCCCCCTCATCAGACAATCTGCATATTAATCATGAATAGAAAATGATCAATCAACAATAGCACGAGTGAACTGTGGACACAAATCAAACTCAAAAGACATTTTCCAAGGGATCCAAACTGTTTTTGATTTAAAAGAAAAATAATATAAAGACAAACTAAGTTTAATAGTCTGAAATATTAATACCTCATGAATACAAGTTTTAGGAACATAAAATTTATTTTAGTTTTAAATGTAATTCTCAGGTTTTAGTCAATGTTTTGAGGGTAAGCTTTGCCCCAGGAATTATATTTAGAACAAACTAATCAGGAAAATGTTTTCGTGATTCCTTCATCGCACTCCGTATTTTACAAACAGAAGTATGTTCCTTCTGAGATTTGGTGAAATAAATAGAAAAATTGAGGTTACGAAAAGAGGTTGAATATATACAATGTTCGGACTGGGTGCTATGTTTCTTTTCAAGATTGTACAGAAACTCTGAAATTTTGCCGTCCTCAAAAAATTTCGCCCCCCACAATCCCCGCTTCGCTACGTCTCTGCCACTATATCCTAATCCAATTAGTAGATATACAAAGATTTATAAAATTAACAGTTTATTATAAAGTAAATACTTACTTCTAACTAGCAGGTGAACAAGAATAAAAATTGTAATACTAGGAGTCGTACATGTAGTCCATTGGCTTATACTTTACACAATTTTTCGATAAAGTTCAATAAGATCACAAAACGCAGTTTAAAAATCATGAAATGTAGCAGGTTAATTGAGTAAATGTGAATTGGACGACTGATGTTGCAGGTATTATTAAATAATGTTGTATTATAGTAGAATATACGTTGTAACAATCCGACCACAAAATAAATAACGGGGAATCACCGCAAGGCAACTAGTTGGTACAGACGGTGTTGCCAGTCATTAAAAGAAAGGGGATTCCCTAGTACCGTTACAGATTAAAAAATAAATAATTCTGTGCTCGTTTTAGTGGGTTAGAATTGCAGGTGCGTCAAAAATAGTTGAATTTTTTACTTCGTTTACAAGATATTATTATTATTTATTGTGAAATTTTACCGTCCCAAAAAAGTGCCGCCATGGGCTGAGCTCACCACCAGTTACACAACTGACTGAATGTTTTTGTCAAATCTTAACAAGCTGAAATTAAACAAATAAATTGGCCTTAAGCCAGAAAAAATTAATAATGCAACATTTGCATCAAGTATTTTTGTTTCTATTCACTTCACAATACCCAAATTGGTAAATCTTTCGGCCTTACAATTTCTTTGTTGCTGTTGGAAAATATAATCTGTTCTGAAAATATTTGATCCCGTACATTCCTTACAAAGGATACATACATTTAGGTTTTGTTGACAATGATGCTGTTTTATTACATCTTCCACTGTCTTCACAGAAGAAATTATAAGAGAATGGAGAAGGAGGGAATTTTATGTTTTGAATGGTAAAAACTTTGTTAGTCTCAGGGAAAACAGCGGGGCACATGAATCAAGACACTCCTTAATACGATAAACATATATAAATTCAACTTATTTGAGAGAGTCAGTTGCTAGGGCTTTCATATCTGGCTGAAGAGTTTGAGCGACTGTATAAGGGCAAGAGTGACAGGCTTTGTTTGTTGCTGCTGGGGAATTTAACTTTTTTTACCAGAACAAATCTGTGTTTTCCAAATGTCTAGAAGGTGGTGGCTAGATTGAAAAAAGTATTGCTATATGCTTTGAGAATTACTTCTTTAAATTGTGTTTATGATTAAATTCTCATGTATGTTCTACTATTTCAGACATTGAAGTTTCTCTCGTTTTTCCACCGTTGTATTGTTTTACACATGGTTAAATAATTGAATATATGACATCAGTTTTTCTGGAGTCAAGTCTTGCGGAGCTGGTATTATGGAAGCAATCAAAATTGAGTTACAGTTAAATTCACAGAGAAATTATTGTGCCTCAACAGGTATGTTTTTAGTATGAAAGGTTTTTGTACAATGTGAGGATGAAAATCAAGAAAAACCTCACAGAATGTATCAAAAGATGACTAAATTTTAATTACAGAATATAAACTATTTTATTTATTAATTTTCTTGACTCATATAATCATATTGTAATATTTCTTCTCACCCCAAATTATTTTATTTAAAAAATACATTAAAAAGCCCTGTTATTTCACATTCTCCAATTTGCTTCCCTTCACACTCCTTTAGGTGTCTTTCTGTTTGGTATTATAATTTCTTTAACAGTTTTTCAGGCTTCTAATTTGTTTCATAGATAGCTTTCTTGATCAATTTTTGAATTCAGGATCAAGGAAAATCCTTTCTTTAGTCAGAAAGCATCTATTTCTTTGTGTCAAGCTTTTACAATTATTCTGTTCATCTGTTGTTTATTGTGAAATGGAGACAATAGAAGTTCTTGGGAATCCTTGACTCCCATGTTTTGTAGGCCGACTCACTTTTTAAAATTTATATTGGAATTTCAATACTATAACATTCTTTAAAAGTATTCATTCCATGTTGTCATACATATTAACATGTCTTTATTCTAGTCAAATAAATAACGATATATTTATATCTATGCATCAAGCAGATAGGAAACTAAATAATTTTTTTGACATCTTGACCCAAGAAATTTGAATATTTTTCTTATATTTGAATTCAATACACAAAAATACGAATAAAAAAGTATTAGCACAATTATTTTAACCAAATTAAATTCAAAAGATTTTTAATTTTTTCCACTTCTTACAAACAAGGTCACTTTCAACAATTTAGATACATATTGGTTGGTTTAACGTAATGTTAAAATGTTTAAAATTATCTTCTGGTGTGGACATATTTGAATAAATTAAAATGCATATGTATTTTAAACATTTTATTGCAATATTATTTACATTTCTAACCTATCAAAACACCAATTTTATTATTTTTCTAATTTGGTATGGTTAGTGGTGATGTCCATGACCATGACCACTATCTGGACTCATCTTTTCCCAGACCTTTTCTGCAGCAATTGTAACAATGAAAGCTGCAAATCCATATTTGAAACCTCTAAGAAGTGCCATTTTACAGCGTTGTCCAAGAGTTCCAAATGTTTTAACATCATACCTCCAAATTTCATTCCTGTAAAATGAAAATTAATGACAGATATAACAGACAATAATAAAAATTAATTTAGAACAATATAAAAGTTGGTAAATGTTTGGATCAACTGTTATATTTGTCAATACTGTTGACAGACTGAAATGTTATGATGCATTACAAAGAATACAAATACAAGATATAAATTAAATTGTTATTTGTCTTACAGATGTTTAATGTATTCTTTTATGTTCTAGTTGACCCAAGATAATGAAGTAGCCAATAGGGACACAAAACTAGGTGATGAAACAAAAACTCACACTGTTTATGCAATGCCTGTTGCTTGTGTAAGATTATGAGAAATTGTTAAAGCTTTAACAACAACACACCCCACAATCCAATAAAATTACCAAGACTTTCAGTTTGTCACTTGGTTTGTATAACATGGATTGCAGGAAGATTGTTGTATTTTCTCTCCTAATTTTGTCTGTTTATTGGCTACTTCGCTATCTATTTGTTAATATTAATCTAATAAGACAGTTATAGGTTTTTAAAAAGCTTATGAACAATAGAAACTGAAACAATACTCTTTATATATATATATATATATATATATATATATATATATATATATATATACCTATCTCTCTTTCCTTTTCATACCAATATTGTAATTTTATATATATATATTCTCCGATGGTCCAATTCCTAGAACGGCTTACCTGTGGTAGGAGGAATATAGGTTGTGGCTTACCAGAAAGTGAAGTGCGGAATTGAAGGTTGTTCTTCAAATTTTCGGAGGCTCTCCTTCTTCAGGAAGGACCGGCTGCAGAGTTTTGACCGCCGCACGGCTAGTAGCCCATAAACAATTAACACCCCACCAGGCCACTAACTTCTCTCTCAAGGGAAGGTCGTAGCATAGGAAAAGTTCAGATAGTGATCATTCATACAAAGCACCCTATGTATACATATATGCTTAAACATACATATACACATAAACATGCACAGACATACACACACACATGTATGCATACACATACATACATGAGCATGCTCATACATACTCACATGGTCTCGTGAAAGTGGGGATGGCAGGTAGGAAGGGCACTATTTACAGGATGTTGAGTCCAAGTCTTTGCCTGGACTGCAAGACATGTTGGAAAGAGAGTCCCCACAGATGGAGTTCTGCCTCTGCTGAATCGGGGGGTAGAGCTTTAAGGATGGTGAGTGTGAAGCATTGGTCGAAATTGTTTATATTGTGGCTTTGAACGTGAGCAGCTTCTGGGAATTGAATTTTAGATAGTTTGACAATGCTGTGGTGGTTGGCTATTCGTTCAGGGAGGGGTCTTTTGGTTTATAGAATGCAGGGAAGATTCTGCAGTTAATTTGGTAGATGGTGTGGGAGGAGAGGCAGGTGATATTTTCTTTGATTTAGAAAGTTTTTGTGAGATTCTGAAAGGTTGTGGTGGGCTGTAAGATAGGGCAGACATGGCATCTGTTCCTACCACAAGGTTTGCAACCCTGCAAGGGTGGATGGGTGGGGGTTTGGGTTTTGCACAGGTGGACAAGTAAATTTTGGAGTTTGGGTGGGCAGGTGGGGAGGATGGTGTTTAGTTCAGGGTTGGATTTCAGTCCAGTGTATGCTAGGCGGAGAATGGAATTGTTTTTTGTAGTCCAGGGAAGTAGGTTGTAGTGAGGGGCTGGACTACTTTTTTTGTTTTGGTCCAGAGTGGGTGTGTGTGTTTGGCGGTTTGATAGGGCATGGGTTATCTGTTTTTGGAGGAGGTCACTGGGATATTTTCTATTGATGAAGGTGTAACGCCTTCATCAATAGAAAATATATGGTTGGTGTAAGAGGCCAGGCTATTCAAGGTGGAGCAAATACGTGCTCCCCTGAGGGCTAGACTGTATGGGATTGAGTGTTTTGTGTGGTGTGGGTGGCAACTAGTAAAGTGCAAATATTGGAATGTGTTTGTAGGTTTTATGTGGACAGATGTGTTGATTGTGCCAGAGCTCAGGATATATATATATATAAAACACAGGAATTTTATAATTGCAATAATAAATGGTTACATTAACTTTGCCAAACACTAAATCCTTGTTCCCAAATATATCATTTTCTTGTGACTACTTCTAAAACATAAGACAGTATGGAAGATCATGTTTATTTCTGTAACTCCTCATTCATTATACATATTGACATTAAAAACTAAATTTAAAAAATAGATATTGTCTTAAAATAATAATTTTGTTGTTAAAACGTAAAAGACAAAATGTCATAAGCCAACTTTGTAGAACTGAACTCAGCCAAAAATGCTAACAATTTAGATTTCAAAGTATCTTATGAAAATATATGTTTCTGTAATTAGGTATTAGTTAATTTTGGTTAATAAGAACTCACTTCTCAAATCAAATAAAAAATACTAATGACATAATTTTGTAAAATTGAAATCTAGAGCTTTGAAAAGTGGTCATTCTTACATGTAACTTATAATAATTCCCAATTTACAAATGTGGTAACTGACTACAACTTATATGTTACTGTACTCTGGTAATTTCAAGATAAATCTAAATAATTTGAAAATAAGGGATTATTGAACATTAGAACTACTAATTTACAGCATATTTGATAATAGGAAGAAATCTGCAATTATAATTGTTTTCTAATATTTATGGGATATAGTACCTCTTACTATTTGTGCATGAAATTGTAAATAAAATGCTATAATTTATTCCAATAAAATATGTAGACGTTAATCAAGAAGTTACTTTAATTGTAAGAGTATAGACATACTTCCACACTTTGACACACATACACTACAGGGAAAATTTAAATTAAACTGTATTTTAATTTTGGTATGAATGTGTGTAAATACAACTATAAAAACCATCCAAATCCTTTTTAAAAATTGTTCATTTAATAATATTGTAGTTGTCTGAATGAAAACGTCTAAGTGTCATCTCTAACCTTGACCACGGGTCTTTCAGTCCTTTCTTTTCAAGCGCTCTCTGAACAGTAAGAAGTTCTGGACAATCTTCTACTTTATATTTCTTCCAGTCTGGTATCTTATATGGCACTCCATGCCCGTGGCTATCATGACCGCCACCCATAATAACCTAATAATAAAAGAAACTTAAATTATTATTGTATCATAATACTTTTGAAGGAAAATAATAAGTTGTATGTACAACACAAAACTTAATAGAATTATTGCCTTTCGGATTTCTTGAACCCTGTTTCTAATTTCAGTCACCAGATGACTCGAAAAACGTCTAAGATTGTAATTTACAAAGATACTTATAATGTACTTTTAGTTAGCAAATTCATAACAATAAATTTACAAATTACAATTTTATACCTTGGTACATCATGAAATCATTTCGATTTATGTGTCACAGGACGAATCATTCGAACAATTTTTTAATAAATCTGTTTCTGACGAATATATTTATATGGAAATGATTTCGCTTATCACAATATATTTAGGTATAATATATCCAAAATTACATTTCTAATAAGTGATTGTCTTAAGAACGGAATGAGAAGCCATTTGATTTATTGTTAATGTATGACTTGTTTACTAACTTCTTTGGAAACACTCTAGCCTTGCGCTGCCGAGCGCGTACTTGCATCGCGCATAGTTGCCGATCGGATGCTGCAGTGAGAGCGTCGGAATTGTGCGTTAGTTGTTCATCAATTAAAACATGACAAATCCTTCGTAGTGTTTCATACAGACTTCTATTATAAGAGACCAGCGAATAATACATAAAGAAAACTATATATTTCATCAATAATGAGATTAAAAATATTTTTAATCGCTTTTGTTATTGTTTCGGTTTGGGAATGTTCCGAAGTATATGGTCAACAAACTGACTTATCTACGAGCAATCAAAGTAAGTAGCAAATATATTTTTACATTTTAATTAATTACACATCCTTAATTTATGTTATAATTATTGCACCGTTATTTTATTTGAAATTTTAATTAGTATCACCACAGTTTTTTTTTAAAAAAAATCCCAACTGGCCCTTCTGTGCCTTTAGGATCTATGTACTCAAATTTTGTTTTCTAATTGAAGTAGTTGTTGGTAAGAATCTTAAAATATGGGATAAAAACAGTAGAGCTACAGATTTTAAAGCGTTCACCGTCGTATTTATATGCGCACGATTGCTAATAACTAAATTTGAATAAACGTGCTTGGATATTCGGACCTTTACTTTATATTATCCTATTCAACATATTAACTACTTAAATGTATTTTGTGTTCAAAACTATTTTATTACAGAACTTTTTAATGTGCTGGTCAGCTATTCTTTGTTTATTGAAGACTTGAGGTGAATGTCTTACCCGCAATTCACTAATACCGTTTGCGTTACAGTCTTGTATGATCGCACGAAATTCTTTTTAAAGGAAAAAATAAAAAGAGTGTCATTATGCCGACCCTTGCCTAGACGCAGCATCTCGCTGTCGGCAAGCTTCAAGTGAGTCATCTGCAGTCGTCAAACAAGCTGCTTTCCCAGACGCGGCGTTGCTAACATCTTGTCCATGCAAGGTAATGGACCGCGAACAGAGTTGAAGGACGCTTCAATCCACTGGAAAACAATAATAATAAAGAAGAAAAAAATAACGACTCTGATGAGATTTATGCGAAATGAAATGCTTGTAATGCGCGAAGCTGAAAAGGTTCGGCACTGTCTTGAATTTCAGCAACAGGATACCTGGTTGGAGGATTTATGGTGTTTAGATAAACAAGATTTTTGCATATTTAGTGGAGGATGAGTTTGCCGCACACTTCTTTCGTGAGTGGAATTCATTTGAGTGATTCAAAGGGACGATCAGGTTACCACTATCCTGCAATTGTTAAATTCTTTCGTATATAATTTTCTTCGTTAATTGTAAAAAAATCACATTTAATTAAAAACATCTTCAACATTCTTGACTAAAAGCAGTAGTCGTTCAAAAGATTTGTAATAGTGCATTGTAGTCAATTTCAAATGTTTACATTTGGACATTAATATTGTAAATCTGCGAAAATGTTGGAAAATCTCTTCATGACTACTAGTCTTTGTAATTCTACTGTACATAAACGTAGGATTGTTCTTCTTTCGTGGTCTTATTTCTCGCCTTGAAAATATCCTCATTTCTTTCAAATGTCTATTTTCCGATTTTTACTCTTATTTATATTAAACTGTACAATTTCGTTTTTCAGTTCAAAACTGTAGTAACAGAAAAACAATTATTGAAAATAAGTTTTGATTCCAAGGTAAAGGTACGAGTGGAAGACAATAGGCCTAAATAGAACAGGCAATCAGGGAAGTTTGATTAATTATGCACTTTGATATATAACAGGAACCGCATCAAACCAGTCATATGATTGATGACTTTATAGCCTAAATTTCCAGACGCCCTTTTTCGTATCCATCTGTCATACAGCTGGCGAAATGCGGTTCTCCTTGTTCTTCATCTTCGGTCTATACAGGCACATAACGAAAACAGTTTTGTCAATCGATTAATCTCTGCCGCTTTTCGAACAGTTGAGAACCCAACCTCTTTTGCTCTTATAGCCCGGAAGTTTGACTATTAATTCACGCGAGTTCTGTGACCAAGTATTCAGTTGTAGAAAGTAGACATGAATGGTCAAAGATTGAAGTCTTTCCCGGTGAAGTTGTTCAATAAATAGTTCTCGGAATTAGACATGAATGGTATTTGTAGAATAGAGTTAAGCACACGTATATAGGTATTTTTGTTGGTTTCGATTTAAACCTGGTGAACTACTTCTTTCAGCTGTTTAAAATAAACAGGCATGGCCTCAAAACGTTTAAAAAATATATTTTTCTAATTCTGAACTTGCATGTAAAGGACTTCATAATGTATCCATGTTTCTTGTGTACTCGAACGCTACGCCCTGAAATAGATTTTCTTCTTCCTACTCGTTTTTTAAGTTTCTTATTTCTGAGTTTGTTTCCTTTTTTTTTAGTATTATTTCTGCAACTCACTATACTCGTTACTACAATATCTAAGATCTGTATAATTTAAAAGTTTAATATTAAAAGCTTTAAGCAAATCAAAGCTACCATCCACAAAATTAGACAAAAGCAGTAATATAATGAATAGGTCCATCTGTTCACAAAAAAATTGGGTACTTAATACTCTAACTGGCATATTTTCCTCTACACTAACCGTTGGAATATATCTTAAGACATGGAAATACACCAGCCTATTAGTCAGAAGTTTATTATAAAATTTAAATCATTATATTATAATTATAAGAAAAACAACGTTTCATACGTTAGGACGTCTTCAGGAGTAAAATTCAAATAAATTCGTATTAATTAATTACAAGAAATTTAGAAGACCAAAAATTCATCTAATTAATTCTTATGAACTGAATTGAAATTTACACCTGAAGACTTCACAAGCTGGGATGAAATGTTGTTCGGAATATTTTTATGTTAAAAAATGTATAATAAATTTCTAATAGGCTGGTGTTTTTTAATTTATTTAAAGTCAGATAAATATAATTGTTATATCTTAAGACCTTTAATAAGTTTGTCGGTTTACAGCGAAATTCATCTCCGCCAGACGACAGAGAAGAATTTCGCTTAAACGTTGTGTTTTAATAAACAATTTACCCGGTTCGTCAATCGAGAATCTTTATTAAATCAATACACCGGGAAATCCTACGTTATTTAATATTTTAATACATATTTACTTCAACCCGCGTCACTTCTATATGGTAGTCTTTATTAACCGGCTAAGTAATGGACAATAAAGTGATTTAATTTTTTTATTTTCTCCAAAAACCCTACTGTAAGTGATGGAATATTGAAAAAACCTTCAAAGTGAGAAGAGGGTGTTGAATGATTGAGAATGTTTTATATAAAAAAATTATTGGCGAAGGAAGGGGACGAAAAAATTGAGGAGACCGGCAGTGGGGCTGTTTAATAAAAGAAACGGTAAAGAGTTATAACAGTACATTGCAGCTCATAAATCTGTAGACACTGTAGTACGAAATGGTTGACATTTAAAAAAGAGCAAGATTGAACCGCATCGATCGAGCTAAATTATGAAATAATGTACGCAGTTCTGACTTTGGAGTTTCAGAATATTTCCTAAACGTGATGGGTCATGGAATGATAAATTTAGCCTATCTGGATTGTTTCCAATTATTTGATGAGATATTTCCTGTAGGGAACTCACCCGCTCACCTCGTAAATAATCGATGGGTGCATTAAGCAAAAAACTCGGGCTTAAATATTTCAATAGTTTTTCTATGCATTACGGGATGCTGCATTGCATTCACCTTTCTCGTTCCAATTTTCGATCATGCCTTTCTAAGTTTGTTCTTATAAGATTAATTTTTATATTTTCGTGAAAATGACTCGACAACCTTTTAGCACAGTTATTATTTTCCTCCAACTCATCCTACCCTCGGTCTTGTTAATTTGCTGGTTTCTGTGTGCATGAATATCAGATGAGAACTATCGTTACTGTTTATTTCTTGCAGCCTTAATAAGTGTTAATAATTCACATCAACTTTCCGCTTCTTGGAACATTGTCAGGGAACCAGCTCTCACTGCTCTGTGGTCTCGTCTTGTGACAACCACTTTTTGTAGCCTTGGCGAGTTCTTCTTGACTTAGCGCACTCGAGTTTCATCTGTTGCAAGATTTCCTAGGAAACAAGTTACGTAACATTTGATAGAGTTTTATTTTGTAGAGGGAAAACAATGCTACCATAGCTTATTCCGTCGCTGTGAAATGTTCGGAAATAATCTGCACACTTTTTATAGATATTGTCTTTCTTTAAACTTAAAAAATATCTGGGATCAATCCGATTGTGGATAGCTGTGTTTGAAGGATATCTACGAGTTGGTGCCGTGATCTACTTTCCGATTTTTTTTGCTGTTGATATTAATAGCCATCCAAATAGAAGAATTTTTCCGGCACTACTTACTCTCAGATTTGCAAGACTGACTGCGAAACGTCCAAGAGAACTTTTTAGTAGCCGTATATCTAACGTTAGAAAATTTTGTAATCGTGTCTAGAATTGTATACAAATACCAAACGTTTCTCAGTGGTGATGTCGAGTCCTGGCCAGAGTCAGCTGGCCGAACGGTCAACGCTCTGCCTATTAATACCACGGAAAATACTGACTGCCCAAGCACGCACATCCTGCCTTCTGAACATCACCATCGAAATTCGTGCGGGAATCCCAAACCCCAATTCTCAAAACTGCATACAGTGAAACACGTTTTTTCCTATAATTATTTTGCTCCAACAGCTGTATTCTAGGTTTTTCCATGAGTTTGTATGCAGAAGACCACTCGAATCCATTTGTTGTAATCTAGTGATAGCAGAAAATATTAGAGGTCTTGTTTAATAAACAATAACTGATCTTGCTGCCGAAACTGTGTACGTTTTTCATACGACCGCTAGGGTTGAAACCTGAGAACTGATTATTCAACGGAACGTTCAGCATTAAAGACGAGTCACCAAAACGTTTTGCAAATAGCACGATCCTTTAGAAATGTAAAATAAAGATATTAATATAGCCTTTACGCTATATTATTTAAAATTGAGGAAGCAAGACAGACTGCCAATATTTTACTGGTAATTGTTAGTTTGAGGAAGTAATTAATTATTTCTGACAATAAGCCAGGACAAGGTATTGAAATTTACAGGAAGTCACTTTGAAGTAGACAAAGATAAAAGTGTCAATTGACAGTTAAAATACTCCATCACAGCATATTTTCGATTATTACCGATATATTAACCTAATAGGTTTCTTCTAGTCTTGATATTTGCAGTCTGTTTCGGAATATACTAGCAGAGATTTTGTCTAGTTTTTCATTGTTAAAGAAAGAAGTATTGGGGAGGGAAAGAAACCGGATTTAATACTACGGTTCCCACTTTAAGGAAGCCTGTCAGATGACAAAGGAAGGATTCAGAGCCACGGTATAATAGATTTACTAGTTCGAGAAATGTTTTAATTGCATCTGCTACCCTATTTTTGAATACTCCTCCTAAGTTTCAAAACATTTTTACTTTTTTATATCCGCAAAACTTGACTAATTTTGCTGTTGGTTACATTTTGCAATATTTTTTTTTCTGATTTCTACTAGAATTTTGCATTTATTCCAATTCTTCAAAATAAAGAAATTAATATAGACTTTACGCAATATTATTTAAAATTGAGGAAGCAAGACAGACCCACGATGTTTTACTGGTAATTGTTAGTTTGAGGAAGTAATTAATTATTTTTGACGATAAGCCAGGACAAGTTATTGAAATTTACAGGAAGTCACTTTGAAGTAGAAAAACCTGATAAAAGTGGCAATTGACAGTTGAAATACTCGATCACAACATATTTTCGATATATTAACCTAATAGGTTTCTTCTTCTTCGTATTTACAGTCTGTTTTGGAATATACTAGTAGAGATTTTGTCTGGTTTTTCATTGTTAAAGAAGGAAGTATCGGGGAGGGAAAGAAACCGGATTTAATACTACGGTTCCCACTTTAAGGAAGCCTGTCAGGTGACAAAGGAAGTATTCAGAGCCACGGTATAACAGATTTACTAGTTCGAGAAACGTTTGAATACTCCTCCTAAGTTTCAAAAACATTTTTACTTTATTATATCCGAAAACTAATTTTGCTGCTAACTATGTTTACATTTTGCAATATTTTTTTTGTCTGGAATATTTTGTTTATTCCAATTCTTTTCCAGGTCCCGCATTTTATATCATATAAAACACGTCTTAAGCCCTGGCAATGCAAGCTAATTCTCTGTTGTCACCCATTGGTCCATACTGTATTTTGTATTTTTTTTTCTTGTGGGCTTCCTCATTGGACTGTACGAAGATCGGGGATCAAGGCCACGGCCAATTTCCTCTCATTTCCCCTCTCGGTCAACCCCCAGGCTTCGTGCTCTGAGAATGTGTCTACCATAAACAGCTTTTACGGACCAGGGGTGTCTAGCAGACCCTTGCTTCCTACAACATTCCTCATGATGTCGATTGTATCGAAGAGAACCATTAATTTCTAAAATATGATATTTACACACCTTTGAAATTAGCTGTTACGGAAAAGTGGTATTTAAAACAGATGAAAAGTGCATTATCGATCCAGCAGCGAGGCTCTTTAACGACCAGGTAGGGCTCTGAAATGCATTCAATTGGAAAATTGATTCTTACCCCCCCTTCTGTCAGCGTTTCGTTGCGTTTCCCGCTGTTCAAATGAGCGCCAATCCTCGCTTCTATTTTACATTGCCGTAAATGTGTGCCAGAATTTTAAAAGAACGTTTAATTCATCTGGAATCGGTCTGTATTAACCATGAAGGACGAGTTGGCTGTGCCTCCGCGGAAATTTTATGCAAACTAACTTGGTCTTGTGCCCTCTGACGCAAGTCCATAAAATAAATCACCTGGGATTATGCCATAAACACTACAAGTAGAATCTTGAATAATACTTTCATCTATTTAAGAAATGAGAGGAAATCCGAAACACGTTCAGAGTTCGAATCGAAGGGGAAAGGATTTATGAAAAAGTGAATTAACGCGTTAATTACATCAGAAGCTAATTTCATAGCAGCCTGTCAAGATGTATCACGTCCTTGCAATTATTGGGCATCCACAGCGCGTGTAATTTGAAGTTGTTTTAAGCTTTTACGGGATGATTTTGATGCGTTGCTTTATCGAGATGGAATGTCTAATTTTGCATCTCAGTACTTTTATAGATATCTGCTTAGTCGATTAACAAAGCTGACATCCCTTCTAAACTTGTAAACGTACAGATAAAAAAATAGTCCAGCCGCATTTTTTCTGCTAACTATTTACAAGCAATATTATGTATAATTAACCAACACCTAACCTGAATAGCTAAATTTCTCGTGATTGCTTTATGTTTCACCAAATCCGTGTAAGCTCTGGTAATGAACTTATATTTTATATTTTCCCCGAGTTTGCGGCAAAAAGTGTAAAATTTGTATTGCTCATTTTCTATCAAGTGCTCGACAAAAGTTTGCAAATTTTAATACAGAAACAATTTTTAAATATTGGATTTTGTAGCGGTAATGTTAACGCAGGTTTTGAGATAAGACAATTATTGTGCCTCTTTATTGAACCTTATTTATTTCCGGTTTATGAGCTGTTTAATTTGTATACTGAAACGGAAAATTGTGCCTTTGATGATTGTCGTGCACGTTTTCCGGTAATTTCAGGAAATTGATGCCATAGTGGGGTATTATTTCCTCTCTCTGAACCTATTTGAGATAATGGGATTTTTAGTTTTTGCTTCGCATTTATGTCATACTCTATCCCAGAATTCTTTGAACTGAGCGATGAATAAATTACACTCAGACCATTCTGGCATTGAGAAGATAGACACAGTCATCCCTAAACTGGAGCTACATAATTTGAGACAAAAAAGTGGTATAGCCCACTCTGGCATTAACCGCCTCAATTATACTGATATATTTCGTGCTTATATTTATAAATAAATTTTATTGGTTGCTCTTTAACCTGATTGGAAAATCGATTTACCTAAGAAATTTGTCACCGATTTATCTTTCAGGATGGGACCACACATGTAAAATTAAACAGAGGACAACTAACGTATGGGGAAATGATTCTTTGATAATAGAACAACATTACTAAAAACTAAAATTCTTAAAAAACAAAATAATTATACCCATTTAAAATATATATAACACAATTAAAAATATTTGTTTTGCAAGGCAATCTACCAGACACAGAAAATAAAAATGAAATTTTTCTTCCACGACAATTCAGGTATAACACTAATCTTCAAATTCGTGTTATTGAAAGTTGTATAGTAATTTCAAGTGCAGTGAAATTTTACTTCTGGAATCGTGTTATTTACTGACAAACTTTGAAACAATGAATAAGAAAGATAGCCAATACAGACAAAAAAAGGTTAATATAAATACCACAAAACGTTTCTCTATACTTCTTAGCACCTGACGAAAGGAACAAGGATCCCAGAAACGTTATGTGGTATTTATATTACCTTTTTTTTGTCTGAATTGGCTATCTTTCTTATTCATTACTTTCGATCAGACGTAAATTTTTTCATTTTAAACTTCGAAACACTTGGTCAATTCTTTTACTTTTCAATAAAACAATTGATCACCTTATACAGACACTTTTTATTTTTCACAGAAGAATGCAACCCTGACACTAACAACGTTGGATTTTAATTCTTTTACTTTTACATAAAACAACGTTGGATTCTTTTGTGAAAAATAAAAAGTGTCTATAAGGTCGTCAGTTGTTTTATTAATTCAAAACAGACGTTAAATTAAATCTTTTACTTTTCATTGGAACTGATCCTGCAACTTGGGACTGTATCAACTTTCAAGCGTGAATCATTCTTGCGGAATACAGATATATGCGAATTTTCCATTGTCTAGATGCCTGAACGAAAACTTGAGTGTTGAGTATAGTAAGGTCTGAAGGTACGAGTCTCTTTACTAAGATTGTTCGAAGATAATTTTGCTTCGTTATTTCCATTAATGGCGAGAGCGCGTAATGAGGAAAACATCGCGTAAAGAAAAACCATTTGTTCCAAAGTAATTCTAATGGCATGTAAGGTCTTATGAGCGATTCTGTATTCGAAGCACGAATGTCTTGATTGGAATTCTTCGCCGGAGAATAGCAGGTGGTGAAGCAGTCGGAACGTGGCGGAAATACTGACAATAACAACCTCCAGGAGCCTAGGGGAGCGAACAGCCTTCGAAGGTCACGACTCTGTTTCAGCTGCAATCTTCCAACACACAAGTATTCAAATTATCGACCATTGCTTCCATAGCATAAAGGAGAATTAAACCTAAACAGATTGACTATAAGAATTCTAAAAAGGTTTATAACCAAAAGTGAATACAAAGCATGTGCTAGAGTGCGATGTAGATGCAAGTTTACAGCACTAGAACTCATATTACTTCATAGTAATATAACCCAAGTGTTAAGTGAGAAGCATCTTACTGGAACATTTAACAAGTATTATTGTCTGCGGAGTAGAAGTTGAAATTAAAATCTATATAATAAAAAAGGATGTATATTTGTATGTATTTACGTTAATCTCTAAACAAATTTTAATTCGTGGTCAAAATGCAACAAAAATTGGTTGAGAAACCACTAGCATAAATGTGAAAAGAATTATAATGAAGAAACTTGATCATTAAGTGATAAATTACTGCGAGCCAAGATACTGTGACGTCACGCGAGAGAGAGAGAGACGTTACTACGCGACGAACAAAGGAAATAGGTCCTTTTTCCGTAATGAAATGAAGCAGAATTATTTTCATTAAATAAAAAGTATAATGTTATCCAGTAATACTCCATCGAGTGAAAGTCTAATTTTAATTTTCGTGCCATATTAGTGACTGCAAAATGGTGTCCATTTGTTTACATTGTGAGTATTGTTAACAATTGCATAAATTAAATTATCGTAATATCTGAAGACTGCAATAATCAAGGAGTATATTTAAGTATACAATTGGTAAAGAAATTCGGAGGTATGCTTGTTGAGATTGATGCAATAAAATTCAATTAATGCACTATCGGTCGAAAGTATGTACGGAACTAGGAACAGTTAGATTTAGGTTAAATCACTTCTTTGCTAAAGAGTAATATAGAATTAAATACTTTTTCGGGTTTATATAAATAAGTACACGGGGAACGCCGGGCACCCAGCTATTAATAATAAGATAAAGTAGCCAAATGACAGACAAAAAGAAGCTATGATATAAATCCCACACAACGTTTCAGGAAAACATTATTCCTTTATTCAGGTGCTAAAAAACACAAGAGCCAAGAGTGACACTACTGTACAATCGAGTTGAAAAACATTGGAAAGTGAAATTGCTCAACATGTATTCGAAAGGAAAATAGAATCTGGAAAAACACGACGAAATATCTTACGGCGAGATAGCAAAGAAAATAACTTTTTCTCGCAATAATATTTCTGTTTAACATATCCATATGCATTTCATATTTGAATTTAGAACAATTTTGTCTTCCAATTCTCACTTTCAACGCACAACGTGAACAACAATTTTCATATAACGTATTTTATTGTGTGTGTGATTCATTTGGTCATATACTCACAGATATTGCAGAACTCGCCAGGTGTACTAAAAAACGTATGAACTAATTTTGGTTCTAGAAATGGAGCCTTTAAATTAATCAGGTTACAGATAATTAGAATGATAGATTACGGACGGTGTAATTGGCAGAAATCTCGTCAGCTTTTTGATAAGAGGCGAGAAACAGCTAAATACGCAGCTATGGATTCTGTATAAAGAAATGTTACTGCGGCTGATAATATTGGAATACAAAATTAAATACCTGATACTGCCAAAAATGCGAAACACGATCTTTATTTTTTTCACCATTACGAGGCTTTCGTTACTATTGGTCGGTTTCCTTAGAATATGTCCTAATTCAGTCACCGTATTCATCTTTCTATCCATCCGTTTTTAATTCTCACGACGCGAAACCTGCACGATAATATTCTTGCTAAAGAGGAATTAAATTCTGTATCTCAATGAGAGCGGAACTCTCGACATTTAATTATGAGAAATTTCATGAGTTGGAAATGCTAATGGAAAGTGCACCACTTTTCACAATTAATATGATTAAGTAGACGATCAGATATTTGCAATGCGATCGTTGAGAGGAAAATGACGTGAGATACGAGGTAACCTGCTTTCGGAGGGGGTATCATAAATTAAAAATAGAATGGCGACTACAGAATACTGATGTAGGTAAATTTCCCTTTCTAAACCGTTCAATAATAAACCGAGAAAGTGATGTTAGTTAAGGAAAGTTCGAATTGCGGAGAAAGACGATTTTACAGGACCAAATAATATTGCATTTACTAAATCAGAAGTGTACGTATCACACCAACATTTGCAGTTGGTTTCGATTAATATTTCTGAAGTAGAATGACCTGTTATTCAGTATAGAGTTTTTGTAATTGTAAGCCAGTTTTGAGTTTTACCTATATTACAATAAATGTCATGGTCATTTTTGAATTTTGATAGTGTATGTGCGTTCTGGAAGAAACAAAACATTATTTCGATTTAATTTAATCTGCTAACGTTTCGAGGTGGTTGATGAAATATAACTCGGTGAAATGCGAATTTGGCTGATTTCCAGTTGTTATAGAAAAATGATTAGTTTATCGAAATTCTTTTGTATAATTTAATACCGGTATTGTATACTGGATATATTCATTCAACGGCGAAAACTAGACCTACCTATAAGTTCAAGCCCGACTGTAAATGAAAAATGAAAACACTTGAATCTTGTTATACTTTTGGGCCTCGAAGAAATTGCACACACGCCACATGACCGGAGAAGTGGGTAATGAATTTCCAGCCACTTCAGTATTTTTTTTCTATTAATAAACACACCGGAGATGGAAAGAAATGCAAGAAAAAGTGTACTTTTGTCAGGGTGCAGATAATTTGGAAGTAAAATAGAAATGTTGGAGCATTTTTTTGCAATAACACGTTTAATTGACCTTTCTTTGGAAATTATGTTATTGATCTTTGAGGAAATATGACCTGCGTACTTTTATTTTACTGCGCGGTGGCGTGATTAAATTATCGTTTTGTACTTTGGAGTAAGAAGTTCTGAAGTGTTTATATATAATTTAAAGAAATTACTCAATTCTGTTGATCACGTCGAACACAAATAATTAATAATGATTAACCAACTCGAACAAAATTAAAAGTCGTAATTGATGGAACAGTGGCAGGGCAGGTTAGGTTAAGAGGAACGATATTTAATTCAGGAAGTAGTCGTAATTTAAATAATAAGGTGCATTTCTATAAAGACGCGAGGCAATGGCAAACCGCACAAGTTTTGTGCTATAAACATTTGGCAATTAGATGACAAACAATTGTATTGAAATGCTAGTAAATTGTTTGATGTTTTTGCATTCAGAACTCTCATTTGTGGTCACAATCACAGTATTTATTACACAATCACAGCATCCGGTTTTTTTAGGGTAACAGGCTACATGAGGGTAATGCACATGGTGACAACTCCCCTTTAATAGGGATTTGTAAGGGGGGGATGCTGATGGATAGAGGAAGGCCCCCGACCTATGGTTTAAGGATCCTACCCGGCAATTCGCCTAAAAGTGATGCTGGGAAAACCCTAGAAAAACCTGCATCAGGTAGGTCGGGCATTTGGTACTAGTGCCACGCCCTTTCGATGGCGGGAGAGGGGTTTGCTGTGAGTTCGCAGCATTCCCCTCGCCGTGCCAAACCGGTTTAGGAGGCAGCTGGCCGACTATTCCAATAGGAATAGCGGACAACTCTTACCGTATGCCCAAGGTCTGCGACCCGGAACATACACCTCTCAAAACGAGCCAAGGTTCCTCAGCATGTGGTTCAAAAACCAGAGAGATGTGAAGGCATCCCCAAAGGTAGCCTCCTCCAGAGCTCTTAGAGAAGGTTCACCTGCGAGAGAATCATCTCGCAGGCTTCCTTACAGCATCTGTGTTTGAGCAGTTGACTTTACTTTCGTTGTTGCAGTGTTTAAATAGGTGGTGAAAATTAGAATCGGCAAGATAAAAACACGTTATTTATGTCTTAATTACACATGTTTCGTCAAACAGATGCGCCAGTATTCTTGAACAGGTGTATATTTTTGAAGGTTCTGAAACTTTTGAGCTTCTGTGTTATAACTGCCCAAGGAGACTGATTTTTTTCAAAATATCTCTTAAAAAATATGAATTCGTATTGAGCTCTTAGGACGTGCCTCTCACCTGAAAGAATAATACAAGAATATTAGACAAAATTCTTCTAACAATCCTAGTTAATTTTTTTTAATACTAATGGGTAACGAGGATATGGGGAACATCGATTGCGAATATTAATATTGATTATAAAAATGATTGTCGTCGATCTACATTTACGATCGTGTAATAAATTCGTTTGGTTGAATCAGATTGGACCTTAGGTTACTGTTTTAAAGACAATAAAATACTTTAGAATGTTTACTACGTAGGATGCAAATTTTCGCAGAATACCGTAATTAATAATTTACTACATTAAAAAATTTGGCCAATAACGAAATACATTGAGTCGGAATTAACAGTGGAATAATATGGCAAAATTATATCTTGTCTGTCGGTACGTTTCTCATATTGCAGTAGATTATGGAGAGCTAAGACCTATTTTCAAGTGTTTAAAACTATTTCTTTATGGGTGGAAAAACAAATTCTTTAGTCTTCCTACATAATAACTAGCGGTAGCTGGGGTGATTGTTGGAAGGAAGGAATAGTAAGAAGTTAGTACTGCAGCGATAATGATTATGACTGATGCTGTACTTATGTAGAGTACGGAAAGGATGGGTTTTTGAGAGTTTTTTTTTGCTTTGTTGAAAAATTCAGATGATTGTGGAAAAACTTACTAATTGTCTCGTAAGCAATTTAAAAATAGCAGTATAGTTTAAAAAGAAAATATTTACTTCTGATTGAAAATTAATAATAGGAATGAAAGCCGAATTCAGGCAAAAGAAGTTATAATATAAATACCACACAACGATTCTGGAAGCTTTGTTCCTTTCTTCAGGTGTAGTAAAACGCAAGTGACTCGTGCTGTTGTGTCTCTCTTTGGTCATTTGTCTGAATTTGGCTATCTTTCTTATTACTGAGCTGTATACTTTGTCTTAGGAACGGACACCCACCCACGCAAATGCTTAATGCATGCAGCAGAACGCAGATAATTGTCCAATGGCCAATAGTGAAGATATTTTTCGAGGTTGTGCACAAGTAATCTCTAGGTTTCGAAAAGAAAGGAGCTGAATTTCTACTACAGAAAATGAGTTTCGTGTTAATAAAAGCTTCTTAGAAGTTTTGGGGATTAAATATTCGTACTTTTTATCTTAGCGTCTCATCCAGGTATTTGGCAAAGAACATACTCAAGTCTGAAAAACTATTATATTCTACTGAATTTGAACGACTACAATGAACAATCTTGACATGACTGTTAATGATGTAAAGATAAATTATAGAAACGCCTCACATTATTACGGAAACTAAACAGGATGCGGACAGTAACGCGAAAATATTGCTGAATTATTAGTATCATGAAGTCTATTAATTCCCCTCAGAAGCAAGATAAATATCGTTCCCTCCATCTCTTAAACAGATATATTGCAATACATTCCAGAGGAAGATAACAAAATCATTCTAGATCATCCCATCCCTGTAAATTCTTTGGCATAAATCTATTTCTTTGCCCAACTGAAAAAGCAGGAGCAGACCTTTTGTTTCGATTAGGATTAAGTTGGTAAATAACGTGTTTTTGTCTTGCTGATTATAATTTTCACCCGCTGTTTAAACAATGCAACAGCGAAAGTAAAGTCAACTGCTCAAACACAGATGCTGTGATTGTGTAATAATTAATACAATTGTTACCACAAATGAGTGTTCTGCATGCAAAAATATCAAATAATTTACTAGCATTTCTATATAATTGTTTAAGTCACGTAATACTCCAAATGCTTATAGCACCAAACATTCGTGCGGCTTGCCATTACCTCGTGTATTTTTAGGAATTTACTTTATTATCCAAATTACTACTACTTCCTGAATTAAACATCGTCTTCCTCTTAACCTAACCTGCCACTGTTCTATCAATTACGAATTATAATTTCGATCGAGTTAGTTTAATGTTTATTACTTATTTGTGTTCGACGTGATCAATAGAATTAAGCTATTTCTTTAAAGTATTTATAAACACTTCAGAACCTCTTAGTCCAAAGTACGAAACGATAATTTAATCACGACGCCCAGCACAACACAAGTACGCAGGTCATATTTCATTTAAAATCAATAACATAATTACCAAAGAAGGACTAATTAAAAGTGTCAGTGCAAAAAAAGGCTACAATATTTCTATTTAACTGCAAAATTATCTGCACTCTGACAAAAGTTTTTTTGTTTCATTTCTTTCCATCTCCGGTGACTTTATTAATAGAAAAAAATGCCTGAAGTGGGTGGAAATTCATTACCCACTACTCTAGTCAAGAGGCGTGTGAAGTATTTTCATTTTCCAGATTTATGTACAGTCCGTCGCTGGAAAGTTCTGTCTCATTCCGTAGTTGCGATTTTTTCCCCCTGATGTTTAAGAAGGGTTTATTATAATGTTCTAAACGGATTCATTTTTCTGACAACGCCTTTTTTTTGTTCAAAAGACGCATTTCTATTGCTCGCCAACATGTTAGACTCGAGGAAAACTTTCATTTCGTTATTTGCTTGCAGTTAAAGATTGGATGTTGAGTAGTGTCCATGAACCGTGCACCGTCATAAAGACTCATCGTGTAGGTAGCTCATATAATTGTGAAAACGGCCTTCGTACTGATAAACGTAAAATATAGAAACAATAACAAAGAAAATTTGGAAGTACCGGACGTTTCGACGCGAATTGGCGTCTTTTCCTTACAGCGAAAAACCTAAGACTGGAAATGAGCAAAGAACTAAAATCAGAGGTAAATATATAAGGAACAAAGAACATGAAATAAAACATCGTATAACTTCTTAAGATTTTCTGTGTCGTGCTCATAATTTCGCTATTTGCTTGCAGTTTAAGCATGAATGTTGATTAATGCCCATGAACATAGCATGTTCATGTTTCGAAAGAATTCTCTCGCAGGTGAACCTTCCCAGAGAGCTCTGGCGGAGGCTACCTTTGGGGATGCCTTCACATATCTCTGGTTTTTGGAACTAAGGTTCCCACATGCCGAGGCACCTCGGCCTGTTCTGAGTGGTGTATGTTCCGGGGTCGCAGACCTTGCGCATATATTCCTATTGGAATAGTCGGACAGCTGCCTCCTAAACCGGTCAAGGCACGGCGAGGAGAAAGGGCGTGGGACGAGCACCAAATGCCCGACCAATCTGATGAAGGTTTTTCTAGGGGTTTCCCTGCATCACTTTCAGGCGAATGGCCGGGTAGGATCCTTAAACCATAGCCCGGGGGCCCTAGTTAATCCTTGGCTGCCTTCCTCTACCCTTCCGCATCCCCCCTTTCAAATCCCTTCCTATGCTATTAAAGGGGAGTTGCCACCATGTGGATTACCCTCATGTAGCCTGTTACCCTAAAAAAATATTTCATGTTTCGACTAATATTTCTGTAGTAAAATGACTTGTGATTCAGTCTATAGCTTTTGTAGTTCTTAGTCAGTTTTGTGTTTTACCCATATTACAATAAATGTCATGGTCCTTCTTGAGTTTTGATAGTGTTTGTGCGTTCTGGTTGAAAAAAATATAAATTCCGTATTAGTTTAATCTGCTGACATTAAAATTTTCTAGAACTTAGAATATTCGACGTGAGTAATGGTAGATAACGTTTCGAGGAGGTTGATGAAATGTAAATCGGTGAAATGTGAATTTGGCTGATTTCCAGTTCGTATAGAAAAATGATTATTTTGTCAAAATTACTTGGCATAATTTAATACAGGTATTATCTACTGGATTTAATCCTTCAATGTATGAGTTTAACTACGGCGCAAAGTGTAGGTCTACCTATCAGTTCAAGGCGGACTGTACATGAATCTGGTCAATGAAAATACATGAATCTTGTTATGCTGTTGGGCCTCGAAGAAATTGAACACACGCTACATGACCCGAGAAGTGGGTAATGAATTTCCAGCGACTTCAGAATTTTTTTTCCTGTTAATAAATACACCGGAGATGGAAGAGAAATAGAAGAAAAAATATACTTTTGTCAGAGTGCAGATAATTTGGAAGTTTTATAGAAATGTTAGAGAATTTTTTTTGCAATGACACTTTTAATTGGTCCTTCTTTGGTAATTATGTTATTGATTTTAAAGGAAAATATGATCTACGTACTTGTACTGTGCAGCACGGCGTGATTAAATTATCGTTTTGTACTTTGGGGTACTAAGTTCTGAAGTGTTTATATATAATTTAAAGAAATAACTTAATTCTGTTGATCACGCCGAACACAAATAATTAATAATGATTAACCAACTCGAACAAAATTAAAATTCGTAATTGATGGAACAGTGGCAGGGCAGGTTAGGTTAAGAGGAACGATATTTAATTCAGGAAGTAGTGATAATTTGGATAATAAAGTAAATTTCTATAAAGACGGGAGGCAATGGCAAACCGCACGAAAGTTTGGTGCCATAAACATTTGGAGTATTAGGTGACTTAAACAATTGTATTGAAATGCTAGTAAATTGTTTGATGTTTTTGCATGCAGAACTCTCATTTGTGGTCACAATCGCAGTAATTATTACACAATCACGGCATCTGTGTTTGAGCAGTTGACTTTACTTTCGCTGTTGCAGTGTTTAAACAGCAGGTGAAAATTAGAATCGGCAAGATAAAAACACGTTATTTATGTCTTAATTACACATACTACGTCAAACAGATGCGCCAGTATTCTTGAACAGGTGTATATTTTTCAAGGTTCTGAAACTTTTGAGCTTCTGTGTTATAACTGCATAAGGAGACTGATTTTTTTCAAAATATCTCTTAAAAAATACGAATTTGTATTGAGCTCTTAGGACGTGCCTCTCACCTGAAAGAATAATACAAGAACATTAGACAAAATTCTTCTCGCAATCCTAGTTAATTTTTTTTAATACTAATGGGTAACGAGGATATGGGGAACATCGATTGTGAATATTAATATTAATTATAAAAATGATTGTCATCGATCTGTATTTACGATCGCGTAATAAATTCGTTTGTTTGAATCAGATTGGATCTTAGGTGACCGTTTTAAAGACAATAAAAATACTTCAGAATGTTTACTACGTTGGAATCAAATTTCCGCAGAATACCTTAATTAATAAAATACTGCAATAAAATTTTGGCTAATAGCGAAATACATTGAGTAGGAAATAGCAATAGAATAATAGGGCAAAATTATATCTTGTCTGTCGGTATGTTTCTCATATTGCAGTAGATTATGGAGAGCTAAGACCTATTTTCAAGTGTTTAAAACTATTTCTTTAGGGATGGAAAACCAAATTCTTTATGCTTACCACACAATAACCAGCGACAGCTTGGGTAATTGATAGATGGAAGGAATACTAAGAAGTTAATACTGCAGCGATAGTGATTATGTCTGATGCTGTACCTATGCAGAGTACTACTAATAGGAAGCAATTTCAACTAGTAAAAAATGAAAAAAATTACGTCTGATTGAAAATTAATAATAAGGAAGACAAATGAAGTGTTAATATAAATACCACACAACGTTTCTGGAAGCCTTGTTCCTTTCTTCAGGTGTAGTATAACTCAAGTGAGTCGTGCTGTCGTGTCTCTCTATGGTCTTTTGTCTGTATTTGTCTATATTTCTTAGTATTAACTAGTATAGTTTATTTGTCTTGGGAACAGATACACACCCACGGAAATGCTTCATGCATGCAGCAGTACGTAGATAACTGACCAATGGCCAAAAATGAAGATATTCTTCGGGGTTGTGCACAAGTAATCTGTAGGTTTTGAAAATAAAGGAGCTTAATTCATACTACAGAAAATGAGTTTCGTGTTAATAATAGCTTCTTAGAAGTTTTGGGGAGTAAATATTCGCATTTTTTATCTTAGCGTCTCATGACCAGGTGCGAACATATTTGTACTTGGCGAATAACAGACCCTGCAGAACTCTTATATTATACAGAAATTGAACGACTAGTACGGAACAATCATGACATGACGGTCAATGACACAGAGATAAAATATTGAAACGCTTCACATTATTACGTAAACTAATACAGGGTGTTGACAGTGAAGCGAAAAAATTGCTGAATTATTAGTATCATGAAGTCCATTAATTCCTCTTAGAAGCAAAATAAATAAATTTCCATTTGTGGTTTAAGGACGACCAAAGAACGGAAAATAAAACATCGTATAACTTATTAAGATTTTCTGTGTCGTGCTTTTAATTTCGCTATTTGTTTGAATGTTGAGTAGTGTCCATAAACCTATATTCTTATAAACACAAAAAATATTAATAAGTTAAATGTTTTAGTCAAGGCCTTTGGTCCATATATATTTATCCTTTTAGTTTAGTTCTTTGTTCAGTTTCCAGTCTTGAAGTTTTTCGCCGACAGAAAACGATGCCAATTCTTGTCAAAATGTCCGGCACTTTCTTAGCCATTGTTTCTCTATTTTTAGTTTTTTAGACGGTTGTTTTTAGTCTTATTATTTCAACAGACGTTAATATCTATGCTTTAGCTCATAGAATTCCTTGGTACGTACATAGTGTGTACACGAGCATCGTTGTGCTGAAATTTCATATTTCTACTTGTACTTGGTTCATTTCTAATGATCCTTTTTAAGTTCCATAGTACGACAATGAAAACCTACGATGTCAAATTACATTACACAAATATAAGCCGCATTTGGTCTCCGTGTATGCTACGTTTTAAAAGTGATTCTGTAATCATACTTTCCATTGTTCCGGTCGATAAATGTGAAGGTGGTTGTAACAGTCTCGGATCGTCTCTCCTGAACGCCTGATCTGATAGTTGACACGTAAGACCATAATTTGATTTGCCATTCCATGTGATTTCTTCCTATTTTATTTTCAAGGATGTTTGGCTCCACAAGATCCACCAATGTGGCTTTACAATTGACAAGTTTCTTAGAAAACAATTATTCTATATTTTCTTGCGTTTTCAAAGACCTAAATTGAGCTGATGTTTCTTGCGAATACGATGTTGCCGTGGTTTGTGCATCTTACCATTCCTGTCGTGTGGAAGCATTGCTGCCAACCAATTCGTGTAGCAACAACCCCCACGTCGGCCAATTATGCGACCCTTCCCATGCTCTAAGGGTTGTTTTAAACGTGCTCTTCTTAGATTGTTTGCAAGTGAGCCTTTCCCCTTCAGTTCAGAGCCGACCTCAAAGTACACTCCTCCACCTATCCTTCACTCACCGCCTAATTATAACCAGTCTGGCTGCATTTCACTAGTTTCAATTCCATCTGAAATTCGGAGTTTTAACGCGTCAATGGACGAACCGTCATTAATGCCGAACAAAATTTCATTGAAATATTTTAATTTTATTTTTTATAGTTTATCATTATTAAGATACTGGTAAGAGCAGTGTTTCTAAATGTTTATATTGGCCGGTGTGTTTTTTGTTTCTAGATGTACTCGTAGCACTTCCCATTCTCTGCAAAGACACGCCATGCGTGGACCCGAGCAAGCGTGACTTATTGATTAACCCCTCTCCCCCCCCTTTAACGTACATCTTTTCTGTTTTATGTTACCTCGTCCAATAATTCATACATTATGTAACACTGAGGCTTTTATTTACCAACCCTTGTTTAAATTGTACCAGGTCGAAGTGCAGCTTGACTTGTAACAATGTTTGTTGATATCAAAATAAGAATAAATATGGAGAAAAGAATGATGACTGCTAGAAAATACTATGTTTGTTAGGTTGAAAGTCCATTATTCCTCCCTTTACGATTACGAACGCACTTGCTTTAGTTAATTTATTTACTTCTAGATTATTTCTAAAATTCCATGCGATTCAAATTGTAGACTAACAATCATTTGCCGTAATATATCGTTCATCCTCTTTGTACTCGCACACTTAAGTTAACTACCCAGAAGTACCAAGCTCTTCATGTCAAGTTGCCGGGGTGAGAAGTTGTTCGAACCACTCGAACTCGATTGAAGTCGTTGAGTCTGGAAACTACTGGATACAGTATCGCCAAGATGCGTGTTGCTTTGGGCTCTTGAGCATTGCTAAAAAAAACCAAAGCTAAGGGTATACTGGCAAAAAAAGTCCCCTCGTCTGATTCTCCTAAACGCTTATTCACATATAAAGAAGCAATGTTGATCGTATCAGTTTAGACTAACCACAAACAGTAAACCTTGATAGCAAAAATTAGTTCCTACGTGAATATCTATTCACATTATGTTCTTCAATTGATGAATCGTGTGTAACCACTTGTAACATTTTGATTGGAAAATACTAAATTTCCTTTAGTAAAATTATTTATTTATTATATAATATTTATTATATTATAATTTAATATTATATATATATATATATATATATATATAATATTATATTGTAATTAACTTTGTTA
This sequence comes from Zhengitettix transpicula, assembly GCA_037074705.1. NCBI lineage: Eukaryota > Metazoa > Arthropoda > Insecta > Orthoptera > Tetrigidae > Zhengitettix > Zhengitettix transpicula. The sequence continues at coordinate 27,777,513 of CM073593.1, read as the reverse complement.
CTCTTACGCTCAGTCCCCTCCTCTTATTTGTAAAGAGTGTTGGTATCTAATTTTTCTTTTATGATATTACAATTCGAATTACTTTGTCTTATGAAATCTAAGAAGTGTTTAGTTTTCCAGCCAAATTTGCCAGAAATATGTTTTAATAAAATTGAAAATTCTAACGTATTAATAAAATAATAATTGGTACGACGTATCGTTCATTTTTGGAACCTTTTCAGGTGCAATTATAAAAATTTTACGTCTGAATTTGTAAAAATTTAAATTTAAATTGTTCTGTCGTGTCCAAAGATATTTATTTAAATAACCATAATTTAATTGGCAAAATACAAACATTTTAGATGAATAACGTAAATATTCTTCACGTTTGATGAGCAAACTGCTGCACAGTCCTTGACTACTAATGTGAGAAGTGATAAGTGAGATTTCAAGAAATAAATTATATATATATATATAAGTGTTCAATAAATTTTCACATAATGACATTATAAATATGTTTATAAAATCTTGTTCTCTCTTTATTTGAGATATTCAGACTTATAAAATTCTTATATTTGTGCCTGAAGTGGTTCCAAAACAGAACGATATGCCGTGAAAATATTTAATGTATTATCAGGTTCATTTTTTTTATTTAATATATGTTTTGTGAAGTGTTTTTTTCAGTCGTTTCTGTTTGTGCTTCTAATTAGTGTGCATGTATCACGATTTGTGTTTATTCTCGTGAGATTCCATATTTTATTATTTGTGATAGTTAATTGTTGAAATAATTATTTGTTACATAGCATTTAATTTGTTTGCATACTGTAATTATTATATTAGTAACGTTAAATAATTTTTATTTTATTGTTATTACTATATAGTACTTTCAGTTATGCTGGACAGGGAAATTTGTGTTATTGATTTTTAGTAGTTAACTTCTAATTATTATTAGTGGAAGCTTATAATAATTAAATTGTAATGTTATTTAATGACGAATCCTATTTCCTCATTCGAGGACTAATGAAATAGAGAAGTCGAATCCAATCAATAATTTTCCATTTTTTTAAAAGTCTTTAAAGTTAATTTAATTGCTGTTTTATTCTGTCAAATACTCTTTATTGGAAAAGGTGATACGAGTTGTTGCATTTCCTACCTTATATAATCGGAAAGTGTAATGGTATTATGGTGGACAAAACATTCACTGCCGATGATTTTATTGGATGTTATTACAAGTTACTCGAGTTATTAAAGGAATAATATCCAGGAAGGGTTATTTTATAATATGAAACATGGAAATAAAAAATTAGGATTTACCTCTAATAATCGTTTTGTTTTTTATAAGCCCAGAGCTAAAGTTATTCAATATTATCTCAGAAATTCTTGATGTTGTAAGTTGTTTCGGTAGTGACGTCAATAAATAGTTTAAATCTTTGAAAATAGGGGACTTATTATATTGAATATATAAGTTTGGAATGTTTCCATCTAAGAAATATGAATTTGAAGAAATATTAAGATGCAAGTTATGGTTGCACTAGGATTTGTAATCACTGAAACGATGGTCAGTTCAGAATTAAATTCGTAGTCTGAAAGTGGCAGCAAAGATTTGGACTATTATAGATGTATTCAGAGATGAAAACTTTTCTGAGTGCTAGTTGGACGACCGCATCATAACCTTCATACAACATATGTCCACAATGCCTTTTTACTTGCAGTGACATCATGTCAACTTAAGCACTACATGAGAACGAGAAGGTTTCGAAATCCACGGCACTAATTATATACTCAGATGTTTTGGATACTTTTACTAGTATTGCCAGAGAGCTCTGGCGGACGCTACTTTTGGGGATGCCTTCACATATCTCTGGTTTTGTGAACTAAGGTTCCCATATGCCGAGGTACCTCGGCCTGTTTTGAGAGGTGTATCTTCCGGGGTCGCAGACTTTGGGCATACGGTAAGAGTTGTCCGCTATTCCTATTGGAATAGTCGGCCAACTGCCTCCTAAATTGGTCAAGGCACGGCGAGGGGAAAGCTGCGACCCCACAGCCATCGGAAGGGCGTGGGACAAGTACCAAATGCCCGACCTACCTGATGCAGGTTTTTCTAGGATTTTCCCTGCATCACTTTTAGACGAATTGCCGGGTAGGATCCTTAAATCATAGCCCGGGGGCCCTAGTTAACCCTTGGCTACCTTCCTGTACCCTTCCGCATCCCTCCTTTCAAATCCCTTTCCTATGCTATAAGAGGGGAGTTGCCACTATGTGGATTACCCTATACATAGCCTGTCTACAACTCAAATAAAAAAAACGTCCGTTTTTTTTATACATCGTAATTTTCAGTAAAATGCGTATCAAATTTTAAAATTACTCGTAATTCGAAATACTTGGTAAATTGTAAATTGACTGAATCAAATTATCTGTGAAAAATTACTGGTATTATTATTGCGCACTTATTTTTATGTGCAGGCTATGACTAAAAGAATAACTGATCGAAGAACGAATTTTCAAGACGATGAAATGCAGCTATTCTTGGCTTAAAAGAAACCATTTATTATTTACAAAATTGAGTTCGTCACGTTTGAGATACCACTGCCACGTTGAAAGTGTGAACGCAATTTATTTATAACATACAATTCGTATGAATGGTACAGCCAAATATCGAATAGGTATTTGGACCTAATATCCTTACATCATTTTATTTTCAAAAATGTTCGAATGATCCAGAGTTATGAGACCGATTTGTGTATTGAATATCTGTTTTATTTCACGAAGGCAACACAAAGACATTGGTAATCTTTCGGAAAGAACAGTAGAAGAAATTGAAAATGAAAAAATATCTGCATAATTGAGTTTCCAAAATTTACGATAAACGAAACGGTAATCGAAAATGAATAACCACACGTGCAATTCTAATTTTCTCTAGTTTGATCTGATTTTTCGTTATTCTCCAGCACTAAATATTTGAGTCGTGAAATAAATTATATTCCCGGTATTGTGATCATTTAATTTTTTTAAAATTTAATATGTGAATTATTGACTTTTATTTTATTTTTAACTGTCAATCAGTTGTTTGCCTGTGAACTACTACAAGTCCCTTGTGTTTGATTAATATATATCAATTTCTGGAACACTCTCGAAGTTTATTGACTAGCGCGTGGAAACAACTGTTAAAGTTTGATTCATTTTCCACTCACTGGGTGTCCATCCTTCGTAAAATCAAACATTCTGCACGGTTCGTAACGTTAAGGTAAGCTTTTGATACGTCTATACTGTTGTTAGAGGGAATATTTTTTCTTTAACACATTACTTGTTGCAGTATAACGTTTTTGTATTTAATGATTTTCTTTACTTATAAAATATCTTCTCGCCAACTCTTGACAACAAAGTTTTTGTTTACTACAATGCATTCCCCTTAAAAAGGAAATTAAATGTGGAAGACAGAGTTTTAAGCTTTCACTCTTTTAAATGGCAGAAGCTGTTATGTTATTTACAGCTTCTGGGAAAATACCTTCAGTTTTTCTGTAAAATAAAAAATGCTCGTTGCTCTAGAACAAAATAGTTTCATCTGAATGAGCGTAATCATTTTCTTGTGCAAAGTCAAGATGACTGACAAGAATTTAGGTGACGTCAGTTTCGGATAACATAATGATTTTTTATTATTATTCCAGAAAACTTTTACAATCTAAAGATTTTATAGTTTCGATATATGCAAATATATATTATTTCCCTCGATCATTAAATGAGCATAATTGCCAACAATTTTGTATTTGACCGTAGATCAATCTTACCCGTGTTCATCTTTTATTAAATAAGAAAACATATTCTTTCTCTATATTCGATTTATATCCTTTATGCAATTAATTTTCACATGACATGACAATTTTTAGGGTTTAAATTACTTTTACAATTGAGACAATCAAATATTTTTAATGCAAGTAATGACACTCCAGATCGCCTTATTTCGAATTCGTGTCGGTTTAGATCCTTAAATGCATTTTGTGCCCCTTCTCAAGGTAAAGCTTTTAATTCATAATCTCAATACATAAACGTATTTTTTAGAATGTTTCTAGAATTTTAATTGTGGTGTTAATCAAATTAGAAGTTTATTTTTATTATACCAAATTTACCGAGTACGTGTAAACCTCGTTATTTCCAGCAAGTTCAGTTTCTCGAGATTATATTATCACTTTACTGCTGCTTGGACGTATTTAGTTTACAAAAAAACCTCTAGTGCCTTCACAGATTTGTCGTTTGAAAAGTTTTGAGGGTGCGAGAGTCCCACCAAGGTCTTGGGAATCCCCCTTCCCTCCTCACCAAAACCTGAATATAACACCTGGGAAGTCGAATGTGAGATACTTAAAGAAAAGATGTCCTTGTTGCCTGGTTGGGTAAAAGTTGCAGGTAAACTTGAGGGATTGAATAGATCGCCTGCGGCGGAAGGTCCTTTTGTTACCAGGTCGAATTCTTCGCCACTCACCTAGAACAGGTGCTGGTGGAAAATAACCTTCCGAATTGCATTCTTCGATTTTCTTGTCATCTGTATGTGTCGGAGTTTTGGTTACCTATTATAATTACTATTTAGAATGCAGAATACATCGAGATTACATGCTGTTTTTTCAATGTGCTATTGTGCAGTATTTTCCCAAGAGAAATATAGATTTTCCATAGGTCACTCTTGCTGATTACAGTTTTGTTGAAGACTGTGATAAAAAACAATGCTGAGAAAATATTGTCAAACAACAGTTGACAGTATGTTTAACTGTCACTTAACTTCCTAGGAACTAAATTTAATTAAATTACAACCGGAAAGCAGATATAAACAATCATTTTCTTGATCTTGAAATTTGAACGAAATTAAGACTTATATAAATCGCATATTAATTTGGAAACTGAAGTTTACTATAGGCTAAACAGTTATTAGTTTATCTCAAGTTCAGTCATCTGCCTTTCTTTTCACTTGTTTTCGGAAAATTCCGTAACATGTTTATCACGTTACATTTCAGTACATGTTAAATTACCAAGCAGGCAACAAGGTCATATTTTCTTTAAGTATCCCTCGTTCGACTTCCCAGGTGTTACATTCAGGTTCTGGGGAGGAGGGAAGGGTGATTCCCTGGACCTTGGTGGGACTCTCGCACCCTCTAAACTTTTCAAATGACAAATCTGTGAAGACACTAGAGGCTTTCTTGTATACTAAATATGTCCAAGCAGCACTAATGTGATAATAGAATCTCGAGAGACTGAACTTGCTGGAAAATTTTTGTTTAATGCCTACATATGGCAAAAAAATATACTAATCGATCCAAGTAATTTATTTACTTCAAGTTTTATTTCACAATCATCCATGTATCTTTTATACAAATTCAGTAAAGGCTAATTCTCCAGTTCATGAACATGACCTCGATTATTTAACAATTGGCGTATTGGCCCTTCGACACTTCTATCGAGCCTCATATTGTGATTTTCTATCGTTCAGTTATGCTACAAGAGGTCTAACACCTAATAATAATAACTACCCAATTATTTTTTATGCTCAAAATAAGTTTTATTTGACTGAAAACACTTTCTTTAATATATTAACATTGGAATATTTAATGTTTTGTTTTCTTACACCACATTGATACGAGTATATGCATATCATATCTCCTAATATATACAATGAAGGCAATTGCTACTTATTAGTTATGATTAAAATGTCATAATTGGAGCAAATCTCATTCACATTCGGTAAAGCTAGGTTTCCTTCCGTTTTATAGCTGCCAATTACAGTTTATTTGGAAGGTTGTTATTATTTGTTCTGCTTCTACGAAGCCTGCGAGGGCTGTTCTCTTCCAAGTGAACCTTCCCAGAGAGCTCTGGAGGAGGCTACCTTCTCCTCTCTCTGGTTTTTTGAACATAGCGTCCCACAAGCCAGCTCGGCCTGTTTTAAGAGGAGTATGTTTCTTGGTCGCAGACCTTGGGCAGACGGTAGTTGCTTGCTATTCCTATTGGAATAGCCGGCTAACTGCCTCCTAAAATGGTCAAGGCACGGAGATGGCAATGATACGCCACTCAGAAAATCCTTCTGCCGCTATCGGAATCGCTTCGGAGAAGTACCAAATGCCCGACCTACCTGATTCAGGTTTTTATAGGGTTTACCCTGCATCACTTTCAGGCGAATTGCCGCGTAGGATCCTAAAACTATAGCCCTGGGCCCTAGTTAACCCTAAAAAACCTTGCGAGGGCTATTCTCTCGCAGGCAGATCCTGCGAGTGATGTTCTCTCGTAGACAGAACCTTGTAGGAGAGACGGAAGGGGCTACCTTTGAGGATGCCTTTCCCTCGCTCCGTTTTTGAACTAAGGTTTCCACAAGCCGAGGCACCTCGGCCTGTTTTGAGAGGTGCATGGTCCGGGATCACAGACCTTCGGCATACGGTAAGAGTTGTTCGCTGTTTCCATTGGAACAGTCGGTCAGCTGCCTCCTAAACTGGTCGAGGCACGGAGAAGGGAATGCTGCGCCCCCACAGCAAACTCCTCTCTCGCTATCGGAATGGTGTGGGACAAGTACCCAATACCCGACCTACCTGATGCAGGTTTTCTAGGGTTTGTCCTGCATTCTTTTAGGCGAATGCCGGGTAGGATCCTTAAACTATAGCCCGGGGGCCCTTCCGCATCCCCCCTTTCAAATCCCTTCCTATGCTATTAAAGGGGCGTTGTCAAATAAATAATAGTTAATACTTGGCTACCTTGCTCTAACTTTCTGCATTTTAGTCCCTTTCCTATGCTATAAAGGTAGTTGCCACTAAGTGGATTACCCTATATATAAACAGTCTACAGTTTCTTCTCCTTATTTGTCACTTATAGAACAATTGTTAATTGAACATTTGAAAGGAAAATACAGTCGGAATATTTCTCGCTGCCTATAGCTGATGCAGTTTTACTGCGTTCTGGCCGAGCGATACATGGTCGTTTTTATGGTCAGAACTGTCCGGTAAGTTTGTAACGATGTATAGTGCGGATACTAATAATCCGTTGTCGCTATTACCAAACACGTATGTTGGAAGCGGGCTTTAACTAGTTCGCCTCGCTGTGACCCGCTTTTGTCCTCCAGCATTAAACAGCGGTTTGGCCTTCTTGATTGAAGTCATCAAAGCCGAGACAACTTCTGTTTGTACGGAACGTGACTTGAGCCAGAAAGAGCTTTTACTCCTCCATACACTGCTGAAGTGAACAAGTGACAACTATCATGGTAATCGTCTTGACAAGTTCTGGCAGCTTCTATCTCACCTCTAAATGGTTCATACTTGGAAGACGCTATAAACCTTTAATTATTCCAAGTTAGTAAAAATGTCGTGTTCATTTTATATTTTTGAGTATTTTATTAACTAACCTGTTTATTGTTCCCTTCAGGTACGAGTAATTTCATGGGCAGTGAAGATTAATTAAAAGTTATAATCCGAGGATCAGTTGTACGCAAATAATTAACTGATGTTTAAATAAGGTATTCTACGGGTCTTTTTTTACAAATATACTAGCTGATTGCCCGGCGTTGACCGTGTACTTATTTATATAAACCCGAAAAAGTATTTAATTCTATATTAATCTTTAGTCGAGAAGTGATTTAACTTAAATCTAAATGTTCTTAGTTGCATACATACTTTCGACCGATAGTGCATTAATTCAACAGCTATAAAATAATCGAATTTTATTGCATCAATCCGAAAAAACATACCTCAGAATATCTTTACGAATAGAATACAAATATATACTCCTTGAGTACTGCAGGATGTAATTGTCCCTCAGTATTCAGACATTACGAAAGATTAAATTGATGAAATTATTAGCTACATTAACAAATAGTCGCCATATTTGAGTCCCTAATATGACGCGAAAATTAACTTCGATTTTCCGCAAATATCGTATACTATGACATTTTGGTCATGTGAAAATGAACACATTTACCGGTTCTCGTGTTTTGAAGAATATGTGTACCAAGTTTTGTTGCAATCTGTCCACGCGTTTAAATTTGTATAGAAATTAACGTAATACATACATACATACATACAAACAAACATACATATATTTTTATTATATAGATCAAATAATTCTTCTTTATACATTTTTTTCTCTTTTGTGCCAGACTCGCTGAGCTATTTTATCACCACATTCATCTACCGGTGTATAATCAAGACGCAAGAAAACAGTGATTCCTCTTTGAAAATAAATTCTCTCTTAATATATCTTATAATTTTCCAATTTATTACGTCCATAAATTTTTGAACGACTCGGAACAAAAATGTCGTGATTTTCAGTCACGGTAAACTGTTTATTGAACTTTGAAGTCTAAGTTCGTGTTTTATCGTTATATTATGATGGATTTATTTTGCTGAATTCTTTACAGTAGATAGTATTATTTAAGCTCCTTGTAGCTCCTAAGAACCAACTTCCTCACGGTCACATATCATCCTGAGGGTTCAAATCTCTTCGTTCTTCAAATATATACCCTTCTCACAGTGTGCCCTGCTTATTAACATTTCAAATTTCCTATTCATTTGTCTGCTTCATAATAATACTATTAATAAAATAAATTTTGTCGGGTGTAAACGTCTCCTATTCTGTCTTATAATTCTTCGAATTTAATCCGTCCATGAATTGTCAATCTAAGTCGTTCACTTTCATTTCATTCACTAGTGATATGCGTATATTTAATTATTCACAGAGACCTACTTCTCGAACATTATTGATTTTTAATTCTATTGCAGCAACGGAATGCTTTTATCATCTGCACCAACCCGAACCAGTCCGACCTGTGTATAATAATCCGTAGGAGATTATAGGCGTGAGCGTCTGTGCGCCAAAGATTCGGCCTGTGAACGCACATATTTATCATTCTGCAATGGTTAGCCTTAACCGATTTTAATTGACTAGTAGGAAATGAATAGTTGGGAGGTTGTAGTGAAGATGCAGTGATGAATGGACGGCGTACACTAGCGCCCTTGTGAATGAACCTTCTACGCATCCATCTCCACCCCCGCCCTTGGCTCGTAGCCATGGCAACTCTGTTACAGATTCCTGTGAATGGCCGGCTCTGCTACTGCCATTTCCACATATTTCGCCCTTTCGACAGCACAGGGGTCAATAGAGAACCCGCTTGTCTGGAGCTGTACAGAAATGTTAACGACTCAACTTTAAAGAACTTTTCCGCGGCGAATCTAGAAAACCGAAAAATGTAATCCCATTTATTATGAAATAATGTCCATTTAGTCGACCGAATAGCAATCACATTCAACTGGTTGCACAATTTGTGTAACTACAATCTATCTTTTGTTATATTAAACGCTTGAGTTACTCATGGGGTAGCTGAATAAATCACAAGCTTCCGTTGCCAATTCGTGGCGTAGGTTTTGTTTTTATATTAGATTTGCAATATTCTGAGATGATAATCTTATGACATCGACAATCACTATTTTGTGCTAGACGTTTAGAATGGTGTTTCAGTGTGGATTTAAATAAATGCTTTGAGGAAAAAATCTAAACTATTCTTCATCATTGTCCTGCTTCGTCATTTACATTGTGAGTATGCTAGTATAATTATTCCTAAAATGGAATCTGTATCTATACTATTAAATATCTTGAGAAAATTATTATTTTAGTATTTTGATTTGTAGAATAGTTAATTTAAAGGTGTGTTTGGGGAAAAAAGAGGCCTTTTAAGCCATCGATTATAATACTAATAATCCATATAATCAATGTTATCAATCAATATTTCTATGATGAATTGAAAAAACTGCTTCATTTCATGAGCAGAAATACCATGACAAGATACTCTTCCAGACACATTTTTTCTTTATAGGCATGTAAAGTAACACTATCTGTCAAATTAAATAATAAAAAAATTATTGGTATAAATATTAATTTTACTTTCATCATACTCAGTTAGGTAAATTTCCAGTAAAAAGCAACACTCCTGAATTAAGCACCGATATTGGCAAAAACACTTTCCAACTAAGACGCATTAATTGGTCATAACGATAACGAGGTATTATTGCCCTGACCCAAATAAATATGAACAATAATAAAATTATTTTCAAGATGAACCATATTAAGCCTGTAATTTTATACAGTAAACTTGACAAATGTATGTAGGCTCAAACGTTAGCCCTTATTTTGTCGGAACGTTTGTTTAAATGCTGCGCTTAATAATTAATAATACTTCGCAGTGGAAAATAATTTAATAAACAGGAATAGTGCAAGTACCAACAAAACGTTGTAAGGCTCAATTGTAAACCATAAACTGCTTTAAGTAGAATACAGCGAAAAGTTATCTGAATATGGTATCTGAGGGGAATGAAGGAATTGAAATAAAATCCTCGAAAGATTTCCGTTTATCAAACGTGGCCTCGTGTACATTTTTCATTTTTATATAGTTATATTAATTACATTTTATGTATCACTAAGATCAGTATGCCATATGTTCATTCTGTACTTGAGTCTATGTGGAATATACTTCGAATAATCAATAATTTCCCTGAAAATGACAATACCAGTCACTGAAACTGGATCTCTAGTAATATACTGTGTGTTTATATACGTAAATAGCAACATTAAAACTTTTAAATAACAACTTATATTTCAAAATGTTTTTTAGTAGTCTCACAATACCCTGAATCTTATGAGCCTAGGCTGATGACGTTTACTCAACTAATTCTCGGCTAATTCTGAGGTCACCACAGACATTCCATGAGCCAGTTAAAACCATGAAACACTGGATTGTTTCTTCAGGAAAAAACTGATTAGATTTTGAAATGTGTTTTGATTTGTCTGATACTTATTTTGCAGATCTTGCCTTCTGTCAATCATTACCTTGTGCGATATGTTTTTCTCGTGTATTGTTGTAAGACGTTTGCCAAAGAGTCTTTTCAATCAGTTTCCTGTTAAAGGCTAATGAACGTCTGTTTACCTGCTTTCTCCAAAGAATTTTGAAAGTTTTGTTTGCCTTTAAGCAATCTTCCTCTAGCAACGTTCCTAACGACAGTAGTTAATCATCCGAAAATGTTTCATTTCTCATTTCAATAACATATTTATCTACTTTTGGCAGCACATTTTCATCTAATGAAGTTGCGTCATAAAATTATTATATTTCACATCAAGGTCTATTGTCTAGCAGGAATTAATATTTTTATAACCCGCGAATTATTGTTAAAAATATGCGTAGGGAATAATATTTAATTTGTGACATCGTTGAAATTATAGGGACCAGTTTATCAGAGTCAATAATTTTTTGCCGATTTGGGCAATCGTAATCAGTGATGTTTGTTGTTGCCTGTGAGTTGTATATAAAATTATGACGTAGCCCGAGCCAGTAATGACGTCAGCCACGTACTGGCGTTACTGTATCGAATGTTTATGTTGGATACGTTCCAGATTCACACGCCTCCGTGTGCATCTGTAAAGCAGCAGGGAGAATAAAACAATAAGAAATGGTTAGAATCAGTAAGCGTGTGCTGAATTCGCCAACGTACTGTAATATTGTGACCGCAACTCTCTTATTATTTGAAGATTGAACTATGCTTCATTTTTATTGCTAAAATATCACGTTCGCATTTGGGTTGGACAAGTTATTAATGTACGAAAATTACGCGCTTAAATAACGTAATTGGTCTTACGTAGAGGTTTCAGTACAAACGGGAAATAAATATAGCGCAGTGCCGCCAGTCTCTCAACTTCTTGAAGTAGCGACTGATTTAAGCATGACGGCTTTCATGTATCTCGACGAAATTAGTCAACAGAAATTACGACAACTCCTTAATTTAGGATTTTATTTTACTCGCTACTTGACAGCGTCGTTGCCTTGTCCGATTGAAACAATTTGAGGTATACACAAACACTAGGTGGCGTTAATTGAACGGAGAATTTCAACGAGGCAGTGTATTTGCCCTGAAATGAACTATAAGGAAGCTGAACATATAATTCGTCTTCCTTTCTTTGCAATAACGGGTTCACAATTAGTACAGACGTGTAAGCACACTGTGTCAATGGCAAACTAAAAATAACACAGTACATGTTAGCATTGCGTAAGCTGTCTAAAAAGTAATGTTTTTACGCTTTCAAATCTCATCGAATGACTGACAGAATTCCCGATTTAAGTACTATGTCGCTTTTTTTGCCTATGTAGAGACGAAAAAAAATTATAATTGTTTTTTTTAGGAATTACAGTTCAAAAGCTACTTCGAGTATAAGCAAACATTATTGTAAATGCATAATTAAAAATAATAAAAGCCAACATGCTGGCACAAGCAATTAGATTGTCAAGGATTCCGCCATAACGTGTGCATTCACCGAGTTGCTTTAATCAAGAAGGTTGTGCAAGACATGTGTATAATTTAGAAGATTTCTTTGAACGTAAAGCGGAAATAAAATAAGATCACAAGGTGAACGTGTAATGCGGTTTGAACCAGTACTAATGATGAGATTGGCAATGAACATTTTAAATTTTTTTTGACGCTGCAGTCAAAATATTTCAGAGGAGTTTATATTTAAAACATCATGTTAGTAGTACCTTTGGCACAAAATTTTAATACCCTAAATATATTGAATGTGTTTGTAAAGAAAACGTCGAAACCTGAACTGAAAGAGAATAGGTTAATTCTGAGAAATTAATTTTTTTTAAGTTTCAGCAATACAATTATAGGTGTGGAAATAACTTTTATGTTAGTTTTGGAAATTTCAATGGGAGCAATTCAAATATAGTTTCCCAGGGGACTCCACAGTCTTTCAATCTGTTGTCCTTGTTTATATCGTACTAATATGTATTCGTCAATAAATTGGGAACTAGGATTATGGAAGTACAAAGGATAGTAAAATTACCGGATGACGATCTAGAGTGAATTGGCATGGAAAGTCTCGAGAAATAGAAATAGCCATAAGAAGTGACTAGCTATTGGGACTTCAATTGCGACACATTTCGGATTGTTTTCCACGTCTGAAGCGCAGTCTGCAGCTGCTGTTTCACGGAGCTTTGCTCAAAGATATGTGTAGTTTTAATTTTGACATTACAGACATAATTGTAAACTAATTTGGGTTTACCCAGTTTTCCCCAAAATACTAAGGCGAATCCCGGGATTCTATGTTAGGGTCATAATCAGTATGATGATAATTACTGATACATTGCTACTGATGTTTTATGTATAAATGAAAAAAAAGGCTAATTTATTCATAAATAATTAAATAACATAAAAAAAATATAAACACGACGTTTCGTCCTCAATATAGGACTTCATCAGGTGAACAGTTGATTAAGTGTATTATAAATTTAAAATGAAATTGAAACAATTGTTGATTAAATTTTTTTACTATAAATTGTATAAGATAGTTTCAACTTACAATTATCATACATTTCCAAATTCTTCTATTAATATCAGCCTAATATTGATATTATATAAATAAATTTTGTGTAGAATTTCCAAGCCATGTTCTATATGCAAAAGCCGCTGTAACAATTACAATAAATACATATGGATTGTTGTAGGTTTTTAGAGTATTAACAGAGCAAAATTTACAACTTATTGAAACTGAAGGATAATGTATTTTGTAAACACATGTTTTTATGTTTTTAAACAGTTTCTTGCATATTTGGCTGTTTTAATTCACTTGTAATTATGTTGTGGTCATATAAATATTTCTATTAACATTTTTGCAAATGTATATTTTATAAATAATTCTACTTCATTGTAGTATTATTCAGTCTATCAACAATATCTACTTCAATGTACCAACGTTTGTACAGTCACTAAATGTGTGTCTTGCTATATACCGTTCATGTGGGACTATTATTTATAGAAACAACTGTCAGGCTTTCAATTTACGTGACACAATCTTTGTTTGGAGACACTTAAACAGTCTGTTAATAGTATAAGGCTTCGTCAATAAATTAGTAACTTAAGTTAATATACAGAATATTCTAAAAGAAACCAAAATCAATACGATATCATCAAAAATGATGTTACGTACATTAGTTAGAGATAGAAAGGTTGCCCACATCAAATATTAGTCTTTGTCGCTACAAGTACGTTTTATGAGGTTTATAGTTGGGTACAGGTTTGCCTTGTGAACTTTGGTCGGTCTGTGTCCCCTTATCACCGAGACGAGCCATCATTGTCGCGTTTTCGGCACTTTGTACCTCACAAACTGAAACCATTTGCACTGTCCGACTAAGACATTCTAAATGCGTTATGTTTATGTATAATTTCATTTAATCGGATTGAATGTTTTTGTTTTGATGGTCTATATGTACTTACTAATTTACTTAAACGTTTAATTTCAAATGCATATGGTATTCCGAATTCAGTTATCGCACCATAGCAGACGAAAAATTGTACTTAGTCTGACTTTTCTTCATATCATAACATATCAGAAATAATAGCTTTCGTCGAAATTATTTCCATAGGTTTTTTTAATTTATCCACCCATCGAGTAGCAGTCTTTATATGGCTTGTGTATCTATGTGGTACTGTCTTGCTAATATATGTAACATCTTTACTTGCTTATATATATATTTATTTATTTATATATATATTTATTCATATATATATTTATTTATATATATATTTATTCATATATATATTGTAATAAAAAGGTGTCTAAATAAAAGATTATTAAAGGAGAACAATTAAACAAATTTATTATCGAAGTTAAATACAATTATATTTCGGATCTCTGGGTCTTTATCTGGGTTTGATAAATGGGTGAATTTTATACAATCTATTACATATAGTTACATTTAGCTTTTTAGGTAAATTAATTCGTCTGAACCTCGATCAATTTTGTTGCGAACGAAAATAAGATTAAAGATTGAATTTAAATTACAGAACTAAACAATTAAAGAAGTAAAAAATTAACGAAGTGAATAATAAAAGAAACGAAATAATTAAAGAACGATCTGACATATCTGTTAAAAAAGAGGTTTACAATCAATTTTAGAGTTTTCTACTTACGGCCGCCCAGGTCTCAATTTTGGTTTTTCTGTGCACACGATTTGGGGATATCACTGATTCTACTCATTAGAATTTGAATACACGGTAGTTGCTCTGGATCTTTGCTATTCTGGAACCTCGATCATCTCATCAGCTAGTTTCCGGACGTAGGTCTCCTTGAAGTCTCTCGATGCGAAAAATTAGTTCAGTTTGTGAAGCAAAACTTCTGCTTCCAAACTGCGATTTTATAAGTCTCTCTGTCAAAACTGTTTACTTGCGTTTTATGTAAACTATTATATCTCGCGTTGGACTTCCTAGATAGCCCTACTCATAATTTGGGATCCGCAGACTTTTTATAATATAAATTTTCTGAATGGATATCTGCCCGCAACTGTCTGCCGTCCGACTATCCAACTTCGTCTCATCGATTTTTGAGCGCGTACAATCTCAATAATGTTTCTTTGTCTGGCATGCCGCCTTGTTGCGGTGTCCGCTTTATATCCAATAATAAGTCCTCTACAATCCAACTTTATAATTATAATAATGAATTAATTACTAATTACTACATTATATTTATTTATTTATATATATATATATATATTGATTGTAGAGATTATAAATGTGTAATCAAATGTTTTATAATAAATTGTTTCTTTAATTATTGGCGCCGTAACTTTGAGACCAGAGCATTGTAATGAGCAGCATTGTTTAGCGCGAGAATACAGAGACTATAATGGGTGATACGAATTGTGTCGGGAAAGCGTATATAAAATGCTCAGAACTTAAGCAAAGAAGTCACTCAGATATTCAGAGAGCAGAGAGAGAGAGAGAGAGAGAGTGTGTGTGCGTGGGAGACATTGTGTTTTTGAGGGCCTGACCATGGTAGTCCGGGTGAGAGTCTGTGGTGGTCGAATTCAGCAAAGTATGGGCTGGATATCATCAGTTTTTATTAAAGATATTCTACAACAAAACTGAATGTGATAATAAGGTACTACAGTAAAGTGGAAAGACGCCTGAAGTGTTGGAAAGTGAGACGATAATAAAATCAGTGTTATGGCTTGTCATGAAATTAGTGTTCTATAAAAATTAAATAATCACGTGTGCACAAACGAGAGTAGTTCTAAATAAATTTTATGTAAAAAAAACTTCCATTGATAAACCTTTACGTAAATATTGTTTCCTGCCATTTTTTTGATTTTGTAACTTGGTAAATATTGCAAATCACTGTCTATATTAGAGGCCCTATAAGCGGCCCTGAAATTGAGATTCTCATAAAAGCTGAGGCATTTACTAACTAATATAGTCTAAATGTAAAATCAACGAAAATTAAATTTGTCTAATAAATTATCTTTGTAATCTTTTTAAAATTATAGTTTCAACGTTAACTTCCTTCCATTTTTCACTTTAATAAAATTGTGTATACCACATAATTTGGCGCCACAACGTGTATATATATTATTCCTCCCTTCTTCTTCTTTCAGTGATCATCAGTCCCAGGCAATTGCTTTCCAGAATCCTCCTGTCTCGATGGCGCCACTATTCAACTGTATCATTCATTATTTTTCCATTTGCTATTCAACACTTTTGTGTAAATCTTACATCTATTTCTCTCCCAAATGTTTCACGCTTCTCTCTTATCCACGCCCATATTACTTTGCAATCAGAATTACATGTTACTAGGATTCAATTACAATATATTAGTTTGGCTCATTCTAGATTTTTTACATCCCCTATTAGCCGAGAATTTATGTTTTTCGTCTATTTATTTGCCGTACTTCTACTGAAGAGGTTTGTGTACTCTCTGTAACACACTGTCCAGATATTCCTTCTTACCGGAGAGGAAGAGAAACTTGGCCGGAAATTTGACCATTTTTTACTCATTACCCTTATATTTTGATTCACGTTGCAAAATTTATTTATTTTCTTTTCTACTTACTGAGCGTGTAATTGAAATATTAGCAGAAGTCATAAACTCGGTTCATTTCTGCATTCCAATAACAGCTTCTCTGCATTAGTTGTCTTTATATTTAAGTTCCTCGTTTACATGTGAAACATTGGTTTCCAATTAATTTAAGGAAGAATATGAGCAGTGTGTAAATTATTAATGTATTATTGGAACTGGTTTTCCATTTTGAAGTGAACGAACTCTCCCGTTTCGTATATATATTCATGTAATCCTTGGTGAAGACCTCTTTTCTCTCTCTTTTTTTCTTTTTCTTTCTTTTTCTTTTTGGAATTGGCCCGGGAGCCGTACAACAATATCGGATACGGATACTCCCACGCACTTTTCTTGATGCGGATGATATGACAAATTGTATTGGATTTCGCTTCGCTTGTCTGCAGCAGATCTAACCCTGATGTATATAGTAGTAAGCAGCGGGAGAAAAACAGAAATACAGCATGAATATTCAAGTAGTACTTGTCTAATTAACATTGTATTTTTCTAGCAATTGCAAGTCGACATAATTTAGATATTAAATCTAATTGGCAATTGTAACTAAATACCCTGAAAACGCATTCAAAGATACAGTCAGGAGGCAACTGTAGAATTAATATTACACGGCACCGAGCTGGAGATCGGTAAAGAAGTCACCTAGTTCATATGGATAGTTAGAAGTCAGTAGAACACTCAAGCTCGGATATAGAGCGCTATGAAGATATTAAATTATATTCAAATCTAATTTCGTGGTGGAACTGTGGGTACGAGGATTTAACTACCGTCTACTTGCAGTACTGGACTTAGCAATAAATTATATACTTGTGAAGGAGATACAAGATCGAATTACATTGAACATGGCTGTTGAATGCCGAATAGCAAGGCCTCAAAAAGTACGAATCAGTTAATCTATCAACATAATAAAAAATTATGTACGTATTTACGTTAATTTCTATACAAATTTAAACGCGTGGACAGATTGCAACAAAAATTGGTACACATATTCTTCAAAACACGAGACACGGTATTGCGGGGGTGTGAAACCCGTAGCATAAAGGTAGAAAGAATTATAATAAAAAAACGTGATCATTTTGAGATTAAATTACAGCGCGCCAAGAGATCATGACGTCACGCGATAGAGAGACGTAACTACGCGTGAATTTCTTTACGAATAGAATACTTAAATATACTCTTTGAATATTGGAGGATATAATTGTCCCTTAGTCTTCAGCCATTACGAAAGATTAAATTCATGAAATTTTTATCTAGACTCATAATGTAAATAAATATTCGCCATATTGGAGTCAATAAAATGGCGTGAAGATTAACTTACATTTTCCGCAAGGATCGTAAAGTATTTAGAATTGCTGCTTATTATCATTCCATGCAGTATTATACTTTTTATTTAATGACAATATTTCTGCTTTATTTCATTACGGAAAAAGGAACTATTTCTTTTGTTCGTCGCGTAGTTACGTCTCTCTATCAATTAATGCACTATCGGTCGAAAGTATGTACGGAACTAGGAACAGTTAGATTTAGGTTCAATCACTTCTTGACTAAAGATTTATATAGATTTAAATACTTTTTCGGTTTATAGAAATAAGTAATCAGGAAACGCCGGGCACACAGCTAGTTGAGAATAATGGAGAAGTCGAAGTACGATAGAAGTATGTGAACAGAATGTACGCCCCGAGAAATGTGTTGCAAATATATGTAAATTTTTTATGGCAGTTTATTTGTTTCGCATCCAATGGCGCCTAGTTCCACCTGGCGCCCGCAGAAATTAGCAAGTTTTCCTGCGGTTGAAGGGGGATGTACACATTGCATTGCACAGAGTTGCAACATTCTTGTTATCCCACATCCTCGGGGTCTCTCGAAATATACGCCTCAAAGTGGAATGTACTTTGGTGAGCGTACACTCGTACTTGGATAGGGTAAATAATTTATAAATTCTGCTTTTTTTTTTCAATGATAGTTTAGGGTCGATGTAGGATGCGTTTTTATTTTTTCAAGGGGAGACAGCACTCTTTAAGATGTGAATATTCCGACGTCCTCAAGAAAGCCTTACGAATGCCGGCACAAATGCCCAAGCATGAAGTCTTTACGCCACTACGGAATGCAATCAATAAGAACCACTGCATTTCCGAACTTAAAAGGAAACATCCCGGCATGTTATCTCAAATGCCACAGTTTATGAGACTCGGCAGCTGCTATTGATCATTAGTGACCGCTGAACAATTAATAATTTATTTTAAGTATTAATGAATTAGCATGAGCGTTTGATAAATTAATAAAAATCCAATTGAGGATGATTAAACCCTGATCAGATAAATGTTCAAAATTATAGTATGCGATAAAACTAAATATTAATTTTATCTCTTCCTTCAGTGTTGTTTTTGGCAATGAAGTTATAACGTCGAAAATCTGCGTAGTGTGTTGAATGAAAATGATTTATTTGAATATTTTTTTTCGTAATTAAGAGAATTACAAAATAATTACAAGCCCGTATTATCTTCTTATTACGTGGTTTAATTTGCCGCCAGATTGGAAACTGAAGAAGAGACAAGTATTTCCGAACCTTAAACCGACAAAATATGTTCTGATTTGACAAAAAAAAGTATTGTAGTTTGGAATTTTAGTAAGTATAATTTTAAAGGAAGCAGATGCATTTATTTGCAGTGTTATTAACGATCCCTTAAGCGAGAATTCGCAGTGGGTAAAGGATGGATGCGCGCAGCAGTATCCTCAGTTTCGCGAAATCGATAGTGCTTCATATCCAAGCTGTCAGACAACTTCGCCCTCGTTAAGTCTGTTTACCTCGTAGTTGTGAGAAACGTTCTACGAGAACACGATAGGTATCACTTTAATTAACTGGGAAATTCTGAACAATTTAACCTTCTACCAAGTAGTTCAAGCTCATGAACCAAGTGAAAACAGCATGATGTAAATAAAAAGAAAGTTCTTCAAGGAGGACCAACATTGTACATTAAAATACTCATTAGATAAATGATGGAATATTTTAACACAAAGATTTAAGTTCTAAAAGAATTTAGGAAAAGCAAATGTACGAAGAATCATTTCAAGCCTTATGTTTAATAATTGAAGGAGGAATTACGAGAAGAAAATGTTTTCGACTATTAAGAACTACGAAGGCTAACTAAGAAAATGAGCGTAAGGAATACAGACACTTCGTAATATGAACGACTGAGGCCTCTTATTAACATATAACGAGCAAACATGAAAAACAAAATGCAATAAATATAAATTAATTACAGGAAATAAATTACAGCGAGAGCAAATACAATTACGAGGGTGGTCTGAACAGTTTCGGACCTTAACGTGAAGATGGCAGCACTAGTAAATAAAAGCTAGTGAATTTCGTTGTTCATCTGTTGACACTTACTCACCAAAGTTTCAGCCATTTTGGACACGCAGTTGTTATGTAACAGTCGTTTGAGTGAGTTGATGTGAGTGTTTTTGTGAAAATGGAGACAATCGAGTATAGAGCTGTTATTAAATATTTGTTTTTGAAAGGCAATACGCCTACAAAAATCAAAGATGAGTTGGATTCTGTGTATGGGGACACTGCACCATCATTTACCACAGTGAAATTTTGGGCAGCTGAATTTAAACGTGGACGTAAGAGCTTGGGAGACGATGAACGTTGGGGACGTCCAAAAACTGCAACTGCCGACGAAACTATCGCCAAAGTTCACCAAATGGTGCTACACGACTGCCGAATTAAAGTGAGAGAGATAGTAGAGGTCATGAACATGTCAAAAGAACGTGTTTGTCACCTATTAAATCAACATTTAGGCATGAGGAAGCTGTCTGCGCGTTGGGTGCCGCGTAGACCAAATACGTGTTCGACTGAACATTTCCAACGCTCTATTGGCGAAGTTTAGGCGCAATAAATCCGAGTTTTGGCGCCAATTAATTACTGTAGATGAAACTTGGATACATCATTATACGCCCGAAACAAAAATACAGTCCAAACAGTGGATTGCAAAGGGGGAACCGGCTCCAAAAAAAGCAAAAACTGTTTTTTCGGCTGGGAAAGTGATGGCGACTGTTTTTCGGCATAGTCATGGAGTTATTTTAATCGATTATCTTCAAAAAGGAAAAACCATTACAGGAGCATACTACGCATCAAGACAGGATGAAGGCAGAACTTGCGCAAAAACGGCCACATTTGCAGAAAAAGAAAATCCTGTTTCACCAAGACAACGCACCGTCTCACACCTCAGCGGTTGCCACGGCGAAAATCCACGAATTACGATTTGAACTGCTTCACCATCCGCCTTACTAACCAGATCTAGCCCCAAGCGACTTCTTCTTGTTCCCTCATCTAAAAATTGCGCTCGGTGAACAGAGATTTTAGTCAAATGAAGAGGCAATTACCTTCGTGAACACTTATTTTGCAGAGAAAAACGCCGAGTACTATTTGGACGGGTTACAGAGATGGTGGACGGGTTACAGAGATGGGAGCATCGCTGGGAGAAGTGTGTAGAGTTACAAGGAGACTATGTTGAAAATTAAAATAAAAAAATTCAAAAAAATATCTTCTATCATTGTTGGTTGGGAAACTTTCCAGGTCACCCTCGTAACTCAGACGATCAGTTGATATTTTACCAGAGACATAAGTATTATAAGTGATTTTGCAGTCAATAAATAAACGGTTTCTTTATGTTTGTTAGCAAAACCAAATGTGCTGAAGAACTTCATACGAAATTTAGTTTCGAAGCTCTGTAAGAAGTAAGATTGAAAAGACACAGCAAAGAAAATTGTAAACATTTGTAACCCAAGCAACAAATATTTTTTTATTGAGGGAAACCAACATACAATTATGATTGATGAAGAGGTTTCTCAAACTGTGAAAGTGTAATGTTCGAAAACAGAAGAATGGAAGATCCTCAATTGTGGAGCTGTACGGTAATGGAAACAATTCTAGACAAATTAAGCAACAACGAAAAATATTGTCGAGTCGAAGCAGTATCATGAAAAGACAAGTGGTTTGTATATTGCATCTCGAAATTGGTGAGAGCTGTAGTTGAACCTGTAGTGGATAGGAGCGATAATTGTACAACGTCAGATGGAATGTAGTGAGAACACTGATATGAAGCAGTTGGCTCAGCTGAATACATTCCTAATCGTATCAAAAGCCGATGACGCAAAGGAAAAATACGCTCATTCTCTAACGTACATAATTCACTACTAATTTAGAAACAATATTAATCTTGCCAAATACTGAAACCGTTGATATTATTTTTTTTAAAAAAGCCGATCTATTCAACATAACGAAAAATTTTAATATATTCTGAAACGACCATTTAAGTTAGTTTTGTACCAAGATTATTTTCGTTGCAAAGCAGTATGATTACTTATACTTTATACGGTGTGACAAATTCAATCTTAATTCAGTTTTACTTATTATTGGATCTTCATAATTCCTAGTTATCCAATTACACTGTGTTGAACTGCAACACTGGTCACGTATCAGCATAGACAAAGCATTCGATTATTCAGAATTATTGAAGGGGATATTTTAAGAAACTTGACATGTCAGTGTTTGAATGTCTGGGACCAAAGTTTGTTTAAAAATATCTACAGTCCCGTATTCTTCAGCTGGGAACGTTGGCAAACACTGGAACCCTCAGGTAGATAATCTGAAGTCTCTTCCCCCTTAACATCATCAGTGAACAAAATTCTCCAGGGGCGTCCAATACACATTATCAACACGGTTAAATTTTCTGGACACCTACTGTTGGATTAAAGGTGTGCGACAGTGTTTTGCTTGGTTTGTTGCCTGCGATAAATGCAGTTGAAGGTGATTAAGAAATTAGGCGAAAATAAGATATATGTTGGATAAAAAGTTATCGGTTTTCACACGGGTGCCAACAGCGATTAAAACGCGACATTTCGACGACTGATATCCCTGTCCTCATCTTCTAGGTTTTCAGTCGTCGAAACGTCGCGGTTTAATCGCTGTTGGCAACCGTGTGAATACCGATAACTTTTTATCCAACAATTATACCGGGAAAGTCTTCAATCTTTGAAGATAAATGTTAAACAGAATTTGACTGAGGGATTTAAACAAGGAATATAATCTACTGGAAAGTATAGTTGGGAGATTGCAAAGCGCTTCAGATTACTTAATCTGCACAAAAATGTTGCATAAGGTTTACTTCTACTTATTTACCTTAGTATACAACTCGCAGTTAAATGTTACTAATTTGAAGCTTATTCTCATATTAAAAATAGGCCTACGGCCTGTTCTCAGAGGTGTATGTTCCAGGGTCACAGACCTTGGGCATACGGTAAGAGTTGTCCGCTATTCCCATTGGAATAGTCGGCCAGCTGCCTCCTAAACTGGTCGAGGCACGGAGAAGGGAATGCTGCAAACTCCTCTCCCGCTATCGGAAGGGCGTAGGACAAGTAACCAATGCCCGACCTACCTGATGCAGGTTTTTCTAGGGTTTTACCTGCATTTCTTTAGGCGAATGCCGGGTAGGATCCTTAAAATATAGCCCGGGGGCCCTAGTTAACCCTTGGCTACCTTCCTCTACCCTTCCGCATCTCCCCTTTCAAATCCCTTGCCCAACGTGGATTACCCTCATGTAGCCTGTTGCCCTAAAAAAAAGTGAAATGGAGCGTTTATTTTAGTAATACTAAGTCGTAATCGGGGAAAAAAAAATTCTATCCAACGTGCTAGTGATACATACTCTATTCTTAAAGTAGATTATTTACCTGTTCCAATTTATATTATATTTGATATTTACTTAGATTTTACATATTGTTATCGAAATATACAGAGAAAATACGATACAGATTAATAGAGGTTCGAAGTTCTCAGAACCTATTAGTGTCTCAAAAGGATTGAGGCAAGGATGCAGTATGTCACCTATTTTGTTCGATTTATGTGTAGAAGTGGCTCTCCGAAATTGGAAGGACAGCTGCAGAGGAATGGGAATCATTGTCAATGATATTTTCATCAAGTTTTGCTGATGATCAAGCCATTTTAGCACAAGATGATTTTGATCTTGAGTTCATGATACGACGGTTATATCAGGAATATGACAGATGAGGGTCTACTGATGATTCTAACAAAAACAGAGCATTTGGTGGTGAATAGTGATGCTAAATTTGAAATTCACATCAATGACAAAGCAGTTATAAGACAGGTAGAAAAATTTAAATATCTAGAGGCATATATTGATAAAGATGGATTGGGCCATACAGAAATCAAATATAGAATACAGCAAAGCAGAAAAGTATTAGGTTGTATGAATTCCCTTTGGTGGGACAAGAACATTTCCAACAGCAATAAGAAAAGAGTGAGTAAGATTGAATCAGTGCTGTGCTATGAGTCAGAACTATGGATGTTAAACACTGATCTCAAAAGAAGACTATTGGCTGTGGAAATGGATTATTTGCGTAGGGGTACCAGAATATCAAGAATTGAAAGAAAAACTAACGATGAAGTAAGGGCTAGAATTATAGATAGAATTGAAAGAAAATCATTAAAGTGGTACGGACATATGAGGAGAATGCCAGATCGTCGGTGGCCAAGGAAGATTTATGAATGGAAACCACCTCGCAGACGTAAACGCGGGAGACCACGACGTTCTTGGACAGACCACATAAACTATATAATGGAGCGTAGCAACATACGCAAGGAAGATGCACTGGATAAAGAGGCTTGGCAGGAGACTACAACAAAATGTTGTTATTAATTGATCTTTGCATTGATTAATCCTGTAATAATAATAATAATAATATTCTGCGAAATAGTTTAGTCGCTGAGAGAAGTGTGACGGGCGAGTAAGATAAAGTAGGAGAAAAGACGATTCATGGAATGACTGCAGGACGATAATTGCGGACATCGTGGGTGGAATAAGGTCAAAATAGCTTTGGGCAGAGTACATTGTGAGGGCGATAAATGTACACCGTCGTCAATGTCAATCGTATATGGTCTATATGTCAATGCAGTACATACATATAGAATGAAAATAATTCAAAGGTTATTTCTACCTCTTTCCTAGAATCACTTGAGGTCACCTTCTACACTGCCTGCCTGTCAGCTTTGATTGGCAGAAGGGAAATGACCACTTCAACGCATTGCTGCCAATTTGCGACCCTATAGAATCGTTCCATGTAAAAGAACCGCTAGGTGGAATTGAATCACATGGCATAAACCGATACGGGCTACACAGCGTTTGTAACGAAATCAGCATTTGAAGAACGAAAAGTGACACGTAACGTGGGTGATATATCAAGCTTATTTATTCTTTTAAATGCCATTGCAATGATTATCCTTTTCCATCAGCACATAGAATTTGTTCAACGAAAATGAGCCCATGAAGGCTTTAAAAGACTAAAACTAAAAAACTTTTAATCAGTTTGTTAGTTATAAAATGTTAATAGTGCATACTTTTAAATTTTTAGAGAAATTTTGAGAGAGTCTAACGCTGTCGTCCCAGAATAAAATCAATGATGATTCATTATTAAAAATAAACTAAAATTGAAGCACTTGCGAAATGGAATACAGAATCATTCATAAGTTCACTAATAAAGACTATTTAGTTGGATTTTAGACAATATTTTTCTGAAACATGTTGACCCAAATACTAAATATACCATCAAATTTTTGGTCGTTTTCAGTTCTTTCCCGTTAGCTTCTTATAAAATATCATGAAAATGAAAAAAAAAATTACGTCTGATTGAAAATAATGAATACGAAAGATAGTCAATACAGACAAAAAACGTAAATGGTATTTATTCATCAAGATATTATCTTCTTTAATTAATATTTGAACAAAGCTGATGATTTTCCTGATACTATTTGTGGATTCCGTATTTGAGATAGTGTATACACACGTTGGGTTTTTGTTCGAACAGTTAGGTTTATTCAGCTGGTATCCAATAAAACCTTTGGAGGCCCCATACAAATTGTATATACTAGCCATCGGAATTTCGCTCCTTATTCATTACTTCACAAATTTAGAAGGAATTTCCAGTTTTCACATCAAACCAATACACGATGCTTTTCTATGCCAAACTTTAGTCTCTAGTTTTATTCAAGTTCGATAGATCTTGTATTAACCAATGTTCTATATCAGGACACCATTATTAGGTCGTTCGCTGAGATTATATCGAAAATGCTATCCATGGTAAAACGTCAACAAATCAATTCTTATTGATATATAATTTCTCTGTATCAATCACTTGAATATTATTAAAAAGATTGCAATTAAAATGAGGTATTAATGGAAAGTGCGGATCGCCTTTTTTAAAGCAGTTTATTATCTGGAAAATTCCTGATTTTATTACGTCAGAAGGACGATGATTACAGGCTTAAATATCCTAACGTGCTCCAAAAGATAGAACTCGAGGTGAAGGACAGGCTTGCCGCCAATAGATACATTAAAAAAAAATTACTTATCTCGTTTACGGGCCATTGACTTCAGTCTGGCCTAAGAGAGTGTTTTATTTATGTGCCAAGTTTCGACTAATGTAAAGACATCTGTGAGCTTTTGCACCAGAATTGCGTAAGATGATACTAGGAATGTGTGGACAATAGATATACTCATTCGCAGATATGAATTACATCACTCCTCTCACTAAAGTTCTTAGTACTGATAACTAGAAAGCCTTGCGTCTTCCCTAAACTAACCGACTTATAATTGTTCCAAGTACAGGGAACCAACTAGCATCTTTGGATGCTCCGATTATTGTTAATTATATTCAATTACCGATTCACTTTGTTTCGACAATGGTTTTGATAGGGTGAATTTGATGATGATGATGATGTCATACAAGGAGCTGAGTCCTTTGCCGTTGTTGGACCAGAGGCCAGAGAGCATGGGGTTTGAGATGGAGGTTCTTTTATTATTTTCATGAGGAAGTTGAAGGGAAGAGAATTTCTAATTATTTTTTTAACATTATTTGGGTTTAGGGAGATGATCCTCAGACTTCTTTTTTATTGTTTTTGAGCGGGGAAAGTACAGACCTATGATGGGACGGTTAAAGTATGATACTCCAGTGAATGGAAACTTTTTAAGTCAGGTTCTCAGATTTGCGTATAAAGATAATTTATTCTTCCCAAATACTACTTTTGTTGCTAATTTTCTTAGGCACAAAATGTTTGCTCCGTTTGGAAGAAAACGTACAAATAAATTAAAATGATTTTTTTATTATTAAACACATAAACAGCAGACTGAACAAAGACAACATCTTACTGTCAATCGTCCCCAAACACCTCAAGCCAATTTTTTTTCTCGTACTCCCTTAATACAAATTTCTACATCTCAAATTTGTCCAAATATTCAAAGAATATCAAATATCCATCATTTACAGATCCACTAATACCCTTTCATACTTGATTAAAAACCACAAGGACCCACTTGACTCCTACAGCAAAAATTGTGTTTTTTACAAAATCTCTTGCTCTAATTGTAATTCCTGCTACATAGGGCAAACAAAACGTTCCCTTAATACACGTATCAAGGAACATATGCGTAATATCCAAATTCTATTGATAAACAATCTGAAGTCTCCAAACATATCATCAGTTCTAAACATACATTTGATTGGCAAAATGCTAAGATTTTAGACATTGACACCAGGTACAATTCCACACCCATTTCAGAGATGCTTCATATTAAATCAAACATCACAGCTACTAATGTACAAACAGACACTATGATACTCAATAATTGCTATGATCCCTTATTATTACGCTAAACCTTCTGTTTTCTATTGTTGTTTCTCTTTTATTGTTACGCTAACCCTTCGGCTCTCCCATTGTCGTTGCGTTTTCGTCGCTTTTGAGTTTTGTCAACTGACAAGTGCAGTTGTGTCTTTCTAGGCTCTTCTTCACACCTGAGGAAAGGAACAAAAATCCCAGAAACGTTGTGTGGTATTTATATTACCGTTTGTCCGTTGGCTATCTTTCTTATTCAGTACAAATAAGTACATAATACCCAGTTATTGAACAACAAAACCACGTGAGTGATCAGCAGATCTCCATAAAAATTGTCTATTAAAAAACTTGACCAACGAAAAATATATTACAATACTACAATAAAAATTCTCAAAAAATAAGCTCAAAGGTGTAATTAAATATTACTTAATTTAGGTTATATTTTTGAACAAACTGAAATAAAATATACACAATTTAAAAAGAATGGTAAACGGTGCTGATCTAAACTATAGTAGCTAATAAAGTTCACGAAGAACGTAATTGAAAATACTGATATTATTGCACCACTTCTTGGCTTACATATGCAGATGTTCACATTTCCAGGAAATTAAGTCATTCTTTTAGAGTGAAAGCGCTCAATTCCTTAATAACTTAAATATATACTTCCGTCTTATCCCTTCTGTTAAATTTTAATTTGCACTTGTATATGGACAAATAGGTCCCTAACCGATTTTTAAAACTTAATTTCTCTGCTTCCACAATCGGTCTTAACAGACAAATATACGTTATTAGATCAATCTTTTTCGTCTCCTGTTCCGTATTTACGTTTTTGTTTGTTTGTTTGTTTGGGTGTAGACAGGCTATGTATAGGGTAATCCACATAGTGGAAACTCCCCTCTTATAGCATAGGAAAGGATGCAGGGAAAACCCTAGAAAAACCAGCATCAGGTAGGTCGGGCATTGGGTACTTGTCCCACGCCCTTCCGATAGCGGGAGAGGAGTTTGCTGTGGGGACGCAGTATTCCCCTCTCCGTGCCTCGACCAGTTTACGAGGCAGCTGGCCGACTATTCAAATGGGAATAGCGGACAACTTTTACCGTATGCCCAAGGTCTGAGACCCCGGAACATACACACCTCAAAAAAGGACGAATGTGGTTCGTTTTCATATATAATAATTATTTTATAATTCTACTGAATGTTGCCAATATTTCCAATCTCATGTTTTGTTTCGTCTCTTATTCAACACTGAGTGGGGGAGTGTACTTTTCTGAAAATTCGGTTTCTCCATAGTTGTATTTAAAATTTTGTAATAGTATCTGGAAAAAACAGTCCGAACGGTTATCGCAATTGCTGCCAAAAGAATTCTACACAGGATTGACTTAGACGCTAGAAAAACTTTTGTATGAAACTTTGCTAACACTGCACTAGAGAAATTCGTAAGCTAACCCGCCTCTTCGCACTGATGATACAAAGAAAAGGACCTTCTTACAGCAAGTGCTACCGTGCAATAAAAATACATGCCACACAAAATCGTCAAGAGACTCTGGGAAACAAAAGGGGGTCGAAGGCGTCGCCTGAGATTCTAATTAGCATGAACCACAAACGTCACTGCTGGTCAGGTATACTTATTTTTATTGCTGAGACCTTTGTCCGTTTAGCAATTCCACACAACCGCTTACATTTGATGTTTGTCAGTTTTATTACATTGGGTTTCAGATGATATTTACATTCTATATTGCCCAAAGTTGATAAGGAGAACGAGACATTATGCCGGGTATCCGAATGACTTGAAGCGGTTTTTTTTTGCCGAATTCTGAACCTTTCCTGTACTCAGTACTGCTCTCACTGAATATTCTATGGAGGTAATCACAGAAAAGCAAGCTCTAAAGGGGCCTGTAAACGAGCAACGTTTTACGGCAATACGTTGCCGGCAATACTAGCTGGGCAATATTGCTCTAAATCCAGCAACATTTTTGGCAATACATACATACGGCCCGGCTATATTTCAGTATTGCCGGGCAATGTTGCCAACATTTTAAGAACTGGCCGACGTGTTGCCGGTGACAACGGTCCTGTGTCGAAAATACGAAAACATTGCCGGACCACAATAGTTCCCAGACCTCACCTAGAGAATCAATAAGCTGTGTTTACAATTAATACTTTGTTCTCTGTGTAAAATTATTCAGTATTCCACTTATGAATTGGTCAGACGAGAAAACTATTGAATTTATAGATGAAGTTCGCTCAAATACATCATTATGCGACGTTGAGTCGATGGACTATATATGGAGACTATAGAGTGAAGAAAGATGGTTTGCAAGCAATAGCAAACAAATTTGACATCAGTTATGACGTACGCGAAAAATGAAAATAAGAAGAAAAGTTAATTTCCAATATTTAAAATTAATATCTAAGAAATAAAGAGGCCTACTTTAATAAATTCATTTAATCCTTCCATTAGACCTACGCATAATTCTCGAACGATGTGCAAAATTGACCAATCGGATACTCTGATTATAACAAAAGATTTGCAGGAGTCTCCTGTCGCCAAGAATCTTGTAGTGATTGGTATTGTTTTCCTCATCACCGTGTCCTTTTTCTCAATCATGGGCCCAAACTTTTTAAGCAAATATTCAAAGTCGCCTTTCGACATTCTGGTGAAGTTTTTAAATAAATAATTGTCAAGAATTAATTCGTTCCTTGTGAAGCGTTTCTCGTTTGTTTAAATAAGAAAGAATCCAGGTTCTTCTCTTCTTTAATTACTTGAAATTTTTTATCATAATTAATGTTGCGCTATTAGCACTTCATTTTCGGCCATAATTATTGTACTAAGTGCACGCGGAAAATGCTCGGGCTACACTGTGGCCGAGATATTGCTGGCAACATATTGCCCGGCCATACTTGCCGGCAACACATTGTCGAAAATGTTGCCGGGCCTTAGTTTCCTAAAATATTGCCGGCAATGTGCTATTTTTGTTGCTCTTTTACGAGCACTTTGACGACAAACACTTTGTTTTCTGAGGTAAAAAGTGTTGATTTAAGTGAGACTCGAGCAAGATTGCGTTTTTTGATAGTGAAGTTATCCGAGAGGGTGGTCTGAATATTTGTTAATATTAAAATAATTATGAGAAAAGTCTCTGATTCCTATTACCACTTTGAAAATGTATAGAAATTTCGTAATCTTATTATTCGCCTTGATAGTTAAGTAGGATAGGAATACTTTGAATGATTATGGTTTTCATCTGAGAAGCAGCTGGCTTGGGTTAGTATTTTCAGTGGGTGTATCGTTTTACTGTACTAACATTAACGTAAATTAGCGTAAGACTTGATGACGTCATGTACGTCACTCCAGCATAGGAAGCGCGGATGTTGTCTTCTCCATAAATATCCTGTGACAGATACTTCTTCGAATGAGGAAAATCCACATATATAAAAATACAAAAATATGCTATGACGCTGGCATTGGTGTATGTGTTTTTTTTAAAAAAAGATGTTAGCTTTCAAATAGAGTTCGATATATGTGTATGTTAACATATTGGAGAAGTTGTTGAAACTAAAAAAGCACAACCGATCTCACTACTTGGATTACTGCTTGGATTTGAGTTAAAAATTGTAATTTACTCGAATGTTCGTACAGCGGTGTACAAAATATTTTGTCTAATCTTCTTCGTATATTTAATCGTATTTCTTTTTAAGTATTGCATGTCAAATAGGCATTGGTCATAGTTTTCACTTCACTAACTAATGTCGAATGAAAAACTTTTCTTTTTCTTTTGAAATGGTAATTGACTGTTCGATATTCATTTCTCACGATATAATATCTATTTTACAAATTCCATAATCGTTTTTGTGTTATCCAGGGTTTTCCTTTTCCCCCAACGACCTTATTTTATAACCACAATTTTTATTATTTTTCGTTTCACTTCATTCCTAGTATTTTTTTTGTCAAATCATTCAAGATCGAAATCTTATATACATTTCTTATATGAAAATAGAGAAAACAATTCTTTTGTAGATTTTAATTGTATTCTTTATGACATTGGTTAATTTGTAATTTACATTACATTTCAGAACCTTTATAACCGTTACGTTTGCTATACTAAATTTTATCTGAATATGACAGTATTATTTCTAAAAAAAATTTCCGCCAGATTTCTTTTCTCTGTAAAATATACCTATTTTGAGACTAAAAGTAAACTAAAATTAAATTGTTAATAATTTTTCATTTGTTTCAGGTGAGTATTCGTTTATGCACCTGATGCGGCTGGACGGTAAAGTTTAAATTCTGTATTGAATTTGATTAAACATATAAATTAAATTGAAGACACATCTGTGTTAAAATTGAATGTTTCATATGTTTTTCTGTGCATTACGTCATGAATTTTTTTGTAATCGATAACAGAAATTCGTTTTGAACAATAAAATTTGAAAGTGAGTAGAGGTTTCGATCAACTGCTGTGATTGTTGTCAATACTATCTCCAGACTTATCTTTTAAAAGTTATTATTATCTGTTATACGGGTCCTTAAATTATTATTTTACAGACGTTAATTGAGTTCTTTTTTTGTATTCGGCTGCTGTGTCGCCAAAGCTCTTATTAGGCAGACCACTTATAGTTAATCTCCATGAAGGCGCACGGTTTTTTTTAACAACGTCGACGCTATGGCTGAAAAGAGCTCCTAAATGTCTCGTTGCCTCAAAGTTTTTATTGCAAAAGCAATTGGAAAATTTGTGGGCAGGAAGCGAAAAAGTCGCGTTAGGAGTGTGGAGTACATAAGCACATTTCGAAATGGTTACAAAGAATATCTCTCTCGGGGGATGTTCTGAGGGGCGTTTTAGTAATTGAAAGCGATCGTGCAGATTTCCCGTTATTTTCTTTTTGTGTCGTTCATATATTAACTTTTATAACACAATAAGTGAAAAATACCCTTCCGCCCGCCAATAACATGGCCACATTTTAATTTTGTTAGTATTGACAGTAATTCGCATTGTCACATGACGTCCAGGATTATATATTTGTAATATCTTATGCAAATTTTTCACATCCTGTATGAAATATCAGTTGTCCATTAATTTTAAAGGAAATCAAAACGTACAAGTGGAGAAAACGGAAGAACTGCAACAGTTCTTGTACACTAAACTAATAATATTTATCGTTCACTTTACAGATGATTCGACCGTATTTTATTTTTTCGAGTATGAATATATAAAACTATGTCTGGATTGGTACATTTTTTTTACCTGGACAATATTGCGATTGTCTGTATTGATAAAAGTTAGCTAGTATTTTAGTAGTAAAATGTCTCTTCAAGACATAATTCCAGATAATCAATTCGGGTTTCGTCCCCAGCACTCTACAAATCAAGTTTCATATTATAGTTAATGCTATACAAGTATCTCTATATGACAAAAAGTACTGTACATCGGCATTCCTTGACGTGATCCTGGCATTCGACAGAATCTGGCACACGGGACTTTTATACAAGATCAAACACCTACTGCCGGAGCATTACTTTAAGCTAACACTATCATACCTCGAGAATCGCAAATTCAGAACGAGAGTAAACGGTGAAATTTCCACCTTCCACCAAATAAAAGCAGGCGTTCCCCTTGGACCTCTCTTGTACTTGATATATTCTTGCGATCTACCTAAACCAATTACAGGAACATTCGCTGATGATCCAGTTATCTTGGCCAAAAATGAAGATCCCATAGCAACCACTTAAAATCAGTACAGGTAACATTTACTTTTCTGAAACAACAATGCCCTCCATCATGAACAACCAACAACTCCCGGTATCAGCACATGTGAAATAACTTGGAATGCATCACGACTCGAAACTAAGTTGGAAGGTACATATAGAAAATAAAAAGAAACAAATGGGCATACGCCTTCGTGAGCTATACTGGCTGTTTGGTAGCGGGTCAAATGTATATTTAGAAAGTAAAATAATTATATATAAAGCCATGATCAAACCGATTTTGACCTTCGGCATTGAATTATGGGGATCTGCGAGAAAATGCAATACGGTCAAGATACAAAAATCGCAGTGGAGAATCCTCAGAGCCATGGTTAATGGTCCTTGGTATGTTAGTAACCTAACTCTACATCATGAACTACGAATACAATACATCAAAGATATAATTTAAGAATGAGCAATGAAACACCATGAAGGACTGAAACACATTCTAACCCACTTCTACACCCATTGCTGGAACACAGAATCAACAGAAGACTAAAGAAATGCTGGCCAATTGACCTGAAAACGTGGTAACCGGGAACCAATCGTTGGAGAGGACCGTAATGAATTCTAAGCCAACAAAAATAGCCAATAGAATGTGATTATGATTAAATAAAATAAATAAATAAAAAGAAAAAAACTAGTATTTTACAGAAAAACAGAAGGTACTGTGTTTTGGATAATCTGAGAAGTAAGATTAAACACAACTAAAGACTTACTACAGGCTACATGTCGAATCCAATTATTATAATTGCATGCTTGCAACAGTATGTACGTACATTATAACTAAAGAAGATGCACCAACCCTAATGAATAATGCATCAGATCGGGTTAGTTTCTACAATCGCATAGGAAAATAGATTAAATTAAAACTTCTAATAAAAGGACAATTACCCAACCACTCTAACCCAAGAAATTGCTTGGTTATCAACACCAAAACTACCGCAGGAAATAAAGAAAGACAGCAACTTATCCCTGAATATCCGAGAATAATTGGTAGGTGAAAAGCGAAGAAAAGTAGCAGATGGCTGAGATTCCGAAACAATGACGACAACAGTGTACAATATGCTAAAACGAGGGCTACACAAAAACCCTTTATGAATCTAAAAACGCACCATTTGAATACTATTTAAACTCACTCTCCAGAGATGGTCATACGATATGGAAGGCCACAAAAAAAACGAAGATCGGTATCCCCCCGGTCAGAAAACCCAACACTAACAACGTCGATAGAGGCATTGAGGGTTTTATGGAATGTGACGTATTTCCCGGAAATTAAACAACTACCAAGCTGTAGTACTGACAACAATCATATATAAAAATATACTATGACTATTATATCCCACAAGTTGGAAATTTGCCCAATCATTATGGTGCCCAAAGAAGGAAAATTAGTTAATGAAAGAATCTAATAGAGACATATCAACCACCTATTTTTGTCTAAGCTCCTGATAAAAATAATCAAAACATCTGGAACTACTTACTAAGTTATGCCGGATCGTCAATTCGTATTTCAGGAAAGAAACAATAAAGTTAATCTCACAGAATTATAAATGCTATCAACAAAAAAAAACCGAAGAAGAGAAAAAAACTATGTAATGCGTCTTTCCAGATGTTACACAGGCTTTTGATAAAGTCTGGCACATTGGACTCTTATACAAAAGCAATAAAGACTTTACTATCTTCTAAGATCAAGCTTATCAGTACTATAGTTGCAAACGAAACACAACTCTAGATACATTATCAACCAGTACAATCATGGGTGCCTCAAGGGAGTGTGTCAGGACCGTTTCTCCACTTGATCTGCTTTTTTATTTTATTTATTTCATAAAATTTTAATGTCGAGATTTTACATTTCTGTAAACTAAAACCAGTGAAAATATAATTTTGACACTTGAAGAGGTGGATGGTCAATTGACTTTCGTACCCTTGTGTCCCTTGCTGTTGTTCTGAGGGGGTTGGGGTGGAATTTGGGATGTGTATCAGTTGGGTGTTGAGTTGGTTTGATATGTAGGGAAATTGTAGATGTTATCGAGGGACGGTGATTGTGGAGTGTACGGTTGAAGGTAGCCGTCAGGAAATACCTTAGTTCTCACGGATACTTGGATCTATACTTCTGCCCTGCCAACTACAAACGATCGCGGATGATCCTGCCTTTCTGTCAGTAAATTCTGACAAAATAGTTGCATCACAAAATCTGCAAAAGCTACCTGAACCTAATACTCAACTGAGTTGATACTCGGAAAATTAATATAAATGAGACGAAATCTGTAGAAATTACGTTCAACACAAGACGAGTACTGTGCCCGTCAGTCGTCTTAAACAATATATAAATATCAGTAAAGATGATCGATGATAAACATTATAATTATTTTCTGACTCAAGACCATTTATTTCTTTACATTACTAAGTTCCAGTCACACTCTCTGTACTCTACTTCGAACGTTTCGATAATGATAATGAACCAGTAACAGAAATAATCAATCCATCAGATATGCACCATACGATCTAACAACCAAATGGTATACTAGGGAATGACCAATTGACGATTACCTACTCACGCTAATTCTCTGTATACAATTTACTTACTGCAATGTAATTATTACAGATTGTAAATTAGCAGCCAAATAAAATAAACCGATTGTTTGAAGTTACCTTGTTTATTCGAAACGTTGCGTAAATGTACTTGCTAAATAGCAGTTCTGTTGTCGGAACCAATTCGCTCCTCATAGACCAAAACAGTCGGTAAACGAATTAAAGCGGAGGATTAGATTTGGCACACTTTCAAGGTCCTCGCATAAGAGCCTGCGCACATCACATCTTTGGGTCGTAATTGCTAACGCTAGTAATGCTTTTGAAAAGAAAAACAGCAAACGCTTTAAATTCCTGCATTTCAACAGTAAAAGGCTAAATACATAGAGTTTAACCAGCAAGGAGTAAGTTATTAGAAAAAAAAATCATGAAAGTGTGGTAAATAAAATGAACAAGCACTGCATGGGAAGAGTATTAAGGAAGGGTTATAACATTTTTATGTAAAGATGCTATCGGGTATTCCAAAGTATTTAACAAATAAAATTATTTACGTAATAAATTCGGTCTGTTCCAGAGAATATTCCATAAAGTCTTGACAGTCGGTGAACAGAGTTTTGCCACTGTTTGAAACGTTCGATTTTCATTATTTCATAATTTCTTTATTGCTGACTCTGAAATACTCAATACCATAACCAATTAACTATTGTATTTAATACTATAATAAATTAAGCCAATGAATTTTCAGCTAAAGTATAAGATTTCAAATTTGTATCGAAATGATTCATTGTACAATACTGACAAATTAGGCTTGTAATGGACTTTTGATAAAGGCGTTGAATTTAAAATTATCTGTATACATTGATAAGAGAATGATCAACGGCAGTACCCACGGAAATAGAAGCTACGCACTTAAAATGAGATGACTTATGGACATATAGGCCTACAGAAGAATGGACAGGAGTGGCACAAATGTTCTGAAAAACAGCTTATTTTAACTGAATGTGATCATGACAATTATTGTGATTTCTATAGTTCTCCTCAGTAAAAAAACTTTTTTCATCAAATGACTGAAATAAATCAGGGCGAAATTTATTACTTGATGTTCAAGTATTTTCTGGTAATCAGTTATCGATTAGTCGGTATCAAAATAAATGCTTATATAGATAATAGTTTTGAGTGATAGTGTGACGGTTAGCGTAAAACGGGAGGATGAGATTAGGACGAGGAAGGTTATAGATAGGTAGATGTATAATTAATAAGTGTCAAAAACGAGAGATGATCAATATATAAATATCGTGATGGAGACAGGTTTGTACACTCGTAACATATTTTTTAATTCGGGCAGATGACTATTGTGTAATTTTTTTGCAGTTATTAGTGAAAAGGATTAATTAATGAGACTTTAAGCTCTGCGACAACGTTTTGATATTGACCTTGCAAGTAGCCCAGGAACACGTTGCTCCCAGACTTCCATTCGAAACCAGTCTTTATCTCTCGTTTGTTAAGGCAGTTGATGCTTCATTGTGCGTAGTTCATTCGCATCCCTCCCACGCGAACAAGTGGATCAGAGGCTTCCCGTACGAGGTTAACGGGTCTCTTTTCTTCCTATAGACCGTGCAATTACCTCGCACAGGTACCCACATCAGGAAGACAACTAGTGGTGTAATTGCCCCGAAATTTCACAAATCACTAGAGTAGGTCTCGCGAGGCCAGCCACTTCATTTAAATGCTTCCGTCGGCAGCTGCGAGGCATGATATTCGTAGCGAGGACCCGAAGAGAAAGTATTGTGGATGCAGACGTCGCTGTTATTATGTAAACGACTCTGTTAATTGGTTGATGTGGCCAAGATGCCGTTGGCAGAGAAAGTACGCAGCTACTACTGTTACCCTCTGAGCCAACTGCGACCGTAGAACTCTTCGAAATTTGTATTATACTAGTACCACTTCGCAAATATTTACAGAAAGTGAGGGTCTGAAGGGAAACTCTCTATCTGATTACGGCTGAACAAGTCGGTGAAAATCTCTAGAGATTTTCCAACAAATACAAATAGATAACAGGCCTAGTAATAAAATATTTTTTTAGTATCATCGCCTTAACTGGTTTGAATGGGTTCACTGTTTTGTTCTCTCGCAAGACAGCTGTGATATATATATATATATATATATATATATATATATATATATTGTAATAAACAGATTAAAAAGGCGTCTAAATAATTAAAAAGAATGTTAAGTGAACAAATTAATCAAATTTATTCATGAATTTAAATACAATATAAATTTACACAATATTTAAAATCTCAGGGTCTTTACTGGGTTTGATAAATGGGTGACTTGAATTTTAAATTAACTAACAAAACAATTAAAGAAATGAAATAATTAAAGAAAAGAAATAATTGAAGAACGATCTGACGTATCTTAAAGAAATGGTTTACAAATAAATTTTAGAGTTCTTTTACTTACGGCCGACCAGGTCTCAATTTTGGGGTTTTCTGTGCACACGTTTTTGGGGATATCACTGAATTTAAATTGGTTACAAAACACTTGTCGAAACTTGATGTTCTCTCAGCTAGAAACGGCTACTCCTTCCGAATGAATGGTCAGTCAGATTATTCCAACTTTCTCTCGGTGAAATTGGTGACGGTCTCTTTACTTATTGAGTTTTTTTTACTGCGGCATGACTTATTAGGTTACTGTTTGTGGCTTTACTTTTTGAGAAACTTTCCTGCGACCTTTACTTGATCGAATTATATGTCCAAACTTTACTCGATGAAATTCTGTGTGCCACACCAACTAAACTCGTCTCTTAATAAGGTTTTGGCTGCCTCTCTTTACTCGATGAACATCTGCCCGCGTCTGACTTCCAACTACACTCGTCTCTCCTCGTTGACTACTGTTTCGCTTCTCGTAGAATTTCGAATGCGTACGTCTTAACAATGGTTCTTTTGTCTCGCCGCCCGCTTTGTCGCGGTGTATGCTTTATATACTCTAATAATGAGTCCTTTACTTTGCAATTATAACAATGGATTAATTACTAATTACTACAATATATATATATATATATATATATATATATATATATAGGTTTACACTTTTAATTATAAGGAAACAATATAAGAAAGTTTACGGGATTTTACTCTGAAATTAAACCAAATATTTAAAGAGATAATAAAGATTATTTAATTGTCAATTTTGATTTATGTTGACATTATATTTTATGTTTTTAAGTAAATGCATCAGCTTTCATGAGCATCTAAATTTCAGGGCCGCTTATAGGGCCTCTAATAAAGACAGTGATTTCCAATTTTCACCAAGTTACAAAAGCAAAAAAAATGAATTTAACTTATAATAACAAAAGTTCATACAAAGACTAACAACAATAAAACTATAGAAATCGAACAGTAAATTTATATTTGTATAAAGGTTTGCAAAAGAAAGTTTTAACGTACCCTTTTATTTTGAACTGTTTCTGCACTCGTGATTATTTTAAATTTTTATATAACAATATTTTTTTGACAGACCATAGCACTGATTTTATTATCGTCTCACTTTACAACACTTAAGGCGACTTTCTACTTTACTCTCGTACGTATCATCACATTCGGTTTTGCTGTGGAAATCCCTTAATACATAAGCTGATATATTCAGCTTACACTCTGCTGTAGTCGGCCTCCATTCGCCGATTCGCCACAACACATTGCTCCATCTCCCAGAACACACGACGGACTGTTTCTCACAACATACTGCTCTGCCTCTGTTCCCTGTCTGTCTGTCTGATAAAAGTTCTGAGTCTTATATACACTTGTTCAACAACAATTCGTAGCACCCATTGTAGTCTCTGCATTCTCGCGCCAAACAATGCTGTTCTTTACAATGCTAAGCCCTAAAGTTGAGCCGCCAATAATTAAAGAAACAATAAAACAATTCATTACACATTGATAATCTCTACTCTACTCTACTCTCTCTCTCTCTCTCTGTATGTTTCAAGTTTCTCCTATACTTTTCGAATTAATCAATACATTGTTCAGACCAAATAAACATATTTCCAAGATAAATTTGGAGGGTTAAATAAATGTTCGAATTTTTTTATTTTCCTAACCGTAACGATATAAAGCTCCGTTGGTCTTCTTCCAAATAGGACAAATACTCTTCAATAATTTTGTCGGAACAGGAAAAATAAGAAGAATTATATAATCCTGAATTGTCATCATAGAAATATCTTTCCCGTCACATTTTAAAACTCGTAAAAATTTTGAATTTTTTATGTTGCTTTTTTTGATGTAACGCATACATTTTTGAGAAACGATTTTACGTCATATATTAATCAGAATGAAGCTTCTTCTTCTTCTAATCTTATAAATAAAAAAGAGTGTATGTATGTTTGTTTGTATGTTTGTATGTTTGTTTGTATGTTTGTATGTTCGTTATACAAATCTACACCGGTAGAGCAAATTTCGTACACGTGTTCTTTACGACCAGGAAACAAACACTGTCGGGGTGAGACATGTCTACCACCCCCAGAAGCGGGGGTGCACGGGGGTTGAAATATTTAAACATGCTAAAACAGCCGATATTTTAGTCGGATAATAATTTTTAGGGGTCCAAGATATTGATGGTGTTTCTACCGATGTTTTCTGAATATAATTTTCATCCCCTACACCCTGGGAAAGAGCACCCCTAGCGTTTGGGGTGGAGAATACAAATCTATACCGGTGGTTAAAATTTCACCAAATTTCGTACACGGGTTCTTTGCGACCAGGAAACAAACACTGTCGGGGTAAGACGCGTCTACCAACCCCAGAAGCGGGGGTGCACGGGGGTTGAAATACTTAAACATGCTAAAACAGCAGGTATTAGATTTGGATAAATATTTTAGGGGTCCAAGATATTGATGGTGTTTCTACCGATGTTTTCTGAATATAATTTTCATCCCCTACACCGTGGGGAAAGAGCACCCCTAGCGTTTGGGGTGGAGAATACAAATCTATACCGGTGGTTAAAATTTCACCAAATTTCGTGCACGTGTTCTTTGCGACCAGGAAACAAACACTGTCGGGGTGAGACGCGCCTACAACCCCCAGAAGCGGGGGTGGAAATATTTGAACATGCTAAAACAGTCTATATTTCAGTCGGATAAATATTTTTAGGGGTCAAAGATATTTATAGTCTTTCCACTGATGATATCTGAATATAATTTTCAACCTCTACACCCTGGCGAAAGAGCACCCCTAGCGTTTGGGGTGGAGAATACAAATCTACACCGCAGGAGCAAATTTCACCAAATTTCGTACACGGGTTCTTTGCGACCAGGAAACAAACACTGTCGGGGTGAGACGCGACTACCAACCCCAGAAGCGGGGGTGGCCGGGTGTTGAAATACTTAAACATGCTAAAACAGCAGGTATTCGATTTGGATAAATAATTTCGGGGTCAAAGATATTGATTGTGTTTCTACCGATGTTATCTGAATATAATATTCATCTCCTACGCCCTGGGAAAAGGGCACCCTTAGGGTTTGGGGTGAATTTGCTTTACAGAAAAATAACGCGAATACAACCGAGTTTGGAGTCAAATCGAAGGTTATGGATGTCAGTGAGTTTACTTCGGATAAATATTTTTAATTGCCCATTTAACCCGAAAGGGTGGGGGTTGGAAGGGAAGATAAATAGTCAGTTCTTGCACGTTCTTGGAGGAGAATTACGTGAATACTATTTCAACGGATGTTGTTGAAAATAGAAATCCCTTTAGACATTAGTGGTGAGCTTGCTTAGGGCTGGGGGTGAGAATTGTCTATTATTCTAAAACTGCCAAAATGTTATGTGTTTATGGGTAAAGTAGATTGATAGTGTTTCTACCGATGTGATATGAGTAAAAATTCAACCCTTTCCACCACGGGAAAGTATCATATTTAGGGGTGGTGTTGTTCATACTATTTTATCCTATGTTGTTTCCATTAATAACGACGTTTAATCAAAAATAAAAGTGTTTCAGAACCATTGCTTTTTATACTCTTTTAAAAAGTTTTTATATTATAAATTGTTATAAACATTATTTTACATTTATTCCGTAATTGAAGTTGTATTATTGAGAAGAAATAAAGCAACAAATAATCACGGACAAATACATGTAACAAAAACTTTACATGCTAACGTAGTTTATAATTTAGTTTACTGCAACTTCAATGAAAATATTATCCACGTAATCTACATTATTAGAACAATTGTTCTCAAAATCCTAAACCAT
The DNA here is from genome assembly GCA_037074705.1 of Zhengitettix transpicula. NCBI lineage: Eukaryota > Metazoa > Arthropoda > Insecta > Orthoptera > Tetrigidae > Zhengitettix > Zhengitettix transpicula. The sequence continues at coordinate 27,735,430 of CM073593.1, read as the reverse complement.
ATAAATCAATCCATTAATAATCCATTTTCAACCAGAACGAAAGGGCTTAATATAAATAATTATTACACTTAATCTAATAATCTTATAAATAAAGCAGAGTGTTTGTATATATATCTTATAAATAAAAAAGAGTGTATGTATGTTTGTTTGTATGTTTATTTGTATGTTTGTATGTTTGTATATTTGTATGTTCGTTATACAAATCTACACCGGTAGAGCAAATTTCACCAAATTTCGTACACGTGTTCTTTACGACCAGGAAACAAACACTGTCGGGGTGAGACGTGTCTACCACCCCCAGAAGCAGGGGTGGACTGGGGCGTAAATATTTAAACATGCTAAAACAGTCGATATTTCAGTCGGATAAATATTTTTAGGGGTCAAAGATATTTATAGTGTTTCCACTGATGATATCTGAATATAATTTTCAACCTCTACACCCTGGGGAAAGAGCACCCCTAGCGTTTGGGGTGGAGAATACAAATCTATACCGGTGGATCAAATTTCACCAAATTTCGTACACGTGTTCTTTGCGACCACGAAACCAACACTGTCGGGGTGCGACGCGTCTACCACCCCCCAGAATCGGGGGTGGACGGGGGTTGAAATATTTAAACATGCTAAAACAGTCGATATTTCAGTCGGATAAATATTTTTAGGGGTCACAGATATTGATAGTGTTTCAATCGACTGTTGGGGTGAGACGCGTCTACCACCCCCAGAAGCGGGTCGGGATTATCAGTAGAGCACTTTTAGGTGTTGGGTGGAGGAACGCTGCAATAAAATAAGGCGAATACAACCGAGATTGGAGTCAAATCCAAGGTTATGGATGTCGTCTAGTTCAATTATAGCATCAAATTGGGCAATTTCCCTAAGGGGCGCGAGTGGATGGGATGGAAATTTTCTAACATGTTAAATCATCGATATTAGCGTGGAATAAATAAATGCCGGGACCATTGACGTTGATAGTATTTCTACCGATGTTGTTTGTAGGCATGATAGGGGTGGGGCTAGAGAGGATTTCCTTGTAAATAACGGGAAAACAACCGAGATTCGAGTCAAATCGAAAGTAATGGATGTTGCTGAATTTATTTATGACAATCTGGACAACGCGCGGAAATCGGCTGGGTTGGGATGAGTTGACCGGCAGTTTTTCGTCAATTAAATATATTTCGGGATGAATTAGATTAATAAAATTTCCCTACATGTTCAATGTGTATAATTTCAACCCCTTTCGGACTCGAAAGGGTGCACCCTTAAGGGTTGGCGTGGAAGTAGCATTAGATAAAATAAACCAGAAACTATCAGGATTGTCACTGAGTTTAATTATGACATTAAACTTGACCGTTTAAGTCCCCGAAGCGGGAGTGGTCGGGGGTGAAAAATTTCAAACATGTTAAACGGTCGATATTTGCGATAATTATTTCCTGGGGTTAATTACTTTGATAGTATTTATACCTATGTTGTTTGTGTATAATTTAACCCCTGTGAGGGGAGCAAGCTTAGGGGTGGGGTGGAGGTACGTTAAAGAAAATCCCGCAAAAACAACCGAGAATCGAATCAATTCCGAGCCTATGAATGTCGCTGAATCTAATTGTGACAACCTGTGTAACGCGACGGTTTTGGGAGGTGTTGTGCGGGGGAATAAATTTTCAGACAATGTAATCGGCCGATTTTTGCGTGGAATACATTCGTTTTCATTATCGCATATTTGTGGGGGGTGTCATCTTCTGACATGTAAAAACGGCCGATATATTTAGTCAATGACATCATCCCCCTTCGGCATGGGAGGTGAGCACATTTAGGGATAGGGTTCGAGGAGCTTTACATAAAAATAGCGCAAAAGTAACCAAAATTGGAGTCTTACGGATGGTTATAGATAAATGAGATCTCGGGCAACGCCGGGCACCCAGCTAGTAATAAATAAAATAGTCTACGTGTGTGTACGTATGTATGTTCAGCATACAAATCTACACCCGTGAAGCAAATTTCACCAATTTTCGACCACGTGTTCCTTGCGAACTGGAAAAAAATACTGTGGGGGAAGACACGACTACCACCCCCAAACAAACATCCTAAAATGGCCGGTATTTGCATAGGATCAATATTTTTTAGTCAATGAGATTGATAGTGTTTCTCCTGATGTTGTTTCTGTAAAATTTCGGCCCCTTTCGGCACAGAAGGTGAACACCATTAGGGATGGGGATGGAGTGATGTTACATAAAAATAACGCAAAAACAACCGAGATTGGAGTCGAATCCGTGGTTATGGATGTCGTTGTGTTTAATTCTGACAGCCGGGGCTCGCAACTAGTAGAATATTAAGCATGGCGATCTAGCGTGCCGTATTGAGTTGGTTTCGGGGAGTGGGCGGTGAGATTGCGGTCGTGATGCTCGATTTGAATTAGATGTTTTTAGAGTTCTTGTATAATGGCCTCGGTTTCTGTATTTGAGATCCTTTTGTTTATCAGATTACGTATAATTTAAACCTCCGTTTTGATATAGCGAAAAACGTTTTACCTGAGAGATTTCATATTTATGACTTGATGAAAAGGGTCCGTTTAAATTATTTTAATAGCATCCAGGCTGTTCGCAGACCTAATTAAAAGAATAGATTGTTAGTAATGCTACTTCACACTTGGGACGTTCTTTCACTTTAAAATATGGAGGTAACTGCATATGTCGCTTTCATACCTTAAAAAATTTCATCTAACCATATATTAAACGTTAAACTGTATTGAACTTGAGTAAGTTACATTTAATCCTGTCTTACATAGCTTCTTTCGTCAGTTCAGTTATTCAGTTGTCAAATTTCTAATTATTTCAGAAATTTGCTTAATTCAATTTTTCATAAATGCTTAATAGAAAAATATTTTACGTATAATTCAATAACAGTAATTGAGTAATTGTGTTCAAAATATTTTATACGATATATGCTAATGTTTGTTCAACTAATAAAATCGCATAATTGAAACTCTTGTTTTTCTAATACACCATTGATTTATTTTTCGCAAATTTATTGCGATTATTTGGAGAAATATATTATTTTATTGAATTAGTATTATAAGTGCATCAATTTAATTTCCACTGCAATTAAATTCTATGGCTTTGATAATTATTTTAACCAAGTTTCACGATAAAATGTTATATAGTTCCTGAGAAAATATTATATAAAGTCTCTGTTACAAATCCTATATTTCCAATGCTGTTCACGTCTAGATCCCCGTAAGGTGGACATTGCTGAATTAAAATTTCTATGATTAAGTCCAATGACTTATTCTTAAAAATTAGCTCACCATTTAAAGCCTCTTTAAAATCAATTTTTTCTTCTATATATTATAACTGTAAATAATTGCTCTAAACTTAATTATTTATAAATCTAAACAATAATTTGGTAACATAAATTATTAGTAAAAATAATGTGCTTTTTACTTACTCGGGATCCTGCTTACGGACAAGAGCTTTGTTTCAGTTACCATGGTTCAGGCTTTTTCGGTTTCTTATGTGTTCCGTGCGGGCTATTTACGGTGTCTGCTGTAGAATAAGTCGTTGTCCTGTCTATCACGTGGGCTTTCTTAAGGGGAGTCTTGACCTGACTCCAGAAGGGAGCAAAAACTATCTTCTGTTTTCCAGAAACCGGTCTGGCATGTCCTTCTGCATAAAACAATGCAGCCCGTTCCAACTCCCAGTAGAGTTAATAAATTAGTCATTCTCGGCTTTTGAACGTTGTAAACGACTAAGGTTTTGCTTTGGACGTAATTTTAATACCAAAACCATTTCAGTGTAATGCGAAATATGCTGAGGGCGACGTAGAATTGGAAGTTTTATTGAAATTGTATTAAAGCAAATAAATAAATGACCACGATTCATTTTCGTATATGATAAAGACTCATTTTACGTTAAAATATCTCTAAAACGAGAACTTTCCTAGTGTATATATTGTGGTAATTGAAAATAAACATGTAATTAATTAAGGAACAAAATTTTATGACTTTATTGTCGGCGGCGTAAATATAAGAATTGTGTACAATAATATGGGGTCTATAATGCGTGATTGCTGTGTGCATTGTCGCGAAGGCCTGGCTGGACACGCTGAACTTTAGTGTGGTTTGGGAGCTCAAATGATAAAGTTGTAAGAGTGTGTTTTTGGAAGACGTACACGATAGTCAGAATTCAGAAGGAGTGTGTGTCGGGAGTCGGCGGAGAATATAGCAGAATATGTTCTGAAAAGCTAGAGTGTCTTTTTGGAATTGACACAGGGGGAGAGAGACAGAGAGAGAGAGAGAGAGAGAGAGAGAGAACTTGAAATGCAGAGTTTGTTCTGAAAGGCAGCAGAGACTTAATATTATAAAGTCCCGGGGTTTAAAATTACGAGGCAACAATCTGAAATATTTGCCTATTGGCAAATTTATGCAAGCATCAAAGATTTTAAAATACGATATCAACTATAAAGGGCAGGAAGCCTTGAGTGTGGAAATTATAACCACATTAAATTCAGTGAAACATGGCCTGTCTGTCAAGTGTTAAACAGTAATCGAGTGAGGTCCAGCCTCCCCTTCGCACAGCAAAATGGTAATGTAAACTAAAGAAAATATATTATCTGTATACATAATGTAAATGATATTTATCGTCAGATTTCATATTTCACTAATTGTTTAAATTAAGAATTTCTCACTTTGTAAATTTTAATTGTTTTTTCGTAACATTCTTTATTAGAGGCCCAATAGTCGGCCATAAAATTAAGCCGTGGCATTTTACCACCTTGTAACACAATAACAAGAATTTGTTTTATATTTTAAATTCTGTTTTTCATTTAAAATCCAATCAATTTAACTTTTAATTTGTCTATATAAAAATCTCATTTAATTTAGAATATTACATTTTGTGCTTTAACGTCGTCTTCATTTAAATTTAAAATTAACTATCATTATTGGAGGCCCGCGTTTGTAAATTGTATTTATTACATTTTGGTCCCTCAATTTGGGATTTAATTTAAATTAATATTGAGTTTATTATATTTTTGACGCTTCAATGTGGGGCAAATTAAAATAAATTTAGTTGTATTTAAAATCATTTAATTATATTTATTACATTTTGGCGCCTCAACGTGAGGCAAATTAAAATCAAATAATTAAACTGTGATTATTACAATATATTCCAAACCAAACTTGTAAATATGCCTCATTATTGCCAAATGTCCCATAAAAATTACCCTGGGATAGGTTCGTACTATTAATTTGTATCTCGAGAAATTTAATATTGTTGTAATTTGTAGAATATAGTGTTAATAATATAGTGGAATTAGGATTCTTGTAATTTGAAAATTCTTGATAAAAATCTCCCCCCTCCATCATCAAGAAAAACCTCAGTAGCAAGCGATTAGCAGTTGAGTTTATACCACTTTAACATGAGAATAATTCACCCATTTGATAAATGAGCAGAAAAATTCTCTCTCAATATAACTGAATTTACGCAAACATTGCTCTGCTGCCAACTACAATGAGGGACGGTCCGATATTGGGATCTCAGAACTACATGGCCACGTTACCGTTCTCTCTAAATGAGCTTAAACACGACATTTTATCAAGAACCACTCCAGGTGGCACCTCAAAAATACGTTGGCCGGTATTAGGGACGTCTGGTCTTTTGTATTCCAGCGTTGTGTTGCTCAACGATAAATTCTGCGGCGATCTTCTGCACAATGCTTGAAAAAAGACACGCGGGAAAACAATGAGTCACAAATCTTGCTTCCAGTTGCAATATTTATTAAACTATTGTTGACAGGTCATTCTTCTCCTATAAGTTCAAAAGATAGCGACGCCGAGCACACGGCTCTTGACAGAACAATCGGTTCATGTGGAAGAAATGGTAATGAAGTCATCACTACTTGACGGCGGATTCAGTACATCGAATGAAGTTCAACTGCCACGTCTGTGGCTTACCATGTGCACAAGATCAGTGTGTCTTTGGTTGCTAATCTTTTTTATCCAATACGAAAATGACTCTTAAAATCGATCAATTTGTCGTTTTACGGTGATACTCCCAATAATTAATATATGAAGTTTAATTATAATAGTGAATTAATTTGGTGCCAATATTTTCGGGGTCTCTTTCCTGATTAAGTGATGAACGAGGTTAATTATGACAACGATAGAAGAGGAGAATTTAGGCAAAGGGTGAGAGGATACGAATCGTTATGACCAAGAATTCAAATTCAGCGGTATCTGGTACGATGCTGAGCAGTGTAGATCCATACAGGTTGGGGTTCATGCTTACATGAGAACTGTTTTTGTAATACCGATATTTATTTAACAAATAATATTATTTTCCATATATTTTATATTTAATCATTACCTTACACCTCACACTAATTTTTTATATAGTCTCCGGCGTTATTCAGGCATTTGTTGTAACGGGAAACGAGTCTTTGTAGGCCTTCGTGAAAGAAAGATGCCGCCTGTGATAAAAGCCACCGAGGATGAAGAAACATGGAAATCACTGGGCGTCAAATCCGGACTGTAGGGAGGGTGGTCGAATTCTTAATTCACGTGTAAGATTTTTGATCACCCACCTTGAGCACACTTTTAGGTATCCTAAGCGTTCCGTTACAATGTTGTAGAGACCTGACCTTGAAATTTGTGGAAAATGCGAAGAAAAAAAAACAATATGGAGAATCTTGTGCTCAGGCGGATGCTTTTTCCCCACTTCTTGCACCAAATCATCCATGATCACACAAATGATTTAACCAAATTAAAAGGTATAATATTATCGCAAGATAAATTATTTCCGGAAGGCGGATTGACTCAGAATCGCGGAAAGCACGTATGATAAGTGGATATTTTTAGATACATACAGTAATTGCGGACAAAGCACAACGTATGTCAAATTCCAAATTCAAATTCTCTACAGACTTCAGATATTAAAAATTATAATTTCAAAATGGATTTTCCGATGATTCGCAATACTTCACATGTATCAATAAATGTTTTAAAGACATTATTTTACGAAGACGATTTCTAAATTCACAATCCTAATGAACGGATATTCAGTATTGTTAATTGTTAAATTAATTTGTCCAACTAAGATTTTGGATTTTATATGCACGAAAAAAAAATTGAATCCAACAGTTTGAACAAAACAAGCTGTTACAGTTTTGTCTCTACACGATTGACGCCAATTTTATATAGTTAAGAAACTTCTGAAGCTTCCATACATTAACATGAAGTATCGTCGAAATCTGAGCCACCGTTTTCTTGTGAAAAGCGAACAAAGTCGGTGTGGCAGACAGGAATTGAGATGACATCCGTTTCGGATCCCCTGATGCATGAAGCTCCAGAAAAAATAGTTTACCTTCACAAAAAAACATCAGTTCACTCCCCTAGTGTTTTTTTAAAATTTAGATGAAAAACTCAAAGGACTCTATGTTGAAAAATATATGAGACTTGTCCCAAAATATTTACTACATTTTTGCACGTTCTATCGAAGCCATCTTTTTTTTAGTTAGTTCTCCATGTTCCAATGCATAAAGGGCATATTGTTGAAGGAGAATATTCCCGCGTCCGACGGATACCATTTTTTCCTTTTTGGAACGTTGTCATTTTTTTGAAAGGTAATTAGGATTCATGATGTAGCGTCTATTTAAGTCGAAATATTTTCACTTGTACCGTCTAACGTATAATTTAGAGCAGACCTGGTAGATGGCGAATGGGCGAAGACTCATCTCGATGAAGGTCATTCGAGCCACGTGCCACAAACTGGGCACATTGCCTCACACTTTTGGTCTGACACTCGTAACAGAATTTTGGCGGCCTTAAACCTCTTTAAATGGTCGCACATATAATACCCACCAGATTTCACTTCCTGAATTCAGTGACTGGCACTCGGCGTATAATCTCGCCGAATCTGCCCAGAATAGTTTATGCTATTCTGAAATACTGGTTATCAGTCCTCGATGCTGGGATGTAAACATTCTGCTCGTTTCTTTATAACTAGCTTTTGCCATAAATGTATATTTTAGTTTCGGATTTTTTAACTCCGTAGCTCAGTGTTTCCTAAACTTTTAAGGGTACGGAACACTCAACAAATCTCATTAATTTTATGAAACCCTACATGTATTGAAAGACACTGCAATTAAAAATATGAGTAAAAAAAGCTTGATTGAGAATATTTGAAATAAAGTTAATTTGATCAATGAAACCGTTTCACTGGTTTATTAATAATTGTTTTAAAGTTCGGTTTCATGTCCGACAGTTGTATACGCACATCTGGAGCAACATATGATCTTGACCTAATTATGCTTTTTGCAACGATGCGTTGTTAACTAAAATGTAAGTGATTCGCGGAACCCTGTTGACTTTTCCACGTGAAGCCCACTTTGGGAATTGCTGCATAAGTTCCCGTCTCAATTTTTATATTAAATATTTTGTTACTTCTTAGTAATATATATATATATATATATAATCTATAAGATTACTGTACGGCTGCATTCCCGACTATTCTTGAAAACAAAGATTTCGTATATCTACTAAAAACATGCCCCGTAAAAATAAAACTGTGCAGGCTCACTTTTAAGTTTTGACTTTTTAAAACGTTGAAAAATTTAAAATAGCGCCAAATACATTCGGACTTATGTTTAAAAAATGGGGGGAAAAACTATTACAAGCAGATAAAGTCGGCTTTCGGAACGTTCGCCATTTGGCTCTGATACTTAACCCTTTCCCTGAAAGACGAACATAGTTTATACTTTCGAAACGTAGCGTCATTCTTCCACCCTGTCATAATCTTTTCTACTATATATAATGGAACACTCGACAAGTTCTTCACTAAGTACAAATAGAGGTTAGCGGGTGTTCCAGTGGATGGCGCACCAAAGGACCCTGAAAAAAGATTCGATTGCAGAGAGACAAGAAATGAAAGGCTCGGGCTTAGCACTAATAATAACAATAACATATATATATATATATATATATATATATATATATATATATTGTAATATACAATTATAGGTCGTTAATTAAATAAAATTTGTAGAATTTGCCTCTCGTTGAAGCTATTAATGTAATAATTAAAAGGAAGGCGTTATTTAAATAAAAGAATTAATAAAATTTACAAACAATATTTATTTATTTTGTGGCAATAATTCAAAAACAATTTCAAATTTAAAATATTAAATCTCAGGGTCTTCACTGGGTTTGATAATGAACACATCAATTATATTTAAAAATCTTATTAACAAACAAATCACATTCACCTAAACAATACGACGACTAAAAGAAAAGAAAACTTGACAATTAAAATAGAACGAAATTAAAAAGTAAAGAGATTAACTCTGATTAACAATTTAAACTAGAACGAAATCTGACTTCTATCTTTTAATTACGTTTACATAAATAATTATTTTGTAATTTGTTACTTACATCTGTCCAGTTGGTTCCAGCATACCTTTCGTTTTCGAAATAAACTATTGCGAGATTTTACACTGATTCTAAGATTCACAGATTTTACACCGATTCTAGTCAAAATTTATAGGATGTCTGGAACTCGGATGATCGTCCTTTTTTTTTGTCAGCTATCTGTTGACTGCTTGCCTTAGGTGAATTCTGTGGTTTGTAGATTTGCTAGTCTTTACAGCTTTGGACTTAAACTACACTTTTACTATTTCTGGCTGGCTATGGACGTAAAACTGCTTTTACTTAGCAAGTTTCGATGTAATGCTTTCGTGAATGTTTTACTTTGTCCTCAACTCACAACTTTGTTTAATAGTAATACAATAAACGACGGCTAGTCTCTGCTCTAGTATCACTTGTTCCGTCCTCCGAAATGTCCAGGTACCAATCAACTCTGTTAAATTCTGATCACCAACTGAACTATCCTCGTCTCGAGTTTTAGCGCACTTACGCTATTTTGACCTTCCGACAAAGCAACAGAGCTGGGTTACATTGTCGCTATGGAAGCTCCTGCCGCAATAATAGATTTCTCAAACAATTTAAATTTTTATGTTCAAACAATTAATGTCCTAATTAATTGGCATTACAATATATTGTAATATTCAATTTTATTAGGGAAGTTATCAAAATGCCCACACGTAGTGGCGCCAAATTATGTAATATTCAAATTAATGAAAGGAAAAGAGAATTTATAGGATTTTTCCTTGAATTTAAACAAAAGTTTTAAAGATAACAAAAAAAAATATTTATTACAATTTCGATTTAGTTTAATTTTTGGAAATATTTGCTTTTTTAAAAAAATTGCCACAGCTTTAATGATACTTACAACCTCAGAGCCGCTTACTGGGTCTCTAATAATGATAGTGATTTACAATTTGCACCAAAAGAGTTACAGAAAATTTCCAATAACGAAATTGTATCAAAGAATCTAAAAAAAACTAGAGATATCTGACAAATCTAAAGAAATCTGACGGTAAATTATATTTTCATAAAAGTTTACAAAACAATGTTTCTACATACCATTTTATTTATCGCTGCTCTGGTACCGTATTGTGCACTCCACAGTTATTTTATTTTAAATAAAAATATTTAATTAACAGGCCATAACACTACTATATCGTTTCACCACAAAATTCCGGCGCCTGTTCACAAACTTTACGTCCTTCTATTATTTTTTGGATTGGTTAAAGTCCCCAAGACAATCTTCTCTCAAAACATTATCATTTGCACTCTAAACCAGACTCTTACCCCATGACCAACACACACTTTCGCTATGACCCACACTGGTCAGCCTTTCAAAACCAACTCCATCAACTTTATCATTTGAGCTCCAAAAGCACACCAAACCAATCAAGACTCGTCATGATCACCCTGGTCAGGCTCCCACAACACAACTCTCTCCCGTTTCCGCCAAAGTTCTGTGCGTATTCCACACGCTTTGCCGTCAATAATAGCGTAGAAACATTTTCAGTCTCTACATTCTTGCGCCAAACAATGCTCAATAATTACGTCGTCAATAATATTAAATAAAAATTATAAAAATGAAACTCACATTACACATTGGTAATCTCTACAATATATATGAATATCCCATATATAACTCTTAAATTATTTAATTTTTCGTACGTTTGGAAGCCAATTTAATGTAAGATAAAATTGATGTTATTAATTATTTTTATATGTACTAATTATATGCCCATTGTGGTCCTCAGATAAGGCAATAATCAACCTCTATTGCCAGTCAAAGATTTTTTATTTTTAACTAGGAGCTTTCGGCCCATGCGGCCATAATCATCTAATCCATATAAGCATAAACTTAAAAACCTGGCAACATTATAAATAATACAATACTCTACTAGAGCTGCGTCAATCCATTAAAAGTACCACGTGACTCCACCAACAGGCAAGTCAGAACTGACTCTAGTAGAGCCAGATGTATTGTATAATTTATTATGTTGAGAGGTTTAAAGTTGATGCTTATATGAATCAGATGGTTATGGCCGTATAGGCCGAAAGTTCCTAGTTTAAAATAAAAAAAATTGACTGGCAATAGTGGTCGACAATGGTCTCGCCTGAGGACCAGAAAGGGCATATAATTAGTACTGATAATAAAACGGTCCAATTAAGTTGGTTTTCTTATTTTTATATTTGACTTTACAAATGAAAAGCATTTAATGTAATATTTGATTTGAACCATTTAAAACCAATTCATTTAATATAGAAGTTATTAAATTTATAATAGTAACGTTTTGAAAAGACCTTATGAAAACATGTAGATGTTCCTGACGGGTCAATTGGAGACAGTTCAGTTAAATTGAATACGCCTGTTTGGTCCATGAGAAATTAAGCAATATCTAAATATCACCAACTTGTAGCGTTAATGCCTGTGGATGAGATTGATTTTCTTCAGTTAAAAAGTTTGTTCGTTGGGCCTAGTAGGCTAAAATGTGGCCAAGCAGAGTTGTCTGAGAGCCTTATAAAAACGGCTTTCTCACAACACACGCAGACTGTTTAAACATTATTTCCAACCACATTACCTTTTTTTTCCGAAATAAATTTTATAGTTGTGCATTTTAGAAAGGTATACTATTACCAACATTGGTGTGTAATACAATATATATATATATATATATATTGTTGCGGTGTCCGCTTTATATACAATAATAAGTCCTCTACAATCCAACTTTGTAATTATAATAATGAATTACAAAGTTGGATTGTAGAGGACTTATTATTGTATATAAAGCGGACACCGCAACAAGGCGGCGAGACAAAGAATGTATTGTTGGAGTTAAGAGAGTGTACGCGCTCAAAATCTACGAGACGAAGTTAGTTGGTTGGACGGCGGACACAGTTGCATGCAGACATCAATTCAGCAAATTCATATTATAAAAAGTTGGGCAGCGGACATAGAACAGTTCGAAAGCAATCTTCAGTCAGCGGCAAGACGCGAAAGGAAAAAGTCTACGTCGAGAACTGGGACATAGCAGTTCGGTCCACATAGAGAAATAGAAACAGTAAAAGTTTGCGGATCCAGAATTATGAATAGGGCTATCTAGGAAGTCCAACGGCGAGTTAATAGTTTACATAAAACGCAAGTAACCAGTTTTGACGGAGAGACTTATAAAATCGCAGTTTGGAAGCAGAAGTTTTGCTTCACAAACTGAACAAATTTTCGCATAGAGAGACTTTGAGGAGACCTACGTCCGGAAACTGGCTGAGGGTGAGATGATCGAGGTTCCAGGATAGCAGAGATCCAGAGCAACTACCGTGTGTTCAAATTCTAATAAGTAGAATCAGTGATATCCCCAAATCGTGTGCACAGAAAAACCCAAAAATGAGACCTGGGCGGCCGTAAGTAGTAAACTTTAAAATTGATTGTAAACCTCTTTTAAAAGATATGTCAGATCGTTCTTTAATTATTTCGTTCTTTAATTATTCATTTCGTTAATTATTTACTTCTTTAATTGTTTAGTTCTTTAATTTAAATTCAATCTTTAGTCTTATTGTCGTCCGCAACAAATTTCGTCGATGTTCAGACGAATTAATTTACATAAAAAGCTAAATGTAATTGATTGTATAAAATTCACCCATTTATCAAACCCAGATAAAGACTCTGAGATTCCAAATATTATTGTGTAATTCTAAACCTTAATAAATTTGATTAATTGTTTTCTAATAATAGTTCTTTTTATTTAGCCACAACCATTTGCAATTTGTAATTTTTATTTTTTTATTACAATATATATATATATAATGTCTTGGTATTATAATAATAATTGCAAATATATTGTAGCAGTACCTTTTTCTCAGTACTTCGTGAAGAGTTGAAATTGAATATAATTACAAATTTTAATTTCGCAAGGTCTTATCTGATTTTGCGGTGGCCATTCCTCTTTGTCTGCTTCTTGCGGATTACGTACCTCCTCGTGCTGTCCCACTGCTGCATCGTCAAAGGAATATCGTGGTTTCCATTTAAGAACATCTCTTGGAAGCGTATGATTAAATAAATTTTATAGCACGATAAAAATTTGCTCTTCCTAATAACTGAAAATGACCGAGCAAACTGCTATAAATCAAACTAACGAATACTTGCTCATTTCTTCCGAGAGTTCGACTGATAAGTGTAAGGCCGCCGTAATTGAAGACAGGAATGATATATATCCCTCGCTCTATCTCCTGACACCAACACGATCTGAACAACGCCGACAGCAGTTAATTTGCTTAGCCCACAGTCAACGTTACACCTCGTCATCTGTGACGTCCCCTGTGACAATCTTCTCTAAAAATTGATTACCTTCCTTATGAAATCGGTCCAAAAAAAAAAAAGAACACAAGCCATTCTTTTCACCTGTCTCTGAAAATTTGCAATTTCACAAATTGCGCGCACGTAGGATTCTCAGGCTGCTTACTGAGGCTCGCCAAATGAAAATAATGGCTTGTGCTCTTGAATTTTTTGACCGATATCATAAGGAAGGTGATCAATTTTTAGAGAAGATTGTCGCAAGGGACGAGACGTGGGTTTCTCACGTGACCCCAGAGATTACGGGGTGAAAGAAGCAGTTAAAGACTTCTTATCCTCACAGGCGGCAGACGTCTTTGACTGAGGCATGCAAAAGCTTGTAGAACATTATGACTAATATTTAAACAAATATGGAAACTATGTAGACAAATTAGAGAAACATTTAAGGAATTAAATAAAAAAGTTTTTTGAAAAAAATGTGTGATGGTTTTTTAAGTAATCGGACCTTACTTTCTGAATAACCCTCTCGTATATTCATTCTCAACCAACTGCCCAATCGTAATATGAAATATATGCATAATAGTATTGCAATTTTAGTTTAGCAAATGCTTCTTTTGTTTTTGGAATTATGCTAGGACTATCTACTAGTGTTATTCTCTGGTTGCAATTAATGCTGTAATAGCGGATATTAAAGGTCCTTCGTTTCAAAGGTCGCAATTAGGCCACACTAAGAAGGTCCTTGGGCGTCAGCAGCCAATACCCTCCGGGCTGGACCTTGGGAAATCTCGTGAGGACAATCTCACGTAATATACAGGTCGTTCGTTCCTGCGAGGGACATATATCGGACTTTGCTTCGCTATGAGATGCTCTATTACTAAATTGAGTGTGGATTATTCTACTTCCAAATAGTCTATGTCAACTGCACTCGAGTCAATAAATCGTTAATATGTGTGTACTTCTACGTTGAGTTGTTTTACTTTAGATTTTAAATATCATAAAATATAGACGTCGGGAAACTAATACATATAACAATCACTATTCCTGTGACAAGCTCAGAAGGGCGCATTATCTAGAAATTCCGTGGTGTTCAAATAAATCTATTATTCTTTTAGAACTTCCTAGATAGGTATTAAAAATATATTCTCATAATTTTTATAACAAAATCCATTGTATAAATTTATATAGTGCCTGTCCCATCCCTCCACGACATCTTAAGATGTACTTATTCTCCGGCAATTACTGTTCTGAATCGTACAAAAAGTAGAGGAATCGTAAAGATTTCTCATTAAAAATATGAATATTTGCAGTAAAAGTAGGCACTTGGTGCCCGTCTATGCTACTCGGAAGTTGGAAAATCAACAATTAATATATTTGGAAATAGTGTGTGGAATTGGATTTAGTAATTGCGGAGGATATTTACTATAATTTCGCTTTATCCAATCGCAAGCCTGCATGACGTATGAATTGTTGACTGTTCCTCAGATCGTCCGTTTTGTCCATTTATTTTAAATTGATAAATTAGACGTCATGCACACTGGATCAGAAACTAAACAGTACCACGAACTGTCTGATTCACAGAAAAGAAAAGAAAAACACTGACGGTTTGTTGAGACCTTCGAAGCAATTATCATTGCTTCAGGTACTCTTAGAACTGACTTACACTCAACTTTCTAGCGGACGATTCGTCTGTTTCTGTGGAACAGAAGATAGTGACTACATATGTTGTATCTATGTAAGGGAGTACAATGTTTTCAACACTTCAGTATAGCAGGTTATTATTGACTCAATTTCTATTTGGAGTAACGAAAATATTTTTATAGTGTTTTGAATTTTTCTACTCCATGTTGATACCGAGCAAAATAAAAATGTAACACCTTTCTTTCCATTAATATTTATTGAAAATATCAGCAATAAGTACAGTAGTACTGTAATTCTAAGATGATAATGCCTCTGTACTAATATGGTTTGTGCACTTTGTTCAAAAGTTGTTTAGGACTTCGAATGTTATTTATTAGCTATTTCAAAAAAGCCATTTTACGAAGTATGGTAAAGACATAACTTCAGAATACTGTGCCAATGAGAAATTTCTAAACTATAAAAATAAATATTTTGGCTTGATAAATTCTTACTTCTCAGAATCTCCTTTCAACTTGATCACTACTTCTTCAATAAATATACTGATAAATTTGATTTTATTCACTTCCAAGATTTTCAATTATTAGGTTATTTAATTTTGTCATACCATACATATTAAAAGTTATTCAAAATTCTTTTTATATAATATTAAATAATTTTTGGAACCCAATTAATGAAAACAGAGTAAGTGTATACAATAAAATTAATCACCAAGGTTTCATTTTTTTAATTACTGTTTACCTGATGAAGTCCAAATTAAAAATGAAATTGAATTAATTGCATTGCCGGTTATTAAACATTTCCGTTTTCCCATTATATTTATTAATTTATTTATTGAGTAGTTGTTATGTGTCAAATAAATATCAGATTTATAAAAATTTGAAGTTCCT
The DNA here is from genome assembly GCA_037074705.1 of Zhengitettix transpicula. Classification (NCBI taxonomy): domain Eukaryota; kingdom Metazoa; phylum Arthropoda; class Insecta; order Orthoptera; family Tetrigidae; genus Zhengitettix; species Zhengitettix transpicula. The sequence continues at coordinate 27,719,217 of CM073593.1, read as the reverse complement.
ATACATTTAAAAATAGTTGATTACCCGCAGAGGCGGGTGACCATTTTGTAATCAACTATTTTTAAGTGTGTGAAAAGGTATACTGCGCATGCGCAGTTGTCAATAAATCTCCAGATCTTGTGCTATCGTTGGGATAGCACTGGCTGCTTTAGGAGCATGCGTCGCAAGCGGGGAGTTTAAATTATTCAATACCGATCCATAGATTCGCAGTGTTAAAACACAATTATAATGAAGGTTCTTAAAATTGAGAAAAAAGGATTCTTATTAAATTAATTTACGTGCTGTAGCATTTGAGCACATACGCACGATCCGCCACTGGCCACCCGGCTTTGACACTGTTCCTAAACTGTGAGCGGTGCCCGGAGCAAGGCCGGACCCGTGACTGATGCTGACACGGCTGAGGCGGGCGGTTGATTGAGCGCTGATTGACTCTCGCAGCGGGACGACTCAGTGGCCTATAACACACCTCCCCTGGGTTTCCGTCATTCAGAGGTGTGTATACCACTACTTGAGATGATATCTGCAATTCTCCTAAAAGATAAAGATGACGACAGAGCTTGTGATCGTCGAACTCTTTCTGCTACACCAATGTTATGTCTTAAGATATAAGGTAAATGTCATAAAGTTGAAAGAATACTTGAACTGTTGGTGTGTGCCGTGGAAAAATTGTGTTTATCGGACTCCCAGACAGTTTGTTATTGAGAGACAACATGTTGATGTGTCTATTCGGTCAAAACTGTGATCGCTCGTCGACGCGTGAGAAAATGAAAAATATTGAAAGTATAATAGCTGCGACCGAGTAGAGCGGCTAAGATTTGGCCAGTAAAAGAGTTACATGGTCAGCAGAGGTCGTTGGGTGGCCGTTGGGCCGAGTGTGTCTGCCGAAATGAATTGCCAAAGAGTTGTGTAGTATATTTTAGAAATTTTTTTAAAGAACTGATCTGCACTATTAAGCTTGTAAAAAAAGAATAGTTCGGAGGACTTGTGTTTAGAGAATTCGGCGGGAGATATATTAGATAAATTATCTGGAACATTTGATTGACTTGTGCCTACAGGCGAAATATTTTATGGTTCCCTTTCAAATCCCTTCCTATGCTATTAAAGGGGAGTTGCAACTGGTCAACCAGCCAGAAAGCTCTGGCTGAGGATACCTTTGGGGATGTCTTCACATCTCTCTGGTTTTTTGAACCAAGGTTCCCACATGCCGAGGCACCTTGGCCTGTTTTGAGAGGTGTATGTTCCGGGGTCTCAGACCTTGTGTATACGGTAAGAGTTGTCTGCTATTCCTATTGGAATAGTCGGCCAGCTGCCTCCTAAACTGGTCAAGGCATGGAGAGGGGAAAGCTGCGACCCCACAGCTAACCCCTTTTCCGTCATCGGAAAGCCGTGGGACAAGTATCAAATGCCCGACCTACCTGATGCAGGTTTTTCTAGAGTTTTTCCTGCATCACTTTTAGGTGAATTGCCAGGTAGGATCCTTAAACCATAGCCTGGGAGCCCTAGTTAACCCTTGGCTACCTTCCTCTACCCTTCCGTGTACCTCCTTTCAAATCCCTTTCCTATGCTATAAGAGAGGAATTGTTGCCACTATGTGGGTTACCCTATACATAGCCTGTCTACACCTACAACAACAATAACAAAAAAGCACTGACCGATATACACAGTCAGAATATCTTGTACATTGGTGATAATTTTGGCTGATTGATATATTGGGTCTGTAGGTGGGATCCTGTTGATTGGAGCTCAAAAAGGATTAATCAAATGTGTCATGTTCTCGTGTGTTTAAGTTTATGAAAGTGGATGTGCAATTTAATGTGGCCTATTTTCAAAATTTAAAAAGTGTTCTTAGAAAATTGGTGTTTGTTTGTTGTGTGAAAACTTGCAATGATCAAAAATTGTATGTTTAAGTATTATTTTCAAATTTAGTAACATTATTGCATTTTAAACTTTGTATAATTGTTGTACCGTCAAATTTCATTTTGTGTATTTGTATTTTGGGGGATATTTTATAACTCGATATTTTGGAAAATCAACTAAGAGCTTTTTCCTTAATTTTATATTTTATTGTGTTAAGTATTCTCCGTACTTGTGTGAATGCCCTGTAAAGTGCCCTGCGATTAAAGAATCTGATTTAAATTAAAATCCATGGAAAGTTTATGTGAAAACTTATATGTAAAATTGTAACTCTTTCTTAATTAAATTGTATTAACTAAATTTCTGTATTGCAATCATTACCTATCATTAAATTTTAAGAATTTCTATTAAATATAAATAACTTTAAAATTTCATTAATTTGATTTGAATTGTTAAAATTGATTATTACATTTAATGATATAAACTGTAAAGTAAACTAAAATTTAAAATAAATTATAAATTTAATGTAATGAGCAACAATTGTTATGTTATAATTTTTTCAGAATTTTGTAAAATACATTTTTTTCAATACAGGTCAAAAGTTCAAATTACTTTGAACAAAAAGTTAGAATTTGCTCTTGGAAGATACTTTAATAGAAATTCTAAGAGCACAATTTTAGCTTTAAAATATTTCCACTTTGGAGTTCAATATATCAATTATTTAAAAAGTTGTATTTTTTCTTAACTTGTTAGAGGTTAGGATAAATCTGAATTTTTTAGTGAGTGGTTTTACTCAACTGGACAAAGAGCTAAGCTTTTTGTGATGGTACATCTTTTGTAATAAATAAATGTAATTATGGTTGATCTTAATTTATTGTTCAATTTTGTTCTAGCTTCCTGTTCAGCAGATATGTTTCAGTGTGATGATGGTACTTGCATTCCAAAGCTCTGGCACTGTGACCAAGCACCTGACTGTGATGATGGATCAGATGAACCACCAGATTGCCGTAAGAAACTTGTTCATTTTATACTTAATTCTGTTGGTTTATGTTGTTATCCCACTATATATATATATATATATATTTATTGATATGGAAAGGAAAGAGAGATAGGTTGTGGCTTACCTGAAAGTGAAGTGCAGTGTTGCCATGAGGAACTGAAGGTTGTTCTTCAAATTTTCGGAGGCTCTCAGCCTCCTTCTTCAGGAAGGAGTGCTACACCATTTCGTGCACCAGCCGGCTGCGGACTGCCTATATATATATATATATATATATATAGGCACACACACACATATACAACGTTCATAAGTGAAAACATCGTGTTGACACATTTTCCTGCAGGCCTCAGAAGGTCACTCCGTAACAACTTGATGTGAATATTAGCTAGCTGAAAAGACATCTACTCACTATTTGTATGCAGACAATTCCCCATTGTAGATATAAAAAGGCACAAGGAACTGAAGTCCCATGGACTAAGTCTGTAAAGTACCTAGGACTAAGATTGGAAAAGTGACTGACCTTTGGAGAACATACTAAAGAAACCAAGCAAAATGCTATTTATCAATAATAAGCTTGTTCCCGATGTTTAAAATCCACGGTCTTAGCCTAAAAAGGCAGACAATTCCCCATTGTAGATATAAAAAGGCACAAGGAACTGAAGTCCCATGGACTAAGTCTGTAAAGTACCTAGGACTAAGATTGGAAAAGTGACTGACCTTTGGAGAACATACTAAAGAAACCAAGCAAAATGCTATTTATCAATAATAAGCTTGTTCCCGATGTTTAAAATCCACGGTCTTAGCCTAAAAACTATCTCATGCAGATCAAGACAATTGTATGTCCTGTAATTATGTATGGTAGTGAGGTTTGGAGTACATCAGACAATTCATACATAGACCAGGCTCAGTCCATTCAAAATTGGTGCATTAGGATCATCACTGATGCACCGAGATGTACTAGAATGTAGAAAAAGTTGGAGAATATCTAGTAGATAGCATTAGTAAATTCTATGAAAGGGTAAATACATCCAGTTGTGATAATAGGATATTATCCACTTGAACTAGTATACTTATGGATAGGGCAATTAGGCATAGGTAATTCAAATAGATAGGTTAGATTTAAATCATAGGGTTAAGCAGATAGGCTATAGTAATAATTTAGACTTTATTTCGGGCATGATTGGGCCTGAACACAATATTAGGCAAATGATTTATAATTTGTATTACCACAAAGCAACTTGAAAAGATTGTGACAGAGTTAAAAGTCCTGTGACTTAATAAGTGACTTAATAATTCTTTTGCTGCTTCGGTGTCTGGAGGTTCGAGACCTGTAATCCGCTGGTGGATCCACTTTGAACTTGCAGATGTTTTACTATGAGTGCTGTCAGCTGTATGGAGGAATGTAATGTATAGCATACAGTTACACAGTAAATGGGAAAGCTCTGTTTTTGGATAACTGCTGAAACTCCTACACATTACCATGGCAAAAAGAGGTCTCAAGAATTAAATTTATACTTCTTGAAGTGCCAGTGTAAATTCATTATAATATATTTTAAATCTTTGCAGACTAGATCTACTGGCACCTAAACCTTTTCTTTGTTAATGATTTATTAATTTTATTAATATTTTTTTTGTTTCATAAGTGATTTTTTATTTTCTAGTAACAAATAATCAAAATTTAAATATTAGAATATAAAAATAAATAGGAGAAAGGTGGGAATTGCATTTAAGTGAACACATATGCTTGGGCATATTCAACATGTGCTTGTCTTGGAAATAATCAATATTTAAGCATTATAATATAAATAGGAGAAAGGTGGGAATTGCATTTTAAGTGAACACATATGATCAGGCATATTGAATATGTACGTTTCTTTGAGTGTAATGCTAACCAGCCGTGAACACTCTGTGGTCCTTCTGAAGAAGGAGGCTAATAGTACGTAAAGTTTGAAGAACTTCCTCCTGTCCTGAATGGTGACACCCAGCCTCAATTTAATGTAAACCACAAACTTTCTCTCTTTCCTAACCATACCAATTGTTTTTATTATTCTGAAGATGTTGTATCCTTACTATATACATAACACTATATAAAACTATTGTTTTTATTATCAGAACCTGCAGAATGCAGACCACAACAATTTATGTGTGCCTTGTCAAAGCTCTGCATTCCTATTGAATGGCTGTGTGATAATGAACCAGACTGTGAAAGTCCTGGAATAGATAACTCGGATGAGGATCCTGAAAAATGTAAGTAGAAAGTAAAATATGCAAATGTAACACCTTTAAGATAGCAACTAATTAACTAACTCATTTATTTAGTTGAATAGTAACTTGTTTATCATAGAAATAACTTATTAAAGTTATATAATAATATATATTACATTTTTTCTCAGCTTGTTTATACCTCAAAATAGAATTAAAAGTTTATGGTAACAAATAATGAAATTTCAATTATTTAAAACTTCAATGAATATGGATAATTTTACCTTTTGATAATTCTGCCATTTGTTGGTCTTGCCTATAATCAGCTATATTGCTTTCAGGTCATACAAACTATAAGTGCCCTTTGAACGAATATCGATGTCCAAATACAACTACATGTGTTCCAATCTCTGCACTCTGTAATAAAACTCAAGAATGTTTAGGAGGGTCCGATGAAGGAGACTTTTGCAACAAGGATTATATTTATCGTGAGTCTTTGATGATTAATTTTTCTGACATCACATTTAGTGTTGCCACAATTTGTTTAATCATAACAACATCCCCTCAATATTTATTTGCTTAACATAGCATATAATAAAATGTATGAGTTCATTGAATAAGCTTCATTTATTGTTTGAACTGTAGATTTTACTTGCTAAATTGATTTGGGCACAATTTTCATTTGTGTGCTTTCATTTATTTATCATTTCAAAGTAATGTAGTATTGATAATATAAAATTCTATATTTGTTGATACTTTCTTTATCAAATACAAATTATTTGTTTCAAATTAGTTTTTCCTGTAAATTTTTTGTGTTGATATGCTGTTTGGTATTATACCCAAATATTAGTAAAACACATTGGTTAATTTGTAATGGTTTCTTTAATTTTACAGCTGATGGTGTAAACTGTGCCTCAATGGCTTGTCAGTTCAGCTGTTACCACAGCCCATCTGGTCCTCAATGTTCTTGTCCTGCAGGACAGAAGCCAATTGATTCTAGATGTGTAGGTATGTCACTTGTGTCTCATTAAAAAAAGGTATATTTTGTATTTATTTGATAATTAATGGAGAAAAAGTTTATAATTTTCATTTCCGAAAAATCATGTACAGTAAAGCTTTATTGAAGATAAGCTGGGTGCCCGGTATTGCCTGGCATGTCGTAATTAAACAGAGCATAATCCATAACCCCTGATTTGACTCTAATGTAGATTGTTTTTGCATTATTTTCATGTAATACCCTTCCAGCACCATCCCTAAAGGTACTCACCTCCCATGCTGAAATGGGGAGAAATTATACACAAAAACATAGGGAGAAATGCTATCAATTTCATTGACACTGAAAAATATTTATTTGGTGCAGGTATCGGCTGTTTAACCTATTTGAAGATCTTCACCCCCGCCACTAGGGGTTAAATGGCAAATAGAATGTCATAATTAAACTCAGTGACATCCATAAACCTGGATTTGACTCCAATATCAGTTTGTCTGAATTGACTATCTTTCTTGTTCATTAACACCCATAAATATTTATCAGATGGAAATATCGACTTTTTTAGCATGTTTGAAAATTTCCATCCTTATCTACCCCTTCCCCTGAGGGTGGTAGTTGTGTCTTAACCCTGCAGTGTTTTTTTCCTGTTCAAAAGGTACACATGTACAAAATTTTGTCAAAATAGCTCCATGCATTTGATTTGTATGTGGAACATACACACTCATATACAAACAATTTTATTTGTTAGATTTTAAATCAACTATTTTGAACATTTCAAATCCTGCATCTCTACTTTTATAGACATTGAAAAAGCTTTTGATAACAATCACCCATTCCTTCTATCCAAAATCAAAGACTACCGAAACAACACCCACTCGTCAAGATCCAACAGAACATTCTCTATCAAAATAAATGGTCACCTTTCCCAACCCAACCCTATTGCTGCAGGTGTCCACAACGAAGCATTGTTGCTGCCTTCCAATTCAACACCTTCCATGATATCCCACAACACCCCACCACTAGGACAATCTTTTTCGCATACGATATTGCCATCTTGTATCAAACCTCCTCTCTCACCTCCAATATCCAACGTCTTCAATTAGCACTCGCCAATCTAGAGCATTCATCAAAACAATAGTGAATCAGCAATCAACCTCTCCAAATCCCCATACCCCATTGTCACACCCACAGACCCACTCACCCATTCCATACAACCTATCAAACTAATTCATTAGCAGTCAACCCACAAACTCCCACAACCTATGTCCATTCGATAGACAAATTATGAAACCAAAGAATTGCAAAATTAGGTTACTTACTAGACTAACCTAATTACCTAGTGCACATGTTAATTATGACATAATTGAGATTTTGTATATACTCTAAACAATATGCAAACAACTTAAAATCTTGGAAATAATAGTTTCGTAAAAAATAAATAGGGGAAAAAGATTTTAATTATGTTATTGGTAAACATAAATATTTATAGAAACTGAAACAATTTTGTTATTATTTAGATGCTGATGAATGCCAGGTAGAGGGTTCTTGTGATCAGATTTGTGTAAATAAAGAAGGATCATTTGATTGTTCATGTGTTTCTGGATATAAACAAGAAGGCTCTAGTTGCAGAGCAGTAAATGGTAAGTAATCAATTAGAAGAAAATTAATGTGCCTTTGTGCGTTTCTATATATTTTTTGCATTATGTACACTTATTCTTCTATAACAGTTCCAGAAAATGAACCTCCATCATTAATATTCAACAGTGTATTTGGTATATATCACATACATCTAAATGGAAGCATGTATACAAATAACTCTAGTTTGCAGCAACATACATTAGCTCTTGATGTCAATCATCGTAATAGATCTATTTGTTTTATTTACCGTGTGACTCCACTTTCGGAAATACGCTGTGCAAATATTGACAACCTGCACAAGTGGTGGAGACTTATTCCTCCAGCAACAAATACATTTGACTGTAAGTACTTGCTTAAAGAACTTCTTCATTGGAATATTGTTTATTAAACAATTTCAAAGGTATTTATTAATTTTACTTTTCTTATTGTTACAGCAACAACCAACATGGCTTTGGATTGGGTCTCTGGAAATTGGTATTTTGTTGATGATTCCAGAGAAGTGATCTTTGTTTGTACATCATCATTGAAAACATGTACTGCTCTTATTGACAGTAATTTGAGTAAGCCAAGAGGACTTGCCCTGGATCCAACTAAAGGGTATTAATTTTTCTTTACCTCTTAATCTTAGAGTTTGTATTCTCTCTTTCAGTTGGCATAAAATTGGGATTAAACTAAAAAAAATTCAAAACTCAAGTTATCAAAATGTTCATGAAATAACTATAGAGTGAGTGACAACTATACTGTTACTAGAATTATATAATCATTATAAACTACAAATTAGGTTAGTTTTTTAGACATCTGGAAGTCATTACCTGGAACTTAGAGTTGGACCAACTAAATAATAAAGCCAGCACCTCTAATTCTTGAACTTATTTAGCAATATCCAGTTCACTAAATATTTCAGAAAATATCTACACTATATAACACAATTTTAAAATACTGCTGAAACAGACACTACAGTTTATTCATAGAAATTAAAAAATGAAATGAAGTTAATTGTCAGTTTATATATACAACTTGTGAATAGGCAAAATAAATGTTTTCCTTCTTAATTTTTAATATTTTGATTTCTATAATTTTTTTTAACAAAAGTGTAATTTATTCTTTCTTGTAATTGTTATATATTTGTTAATTTGAAGTGGAATTGGTATTTATAATTTTCAGATTTATGTTCTTTACTATATGGGGAAAATCAATGCCATCACTTGAACGTAGTTTATTAGATGGGTCAAAACGTATTAAATTGGTCACTAGGAAGATTGTCTACCCATATGGTGTGACTATTGACTATCCAACTCAACATGTATATTGGGTTGATACTTACTTGGATGTTATAGAAAGAATAAATTATGATGGATCTCTCAGAATTACTATAAAGAAAGGAACACCGGTGGGTATTATTTGCATTAATATTTCTCAAGCTAATCATTGTATCATGCACACTCAGGCAACATTTAACAGTTCACATTATTTACTTTTTTTTTACCAGATACAAAATGCATATGATCTAACTATCTTTGAGAATGATATGTTTGTAACCAGTTGGAGAAATCATAGCATTATTCGTTTAAATAAATTTACTTCTGACAGTGAAGTGACCTTTTCTAATGTTGGACGACCATTCAGTATGCACATATTCCATCGACAGGGGCAACCAGATGGTATGTAAGGCTTCAGTTTAAAGATGTAGGATTTTGAAAATTAGCATTTAAAAATATTGGTTACTTTTGTGTATTTCAGTATCACATCCATGCCATGAAAAGAATGGAGGTTGTGAGCAAATATGCATTACTTCTCGGAGGAAAGGAAAGGCTGTTGCTCAATGCATTTGTCAACCTGGATTCAAATTGGAAAACAAGTCACAATGTGTTGGTATGTATATTCCATTGGCATTTTCATTTACAGATTAATGTTTAGTTACCACTTATTCAGAATATTTTGATATAAACTTTTAATTTTTCTGTCTTGTTCATCAGAATATACATTAGCATTATATACTACCATTTATTTCCTTCTCCACTATTCCTTTTATTACATTTTACCAATTTTTAACACAGTATTCTATCGAAGCATGTGGCAGATAGTGTGTATAGTACAAGAAAAAATATTTTTTTCAGCGTTGTAGATTATTCTGTGTTTAAAATTATACTTTGTTTTCTTTTGTTATTGAAACCTGTATGTGAAACCTTGGAATCCAAAATTAATGTATTCAGAAGCATTCAGAATACATTTACACTAAACAGAATTTGGACATATTTTGAAATGTATGGTTGTGATTGTGTGTGTGCACCTGTGTTTATGTGTGAGTTGGGCAAGGTCATTTTCTATTCAAATAACAGATAATTAAATGAAGAGGCTCCTTGTGAATGAACTATTTAAGGAACTACTCTGGTAGCCTATGGTTTCTCATTTAATCTCCATATAACATTAAACTTTCTCTTAATTTTTATGTTTACTTTAAAGATTGGTGGATTCCTTGAATAACACAAAGAAGAGTATCAATTTTGCAGTTTCTGCTGGAATTACTATACATAAATAAATAAATAGATTAATTCAGTCATTCTGTTATGACCAGTTACAATTTTTCATACTTGATGATATATGTTTGCCTGGCATGATTTTCCTGAAGTGGCCTGTTTGGTTATTAAACACTTAATGTAAACATCCTATTCACTGTTCATAAACTCCACCTCAACTTCTTGATAAAATTTCCTGCCATGGATTGCAACCACAAATAATGAGTTTGGATCTTAGAATCTTTCCATAGTTATGTTTGAACTCTTCATTTAGACTACATTTTCAACAACACTTTGATTGATTTTGGGGCCAGTACATTAAATTTGGTACTAGTTGTTTGTTACAGTTGTGTTAATTCACACATAATATGCAAGAGCATGTGAGTATTTTCTTCTTCTTCTAGATCCCGGTGTTCCAGCTATTGTTTATTTATTATATCATTATCAAAGACACGTAATTGTAGACTATTTCTTGTATTTCCAGAGGCAAGAGTACCACAGTTCTTGATCTACGGAAAAGAATCTCCTTCAATGATAAAGGGAATTCCAATGGCATTGAATCCTGAACATCAAGTGATCTTTCCTATTACAAATGTTCTTAGACCTCTTGCTTTGGATTTTGATGCTAAAACTGAGTATATTTATTTCTCAGACACACACAGGTATTTATGATAATTGGGTATGTGTTTCAAAAGTACAAGTAATATTGTTCAGAAAAAGTTAAGGAGATTGTGGGTTACCTGGGTATGACAGTTATATTCTATGATTACAGATAGCTCAGAAGTTTACAAGAAAGTTATTCTCTTCTATAGCTGGTTCTCTTCCTTTGACTTCTAATAGGCTGTGGTAATTGATTGTCAATGCCACAAAAACCCTTATAATAAAATCAACAATATCTCTCTCCCCTCTCTGTATTTTATCCTGGACAAATATTAATTGATCCATATGCAAATAAAAAATAAAGCAGAATAATATTTTCCAGGCTATCATTGCTGTGTGTGGAGTTTTTTTAATGTTAATTGAGTTATATTATTTCTCTTATTATTTCTTTTGATCTATTTTGATTGTTCCTCATTAAATAATTAAAATCTATTTTTCCTAATATGTCGATCTTGACCATGTGAGTATAATTGATTAAATTTGTATTATTTCTAAATTTACTTTCGCTGTGCAAGAAAACTTCTGACTTTCTATTTTTTGTACATGTAACTACATTCTTGCATTATTATCACATCAAATTTTGTATGGTTTAAATAATGTCCATATTCTCTGCTTGAATTGTGGTATTATTAAATATAAATAGATTGCAGAGACCAAAAATGAGAATTATGCTGCAAGGTCTTTAAATATATGTGACATAAATAGGAACCTTAACTTTCAGAATGAGTTTATATTTTTTTAATTAACTAATATTTTAAGAATTATATTTCTGGATTAAATATACTGTTATTGATTATGTATATTAAAATAACAGATTTATGTAATTTACCTAATTTTGGAATAATTTAATTTATTTTGTCACAGAAACATGATAGAGAGACAAAAGTTGAATGGGACCGGACGAGAAACTTTTATAGATGAGGCTATTGGTAATTGTCTTGGGTTGGCAGTTGACTGGCTTGGAAGAAATTTATTTTGGACTGATGCAGGTTTGAATTCCATCAGTGTTGCTAAACTTGATAATCCAAAGCAAAGAAAACAAGTGGTGGACAATGTATATTATGCCAGATCAATTGTTCTTGACCTAAAAGGAGGGTATGTAAACCAGTGAAATGAAATGTATTTTTGTGTTGTGGATTTGTTTTTTAAAAGTAGTTCACAGTAAGAAAAAAATTAATGAATATGTATTACTTTACTTGTATTGCAAACTTTAGAGTTATTTTAAAAATTAAATATTGCAAACATAATATAATGCATATTTGAATATTATGTCTGTTACAGCTATATGTACTGGAGTGAGTGGGATAGTTTTTGGAGTAAAGAAGGCCAAATTGAAAGAGCTTGGATGAATGGAGAAAACAGAGAAATTTTTGTAGGAACCAAAATAAAATGGGCTAGTGGTTTGACCATTGACTATAATAACAAAATATTATATTGGTGTGATGCTTATCATAATACTATTGAAAGTATTGATTTGGATCGAAATAATAGAAAGGTAATTGTACTGATTACTGATGATGATTTCTTTGGGGTAGACAGTGAAATTTCTTTTTACCTTTTTTTTTACAGATAGTACTCTCTGATAAGAATGATTCTAGTCTTGATCGTCCTTATGGCTTAACATTTTATAATAATACACTTTATTGGTCAGAATTTCGAAAAGGAAGTATTCACAGCCTTCATTTACAAGACAGAAAAATAGAGTCAATTATTGAAGAAGGAACAACATTGTTTGAAGTAAAAGTATATGCTGATGATTTGCAGCCAGGTAGAAAATACCAGTATTTTAAGATTTTATTTTTAAGTTTCTTCTATAGAATGCACTAAAATTCATAATGTTGATAACATATATCATTTTTAAATTTATTTTATGTCCTGCTTTACTTTGCTATAACCCAACTATGGAGTTTTAAAATTATCTTGTCTTTAATGAATATAATAAAATTTGATGGACATTCAGTCAGAAAAAACAATTTAATAAAATTAATAAGAAAAAATTAAATTACTAAAATTTACAGAAATAGTTTGAAGGCCTTTTAAATGTGTTACCTTTCTATGTTACTATATTATGTACTATTTATCTTTGATGTAAAAGTTATTAATATCAGTGTTTACTATGGATCATGTCTTTGAAATTATAAATAAAATACTGAATATTACACGGTGGCAGCAGTAATGGGACTTAGGTAGTGGTAAATGGGCCTTGGCAGTTGTCATTTGATCTTAAATACACAAGGGAAACTCCTAAAAATAAACAAGGATTCAGATTATGGTGGCTACATTTAATCATTATTTGTATGGATCTGACCCTTTTGATTTTCAAAAGCACAAGGAATGGAAGTAATGGAATAATAGATTCAAGAGCTTTCATATTACTAAAGAATTTGAACCTGGACCAAAACAAATTAACGTTCTGTTATGTATTGTGGGGTTTCAAGCAGATGAGCTATTTAAAGTCTTTGGACATTTACAAACTATTTTGTAGAAACAAAGCCATACACATAAAACACATGATGTTTAATTAATCATCAGGAAAGCGAAACTGTTAACAAATTAATTACAAGTTTCTATAACTTAGTGGAACACTGTAAGTTTAGTGCATTGAAAAATTAATTTATTTGTGATTGCAGTCCTTTCATAAAGGTTGTAACTGATTGATACTCTCATACAGACACAATGGCGAAGCAAATGCAGACTCAACAAAGAGTACCTCATGGGGGTATGACTCAAACTGATGAGACTTTAGAAAAAAAATTACCTCAAGTGCTAAAAATCAGCTCGATATAGTGTGCCGTTTAAACCAGGAACTGAGCACATATCTGATATTAAATCCCAAACTCAATCTTTTGTTAAATTAAAGAGTGATTACATTAGATTAGATTTATTAGTTCCTTAGTCCTCTGCTGAGGAAATAGGACAAGTCAAATTGATATTGCAAATATGAGGTGTATAAGATATACATAAATATAATAGATACTTAGGACTATACATAAATGGTAATATGAAGAATTGCAGAAGTGCATATTTGAAAATTCATGAAGTAGGAGCAATTCTATGTAAGAGAGAATTTGTTAGGATTACAGCACATTACAAAGAATAAACATTACAGAAATAAGAAAGTTTAGATGTAAATTAAGAATAAGAATAATTATTTGTAATATAAACTTCACTTCACAAGTAGTACTAAATTCTGCAAGTAAAACTGCACAAATAACACAACACTTTGATAAATACAAGATGATATACAAATTCAAAATGTAGTCTCTTGAAGAATTTATTTTGCAGCTTTTTATGGTGACAGTAAACCTTGTATGATCAACATGAATGAAACAATTGTGAAGTATCAGTTGGAAATACAAACAATAGATATTTGTATTAGCATTCTATAAATTAACCAGTACTTGGGAACTAGTGAGAATTAGGTGTAGGCTGGATTACAAATTCATTAACAGAGTTTAGCATTTTTTACTAAATACATTGTTAATGCTTATGCTTCTGATTTTAGGAAGAATTCCTAAATATTTTATACTTTTTTCAAAAAGTGAGAGATGATGTTTGTCTGTCTGTAAAGTCACATGGTTTCTGGTATTATAATCATAGACTTCCCCATTGGCAATCAATTTAGATTATGTTTTATAAATTTTAGAGTTTTCAAAATGTATGTATTAGGTAACATTAAAATTCTAAGAGCTTTGAACAGAGGTCTTCAACTTCCTCTATAATTTTTGCCACATACTATTCAAATTGAACATTTCTGTAGTTCAAAAAATTCTGTGGAGCAAGAAGAAAGTCCCCTCAATTCCTTAACACTTGTTAGAATTGAAATATGCTTAATATATAGTTTTACCCATTAAAATATCTACTTGTTGCATTACTAAACTAAGGGAGTAACAGATGGAACTAATTTTACTTACCTTAATACTTTCAATCCATCATAACTTTCCGTCAACTTAAACACCAAGAACATGATGTTGCACAAACACATTTGTTGCTCAAATTGTTCTATCTTATATGGGACTCTTTACAGTAAGTTTCATAAGATACATCTCTCTCTTAGGTCAGCAACCATGAGGTTGGTTGGCGGCAGCTTTCCATTATTCTCGCCTCTTCACCATCCTTTTCAGTTTGTAATGTGAAGTACAATTCATGTTTTTATTATTATTTGTTTAACATACTCCAGTAAGAGCTTGCTTCTACCATTCTTGCCCTCTACTGCTCCCTCAATTTAACAGTTCATAGTTTTGAAGGATATGGCCTACAAACTGGGTACATCTTCTTTTTAGCTGTTTCATGAAGCATCTTTCTTTTCCTATTCTTCTGAATACTTCCTTGTTTGAGACCATGTTTCTCCAGCTGATTTTCATAATTCTTCTATAGCACTAGGCTTCAAAAGTTAATCATCTATTCATTTCTCTTTCTCCTATAGTCAAAGATTTGCTTCTGTACAGTGAAATATTTATTTTATATATGTTTATTTGCATATTGAATTCATGCTCCATTATTCTGTTCATTCTGGTTAAGATGCTTTCAGGTCAGCTTCACTTTCTGCAAAATATATCCACCTTGTATATATATATATTTATTTTATATATGTTTATGTGCATATTGAATTCATGCTCCATTATTCTGTTCATTCTGGTTAAGATGCTTTCAGGTCAACTTCACTTTCTGCAAAATATATCCACCTTGTCACCATGAATTGTTACTCCTGTGCTTGAATTTTCTCTTACATCTTCTGTACTTACAGATTTACTGCTACAGGAAATTATTCCAATTTAATGATAATAGATGTTAAAGATTAGTCTTTGTTCTGTATGTTGATACCTATTTGGTGTTATCTGTTGATAAGCTTGAATTTATTCCATCTATAACTTATTGTTATGAAGTTTAAATGTGCTAAATAGTTTCATATTTTTTGTCTATGAATGTATAAATATTTCAGGTGAATCAAGTTGTGAATGCTCTGAAATTTGCATAATCACATTTAATGGGACAGATTGTCAAAATCATGATGATCAATTAAAGATGTCTAATGCAAGCATATCAAAAAATAGCTCAATATTCTTCCCATGTGCACCAGACCAGTTTCGTTGTTCTGTTGCTGGAGATGAAACACAATGTATTGACAAACAGTTAGTATGTGATGGAGACATAGACTGTCAAGGTGATGAAAGTGTGGACTTTGCAGCAAAATGCCGTGAGTAAAAATATGAATTATTTCATGCTTTATATATATATATATATATATATATATATATATATATATATATATATATTAAGGCCTGTATAGAAGTCTATTAATTAATATTTGAAATAAATATGGTAGTTTTTGAACGAGCAAAATTAATTGACAATTGTGATACAGTTGAACACAATTTAGGAAAAAATGCAGTTGAAATGTTTGTCTTAATTATATATAGTAAGGATATGATTATAGTAAGGATATGACATTGTCAAAAATAATTGCAATAATGGTATGGAAAGGAAAGAGATATAGGTTGTGGCTTACCTGAAAGTGAAGTGCGGTGTCGCCATAAGAAACTGAAGGTTGTTCTTCAAATTTTCCATATTAATATTACAATTATTTTTGACAATGTCATAACCTTACTAATATTATATATATATAAATTAACCAGTATTTACTTGGGAACTAGTGAGAATTAGGTGTAGACTGGTTTACAAATTCATTAATACATACACGAGTAAGGATATGACAAACTATTAATTCAACACAAGTCAGTCATTCTCTCTCTTTAATTAATTAATTTGAATATAAAATAATTGGTATGAAAAGGAAAGAGAGAAAGAAAATGGGGTGTCTTTCCTCCTATCCTGCATGACTACTCTGGATCTCGGTTGCAGGTAAGCCACATACTTTCTCTCTTTCCTTTCCATATCTCTTCTCTATCCATTCCTCCTCTCCTCTCCTCATAGAAAAACAAAATAAGACTTTATATTCACCTAGTCTGGGACTTGGCCTGGTGGCCAAGATGACTAAGGCATCTGCGTACTGACCTGAATACGTGGGTTCAAGTCCCACCTGGGCCTAATATTTTCAGTCTTTCCCTGTTCTTCCTCAGCTTTGTGCTTAGAACAGATGCTTTTCTAATCACATAATTCTAACCTGGAGCATATTCTTTCACAAATAGTGTATTCCAACCTTTCTCCTATTTATTTCTACCTTCCCTCCCTATCCATGATTCCAAGTGACTTCATCACATAATTAAAGTTCCTTACATTGTCAGGATGGTAAACATATCTAATTTTTGAGGGCCTTAGCCCCCTTGCCTGTCCTGGCAATGCCAACTGTCATTTTAAGGTAAGTTTGCAACTCTCCATCCTTCTAGCCTGTCCAAATGAGTTAATCAATTTGACGGTGTTACATTATCCTTACTAGCTTTATATATATTTATCTTGTAATTTTATAGGAGAGGAGAAAGTACAATGTCTTGAAGGTCAGTTTTTGTGTGATGGTCGCCAATGTGTTACAAACTTTTGGGTTTGTGATGGAGATACAGATTGTTCTGATGGTACAGATGAAGATCCAAAGTATTGTCAGAATCAAACCTGTAATCCAACTCAATTTACATGCTTGAAATCATCTCGTTGCATCCCAGCAGCATGGCGTTGTGATTATTCTGTTGATTGTGGGCATGAAGATGATTCTGATGAACAATCTTGTAGTACGTAATTATTTTAATAGCCTTTGAATTTCATATTTTTTTAAATTAAAAGTAGTAGCTTGCCTAATATATATTCATTCAAATTATGACAACTTTGAATAGCTGTGTTGATATGGCTAATGTGACAAGACTTTAATTCTTTAAACTATGAAAAGTATTTTGAAATACATTTTACTATAACTTGTTACTTGACTAAATGATTAATACATACAGAGATTAGTTGCATAATTGTGAAAGCCTTGATTATGATTATGGAAGTCACAACATAATAAGGTTCTACTGGCTGGACCAAAAGCAATATTATTCTGTACATGTAAACTTCTAAAGCTTTACTTAACTACAATTGATATGCTAATAATTATTTTAATAAAAGCTAATCTTAATTATTTATTTTATGTTAAATTGATACATAATGCACTATTTCAGATTTTCGGGATTGTGATGTTACTGAATTCAAATGCACGAATAAAAGGTGTGTTTCTCTTGAAATGAGGTGTGACTCATTTAATGACTGTGGTGATAAAAGTGATGAAGTGGGTTGTATTGCAAAATGTTCCTCTCCTGAACTGGTATGCATATTTTAATGTTTTGTCTTAATGTATTATGATAATTTCTCTATGATTTGTATGTTTGCAGTCTTCTACTATAGCTACATTTATGCATGAACATGACCCTGACTATTTTTCTTCAGTTTTAAATTTTCAGTATATTTTACATCTTTTAATTTCCTATATTGTCCTTTTCTATATAAAATGGAAACCTGATAATATCTTAACCAAAAATGAACTACAGTAGAATTACAAGCTACATAAACTGTACAAAAGTTGAAAACCGCATCATGTTGCGACAGCAACATGTAGACTATTAGATAAAACTGTGATAAAAAACTGATCAAATATGTTTTATAAATTAGTTAACATTCATTTTATGTCTAGTTATTACATGCACTAAAAAACATCTGCAGGTATATTGTGCCGTTGAAGACCAATGTTTGCCAATTACGTCAAGATGCAATGGACATGTCGATTGTCCCGATGGCACTGATGAGAAAGGTTGTAATTCTACAATAATACCAACAAATCAGACAGATGTTAGTCCTCGATGGAATTGTGGTACTCATGAATTCCGTTGTATTGATGGTTCATGCATCAGGAAAAAATTCACTTGTGATGGATACCCTGACTGTATTGATGGTTCAGATGAACAGATTTGTGGTAATTATTAATTATGATGAACTTTATGTATTTCTTCCTAATATTTTTGTATGTAGTCTTGTATTTAAAAAATGTAATATTTTGTGCATTGACTAATAAACACTAAAAATCCCTATTATCATTAAAAGTTTTTTTTAGTTTCTGTGACTACAAAACATTATTTTTGCAAATTTATAGCACTTATTACTGGCTAGGAGAAGTGTGTAGAGGAGTTACAAGGAGAGACTATGTTGAAAAATAAAAAAATAAAATTCAAAAAAAATATTTTCTATCATTGTTGTATCTGAAACTTTTCAGACCACCCTATATATATATATATGAAATTTCCCTGTTTCTGTACATCATAATATAGTGATAACTTAATGTGTTCAATTATAATTTCAAGCATATTTTAACTGCACTACTTTACAATTTCATAATATAATTAAGCTATTGTGATCTGTACAGTATATGATATTATTAAAAAGGGGATATTGGGCTGCAATGTGTGAGTAAAATGCACTTTTAGCAATTTACTTCACAAAATTTTAATTATATTTTGATATTTTAATAAATAAATTATATTCAGACTTGTAGTAAATTTTTTATATTTACACCTGAAAAGTTTCCAAACTGGAATGATACATCGTGCCAAATTTTATTTTATTAATATTTTCTAATTTTTTTTTATTAAATTATATTTCTGATGAATTTGGCTGGTTTATTTGTTTATAAATTTTTAAAATTTGCCCCTAACTTTTTATATATTATTCATCAATTTCACTATAATTTGTTATGGTTTTCAGGTGTGAGTGTACCATCTTCTACACCTACAGCAACTACTATTCATCATAATATTCTGTCTGTTCCGGACTGTGAGCATCCCAACAGAGTTTGTGATAACAATACTTTTTGTATCCCAGTTGAACTTCTGTGTGATGGAAAGGCCCAATGCTTGGATGGATCAGATGAGGGCCTTCGCTGTGGTTAGTGTGATTATATAAATTATTATAAGTTTATTGGTTATGAAAGCACTTACAAAATAATTTGTAGGCATTAATTATTAGAAAATGTTATATTGTAAACATTATTTTACTGTAAATTTATTTATATTGGTCTCATGAAAAAATTTTACTCTAGCATATGCTCTTGAATTTGCTAAATCAGTTATTAATCCCATAATTCCAAGATTGTTGATAAAATACACAACAGAAACAGAAAATGCCAAGCAAATCAATAAATTCAGGTATAAAGTAGAAAAAGTTCTTGGGTTTCCACATGGGTACAAAGTGAATAAACTGCAACATTTCAAGGACCAATTACTATGTCATGGTCTGCATCTGGAGTATGATAAATAAGCTGTTGTTCATTGAAAAAATTGTAGTTAGTTTAATCACTGTTGTACTTATATGTTAACACAAGAACTATTTCTACAGCAACTGCACTGGTGAAAGCCTTTTGTCTTTGATAATATATTGTAAGTGTTAAGGAGTATTTGAATTTCATTCACCAACATATACATTTGCATATGTATAGTTCTAAGTAGTATTACTAACTCTATGATTGGAGTAGGTCTATTGACTAAGTTTTCTTATTCTGCTGGAATTGTTCTTGGGTTTCCAACCAGAAGGCTTGACTAAGCATGTCATTTTGTCAATGAGAACCATCAACATCTTCTAGGTGCTAGTTTACGTCACCCAGTTGGAAAAGCAAGTACTATTCCAGCAGCATATTTACCAGGAAACCTATGGAAATTAATGCTTCTCATATAAATATTTTAACTGACATATGTTGAGCCTTAAATAATGTACACTTTTCTTCAATTTTAAGAAAATTTGACGGACAAATATTGAGTATTAAATGAGGCCTTTGGTTAAAAATGTCTTGAGCCAAGAAAGAAAAATGTGATCAATTTAAGCATTTTGAAGATAGCAATAAATGTGTGAAATATTACAAACATTTTAGTCAAATATTTTCATATATAATTAAAAAATGACATTATGTTGTGCTAACTGAAGAGAGGTCAGTTTTGATGTTTGTAATTTGGTTGAACAGAATTACAGCCTGTGTGGAAGAACGGAGACTTTGGTGATTAAAAATATTGCACCTACACAATCTGCCCTCATTACCTGTGAAAATAACAACATAAGTCCTATCTTTACATTCACCATATCTGTCCAATTCTAACCCCACTCTTTCCCATCTCCACACCTGCATACTGTACATATTCCATAAATTAAGAGCTGAAGATGCTGGCTAAATATTTTACAGTCATAAAAGAATGTTTGCAAAAGAAAGATATTCAGCAACTAGCAAAAAAGTAACACTATTGCCACTGGAATATTCTACAAAAGCAATAATAATTGCTTTGGCTTATTCTTCAATCTGCTAGTCTGCTAACTGGTCCCCTTAGAGATGTAAATGGATTAAGAGTGAGAAGATTTAAGTGACCAATAATAATTATGTATGCAGAAACTTGCACAGGGAATCAAGGAACTTTTCATTTATGAATCTATTAAATAGGTATTTAAATTAATTTGCCAGAAAGAACTAGGAGAAAATTATTTACTTACTACAAAAACCAGTTTATGGTAGAATTTCAGAGTTGTAAAATTTGTTAATAGCACATTTTCAACCCTCAAAGTTGCAATTTAAAAGATAGAATATAGAAATATCAAAGTAATATGTGAACAAATTTTTACACAATTGTAGGGAACAATTGAAATTGAAAGTTATGTTAGGAAATGGATATATTAAAGTATGGGTATGTTTAAAGTTTGACTTCACTCTTCATTTTTATCATCTTCCTGTACAAGGTTTGACTCAATTTTTATGGGATTAGTTTTCTTTTATCTATTTACACAGTAGTTGGGCACTGTTGCAGAATACATAATTGTTTATAGCATGATTTGTTTTAGTGATTTTAAAATAAGTTATTTTCTTTTTGTAGGCAACAGTGTTTGAGTTGTATAAAACTTAATTGAAGGATGAAAAGAAATATTTACATCTAGCATACTTTATTTCCAAAGATTCAACAACATTAGTGAAATTATTATAAAACATGTAAAATCAGCCATGTCACAACTTTAATTCTTGATGGGTGTAAGACTGTTATATGTTATAGTTCATAGGTGTTTTCAGGAATCTTCAGAAAAATAGTATATTAAAATGAAAAATTTACGTCTGATTGAAAATTAATAATAAAGATAGCCAAATACAGTCAAAGGGTTCTTTTGTTTATTATCATGAAAAATACTATAATTCTCTTGTATTATGACTGTATAGCATTACTGACCAGTTTGCAGATCTTGTATATATTATAATGTGCCATAATTTCTGACATTATTTATGGACACTTCATATTATTTAGATATCATTATTGAATTTTTACTCCAGTTTCTGACAATATATTAGGGATACAGACATGTCTTAGGGATAGGCATGTGTAAAATATCCTCTTTTCTTTCGCTCATTCCATTTCTTATATCAGTAATATAATACAATTTTCACAAATACTGATAATTAAATGTTTTTATTTTAAATATACACGTAAATATACTACATATTATTCTTGTTTCAGATGACAAATTGTGTGTTATTCAGAAGTCTTGTTCTCATTATTGCCACAATGCTCCAGAGGGTAGTGTTTGCTCATGCCCTCCTGATCTTTTCTTACAACAGGATGGGAAAACATGTCTAAAACAGCATTCATGTGATGCATGGGGTACATGTTCACAACATTGTGAACAACATGGACGAAGACATAAATGTTTATGTGAGCCTGGTTATGTTCTTACAGCTGATGGATTTACTTGTAAAAGTAATGGTAAGTAAACTATTCCAGAATATATTAAATTGTAACAATTCAAGTAATTTGATTCATTTAATTGTTATAATTTCAGATTCTTCAACTCCATTTGTTATCTTCAGTAATCGTCATGAACTTCGCAGTGTAAATCTTCAAAATTATAATTTCAAATCTCTTATTGCAAGCTTAAAAAATACTATTGCATTGGACTTTTTTTATAAAAATAATAGTTACATTATATTTTGGACTGATGTTATTGATGACAAAATTTACAGAGGAAAACTGATCGGTGACTGTAAGGAAATATAATTTACATTATAATTCATACTCTTCCATTTAATTACTAATAATAACATTGTTCTTTATACAAATGACCCTGTCGACAGTTTCATTAAATAGCCATTTAATGAAAAACTTTTTTGATGTTAATCACTAGTGTGGTTAAGTAGTTTTAATATATTCTAATATAGTTAGATAGCTCATCCAAATATTTGAATAACTTCCTCTTGTCAAACATGGAGACACTTAACCTCAATTTCAGGTAAGTCGTTCACTTTTACTCTTTCCTTTTCATATTCATTATATATTATTTGGGCAATAAAGAGGGATAGAGAGCAGTAGCTGACTTGCCATAAATCAACAGTTAGCATCACTGGGCTGGGAAGTAATAACGTCAAATTTTTAAGGGTCTAAGCCCTGTTGCTCAGCCAAACAATCACTGTGCTGAACTAGCCAGGTGACCCCAACATGTTGATGAACTATGTCACAGACTTTCCTAAAGAAGGAGGCTGGGGGCCTCCGAAAATATGAGGAACTTCCTTCAGTTCTCTGTGGCTATACCATACTTCAATTTCAGGTAAGCCACATACCAATATCACAATTATTTTTATCTCAAGGAATGAGTGTTACACCACTCCATGTATCAGCCAGCTGCAGACTGCAAAGTTTTGACCGCCCTGCAGCTGGTAGCCCATAAATAATAAACACTCCACCAGGCCACTAACTTTCTCTCTCATGGGAAGGTTGTAGCATAGGAAACGTTCTGACATACATACATATACATTCAAACATGCACATACACACATACATACACCCACATACAAACACACACATGTATGCAAACACATACATACATGCATAAGCATGCTCATACATACTCACATGGACTCGTGCAGGTAGGAAAGGCACTATTTAAAGAATGGCGAGTCCAGGGCTTTGCCTGGATTGTAAGACATGTTGGAAGGAGAGTTCCCATGGATGGTGTTCAGCCTCTGATGAATCGGGAGGTAGAACTGTAAGGATGGTGAGTGTTAAGCATTGGTCAAAATTGTTTGTATTGTGGCTTTGGGCATGAGAAGCTACTGGTAATTGAATTTGTGAGGGGTAGACTACTTTTTTTGTTTTGGACCAGAATTGGTGTGGGTGTTTTGAGATTTTATAGGACACAGGTTATCTGTTTTTGGAGGAGGAGGTCACTCGGAGTTGATGAAGGCATTCAGGATTCAGTTGATGTAAGAGGCCAGACTATTCCAGTTGGAGCAAATATGTGCTCCCCTGAGGGTTAGACTGTATGGGAGTGTTTTGTGCAGTATGGTTGGTAACTTGTGAAGTCCAGGTATTTGAGTGTGTTTGTGGTGCCAGAACTCAGGTGTATGTCTACATCTAGGAAAGTGAATTTGGTTGTGGAGGATTTCCAAGTGAACTTTACAGGGAGTTTGGAGTTCAAGCTGTGGAGGAATTTGGACACCAAATTGAACGTACTACCAATGTGTGTGTGTAACTGTAAGGATTTGGCATTGTCAGAACAATTAAAATAATTGGTATGGAAAGGAAAGAGAGAAAGGCTCAGCATAGACATTCAGGAGAGGATGATGTTCTTCTAATTTTCAAAATAATTGTTTTGAAAGGAAAGGCTTACCTACTGATAAATGTAGATTTTAAATTAAATTCATTGACCTTTTGCAAGATAGAATACCGTCAATAATAATAATAATAATTCTTAAGGAATGATTGTATTTTGAATTTATTTTTAATGTGGCTGGTACTAATCACATTTTTTCTTCTCAGCATTGATTAATTTTGAAGTTGTTGTACAAGCTGGGCTTTCTACAGCAGAGGGTCTGGCAGTTGATTGGATTGGTGAAAATTTGTATTGGGTAGAAAGCAACCTAGATCAAATAGAAGTTTCCCGGCTTAATGGAAGTTTTCGTCGAACCTTAATAGCCAGCGATCTTGAGTCACCCAGAGCTATAGCACTGGATCCCAGAGATGGGTAATTTTCATGTGTTGAAATTACTGAAAGTTATAGATTTTAATGCAAATTGAATATCTTTAATTTTTATCAGATTATTATTCTGGACTGATTGGGATGTGAGCAATCCAAGAATAGAACGATGTAGTATGAGTGGAGATTATCGAACAATTGTTGTGAGAGTTAATGAAGTTACTGATGGAGCTTGGCCAAATGGAATAACTCTTGATTATGTATTACGTAGATTATATTGGATTGATGCAAGGTGAGTACTTATAATTTTTCAAAATATATTGTATATCAACATCACAGAATATGGAACACTCCTCTTTTTCATATTTTTCAGGTCAGATTCTATACATACCACAACTTACGATGGTTTACATCATCAAGAAATAATGCGTGGTAATGAACATCTTTCCCATCCATTTTCAATAGCTTTATATGAGAACTATGTTTATTGGACTGATTGGCGCACCAATTCAGTTGTCAGGGCCAACAAATTTAATGGATCAGATGTTAATGTTATACAAAGAACTTTAACACAGCCATTTGATATCCAGATTATGCACCCTAGTCGCCAACCAAGAGGTAAAAAATTAGACAACAGTAATTTTTATATATTATATATTCAATTTAATTAACATCTGATGTTAAATTTTAATGACATTGACCTTTATTACAAACTAAAATATATTGAGAAATTTTTTTATAAGTTGTGTTATGTTTTGACCTTTTTGTAGGCCTTTGTCAAACTGGTTGATTCGTCTTCAACCAGTGTTGACAAAGACCTACATATAGGTCGAAAAGTAAGTATAAAAAAATTATCAATATATTTTAGGCTGTAATCAAGGTGAATTCTTACTGTCATAATTTTTGTTCAATAATAGGGAAATATCTTTACACCCTTCTACATAAAATTAAAATGATTAATAATTGAAAATTTATTTCAAAATTAATTGAAAAATTTTAATTATTCTCATATGTACCATTTTAATCTATGATTATGAGTGAATAACCTAAAGTAAATAATTATAGTTGATGGTAATTATTTCAAATTGACAGTACAGTTGTTCAATAATTAAAATACTAACTGTTTAATATCTGGTTTGCTTTGACTACAATTTGGAAAGGTATAAAACTTAATCCTCTTTCTTCAATAGATGTTATCAATCCTTGTGGTGATAATAATGGGAATTGCTCACATTTGTGCCTTTTAAATCAATTTGGAACTTATAAATGTGACTGTCCACATGTTATGCGGCTTGGTGAAGATAATCGAACTTGCATTGGTAAGTTGCAGTACATCATGTATAAAGTCATTATTTGTAGTAAAATATAATATTAACTTTCAGCTTGTGGTGTATATTTAATAACCTAATAGGATTTCCATTTGTAGTATTTGTATAGTATACTGACAATTGTTTGTTGAGTTACTGATATGCATAAGTAACTCTTTATTTTAGACATGTATAAAAGTAATGTTGTTATTAATTCACAAAATGTTGTATAAATAACAAACAATCTTCCATAAAGGAACATACATTCTGATTGCTAAAAATGTAGTTCTCCTTGCCCTATTTTCTTATTATAAAAAAATTCGTGTATTTTATATGAATTTCATTAGGAGCTTTTGGTTACTGCCATTTTCAACTGAAAATATTTTTTAGAAAAAGAATTAAATCGACAGTGAAACCAATATGTTATTATTAACTTATTTGCCGAGTTTTCCTATTATCAATAATGTTCAGACATTGTGTTTTACTCATCGTCCATTAAAAAGTACTCTTAAATTGGTTTAATTTAGTTACAGGATGACCCTGTTGTAAGAAACACATGTTCTTTATTGACGAGTGTCTTTGCAAGTTACTGTACTCAGACCATGAGAGAATAATATATATATATATATATATATTCTTTTCCCACAGTTTTTTCTTGAACTTGTTCTCGAAACCTTTAACATTCCGAGAACTGTATGGTGTTCCAGTTACCCATTTCTCATATTCATTGTTTTTATTTTGTGTTGATATATCAGCACCCCTTCCTACAAGCTTCTTTTTTTCGAGTGTCTGCTGTACATATTGTACCTAATCCTTCCCAATCAGCCTTATGTTTGTTTTTTGTTTTCATTTGTCACAACAGTGCTGTATTACTTTTTCCTCTCTCTTTCATTTTCTGTCTGTGATTATGCAATTTGTTTTTTTATAATAATCATTGGAAAAATTGTCAAAAGGAGCAGTCATTTGTAACTTTTTCAAGTTATTCTATGAGAATTTGAGGTTGATCTTTTCAGTAATATTTTTCACCTGATTTCCAAAATATCATATGAAATATATTTAGAAAGTAGTTTCTTTCATTAAGAAATGCAATTTTATTGTGGGTTTGAGAGGCAGATCTCTTGTAGTCATTCTGTTTTTGTTCTTTGAGCAAGTTCTTCCTGTTCTGTATGCTTAAATTTAACTATTTAACTAACTTTTTCGGGGTTATGTTTGTGTGTGTGGCGTCCCCTTTCTGTGTGTTGCAGTGAACGAGCAGGTGCTATTATTTTCTCGGACTAGCGAAATCCGGGGTGTGGACATATCCCAGCCTTATTACCACACCATTCCAACAATCAGTTTGCCACAAGTTATGGCTCCATCACAGATCGATTTCAGTGGTGCTCTTCGTAAGATTTACTGGACTGACATTCAACTTGGTGAGGTCAAGCGTGCACAACTTGAAGGAGTGTTGAAGGAGAAAATCATTGACAAAGGTAAACTGAAAAGAAATTAAATGGTTCTTTATCTTTTAATATGTTTTACATTCACTTGCACATCAAAATCAAAGAAAACATCACCTTCCTCACCTCCCACATCATTTATCTGATTAACTATTCCCTACATCAACTGAATAAAACTACCTTTTCCCAAACCTATTATACAGTCAATATATACTTGCTGGCATGAAATTCAGACCTTCTCTCCTGACGAGCGATTAAATCGTCACATTTTCCTTAAGTGTTATGTGTATATATATGACTTCACAGTTAACCTGATGACAATGGCAGAGCTTGCTGTTATTCAACAAACAATTGGCCCAGATTGAGACCTGAGAATTTTATCTACAACAGATTCACCGGTAAAGCCATCATTCTCCTATATACAACTAGTTTATATTGGAGAAAATCAATTTTATTTTCTTGTTCTTAGCAAAAACTATTTGACGTGGCAATTTTAAATGTTTTGATGCTTGGGAGTCACGTTTTGTTTTCTGTACTGTCTGTATAGGATGCACTTGTTTTCTTCTGCCAAGAGTCAACAATTACCAACAATTTTGCTTCACACTTAAAGCTCCCTTCCTCATACCGCAGGACAAGTCCTGCAATCAACATGCTGTAAAAGTGCCCCCGCCCCCCAAACCACACACTTCCCTCCACAACACATTTCCTTTCCTTCTCTACCTACCACCTCTAATTACACAAGTGCATATGTATGTATTTTGAATTAATTAGTATGAAATGGAAAGAGGTTGCTTACCTGAAATTTCAGGATGGTGTTAGAGAGGAGAAAGTTTCTCAAAATTCTGGAGGCATTAGCTCTCCTTTGTCAGGAGCGGAGCAACCTGTGTGCCAGCTGACGACAAAGTCTTATAAATAACTTATAAAACATTTGTATATATGCCATCTAAACTTTACACTGTTTTTGAAAAACATTATTTCAATAGAAGTATAATTATAATCAACATTGCATTATAATAAATTCCATTTCATTTGTAGGAATTGAGCAACCAACAGGATTTGCTATAGATTGGATCTCTGGAAATATGTTTGTTAGTTCTTGGGGGACCACATACAATTACATTCTGGTATCCAACTTGGAAGGAGAATATATTTCAGTTGTTGTTGGTCCGGAAGAAGTATTTCAGATACGGTCACTTGCTGTGGACCCAATCAGAGGCCAGTTGTACTGGAGTCACATGCGTGACGATCAACATGTTATAGAAAAGAGCTCTATGGATGGAAACCAGAGATCTATACTTGTTTCACAGAGAGAAGTTCCTGAACTAGTTTCCCCACAAAGTAAGTTTACTAGTATGCTTGTAGTAATCCTAAATTTAAGTAATGGAATTCAGAATAAAAAAGACTAATTGTAAAAGTAAGGATTTTATAAAGTTGCATAAGCATCAGATTATAAAAATAAATTTATTTTTCATTCAATCAGTTTTACTTGGAGTGGCAAAAAACAGTATAATGAAATACAGGTAAATATAAATGTGATATCTCTCATATATATCAGTGTAATTGTTAATTTTTCTCGTATTTATAACAAATATACTGTCTGTAAGTTAATGGGTACTTTCATTTCCTTATGGCGACACCACACTTCACTTTCAACTAAGCCACAACCTATCTCTCTGTCCTCTCCATACCAATATTGCAATTATTTTTGACAATGTCACATCCTTACTAATATATATATATATAACACTCCTTCCTGAAGAAGAGTGCTGAGAGCCTCCAAAAATTTAAAGAACAACCTTCAGTATATATATATATATATATATATATATATATATATATATATATATATATATATATATATACATATAAGAGAGGAGAAATGGACAGAGAAGAGGCATAGAATAACACACAAAGAAAAGAATATGTTCAATGCATGGACAATGATGGAAGAAGAAGGGAAGACTGAAAATATTTGACCTAGACAGGACATGAGCTGGCATAATCTGCTCAGTACCCAGTTGCCTTAACTATCTCAACCACCAGGTCAAGTTCCTGACCAGGCGAATATGGACAGTTTTATTATGGATAGAGTAGAAAAAGTGGAGTATTAGGAGCATCCATTAAGGAATAATATATAGAATAAATATATTGTAGCACGACAATTGGTAAGTGTTGGGCTTTTTGTCATGCTGAATTTGCTTTGGTCGCTTCCTTTGTGTTTTGTATCACAGTGCCAACATTGGTGGGTTGTGCCAAAAGGTTAGCATATGTATCTAAAAGTTTTAGTCTCCATGCATAGCTCAAAGTGAGCAGAACCGAGTCTCGGATTAGAGCTCCAACAATTACATATTTTGTAATTCAGACCACATAGTATCATCGATAAAAAACCACACCCTGAGTATGTGTTTTTGTATCATGTCTCAAAGAATAAAGTTGTTAGTGAAATATTAAGTTTTGATAATTTCTTCATCAACAAATTATCTGGCACTCTAATCATAATTGAACTTTGAGAAGACTGGGCATATTTAATTGATGGAGCATGAAACCACATTATTCATTACAATATGTATATTGATTTGGATAATAAAGAGGGGTAGAGAGTGTCTGACATACCTTTAAAAGAAAGTTGGTGTCACCAGGCTGGGAAGCAATAATGTCTGTAGTGTGTATATATTCACTGTAGTGAATAACATCGGTAAGTGGGCCTGAGAAGGTTTCAGCGGAACGAATTAAAAGTGCACATGTGCCGGAGATGCCCTGAGAAACCGAGGATACCCGTCCTTTTTTTTATCATATACTCTGCACCAGAAGGACTGAGGAGAGGACTGAAAGTGAAGTGAGGAAGGTGATAGGGTGCAAAAAATTGGCTATCTGGTGAAAACAAAAGTTTGGAGTGTGGGCGTCCATCGCATGAGGCCAAAGAAGGAGATTGTGGGGTGCTACAAGACCAGTAATCTGCTGCAAGTCAGCTGATGCTACAAGATAAAGTAAGGGTAACCATTAATGTAAAGTGCCTTCAGACGTTAAAGATTTTTTTTAAATAGTACAGAACTAAGCTCTGTTTATGAATAGACTCCAAGCCACCCACATTACCTTGTAGAGAAGTAGTATTTCATTAACCAAGCTGGATTATTGTTATTTTTTTGCTGACTATATATATCTGCTGGCGCCCAATCAATTTTTTATGTAATAAAGTTTTTTTATATATATGGTAATAAAGTCTAATCATTACAACACATATAGGGATATAAACAAGGGTAAGTTTAAAGATTGGTGTAATTTTTTAGTGTTGAACTTAGCCCTCACCTTAATTTTGGACCACCCACCTGCCTTGGCCTCATCATGTGTTTCTGCCAAAGTTCTGGATTTTAATCTCAAAATAATCTCTCCCTCCTATCCTGCCCTCTTCCCTTTCTCAGCCTCCCTCTTTCTCTCTTTCCTATCCTATCCCAAATCCCTTCCCAATCCAGTTCCTTCACCTTACCCTGTTCCCTCTTCACAGGTTCCCCCTCCCTCACTTTTTATTTTATTTTCAGCCTTCTTTTCTGTAACTCTCCTCTGTCCTGTTATGTGCCCTGCTCCTTTCTCATTACTGCTCTCTTCCCCCTCAGTAGTACCCATTCTCTCTGCCCACACCTCATCTTGCCCTTTCTCTGTCTCTCTCCCTGTGTTTCTGATCCCGCTCTTTTTGCTCTTAACTTCTGTCTGCCCCAGCCCCCTTTTTCCCTCTTTCATAGCCACCTTCCTGACCTACCCTTTGGATGTTTTCACTCTCTCTCTTCCCAACATGGCCAAACCTTGCACTTTTCTCCCTCTCCAATTTAACTCTTACCTTATTCTGAACCTACATTCACTTGTTTACATGGTTATTTTCATGCATATATGAATTTGAGAATATACTAATTTCAATAGTTAATGAAATATCAATATAATTAATATATAAATTAGGTTTGAATTAAATTCATCATGAAAAATTTATTTAGGTTCAAGTTTTGCAATTGTAATTGTAATTTAGTGTCTTTTCTTATTACATGTAAGT
This sequence comes from Zhengitettix transpicula, assembly GCA_037074705.1. Lineage (NCBI taxonomy): Eukaryota > Metazoa > Arthropoda > Insecta > Orthoptera > Tetrigidae > Zhengitettix > Zhengitettix transpicula. The sequence goes on along the minus strand of CM073593.1, from coordinate 27,687,666 downwards.
TTTTCTACTTTTTTCATTGTTTGTAGAGACTTAAATGAGAATTAGTTTGATTTGTTTATTTCAGGTCTCACAGTAGATATGGAGGATTGGCGATTATATTGGACTAATATTATGACACATTCAGTTCAGTACTATGATTTCAAAATTAATAAAGTTCTCAGTGTTCCATTGGAACCTGGACAAAAGAGTGCACTTACTGTTTATAAAGGACTTCTATTCTATTCTAATCAAGATGATCTTGCCATTCATACAGCTAACAAGACTACAGGATTTGATGATGTTATCCTTCGTAATAGTACTGGTATATAACTTGTAATTATTATTACTTATTATTTATGACAATTCCTCATTAAGTTAATGTATAAAATTTTATTATATATAAAACCATTTATCATGTATGAGCTGGAACGAGATTAAAGGTTTCAGTGGAAGAAGTTAAATAGTCCTGCTGAACAGAATTGGGAGTATCTTTTCTTATATTTTCGGTTAATTTTCTAGCTTATATTTGCTTTATATGTTTATTAACTTTTCTAATATAGTAATATAATAAGTTATATATAATATATATACATCAATTACACTGGGAAAGTCTTCAATCTTTTGTAATAGTTCTTTGTTACTTTGTAGGTAGTGTTTTGTCTATACGCATTTATGATGCTAATGAACAAGTTGGAAAAAATCCATGTTCTGAAAATAAGGGTTCATGTTCACATCTATGTCTTCCTATTTCACAAACTGAGAAAGTTTGCAAATGTGCGACAGGGTATTCAGTTGATGCTAATGATCCAACACATTGTATAGGTAAGTATTAAAATTTGTTTATAGATGAAAACTTATACTTATAAATGCTCTTTATTTTATGAGAGCATATTTAACTTGTAAAAAAAAGTAACTGCCTGTGAACAACTTTACTTTTTATTTCAAGGTTTTGAAGAATTCTTGTTTTATGCAACCAATTCAGAAATTAAGGGAATTTTGTTAAATGGTGATAATTCTACTGATATTCTGGGGCCTATATCACGAGTTTCAGTCGCTTCAAGCATTTCTTATAATGCTGGTAAGTTTTGCATGAACATATTAAATTGTATTTTTATATATTATAAAAAGTATTTTTTTATTGGAAAGAAAGCAGAGAAAGGTGGCATCCCTGAAATTGAAGCTTTGCTTCACCTCTTGGGACATCAGGAATTTATTCAAAGTCTAGAGGTGCTTTCCTTCATCATTAATTTATATCTCAGGTAAACCATCACCTCACATTCCTTTCCACACAAAAACCTTTTGATTTTTTTCAATATCACATCCTTACAGAATTAATTTGATATATATATAGTTAAACATTCTCCGCCGAAATGGTTAAGGCGTCTGTGTACTGAGCAGAATACGTGGGTTCAAATCCTGTCTGGGTCAAATATTTTCAGTCTTTCCTTCTTCCATCCTTCTCTCTGCTTTGAACATATGCTTTTCTATGTGCGTAATTCTTCGCCTGAGCAAATGAATTCACTTAAAGCGTAATCCTCCTATTTCTCCTATTTATTTCTATCCTTCCTCACTATCCAAGTTTGAATGTGACTTTGTCACAAAATTAGTTCCAATTCCTTAATGGATTCTCCTAATATTGTATTTATTCCTTAATGGAAGCTTCTAATACTTCATTCCATCTACTTTAGCCATTCCTCCACTAAACAACTAATTGTCCACAATAAGACTGTCTATATTTGCCTGGTCAGGAACTTGAGCCGGTGGCTGAGATGGTTAAGGCGTCTGTGTACTGAGCAGAATACGTGGGTTCAAATCCTGCCTGGGTCAAATATTTTCCTTCTTCTTCCATCCTTCTCTCTGCTTTGTGTATATATATATATATATATATATATATATATATATATATATAGTGTCTGAAAAAGTATATAATTCTACATTAATCTATTGGTCAAGAAGTGATTTAACATACCTATGCTAATTTCATCGCCCGCCCGCCCCACCGTGACTTTAGAGAAATATAAATACTCCTGACACCAAATATAAAAAGTATTCTTAGCACCTTATGAGCATGAAAAATACTTAGATAATATTAGTAACCTAATAAGTGAGAATTCCTTTCAGTTCCTTAAGACTATTCAACACTCTTGGTCAGTTCACAGAATCAAAAGTACTTTGATGCATTAACTGTCCTGTTTGCTTTGCTGAAAATTTCCACCCTCAGCCTGCGAAGTGTGCAACCCACCATTGCTCGGAATGTAACAATTCTTCCTTCAATAAATCATTTCAATACATTTAGTGTGACAACTTCACATAATTGAAGCTACCCGTTAAGCATCTGGTCGAACAGTGCTCACCGTATAACACGTAATATGTACCATATAATGTCTGGCGATAAGATCAGATACATGCAATCTGATACAGATTATATATACACATGCTAATATTATAATTATACAACAGAATCATTCAGACATTCTCTAGACAGTGGTCTACTGTTATTGTTTGAATAATACCGATTTTAGTTTATCATTGATTCAAGTTAATCGATCACAAAATAACTCAACATGAGAGGTATATTGTATTTTTACAGGGCTCGACCTAAAACCAACAGTTGTATGTGTGCACTTGTTTTATACTCGTCAATATATCCTAGAATTGAGTGGAGATATAATCGATTTTTTTAAAGAAGTTTCTTCTTATCTGTACACTTTACACTCATTTTCAATATGGCGTGTTGTTTGATTGCCCACGTCAAAGGTTTTGATGACTGCAATCTCAAGTCTACATTAACATGTAGCAGTAACTCAATGTTCTGTCTTTCATCTTTCTTATCACGCCAGCAGCCCACACGATACTACATTTCTCTGTTCTTGTCAGTCAGACTCCCTTTTGACAATGTCCATTTAAATGCCTTTTCTGGATTATTGTTTAGCACTTCCTTTTGATACTTCTATTGAACATCCACTCACTCAGCCAAAATTAAATTAATGTACAGAAAATTATCCCAATATGCATTTTGTCATTCTACAATATATATTCAAATTTTGTTCTTCATTATTTCAGCTGAAGATTGGTTATATTGGTCTGACATAGATCATGGTACAATAACAAGGATTCGTCGTGATGGAACAGGAAGGGAGGTTATATTGGAACACTTCGAAGCAACAGAAAACATGCCAATGGATTTGCTTTCAGGTGATTTACCGAAAACTGTGTTAGTACTTTGAAAATATGTATGGGTGTGTAAAGAGGAGGAAATTGGCTAATTGTGCATAATGAAATAAAATGTATAGTCTAATGGAAACAATATTTAAATAAAATGTTGCTTATTTTAAATAAATCTTATGAAAATTTTGCAACAGAGAATTTATATTTTATGGTTTATGTCTGTTGTAAATACGACCACTATATAGTTTTGAAGAAGCAATTTGCTTTATCAGTAAATATGCACCTATTTATTGCATTCAGCATTTGGTTTCAGTGGACTTTGTTTGTTTGTTCAGGTATGGCTATTGACTGGGTAACAGGAAACTTTTATTGGACAAATCCAAAATTCAGTGTTATAGAAATGAAACGTCTCAATAGCACATCACATTATGTTGTCATACATGGTAATATGGAACATCCATCTGCAATAGTACTAGACCCCGAATCTGGCTTTATGTTTTGGTCAGATATAGGTAAAGAGCCTAAACTGGAAAGAGCAAGACTTGATGGATCTGATAGACAGATTTTATTGAATGCAACACCAATTTATGTTAATCATATTGCTCTTGATTACAAGGTTTGTCTTTTGATCACTGGATCCTTATCATTCATAAAATTGACTTTATAATTACTGTCATCAACATATTGACAATGTTTATTAATTCAAGTTTAGTAAATTTTATAACCTCATAAAATATATCAGTATTATTCTTAAACAATTTAGGAAATATTTATTCCAAATTATAGATGATAATTTGGTTATAATTAGTTAATTAATGAAATTTTATTATTCAATGTATTTTTTTTACAATTTGGTTCTGAATTACTTAGACATTAATTCCCTGCTAAATGTAGTTGGTTAATTTTGATAGTGTTTGGACTCTTATGTCCAGCTCTGATTCCTGACCTTGAAGACGGACAGAGTTGTATACTGTTGAACCATAGGATTCCTTCTTTCTTTTTCTTCTACTCTCTTACAGTTTTCTTTATTATAGACAATTGATCATGTGATAATTTGTTTACTGAATTGAATTACTACCTTTGAAATTACTATTTAAGAGATGTTTTTTTTAAAAAAAAATGTATTTTGCTTAGGCTTAAATTCTGCTGACTTTAATTTTTGCCATGAATTTTCTTAGTATTTCAAAGAAATTTATGCTCAAAATCTTAATACACAGAAAAATTTCCATTGGTATTCCTCAATTCTGTTTGTTTCAGTACCACTTCAATAAAAAATTGTTAGCAAATCCCTATTATTTTCAAGCTTAAAAAATGAATCTTAGTACCTGGGTAAACATTTAATTTAATTTTATGAAGCTTTGCTTGTATAAATATTTTAATTTTGTGAAAATGCATATTATATTCATTTAATAAATAGATAAATGCTCTTAATTCAGAAAAAAGTTATAAAAATTCTTACAAAATATATATATATATATATTAAATTCATGACATTTTGTCTGTTCACTAGGATCTCGTCACACTTTGGTTACAACAGGCAACGTAGCAGAACCTTGCCTCTAAATTTTATTCAAAATATCAATATTGTCATACCTGATGAGGTCTTAATGCAGGATAAAACGTATATTTTTTAAATAAACTTAAGAATTTTTTCTGATTGAAGGCCATTTATTTATTTATAATATTATAATAAAGTCAGATATTTTTAATCATTATTATATTCATTTCAGAATAAAAAAATTTACTGGAGCACACCACCCACTCATCGAATTGAAAGAATGAATTATGATGGTACAGATAGGGAAGTTGTTTATCAACATGCCCTTCATGTACCTCAAGCACTTACTGTGTACAATGACACACTATTTTGGCTAGATATGTGAGTAAAGTTACTGTTACTTAAAGTTTATTCTAGATATATTAAATTTAATACTGTGATAATTAAAGCATTAAAACAATATTCTTTGCTTGGCAAAGAAAAAAGGCTGAATTTATAGACAGTTGATTTATTATTAAACATGAAATGGCTCGAGGATTAAAATGTAGGCATTTGGAATTAAATTTTAAATGCTCAATTTTCTTGTCAACTGATAATTTTGGTTATTATGAAATAGCATCAAGTATTATTTGAATCATAATTTAAACTTATCTGAAATAAAATCAGATTAATGTGCTTCATTGCACTGTTTTGAATACTTCAGATGATACAAAGCATTATGTTCAACTTATTGCATGTACTTAATTCAACTAACATGCTAGTTGAACTTAACAATTGCAACAAGTATATATTGTCTGTCTATGTAATTGGTTATATTGGTTTCTATGCAAAGATATAAATTCTTGCAGTACATTTTGTAATCATTATGTTATGTGACCAATATCACATACATTTTGACTTCATTTTTAATTAATTGAAATAAGAAGTTGTTCCTGTTTGAAAAATATTAGCTAGAGTTACCTAATATCAGATTTGCAGTAAATTGTTTATCATTATTAATTTATAAATATTACCAAGTTTGTATGTGTGTTTTTTTGCTTATTAACTAAAATATAATAATACAAAAAATCCTAACTAAACATACAAAAATATATATTGAATGTGAAGCATTGGTCGAAATTGTTTATATTGTGGCTTTGGGTGTGATCAGTTACTGGGAATTGAATTTTAGAAAGTTTTACAGTGCTGTGGTGGTTGGCTATTTGTTCAGGGAGGGGTCTTTTGGTTTATAGAATGCAGGGCACAATCTGCAGTTAATTTGGGAGATGGTGTGGGAGGAGGGGCAGGTGATATTTTCCTTGATTTTGAATGTTTTTGTGTGATTCTGAAAGGTTGTGGTGGGCAATAAGATAGGGCAGACATGGCATATGTTCCTACAACAAGGTTTGTAGAGACTGGGATAGAGGGACAGAGAGCAGCTGACTTACCTTAAAACAAGATTTGGTGTAGTCAGACTGGTAAAAAAAATAGTTTTTGAGGACCCAAGTCAGGTCAGTAGATCTGAACATATAGCTGGCCAACTGTTCAGTGTTGAATTCAATCACTGGTGTATCAGCCATTAACAATCAAATATTTGCTATTTCTTCCTTCCCTCTCTATGTATTAAACTTATGCTTTGCTACGTGTGTAATTCTAAGCCTATGCAACAGGATATGCACACACACACAGTAAACCACTTACTTATATGTACTCATATGCATTCACATGTACTCGTGTAAAAAATAGGTGTGACCAGTAGGAAAGGCATATTTTTTGTTTTGGTCTGGATTGAGTGTTTATGTTCGGACATTTGATAGGACATGAGATATCTGTTTTAGGAGGGCTGTGGGGTATTTTATATTGGTAAGGGAGTTGTAGATTCTGTTGGTGTAAGTGGCCAGACTGTTCCAGGTGGAGCTAATGTGAGTTCCCCTGAGGTTTATGCTGTATGGGATGGAGCATTAGGTATATGCAGAGTGATGATATGAGGTGGAGCTAGTGTTTTAAAGTTAATAATATGGCTCATGCAGAAATTGTGGTACATTAAAATACAGTAGAAAACTTAAGGTTCAACTAAACTTCAACATTTCTTCTATACAATGTAACCTTTTAAAGAAATAATATCCCATAAACAGGAAAAAACTTTTATTTCATCATCTTAGATTATCTGTAATTGTATAATCATTTGAATTTATGTTTATTTCAGAGATAATGAAAGAGGATGCATAAAATCTGCTCCCACATCTAATGTAAGCGATTATAGCATTCTACTTAGAGGGCTTGATGGGCAGCTAAAGGATATAGAAATATTTTCAAAATATGGGCAACAGGGGACTAATGAGTGTGCTGTTAACAATGGAGGTTGTGCTGAATTGTGTTTATTTAATGGAACACATCCAGTATGTGCATGCCAGCATGGTTATATTGGAGCTGACCTTAAATCTTGTGACGGTAATTGTTGTTTTAATGATAAAGTTAATTTGTAGTTATTAATAATCCTTCACACTTTTAGTGTGCTGTGCTCTTTATTTGTAGTACAGCATTTCATTATTAGAATAATTGTAGAAAAATATATTTAAATTTACAAAAGTTATCAATTGGATAACAAAGATTTTGTTTATTTGCATAATTATTCCACAACTTATTCAAAAGCTCTTACCAAATTTACTTAAATTTCACACCTGAGGAGAGCAACAGAGTTTGTCAAAATGTAATATAAGTTTGTTTTTTTATTGATTTATACATTTCGGTGATCTGTTTTTTGCAATTTTATTATTTAGATAAAATGGTTAATTAACAGCTACAAGTAAATGATAAAACAAATACCACACAATGTTTTTGCAATCCATGTAGGCAATTAAAAATCCTATTACCTGTAAGAATAATTAAGATGCAAGAATGGCATAATGCACAAGGTGATGAACTTTTGAATTTGTTGCCAGTTTTGTATGGTGTGTTTTTCTTACAGCTCTTATAATTTTGAATCACCTGAGGAAAGGATTTCAGAAATGTTTTGAGGTATTTATTGGGTCGGTGCGTAAGTCTGTGCTGTTTTTCATCAGATTGGAACCTTTGCATTGTGAAGCCTTTGTTTCACTCTTCAATTTGTTTTCTTCCATCTGGAGTTTGGCTAATCAGTATGAAGTGTAAAGTGGAGAAAAAAATAATACTTCCAACACATTTTACTCCTAGAGATTAATCGAAGATCTAGTGTAGCAAAAGCTACAAGAAGAATTTGTGGTGTGTACAGGAGGAAAGCATTTACGGAAAGAATGGCACAGAAATGGTTTTTACATTTCCAAGAAGGAAAATTTGACTTATGTGATGAGCCATGTCCTAGAAGACCTTCTCTTTTTGATGAAAACTGTCTAAATCACTTGATTCACAATAATACCCAACAAACAATGTGGGAATTGGCATAAGTTTTGGAATGTGATAACACAACCATTGTGCACCATTTGCATTCATCAGGTAAGATGCAAAAATTGGGTACATAGGTACCGCACATGTTAAGTGACACGGACAAAAATCAATGAATAACCATATGCAGGTTGTTGCTGGCCCATAAATATATGCTTTGTTGTAGGCACAAACCATTCCTTGGAAACATTATTACTGGAGTTGAGAAATGCTGCATGCATATGACCTTAATAAAGAGGAAATAATGACTTGGCCCATTAAACAAAGCAACACCCTATACGAAGAATAGTGCACACCCAAAAAAAATCATGTGGGTTTGGTGAAACCAAACTAGCATTCTTCATCCTGAACTTCCATTAATAAGTAAAATGATAACATATTATGCATGTACTGAACTTCTACGATGACTCGGCGTTACTATTGAAAACAAAACACCTGGTAAATTTAATTTGTTACTCCATGATAATGTATGTGTACATATGTCCAGAACCAGCACAGATGCGATTGCTGAACTTGGTTGGGAACACTTCCTCACCCTCCATATTCACTGGGCTTAACCCCCAATGATTACCATATTTTCCATTCTCTCTCTAACAACAGTCAAGGATGAGTGTTTAATGATGAAGCATCTCTTAGCACCTGGCTTACAGATTTCTTCAACAAGAAACTGCAACAACTCTATTGAAGAGGCACAGAACTCCTACCTGAGCGCTGGCAGGCAGTTGTTGATAAAGATGGTGATTACATCACTGAGTGAATCTGTGAGTGATTTATGTGTCAGTATTGTAATGTAATGTTGTGTAGTATATTTTTATACTAATAAAATGGCATGGACTTATTCACCGGCCCAATATTTTATCACTTAATTTTGTCTGTTTGTCTTTATCTATGTGTGTATCAAATACAGATTTATTTATATTTTCAATTTTATTATTGAATATAGAATAATTTTATTTTAATTGCAATTTATTTTAAAGGATAAAACAACCAAGAAAGTCCATACAAATAAGTTAAAAACAATTTATTTAACCTCTGTCAATAACAAAAAAACTCTTAGGTTCATAGTCGTCTCTGAAAACCAACAAAATTACACTGTAAAAGGAGAACATCCATATTAACATCAAACAAAACCAAATATATACAACTTAAAAATGTGGAATATATTAACTATATTATATAATTTTATAGTAGAGGCAATATGTTTGCAATTATCCTTGTGTGTCCATTGCTCATAAAACAGTGTTTCATGCACAGTCACTTATATACCTGTCTATACAACCTCCCCAGCCAATCCACATTCAGACAATGTTCATTTAAAATTATAACCTTACAAATTCAAGTCATTACACCATATAAGGCATTTTATGACATATAAAGATTTCTTTTATGGTTATTGACAGAGGTTAATGGACATTTTTTGTTGTCTTTTTCTTTAACTTGAACTGTAAAGTTCTGAATTTAGACTGTTTTATTGCAATTTATTTTCCAGATTACGATAGCTTTCTTGTATATTCACGTGTTGTAAGAATAGACAGCATTCATATGTTTGATGAACAGAATTTAAATGCTCCTCTTCCAAGTATTGAGTCAGAAGAACATATGCGTAATGCCATAGGCCTTTCTTTTGATTATGCAAACAAAAAAATTTTTTATTCTGATATTCAGAAGGGAAGTATAAACTCGGTTTTCTTCAATGGAACAAACCACACAGTAATGGTGTCACGTAAGTTATACATTTTAATTATATTTGTAAATATTTTAGTATAGTATGTATATTTTTAAAAATATTTCTTTCTTTTTAGAACAAGGTTCAGTAGAAGGTTTAGTCTATGAATCAAGTGAAAACATGCTTTATTGGACATGTAATAATGATGCAACTATTAAAAAGATTAATCTATCCAATAAAGACATTCAACATGTTATACAATTACATCCTAATGACAAACCTCGTGGAATAGATGTAGACAGCTGTGATTCGTAAGTATTTTGAAATTGTTTCATATTTCTTGTTTGTTCTGAATTCTGTAGCAAAAAACACTTTTCTTTAATAATGCTTCTAAATAAGATATGTAATAGTTTCTGAATTTTTTAAATTTAACGTCTGTTTTTGAATTAATAAAACAATTGATGACCTTATACAGACACTTTTTATTTTGTATTTATATTATGACATTTTGATACCTATTTGTATCTTTTTCAGGTATTATCCTAAAGAGGGGGTATTTACAAATGATTAGATTTATAGTATAACTATACAAAGTAAACAAAGGCAAGCTAAAGTAAAATAAACACAGTACTCACCAAATCAATATAATAAACTATCACAACGAAACAATTAATAAGTTATTAAATTCACACAGTATAAATAAAAAGTGTGTGTATAAGGTCATCAATTGTTTTTTTAGTTGCAGAAATGTTTATTCCAAATTGAAAATGTTTATTAGTTAAACTAGTAAATTTCTGTCTCTCTTTCTTGTCCATTTCAATTATTTTGACTATGAATCACCAGCCTTAGTATATACATAAAACTCATTTGAATAGGCAAGAGAGAGAGAGCACAGCAGACTTACCAGAAATAAACAGTTGGTCGGTCAGGCTGTGCAGAAAATAAATTTTCAACTTTTAGAGGACCTGAGCCCTCTTTATCAGGAAGGAAGACATATATGAATTTATGCCAAGATGACACCACACAGTAGTTTACACCTTCTTTCCTGAAGGGGGCTCAGATTCTCTAAAAGTTGAAACAAACCATGTTTGTACATACTAGGGTTATTCAGAAAGTAAAGTCATATATTGCACAAAGTTGTGTCTAAAAGAAAGAAGCAGTTAAAGGCCACAGATGTTAATGACTTAGGTATACAAAAGCATGTAGAACATTATGACAAATGTTAAAAAAAATATGGAAAGTATGTAGAAAAATAGATATACTTGCAAAGAATTGAATACATTTTTTTAAAAAAAACTCTGTGATGGTTTATGTTTTAAAAGAAATTACTTTCTGAATAACCCTCATATGTATAAATGCAAGTAAATATGTGACATTGTCATTACCAGAAATTTAAGTTTGACTTCGCCATTCAGGACAGGACAGTTATTCAAACTTTCAGATGTTGTAGTGGTCTTCTTTAGGAGAAACTTCCCATAGGACAGTTGTAGCCTGCAACAATTCAGTGCCACATTTGTGAATTTTTGGAAGCAGGTTGCCCCAACTAAAAGAATTCCCACTTTGGTGGATGAATCCCGGTGGTTGAAAAACTACCCTCTTACATCCCAGATACTAATCACTTTCTTTGCTACCTCCAGGAACTCCCAAAACCACTCCCACATTGTTAGTTACCATAATGTCTGCCCTTACCAACCCCATACATATGGCCTGTCTGCACTCTAACTCTTCCTGTATCGAAACCATCAAATTCTCTCCCCAACATTCTACCTAATTCTGTTTTTGTGTGTGGCCAGTGGGTTCCCTATTGTTTATGGGTAACAGCTAGCTGTGAGGCAGTTAGACCTCCACATTCTATGGCCAGTTGCCACAAGGAATGTGTTTCACATGAAGAAGAAGGCTAACACTTCCGAAAATTTGAAAAACTTCCTCCTTTCCTGAATGGCAACACTGAGCTTCAATTTCAGGTAAGCCACAACCTTTCTCTCTTTCCTCTCCATACCAATTTTTTTATGCATGTATTCATAATTCAAAATCTTGTTGAAGTAAATCACATTTTTATTTCGACAGTCGTATATACTGGACAAATTGGAACTCTTTGGAACCTTCAATACAAAGAGCTTATGTTACTGGGGAAGGTTTACAGTCTATTATTACTACTGACATTCGAATGCCCAATGCTCTTGCCTTAGATCATAAAGCTCAAAAATTATACTGGAGTGATGCTAGATTTGACAAAATTGAAAGAGCAAATTATGATGGAAGTAACAGAGTGGTATGTGTTTATTATTTTGTATCTGAGGAGCAGCATATAACTTACGTTTACAAATATTTTATCAAATAAATTTTCAACATAAATTATGTAAATGTTTCAATTTGAATATTTATAATCATTTCTAAAAAATATTGTGCACCTTCTTTAAGTGTAACTCTCTTAAATATTAAAACTTAGTTTGTTACACATGGATATCCATGGAGTTGTACATAATATTTTCTCACAAAATGTCTTTCAATATTAAGAATATGTAATTTTGTATCCTATCCTAACAATAATATAAGGTGAAAATTCAATAGTTTTTTATGTGTCACTTTAAATTATGTCCAGGTATTAAGTAAAGTTCAGCCTCAGCATACATTTGATATAGCTGTGTATGGTGATTACATCTTTTGGACTGATTGGGTTCTGCATGCAGTTATCAGGGCCAATAAGTATACTGGCGAAGATGTTGTTTGGTTGAGAAAGGAGATTTCTCGACCAATGGGAATAATTGCTGTAGCAAATGACTCAAGTGATTGTAAGTTATATTACTTGTTATTTGTCTCTCTTTGCTTCAATGGTGACAATTTTATTTCAGTCTGCTATGTATTGTGGTAACCTTTTTTAAAATTTAATTTAATAAATCTCTTTAAAACTTATTGACAGGAAACTTTTAATCTTTGGATAGTTTTGGTTATAGTAAATGATTAATCACAAATATTTTTATACCATTTTTATACATTTATTCCATGACTTGTATTTATGAGACTCTTGATATCTCTAGGGTTGCTTTATCGGGCCTCAAAACAATTATAGGTACCTGCAACCTGCAATGAATAGTTAATTTATGGAAAAATACAAGAATGTTGACATGAATTTAGTTTTAATTATTTTTTCCTAAATTACTAAAAACAACAAAATGGAATCTGACAGTATGAAGAATTATAGAATGTTTACAAAGCATTAATATTATTATGTAACAATCCAAATGTGGGAACAGTCCTCGTACCACTCCAATTTCCTTCACTTCACAATTTTAACAACTCTTTAATATAAACCACAAAATTTATTAAATTACTTTTGCTTTTTTTTAAAATGGCCATAATGTGCAATATTTTACACACACAATTTATACAACACACTTCAGTCAGTCAGCATACACAATTAAATCTTTTGTTCACCACAGACAATCATTGCTGGTGATTTCCAACATTTTGGCCAACAGTAATAATGTCTACAGCAAGGAAAATTGAATTACAATTTCCAAATATCGGTCAGATTCAAATCTCAATAAATTGTACTATTGAATACAATGACTTCCAGTACAACTTTTCCTATAAAAACTTATTAATTTGTTTCCTTGAATAGCTAGAAAGGGGTTAACTATCCCTTGAATGCCAGTAACCTTGATAATCTATCCTTACTGTATGACCTCCACTAACAGAGTATATATTTTATCAATTGATCTTAAACATCACACACCAGTCTCTTGGAGTCTAAGCTCGGTATAGTTTGAACTCCACAGTCGCTGCTGACTGCTCTTGGTCAGCTCCCACTGGAGACTGAACTTTTTGTTAAAGATTTCAATATTACACATGCCGCTGACAACAATATAGACTGGAAACACTCCAATTTCCACATTCATACACTAAGATGACTGTTACTTACAATAGCCTGGCCATAATATTAAGCTACTAATACAATAATTCAATAATTTAGAAATCTATTTCATTAGATATATTGCTGATGATTAAAGTATATTAATGTCAAGCTCACAAACTTTCATATGTATACATCTATTATACAGGGTATGGCTGAGCATGCCTTTATCAACAACCAAACACCAATGTTCACTTAAATTTTTGGAGAAAAGAACAAGTACGCTGTTAATGTGGGGTTTTGGGATCTATAATGGTTTGTTTTTTGTGTGGTGGAACAACAGTGTAGTAGGTTTCAATTGGTTGAAGGTTTCATAATAAGGATTTCAATTATATCAGGGGAGGAGGCAGACATTAATATGGAGTAATGTTTGTGTGGGAGTTTGTATGACAACCCTTGTGACCAGTTTATCTAGATTATGCAGAGAAGTGATGGAAATTTGTTGTGCACAGGTGGATGGTGGCAGTGTTTTTGTTTAAATCTGGGAATCTTGATAGGATTTTATTTTTACTTAATTTAAATAATGTATGGGGATTGGAGATTAGAATTCACCCTGGATCAATTTGCACATGCACCAACGTGGAACCAATGTGTAGGTCACAGCTGGACAAAGGGAATTCATGGTTAGTCTGTGTGGGGGAAGGCTAACATCTATAAACAGCAACTCAGAAAGGCAACTGTAACTAATTTGACTAATGATTTCATGCTTTAATTATTTTAGGAGTTCAGAAGCTTAATTCATCTGGAGAACAGGAAGTCAGTGTGTGGGAGGTTGGGTGTGGGTGGTTATGTATAAAAATTAGAGGGATGCCCAAAGTGTCATGTGTTGGAGGAAAAGCTGTGATTTTCAAGGAAATTGGTGGAACAGGGGGATGTTATACGTAGTGAATGTAATATGGGTAACTTGGTAGGTGTGGTATGGTATTTACACCCGTGTCCTCTCCATCTCACATCTTCTAAATTGTTTTGATATTAAGTTTGGCCAAAATTTATTGAAAGATATGTAATACATTTAGTATTTAATAAATAACATACTTGAAGAGGTGCTTTTGGTGTTACAGGTAGGTCAAATGCCTGCTATCAATCAAATGGAGGTTGTAAAGATATCTGTAAACTGGATGAAGCAGGAGGAGTGGTCTGCAATTGTTCTTCTGGCAGGAAACTACTATCAGATAATGTAACCTGTGTTAAGAAAGACATTGGATGTGGACCTGAAATGTTTTCATGTAAAGCTGATGGTTGTATACCTTTTGAGTTGACATGTGATTCAGTATATCACTGTGAGGACAATTCTGATGAGGAACCAGAGTATTGCAGTGAGTGATTAATATCTAAATTTTCACATATAAACATTGTTATTTTACTTTATATTTTAATATTGATAAGTGAACCATTTCTATTTGTCCCTAAATGGGAAGATAATTTCAATCGGACTATTATGTGTAAGTCTTACATTTTATAATAACAAATATTTAACAAGTTGAAAATTTTGGCACTTTTTTTTATTTTCTTTGCATGGTTCTATAATTACATTTATAATTTATGTGGACAGAAAGGTGAGAAATTACTATGACTTACTAGTTATATAAATTATTTTGTTGTCAGAATAAGTACTTAAAATTATCTGAGGTGTTTCTGACAAAGGGTTGCAGTAATTTAATTCCACAGATGAAACAATAAACTTAAACTCAACTGCAGTTACTAACAATTTTTTTATTTGCACAATTTCGAAACCAATAATATTACTTTTTATGCAATAAAATTATGTGCTTCTTTTATAACTACTCAAAAGATACTCTCTCACAGTAACTTCCAGATTCTCCATCCCAAAAATAACATAATATATTTTCTTTCATAGACAAAATAACAAGAATAATAAACTAACATATAATACAAAAATGAATTTAAATTTGTCTCCATTACAGGGCCCCTTGGAGAAGTTTTCAGCATTATGTGAATTATGCTGAAAATTATCTAAAACATCAAAAGAAAAACTTATACCAATTTACGACAAATAGCTATTATTTACAATTAAAAGTTTGTTTTTTTATACTCCTGTACTTCAAGTCCATCAGTTCACTTATTATATTCCTTTACTGAAATTCATTCAATCTCCAGTGTTGTCGTATCACTTGATCTGTCTCCCAACCCTTCTTCTTCCTTTAACTTCCAATCACCCAGCAAATGATCATAAATCTGTCATGGTTTTTCACAAATGCAGCTTTCCATCTTCCATTTCACTGACTTCAATACTTCATCAAGTTGATCAGGTTTTTAATTTATGCTCAAATTCTTTAATATCATTTATAATGTTCTTATTGGCATCATCAATAATATATTTAAAGTAATTAGACACATTTTCAACAATTATCTCATTAAATTGTTTTTTGTCATTGTTATAATCATAATGATAATAAAAGAATCACTTAAAATTGACTTGCAAATATCTGAGCAATATTACTTAATATCAAGTTTCTGAACAGCATTCATTTGATCTACTAAATTATTCAATAATCTGTGACAATCAAAATTATCATTCTTAAATTCTTTATCATTGATAATTATTTTTATATTATCACTTTATTACCATTTGTTACAAATACTGGACACAGGTTTTAAATATTCACACACATCCTTCAGAATTATTGCATTTTCTGAAATCCTCACATAATTTTTATACCAATTTGTACAATTAATATAGTTAAAAGCATCCATTTCTCATGCACCAAGTTTTTAATAAATATTCTTAATGTAATTGTCAAATATATTTGTATTTTCTGATATTCTTGTAAGATTAATAATTTCTATTGGCTGTTGTTATATTGATTTTTTTATAAGATTGATCATCATTTACTATCAGCATATCTTTGTTATAAGATCTTGCCATGAATTAAGTGTTCGAGAATCAGAAAAAAGTCTGATATCAATCTGTCTGTTAAAATTTATGTAAATGAGCTTCTAATTTTCAGACAATATGATTATCATTGTTAAACGTTTCATTGTCAGATACACACTCAATAAACTTCTCTTTAACTTCCAAATGGATGAAAACAACATAACAAACAGTTTCTTTCTTTCTTACACTCTTCAGCTCACAACTTGGCCGATTTCCATCTACACCCTCAGGTATATGTGATTCAGTGAATCCCTTTAAAACACTTTGAATTGTTTTTCCATCAGTCATGTTCTTCAGTTCCTTAATATGAACAATTGAATTCTTATCATGAAAATCAAAGTTAGTTCAATTATGTGAATTGTGGGCTGCTTCAAGCTCATATATTTTATATTTAAAGTATCAGATTTATTATTTGCCTCGAATGTCAATTGGAATTTATAGTTAAAATCTTCACTGCTTTCATTGTATGAGTTTTTACGTGATTCAATTTCAAATGAAGATTTTTTAGTTTCTAAACAGGCATTTTCAATAAAATTACGTGCTTCTTTTATTACTACTCCAATGATACTCTCTCACAGACACTTCCAGATTGCCCATCCTTCCTGAAATCCTTCCAAAAATAAAATAATATATTTTCTTTCATAGACAACAATAACAATAATAATAAACTAATATATAATACAAAAATGAATTTAAATTTGTCTGATTTTTATATCAGACAATGCTGTAATTTTTGCTATTGAATTCCATGTATGCTAATTTGTTTACATTTAAAGAATTCAAATACTGTATTTAACACTTAAGGAAAATATAATGAGGTCAAATTAAAGACAGCAAAGTTGACTTATCTGAAATCAATAGTTGGTCCAGCTGGGCTGTGCAGGGAATATGAAAAATTTTCAAAGTCCTGAGCTCCCTTTGTCAGGAGAGAAAATCTGAACTGTGCCACAGTTGAGCCAATAGCTGCTCATGCCCAAAGTTACAACTCCCAAATTTTGATCAATGTTACACACTAACCATCCTTAAAACCTTAACGCCCGACTCATCAGATGCTCAACTCCATCTTTGGGAACTCTCCTTCCAGCACATCTTACAGTCTAGGCAAAGCCCAGAATTAAAACATCCTCGAATATTGTTACAGTGTTCATTTTGACAGGAGTTATGATACTGTCTTTAAATTTTGTATGGACATAATATTATGATAATTGTTACAATGATTAATATTATAATGATCTGTTCAATCCTTTCCCTATTTTCCTTCTTTTAGTTTTTAACTTCTTAACATTTCCTTTACTTTCCATTATATATATGAATGTTCCATTATTTTGCCTTTTTCTTGGGGTGTCAATTGTTGCTGCCTATTGGATAATGCACCTCAGTTTGAATTCATCAATTTGTGCCCTGCTGGCATACAGTACAGACCTTCTCTCCTGACAAAGGGGGCATAGGCTCTTGAAAATTTGTGGTTTTCCCTCACCACTGCCAGACTGGGTCTACTATTGATTTAGGTAAGTCAGAATCGTCTCTCTTTCCTATCTAAATGTGTTATTTAACTTACCTGAAATCAGTCGTTGGTCCAGTCTGGCATAAGAAGAAATGTTCAGGCCTGGCCTCGTTCGTCAGGAAGGAAGATCTGAACTGTGTGCGGTCCGGGCACAAATTGATGAATTCATCAATTATACATACACACATATACATACATTAATATTTATATATATATATATATATATATATATATATATATATATATATATATATATATATATATATAGGCAATATTAATTATATTAGTAAGGATGTGACCTTGTCAAAAATAATTGCAATATTGGTATGGAGAGGACAGAGAGATAAGTTGTGGCTTACCTGAAAGTGAAGTGCAGTGTCGCCATAAGGAACTGAAGGTATTTCTTCAAATTTTTGGAGGCTCTCAGCCTCCTTCTTTAGGAAGGAGTAATTACACCATTCCATGCCGGCTGCGGACTGCGGAGTTTTGACTGCCGCACGGCTGGTAGTCCATAAATAATTAACACCCCACCAGGCCACTAACTTTCTCTCTCAAGAGAATGTTGTGGCATAGGAAAGGTTCGGATAGTTATCATTCATACAAAGCACCCTATATACATTGTAATGATTAAATATGATGATAAATTATTAATTTGCTCCACGTTGTGGTAGCCAAAATTAAATATGATGGGCTTTTAAATGAACAATTATAAACTTTAAAACAAACAAAATTTTATTTAGCAATACTTGAAAAATTATACAATTTTTTTTAAAAAAACATATCTCTCATTCTCTCAATGGTCTTAACTGGGTTTGATAACGGCAGAACATTTAAACATAATCAAAGAACACAAAATTTAGATTTATTTTACAAAGAAATATTTATTCGTCTAGACATAGATGAAATTAATTATCGACGAACTTATACTACAATATGGTATAATATATATATATATATATATAGTGAAATATCAAAAAAGAAATATCTTAAATAGTACTCCATACAACAAACATATTAAAAAATAATAGTTTAATTCTTCATTATTGTGTAAATAAATATTATAAAATATAATATGGAACATAAATATTTTTTATCTTTATGACCTTATTTTACTTTAGCCACAAGAAAATGTTTGCCAAATTACTTTCATTGCAAGAATAATCGCTGCATTGAAAATTATCAAATATGCAATCAGCAAGATGAATGTGGAGATGGAAGTGATGAAGAAAATTGTACTTGCAGTGATGGTCATTTTGAATGCCTCTCTGGGCATTGCATTGTAAAAGCTTTTGTATGTGATAGAGACCCAGATTGTCCTGATGCAAGTGATGAAATGGAATGTGGTAAGTTTTGATATTGAATTAATCGTGAGCCTGTTCTGTTATAAAAATGGATTTGTTTTTATTGATATAAAATATCCATTTATTCTTTGTAAATTATTTGTTGCAATTTATTTAAGACATTGTAGATTGTTGGCGTAAAAATGTGCCTGCAAGTAATATTAAATAATATTCCCTTTGGTTGTACCTAAGTTGTAATATTAATTAAAGTGTTGAAATTGTAAATCAGAAATGCTTTTATTCATTTCTCTAAGACTATATTTCTGATATATTGAAGAATCCAAACTTCAGTGTGTAATCTCAAAGCTTATTATTATTTCATATAACTATATTCATATAATGAATTATCTAGTATCAGTTGTAATTAAAATTCTATTTTAGGAAAATATGAAAAATAGATATTCTCACTCAAAATTCTGAGTTCCTTGTAAATTTCTTTCTGATACCTATTTTATATCTTGGGGCTTCTCTAGTCAGAAGTTTTCTAGAATTATGTAGTAGTAATTTTAAATATTTTGTTTACAGCCCCTCGCAACTGCAACAATATGCTTCCTGTCCCTACTATTCCATGTACTACAACATCTGCTTGCATTCATGAAAGTTGGATATGTGATGGGGAAAATGACTGTTGGGATAATAGTGACGAAAAAGATTGTCCTACAGGTGAGGAATAAGACCTTTTGTTCAGTAATTTGCAGGTTAGATTTTGTGACACAGATTGGAGTATCATTGGATAGGATAGATTGAGGTGCAAAATCTTATTTGCAGATTTTTATGTTATGGACTGAAACATATATTAAAATTGATTTTTATCTGATGTTTTTACAAAAATTTTGAACTCTACTTGTATGAGTCAGTCAATGCATTGTTAAATTTGTTAATGTTTGAAACCTGGTAATAGAATTTTGACACTTCTTTCAATCAAAATTTGGCTTCAACATGGTAATAAGAAGTTTCTGTAGTAATCTATAGATTTAATTTAAGTTTCCATTTTTATCTTTGTAATATCTGATAAAGTCCAAAAGTAGTGTTGAAACATCGTATTTTGATTGTAAGTTAGTACCCAGAGATGGTAAGGACCTTATTAGATGCTCTCCAAGTTTAGGTAGCTAATTTCTCAAAACAATTTTACATAGCTAAATAGTACATAAGATTGTGAACATAATTTAAACTTCCCATGTGGTGTATTACATATTGATTGAAATTAGAAGAAAAATATTATTAAAACATTTGAAATACTTGATCAAATATTAGCATTTTTGTGAATAGTATGGATTTAAATAGGATGCACAAATTTCATTAACATAATTGTCTTGTTCACAATTTTGATATATATATATATAAAATTGTGGACTTAGTCTTGTTATTTATTTATTTATTTATTTTTGTAACTTTTTCCTTTTCAGTTACTACATCCTCAATTTGTGCTGAAGGACAATTCGATTGTGATGATGGTCAATGTATTAGGGCAGATCAGCGTTGTGATAAAAGGAATGACTGTGAATCCATTGATGAGAATAATAAAAGTGCTGATGAAAGGGATTGTGGTGTGTTTATTTTCATAGTTTTTAAATTGTATTGTCAAAGTCAATTCTCATTTGAAACTTAAATGATTATATTCTATAATCTATTATCCAAGGATTTGAAAATAATATATATGAGTGATATTTAGTAACTTTTAGACACAAATTTGGAAAACATTTCTTATTAATTTTAGGTATAATTGTGAATGTAATATTGAATGGCTTCTCAGATTTTAGCAATAAGTAAGTTTTTAAGTATGTCAAGAAGCATCTGAAAGACAATAAATATAAGTCTGAATGTGAATGAATTCCCCAAATTAATACTAAATAATTGATTGATAATTTTATCACTGAATATTTGGGTTGAGAAGCTCATCTCAATTCCTCTGTACTGGTGATTTTTATTGTTATTCTGTTTTTCAGTCATCCAGTTCTTTTCAACATGCTATAATATAAACAGTTGTTTTTATAGTTTTATATGCATATGCAACATTTACGTTTGTGTTTGAGAGTAGTTTTTACAAGAGAGTGCATAGGAGATGTTTTTGACAATTTTTTTTTGTATATTTGATTCATTTTCTTTGATGGGTGATGGGCATAAACTTATCAAAGTAAGAAACAAAACATGAGATTTTGTGCAAAAAATTTATTTTACTTAATACTTACTTTAACATATATATATATTCTAAGAAATATATTTTGATGTGAAATTGCATGTGCGTTTTTCCAGCAACATCAAAGAAAAGAAACAAACACAGTACTGAATATGTCCAAACACATTCAGGCCACAGGGAATATATTTATTATATTATATTCATTGGACATATCAAAATGATCATATGACATTCATTGTTCATAGCCAAAGTGTTAATTAGATTAGTCTACAAGAAAAATTAGTTGTATATCAATTATTAAACTTACAAAATCAAGACATATTAAGACAATGTAAACACTGGTAAATATTTCATTAGTAATTATTTGTTTTTGGACTAGTAAAGTGGATATAAGTAAAGCTTGCAGGTGTGGTAAATCATACATTGGTAAAACTGGGCTGCCCACTTTAAAGCCCATATGGTTTTCCTGCATTAAAGACAAACTGGAAAACCTAAGAGACACAAATACACAGACAGACTCAAGGTGACTTTAAACACCTCAGTGCCTATTTAAGGAGACTGTCACACAAAATTCACCAGTCTTGACTGAAACTATAAAATATTTTGTGTTAACAAGTGAAACATTGGCAATCTTACTGAAAACAAACATGATGCAAAACCAAAATACATATAGTTACTAATTAAATTTCATCAGCCATGAAAACAATTAGTTACTTTAGATTGATACAAATGTTCATTTAAGATATTCCTTCATATGTTGTTCTAGTCCAATATCTAATATAACAGATAAGATTTTTAAAATATGTAATGTTTAAAAGCAACAGACTGATTAGTAATGTGCCAATTAAACATGATTAAATTAATAAAGTTTGTTCCATTATTTACCACTAAATGCATGATCTTATTATCAGACTTGTGTTACAGAATTTGTGTGTCCTGATCATCACTTTAAGTGCACAAATGAATCAGAATGCATACCAAGATCTTGGGAATGTGATGGTTTGCCAGACTGTGCTGATGGATCAGATGAGAAGAGTTGCAGTAAGTTCCCCCCCCCCCCCCAAGAAAATAATAGCATATTTAATTTCATAGCCATATTAACTAAATAATATTCTGCCTTTCTTATTTATTATCCTATATTTTTTAAAAATATTGTATTTTACTAAATTGTGATCTTATCTACCAAACTGGGTTGCAATAGTTCAGATGTTTCCTTGTTTGTTATTAGTCTTATCATGTAGGTCAATTTTTATCATTTCTTCCTCTCCCTCTCTGTGCATTTAATATGTGCATAGTTCTATGCCTGAACATATTTTAATTTTTCATACCATGTTTTAGGCATTCAAAATTTTGCCTCATTACAACCTGTACTCTATGAATTTCACCACTACACACAATAAGACTGACTGTATTACTAGGTTTAGTAATTGGCACAGTAGCTTAATTGGTAAAGCATCTTTGTCCTGATCAGAAGATCCACATTCGATTCCCGACCCTGTCAGGAATGCAACAGAGATCTTCTGCTCTGTATGCAGAGGCTTAACTGACTAAGCTACCAAGTCAACTATCAACCCTAGTGAATATAGTCAGACTTATTAGGTGTTGAGGAGGAATGAATAGAGTAGTGGGAGTGAAGAATTAAGGAATAATTACAATGTTAAGGACTTGAATTTGGTGACAAAGTCATTCTTGGATAGTGACGAAAGATAGAAATAAATAGGAGAAAGGTGGGAATACACTTATTAAAAAAGCATATGCTCACATGAAGAATTATTCATATGTAATGGAGCATGATGAAGTACCATTGGATCTTGGATAGTGAGGAAAGATAGAAGTAAATAGGAGAAATGTAGGAAAATGGTTTAATTAAAAAAGCGTGTGCTCAGGCATAGAATTATGCACATAGAAAAGCATATGTTCAAAGCAGAGAGAAGGAAGGAAGAAGAAGGAAAGACTGAAATTATTTAACCCAGACAGGACTTGAACCTGCATGATCTGCTCAGTACACAGACACCTTAACCATGTCGGCAAACAGGTCAAGTTCCTGACCAGGCAAATATAGACAGTCTTATTATGGATAAATAGTTATTTAGTGAAGGAATGGAGAGCCTCCGTAAATTTGAAGAGCAGTTCCTTATGGCGACACCACACTTCACTTTCAGGTAAGCCACAACCTATCTCTCTTTCCATTCCATACCAATATTGCAATTATATATATATATATATATATATATATATATATATATATATATATATATACAATATTAGGAGAATCCATTTAAGGAATTAATTCACATTCAAACTTGGATAGTGAGGAAGGATAGAAATAAATAGGAGAAATAGGAGGATTGCGCTTTATTTGAATTCATATGCTCGGGCGAAGAATTACGCACATAGAAAAGCATATGTTCAAAGCAGAGAGAAGGATGGAAGAAGAAGGAAAGACTGAAAATATTTGACCCAGGCGGGACTTGAACCCACGTATTCTGCTTAGTACACAGAATACGTGGGTTCAAGTCCCGCCTGGGTCAAATATTTTCAGTCTTTCCTTCTTCTTCCATCCTTCTCTCTGCTTTGAACATATGCTTTTCTATGTGCGTAATTCTTCGCCCGAGCATATGAATTCAAATAAAGCGCAATCCTCCTATTTCTCCTATTTATTTCTATCCTTCCTCACTATCCAAGTTTGAATGTATATATATATATATATATATATATATATATATATATATATATATATATATATAAGGATGTGCATTGTCAAAATGATTGGAATGGAAAGGAATGAGATAGAGAGTTGCTTACCTAAATTGAGGATGAGTTTTGCTTTGTTTCTTAGGAGAAAATTTTTCAAATTTTCCAAGGTGCCAGTCTTTTCCTCCATGTAATGCGGTCATAATTTTATAACACAATTAGATAGGAAAGAGGGGCAGCGAAGTTGACTTACCTGAAATCAATAGTTGGTTGAGTCAGGCTGAGAAGAGAGAATATATTGTAATGACTACCAATATATGTAATGAAAGGATTTTGTAAATTATTTAATATTTGCATTGTCGGCGTAATATTGTGGCCTGGGTATTATAGGCAACAGTCAGCTCTGTGTAAGAATGTGGAGTGCTCATGAGTATTATTTTGGCAATGTGTAATGTTGAAAGTTTTAAAGAAATGTAGATTCTGCGGTGTGAGCTAACTGGGAGAGATCTGTTACAGTCTCCTATGCGAAATGACTGAGGTTTGTTAGAGTCTCTGATGTGAGCTTACCTCGTGAACGATTAGCAGTGAGTCTGAATGTAAAAGTCGATGAGTAAAAGATAAATTATCATTGTTGTTTGTGGTAAAGGGATAGTTAAACCCTTTCTAGATATTGAAGGAGACAGTGTAATTTTGGAAGAAACGTTGTACTGACTGCTGTTGAACTGATTTCAATGGTACAATTTATTGAAAGTTGAATCGAACTGAAAAGTATCATGCCATTTTCCTTGCTGTCAACATTATTACTGTTCGCTAAAATATTTCAAAATCAACTGAGAATTGCCTGTGGTGTGGTATGGATTTAATCACCTATGCTGACTTAAATTGTATAGGAAGTGCAATAATAGTGTTTAATTAAAATGTCATTTAAATATTTGGTGATCCAAACTAAAAAGGTTGTAAAATTTGTGAAAGATTTGGTGTTATAAGAGAACTGCTCCAGTGTCTGGTATGTAAATAAATACATTGTTAAGTTTGTATAATATTCCTTACCATCAGATTTTGTATGTCTGGTTTCAGAGTGTAATGTTCAAGTAAATTGATTTCAATATTTTGTAATATTTGATAAATTATGTTATTTCAGTGCAGGTTATTAATGTTGGGGCTTTGATATCTACTTAATTGTTTATTACTATACATATATGCATATAACTTTCTTTGTTATGTTTCCTGCATACAATGTTCTTTCATTATATTTTAAAGAGGAACGTGAATGTCCATCTTCCCATTTTCGATGTGCATCGTCTGGCCGTTGTATTCCTATGTCTTGGGTTTGTGATGGAGAAAATGATTGTTTGGATCTGTCAGATGAGAGTATGGAACAAGGTTGTTCCCAATCAAATCATTGCAGAGATGGAGAATTTCAATGTCTCAATAACTTGTGCATTAACCAGGTAATTATCTTCCTTTCAAGTTAGCAATTCTAATTTGTCATATTTGACTAATTAATATGAAACAATAGATTTGTAGTTTGTATGTGTTATAATAAGATTCATAATGTTAGAATACAGTAATTATATGTGATGTGTTAAACTATGTTTTTGTATTTCTTGGATGTGTCTGATTTGCTTTCATTTAATACTTTGATTTTCTAGAAGATTTTGGTGTTTTTTTTCTGTGCATGATTGAAATTATTGTCTGCTTAAAGTATGCCACTTTCATACTGAAATGATACAGAAGTACCTTTCAGGTGAAAGCTACGCTGCATCTTTGCAGTAGAAACTGTGATAGAAATAGCTAAGTGTGAAATGCTCTGTTTCATGTTAATTCTCTTAACAGATGTATTACTGTGATGGTGACAATGACTGTGGTGATAATAGTGATGAGCCTGGATCATGTGTGAAGCGTTGCAGAAAGAATGAGTTTACTTGTGATAACGGCAGGTGTATTTTGGCCGTATGGACATGTAATGGGGCTGATGACTGTGGTGACAATTCAGATGAAAATGAAAAGACTTGTAGTAAGTTAGTTTCTGTAAGTGATATACAAAATTTTTGAATATAATATTTTAATCAAAGATTTTTTTTATAGATGGAAATATAAAAGAAGCCTCATGCAAGGATTTGGGCTTGTTTACTTGTTCCAATGACATTTGCATTAATCAGACACTTTTATGTGATGGTGAAAACAACTGTGGAGATTACAGTGACGAGCACTTTTGCAGTAATTATAGCCTTTATTATGTCATTGATAATGAAGCTCAGCTTTGTGTTTTAAAGTTTAGTTTTTAAATAATAAACACATGTACATTCATAATTTTCATAATATGCAACAAAGGTTTGTTCCATTTATTGCCAACATGCAAAAGTAAAAATACATAAGAATTACCAACTTAGATTGTTAGCTTTTGTATTTAGGAACAATTTTAACACACACCCCTGAAATATAAAAATCTAATTTTTGGATTATTTTCTTCACTAAAAACAACAAAATTAGTTTGAATAAATTAATAACACATTCAAAAATCCATATGGAACAAAATCAATTCATAAATATATTTTTAAGACTTTTATATTTCAGCGGTGGTAAAGGTTTAGTAAAAATGTCAGAAACATTTGTTCTGTTGGGCAGTATTTCATTTTGAACCACCCTTATCCATGCTCATCCTTAATAAAATGATACTTGATGTCAATGTAGATGTATTTATGTGACAGCTGACCAGTCTTCACCATTTTTATGCAACTTTGACTATCAATGCTCAGATATTGAATGTTTCAATGATCAAAAATTTCACTTGACCTTGAATTCCAATTATATGCCCATGTGTATGAACCTTAAGAGAGTTAATTATACTCGCAGGACCCTAGGTGAGATAAAATTCCTTCGTGTACTTTGAGCATGTCTCAAATACTCATGGTAACATTGAGAGTAAAAAATAATCCCAGTATCTTAAGGAAAAGAAAAAGATTCCTAGTTCCCTAATAGAATAATAAATACTCATGTTACCTTAAAAGAGTCAATAATATCCCGGTACTTTAAGAGAGTCAAAATTACTCTCTGTTTCCTAAGAGATTCAAATATTTCAGGTTCATTGATAGGCAAAATTACTCCCCATATCTTAATGGAGTAAAATATGCTCATGATACCATCCTAAGAGAGCCAAAATTTCTCCCTGGTACCATTAAGAGAGTAAAAATTATTCCCATACCTTGGTAGAGTTCAAAATATTGCCCAAGCCTACTAGAGTCATTAAAATTTCCTTTTTCCTAAGAAAATGAAAAATATTCTTGGTATCTAAGTGTTATGCATTAAACCCATATTTGACACCAATCTTGAGTGTTTTCATATTATAACTACATGGAATGGCCTGGCAGGCACCCCATGCACTCCCTACAACTACAACTTAACCTTAATGATAAGAGTCACTATCAGAATTGGCGACTTTGATAACCCCAGAATAGACACAATTCGTATTCATTTTTTGAATTTTAATAGTAAATCATTTCTAGTCCACCATCACAGTGATTGACATTAAGAGTTACAGTTAGTCATTAAGAACTTTGAGAATGACACTTTCAAAGTCTTTACCCCAAATTGTTTTCATTTGATGTTCATAATTTTCCATTTATAATGTCTTTAAAATGCCAACTCTTACTCTCTTGCCCTTTTAGCTGATAGGATTGTTTTACCCTTCCAATGATTGTTTTGGATTGAAAATTAAATCTTTACCAAAATTGGTATTCAAGATCTCCACAGTACATTGTTTTCCCCTTGATTCCTAGGGGCTGAAATACAGCTTGACTGGCAAGTTGAATATAATAATTATACAGAGAAACTCTCGTAAGTCTGGATTCAACATTAATATCTGTGGTTTTCACTTTATTTTATGTAATGTCCCTCCACCTGAGTCAATAAGGTTGCTCCCACAATGCCAAAAGGAGTTGAAATTATATACTAACAAAATATGGAGAAATACTATCAATATCATTGATCTAAAAAAATATTCTTTCTGTGCAAATATTGTCTGTTTTAATATGTTTGAAAATTTCCACTCCCACTGCTAAGGGATGTAGTTATGTCTTACCCCCACAGTGTCAGTTTCTGGTTCAAAAGGAACATGTACAAAATTTGCTCAAAATTGCTCCACATGTTTAAATTTTTATGCAGAACATACACACACAAACACACACACAAACAGTTAATTTTATTTATTAGATGGATTAGTACTTTATGTACATTTAAAACAATGCCAGTAGCATAAGAAAGATAAAACTAATTCACATATCTTAACAGAATTGAAAACACTCCCAGTACATTAAGATAATTTAAACAATACTCCTGGTACCTGAATATAGTAAAATATACTCTAGGTACCCCAAGAGAGTTGAAAATATTTCTAGTATTCAAAAGTTATAAAATCATACATAATATCTAGAGAGAATAAAAAATACTTCAGGAACGCTAAATGAATCTAAATAATCTGAGTACCATAAGACAATAAAAAACAAGATGGTAAAAAATTCTTGAATTACCATAAAAGAGTAAATTATACTCCCAGTAAATTAAGAGAGTCAAAATTTCTGCAAGTAGCTTGAGTATGTCAAACTTATTTCTGTATCTTAAGATAGTCAATAATATTCACATTACATTAAGAGAGAGAGAGAGAAAATACCAACTGTTACTTCAGGTAAGCCAACTTCCTGTCTCCTTTTTCCTATCTAAATGTGTTTATATATATATAAAGAATAGGAAAATGTGTAAAGGTAATATTAAATAATATATTTACATAGGACAGAGAGAGAGTGAAATTGACTCACCTGAAGAAAAAAAAAAACAGTTGATCTAGTTAGGCGGAGGAAAGAGAATATTCCTGAGCCCCCTCGTCAGGAGAGAAGGTCCATAACATGTGCTGGAAATGTGTATAATTAATTTTTCATTAATTACAGTGCTGTCAGTTTACATTTTAGGATAAAGAATAATATTACTGCCAAGATAATCTATTTAAGTTGTGGCAAAGTGTGTAGTCATTAATATTGTGAATACCAGTTATAAATACATAATATTAAAAAAATTTGTGTTTTCAGTATCACTTTAATCATTTAAATTTCCTTGACTCAAACATAGAATATAGTTAATAATGAAAGTATATTTTTAAGAAATTATATGTTGGAGAAGTTATAATTAATTACTATGTTCTACTTTGTTAGTTCCATACACCTGACTTTATATTTGGTATCCTATTTTTCTTGTTGCAGACATAAATGAATGTGAAAATACTCATACGTGTGCTCATTATTGCACTGATCTAAAAGTTGGGTTTACTTGCTCATGTCACCCAGGCTATAAAGTAAATCCAAAGGATTGGCGCCTTTGCTCCGATATTGATGAATGTCAAACACATCCTTGCAGTCAAATATGTCGCAATACTTTAGGATCATATATATGCTCTTGTGCTGATGGATATGTATTAAAGAGTGACAAACATTCTTGCAAATCAAATTCTAGTAAGTTTAAATCTTTTATTACACCATAGATAAAAAATTACTAAATTTGAAACCTTTTTTTATTTTCCATAGATAGCTGATATTTTTAGTACATAATCATATTCAATTGAACCTGCCAAGACCACTCACTCTGACACTCTCTCCTTTTGATTGCAACTATTTCTCTAAATATATATATATATATCAATGGATTCTCCTAATATTGTATTTATTCCTTAATGGAAGCTCCAAATACTTCATTCCCTCTACTCTATCCATTCCTCCACTAAAAACTATTAATTGTCCACAATAAGACTGTCTATATTTGCCTGGTCAGGAACTTGACCCGGTGGCCGAGATGGTTAAGGCGTCTGTGTACTAAGCAGAATACGTGGGTTCAAGTCCCGCCTGGGTTAAATATTTTCAGTCTTTCCTTCTTCTTCCAACCTTCTCTCTGCTTTGAATATATGCTTTTCTAAGTGCGTAATTCTTCGCCCGAGCATATGAATTCACATAAAGCGCAATCCTATTTCTCCTATTTATTTCTATCCTTCCTCACTATCCAAGTTTGAATGTGAATTAGTTCCTTAATGGATTCTCCTAATATTGTATTTATTCCTTAATGGAAGCTGCAAATACTTCATTCCCTCTACTCTATCCATTCCTCCACTAAAAACTATTAATTGTCCACAATAAGACTGTCTATATTTGCCTGGTCAGGAACTTGACCCGGTGGCCGAGATGGTTAAGGCGTCTGTGTACTAAGCAGAATACGTGGGTTCAAGTCTCGCCTGGGTCAAATATTTGCAGTCTCTCCTTCTTCTTCCAACCTTCTCTCTGCTTTGAACATATGCTTTTCTAAGTGCGTAATTCTTCGCCCGAGCATATGAATTCACATAAAGCGCAATCCTCCTATTTCTCCTATTTATTTCTATCCTTCCTCACTATCCAAGTTTGAATGTATATATATATATATATATATATTGGTATGGAAAGGGTAGAGAGATAGGTTGTGGCTTACCTGAAAGTGAAGTGCGGTGTCGCCATGAGGAACTGAAGGTTGTTCTTCAAATTTTCGGAGGCTCTCAGCCTCCTTCTTCAGGAAGGAGTGTTACACCATTCCGTGCACTGACCGGCTGCGGACTGCTGAGTCAGGCTGACAGCCTCCGAAAATTTGAAGAAAAATCTTCAGTTCCTCATGGCAACACCGCACTTCACTTTCAGGTAAGCCACAACCTATCTCTCTATCCTTTCCATACCAATATATATATATTACAATATACCATCGAAGACAGGTCAAATTCTCATACTCATACAGATAGAGCTTCTGTATGTTAAAAATGTTTGTAGTTGTTATAGTTTTGCTGACTGATGCTGACTAATTCTGTCTCAAACTCCAACCACGATGCATTCAGCACGCTGGCTCCACTCTGACTGACTCTGACTATGCTACACGTTCGATGCCCACAGCATCTCTCTCTTACGCTGACTGTCTCTCGTTCCTCTCCCACGCTAACTGTCGATGTTCACAGAACCCCTCTCCTACGCTGACTGTCCAACAATAGGTTATTTCCCCTATATATACCACTAGCCTCCTTGTTTTTCTCTTGATGCAAAATTCCGTCGCAACGGCGCGGTGACAGAATCCCATTACCGAAATTTACGTCCTTGCCGCTGGAGTCCTTTCGCCGGCTGCTATCTTTTGTCCAAAACCCGACAATCGCGACAGGTTGAATTTGTCTTTGGACCTCTCCCCTCACAAGTGCGCGATACTAATTTCTCCAGATCCTAAGTCAACAAGTGTCTGGACCCTTACACCCACTGACTCTCCTTGCAGCTGCAGTTATTTCGCCCCCGCAATTACTCAGGACTCGTCGGCCTCACCCGACTCACACAATATCCTTTCTTACAAGTCCCAAGCAAATACGCCACTTGTCAGGTCATTCATCAGAGACAATAGCCTGCTCTAACATAACCACTTTGGGACCAGCTGCTCGCCCACGTTCTGCGTTACGAATTCGCCACGCCGCTCCCCAAATCAATAAGTTACTGGACCCGCAATAACTCTTTAGACCTAATTGCTGCACCGTCACACTGTCCCTACAAACTACTGCTTCCTCTCTGCCGCCCACCAGCACTCATCCTAGATAAATGTCTTACCGCTCCGTCTTGTCACCTCGTGACAGGACCCGCAATTACTTTTCCCTTGCATTCTCTTTACGAAATGTGCACTGTTTTAAACCAATGCATTACATTACATGCATTACAATATATATATATATATATATATATATATATATATATATATATATATATATATATATATATATATAATTGCAATATTGGTATGGAAAGGAAAGAGAGATAGGTTGTGGCTTACCTGAAAGTAAAGTGTGGTATCGCCAGCAGGAACTGAAGGTTGTTCTTCAAATTTTCGGAGGCTCTCAGCATCCTTCTTCTTACACCATTCCATGCACTGGCCGGCTGTGGACTGCAATTTGAAGAACAACCTTCAGTTCCTTATGGCGACACTGCACTTCGCTTTCAGGTAAGCCACAACCTATATCTCTATCCTTTTCATACCAATATATATCAGTGTGTGTGTAGCAAATCACTCAATAGAGAGAAACTGATTTGCCTTAAATTGAAAAACTGGGAACGAGTAACATGACAAATTTTCGAGGGTCTGAGCCCCCTTCTTCAGGACAGTAGGCCTGAAATAAAATCTCCAGTGAAATTTCCTAACTTAGCCTAAATTTTGGATTTATATATTATTTGGTCATTCACAGGTCTTCTTAAACTCCACACAACAAAGCCCATCACAAAAAGTCAAAAAACATTCAGGTCCCCTAATTCATTCTGGTCAGAAAACTGCAGTTATCTACTCTAAACAAAACATTTCCTCCTCTGAATCTTCAGTCAGATGTCAAGGCCTCTACAGCAGCCTCTACAGAATAGACTGAATTGAGTATGATCATTCTTTTAAAGAGTGATCGGCTTCTACTAGTTTTTTTTCTGTTCAAAACATCTGAGTCTTTCTTCTTCTGAGACAATGGAGAACCTAAACAACAATTCTCTTTATAATACTTTATTTTGTGAAAATTTTTATCTTTATATATTCATGCTCCTGGTCTAAAAATATCTTGCAGGTATGGAGCCGAAACTGATATTCTCTAATCGTTACTACATAAGGCAGATGAATTTATTTGGGCAGTCTAATATTCTTGCTCATAACTTAACAAATGCAGTTGCACTTGATTTTCATTGGGAAACTCAATGTATTTATTGGAGTGATGTGACACTTTTGGGATCCAGTATAAGTAGAATGTGTCCAAGTAACAATGGTTCACATGAGGTAGGTTTGTCTTTAAGAGTACCATAATATAGTTTAAATTCACTTTATATTTTCCTAACTTCAATATGAAACTCCATTAAATTGAATTTTCTAATTGTCATTATAAACTTCCATAAAAAATTAATATGTAATATGCTTATTTTTTGTAAAGAAAACTTATCAGAAATTGGCATAATCTTCAAATTTACTTTTCAATTGCATGTTATTTATGCATTCATACACATGGTCTGATTTGATTAAGTATGCACTGTAATAATACCAGTCAATCAGTTAAGTGAATTTAAATAGCATGTATTCTATTTTTATATGTATGTATTACATGTAACACTTAAGGAAAATGTGATGAGGTGAAATTAAATAACATATTTTGATAAAAAAGAGATGATGTCCGACTCCCCGGAAATCAACAGTTGGTACTGTCAGGCTGTGCAGAAATAAAAATCAAATTTTTTAGGACCTGAACCCTCTTCATCAGGATAGTAGGTCAGATCTGTGTGCCACCCAGGCATATATATCAAATAACAAAATCATATAAGGAAGTGTGACAAGGTTGAATTGATTAACTTATTTGGATAGAAAAGAGGGACAGAGAGCAGTTGACTTACCTTAAATCAACAGCTGGGAGAAAATAAAATTTCAAGGACTTAAGCTCCTCATCAAGACCTCAAAAAATTCTTAAAGCTGTGTTTAGTAGCATTTTTAAAGTGTAAGGTATATTCATTGATATGATATTACCAAAAATTATTGGTATGGAAGGAAAGACAGATTTAAGTACAGTATAGCCACAGCAACCGAAGGAAGTTCTTCAACTTTTCGGAGGCTTTCAGCCTCCTCCTTCAGGAAAGAGTTTTACACAGTTCCATACACCAGCGGCAGTGGACTGTGGAGTTTTGACTGCTGCACAGTTGGTAGCCCATAAACAATAAACACCCCACCAGGACACTAACTCCCTCTCTCAATGGAAGCTTGTGGCATAGGAAAGGTTCTGATTGCGATCATTCATACATAGCATTTTATTTATACATACAAACATGCACATAAATACACACATGTATACACCTACATACAAACGCACATATGTATGAATATACTTTCACACATGCATACTAACATAGGCTCATGCAAGTAGGGGTGTCAGGTTGGAAGTGCACTATTTAAAGGATGTTGAGTACAGGACTTTACCTGGACTGTAAGACAAGTTGGAAGGAGAGCTCCTAAAGATTGAGATAAAGAGGGTTCAGGTCCTAAAAAATTTGATTTTTATTTTTGCACAGCCCGACTGGATCAATTGTTGATTTCAGGTGAGTCAGCTACCCTGTCTCTCTTTTATCAAAATGTGTTATTTAATTTGACCTTGTCACATCTGAGATATATTTAGAAGACTATACTCCAACAAAAGGCTAGAATGTCAATTTATGATCTGGACTATACATGTATTAATATTGAAGCTTACAGACCACATAAAACTGGGAATCAAATTATAGGCCACAACTGACATCTCACTTTTGATTGGTGTAATGTAAAAAATTTTGATGATAATACAAATATTATTCCAGATTACGGAGCGAGTTGTTACATGATCAAATGAATTGACCATTGACATTAAAACTTATACAAATAATTTAAGTAGTATTTATGATACATTGTTCTTGTAATCTATTTATTGTATTAAAATATTTTGACCCCATTGTTATTTTAAACTCAACAATACGCTTAAAAATTCTCTAAAAATAATAGTCATTTCGAATGAAACG
The DNA here is from genome assembly GCA_037074705.1 of Zhengitettix transpicula. NCBI lineage: Eukaryota > Metazoa > Arthropoda > Insecta > Orthoptera > Tetrigidae > Zhengitettix > Zhengitettix transpicula. The sequence goes on along the minus strand of CM073593.1, from coordinate 27,652,883 downwards.
TTTGTTCAAATCGCACCTTTGAAATTCATATTCACTAATTTTCATGTGAGTAATGTTATATGTATTTCTCTCCTGCATAATTGTATTTTAAATGTTCATATTTGTAAAAGTTTTGTTTTGTTTTCTTTTTAGATTACAAATTTATATTTTGATTAAAACTTTTACTCTAGAAGTTTTGGGACAAAATATAGGGTTTTTATAATGATTTAAATTGCTGTTAATAAATCACTGACTAGTTGGATGATGTTATTTCATTTAATAAAAAATTTTAAATTCTACATTTAATTTATTATGCTAATTATTTTCAGGTACTTCATTCTGCAACTTTGCGAAATGCTGATGGATTAGCTGTTGACTGGGTTGCTAACAATCTTTATTGGTGTGATAAAGGATCAGACACAATTGAAGTGTCTAAATTAGATAGCCGCTTTCGCAAGGTTCTTATATCATCTGGTTTACAAGAACCAAGAGCTATAGCCCTTGATCCTCGACAAGGGTAAATTTTTTATTTGTGTTACATTTTTTGCAAATTTTAGTTGAGTGATTTATGTATTAGTTTAAGTTTTGTTGGTACAAATATCATGTTTTCACCCGTACATATAACCACTGTTTCGTATAATCATTTAGAAATTCATCTACCTTATAAAAATGTTAATCATTGAAAGCATCTTACTACCTTACATTTTATGTATTTATCCTTTGCTTGTCTCTCAGGTTCTCCAAACTTTTCCCAATGGATCTCCTCAACAGTCTAACCTCCATCTCCCTCTCTGATCTCCATCTCCATCTCTCGTTCCTTTCTAATCCCTCTTCACATTCCCATCTCTTTCCCCTGAATAAATTTTAAAGTGGAGTTTATTATCATGATTTTATCAACTTTTAATGTAATGTACACATTGGAAATTCAGTTTGTTTCAACCACATTTACTCATTTTGCAGTTATCTTTATTGGACTGATTGGGGTGATTCACCTCATATTGGCAAGGCTGGAATGGATGGATCTAATGTTCATATCTTAATAAATGATTCCCTTGGTTGGCCTAATGCTATCACAATTTCCTTTGAAACCAATGAAATCTTTTGGGCTGATGCTAGAGAAGATTACATAGCTGTTGCAGACCTTGAAGGACATAACAGAAAAATTGTAATTGGGCGTGGTAAGTCTTCAAACTCAGTAGTAACTTTTTCTTCTCAATGTAGTCATTGTACAGGTCTTATAATAAATTCTTCCATTGAATAATTAAAGGTAGCACAGCATGAATGAGGCCAATGACAGATTTCTTGTCATAAATGTTTTCAGTGTTGCTTTTATAAATCAATATTACAATAAAGTATCTCTTCAAATCTAACTGATTGCTCATGTTTGTCTGAGATTTTGTCCAAATATTATATTATACTGGAAATGCAATTAATTCAACAGTTATCTCTTGGTCATTTCAAAGATTTTATAATTAACTTGTTCTGACCTCACCACATACTGGTGGTGGCCAAACATGTGATTTAACAGGCATTGAGAGTGTCACAGTTCACAAAGAGACAAAAAAATAATGGATTCTATACTACTATAAGTCATTTTATATAATATTTCTCTGCTCCTCCATCCCCCAACCCAACCACTATACCAAGAGAGGATGAACTCCAACTGAACTGCTGAACTGACACAATCAATGTCGGTATTGTATTTGAATACTACCATTACCATGGATTCAACATAAACCTCTTTCATCCTGGGTGCTTGCCCCATGCCCTTAATGGTTAAAATGATTCTTAGGCCTTCATTAGTCACATACTTGATGCGGATGTTAGTAGTCACTTGGTGATGCATAACATCCTCCATCAGTTTTTTCCAATATCACAAAAAAGTGTCATACTTTATTACATTAAATAATTATATTTATTATTAATAATCCATTAAAAACTGTACAGATTTATCCAGAATTTCAAGATCCTTAAAAGATATAAGCTTTTTAAGAGGCAGAATAACAAGATTGGAGTGGTACCTATCTCATTTATCAGTGGAAAAATGAAGCCAGAATTGCAATTTCTTAAGTTCTTCATATCTCCAAGAATTGTGGAATATGTAGCTTTGTAGCAATTTACCAGTAAATTCAAGATTTATGAAAATTTGGAAGTTCAGTAGCTATGTTAGAACAGATTTGTTTGTAGAAGGTTTTAAGTGTTTTTCATCATTTAGTCTAGATCTATATATGACGGTAGAATTACAATAAGATACAATGATCATAGTAGAACATGGTTTAACTGTCACCTGAATATATTTTATGTTTGTAATAATATTGTCCAGACCACTTTTGCTTGTTGGTCATGTTGGTATTCTGCAATGAAGGTGAATATATCCAGGAATCAGGAAAAATGTGGGTTGTAACATTCTGTTACGTCAATATTGAGGTCTCCATTAATCAAAACCTTTTTGTTGACATTTTATTTAGTGAGTAAATCCAGTTTTTCCTTGATATCATGCAAGAGACTTATTGGTCACACTAAGAAGGCATAAGGTTGATGCATAGTCTTTGAATTAACACACTACATACCTCAAAAATAGAACAGTTTATTTTACACACAGACTCTAGTTCTTTGTTTATGCCTGTTCCAAATATTCTTTTTTGACCTTGTGTTTGAGACTACATCACTCACAGATTGAGGTTTATTTTCACAGGCTAGATCTTTCCTGCTTCCATGCTCATCTGGTTTTGACTACTTCAGGTCTTTCTCTTCACTTTCATGTGAGATTAAATTTTTGTTTGAGTGGTTCACCATTGTAGACATTATTATTGTTAGTATGAATTTGATTTTTGTCGTTATTAAAAAGCATTACACACAAATTTTTTACTCCACTTATATTCATGTATGCTAATTATTTTTTCTCTAGAAAAATATTGGTTTTACTTCATATTCACAACACAATTAATGAATGTCAGTTCTGGAGACTGGTTATATTAGCACTATATTATATTTTAAAAAATTTAAAATTATTTGTGAATAGTAAAAGATGAGTTATTAAGGTTTACTTTTTTAATATATGAAAAAATAATATACCAATAACATATCAATTGTGGAACTCCAGACAGTTAATGAATTTTATTACAAATTAAATATTAATTTTAAAAAAACCTTTCTGCAATTTTTCTAATAATGTTTTTGTTATTATTACTATTCTTTAGGTCCTAATTCTGATACCCATATACATCATATTTTTGCCCTTACCATATTTGAAGATTATTTATATTGGACTGATTGGGAAACAAACACAGTGGAGCGATGTAATAAGTACTCTGGAAATGATACTAAGACATTAACTAAAACTATTCACAGACCAATGGATATCCATGTATTTCACCCTTTTCGGCAGCAACCATGTAAGCCATTATCCATTAGAAAATATTATCATAATTAATATGAAATTGAACTTTTAATAATAATCCTTATTCATTGTCATCAAATGTAGCAATTTGATAGGTAAGTTTAATACTACTATTTGTAAGTAATGAATTTGCTTTTTATATCTGTTGTTTATATATATTGATATGGAAAGGAAATAGAGATAGGTTGTGGCTTACCTAAAAGTGAAGTGCAGTGTTGCCATAAGGAAATGAAGGTTGTTCTTCAAATTTTCGGAGGCTCTCAGCCTCCTTCTTTAGGATGTAGTGTTACACCATTCCATGCACCAGCTGTCTGCAGACTGCAATTTGAAGAACAACCTTCAGTTCCTTATGGCTCTTTCCTATCCATAACAAACATAGCATTTTCGGAGGCTCTCAGCCTCCTTCTTCAGGAAGGAGTGTTACACCATTCCATGTACCGGCTGGCTGCGGAGGTTTGACCGCGACACGACTGGTAGCCCATAAACAATTAATAGCCCACCAGGCCACTAACTATCTCTCTCAAGGGAAGGTCATGGCATAGGAAAGGTTCAGATAGTGATCACGCCATGAACTACCAAAACCTCTTCCACCTGATACCCTTTTTGTCAAGAATGATCACTATCCAAACTCCATATGAATTCACATAAAGTGTAATCCACCTATTTCTCCTATTTATTTCTATCCTTCCTCACTATCCAAGTTTGAATGTGACTTAGTCACCAAATTAGTTCTAATTCCTTAATGGATTCTCCTAATATTGTATTTATTCCTTAAAGGAAACTCCTAATACTTCATTCCCTCTACTCTATCCATTCCTCCACTAAAACTACCAATTGTCCACAATAAGACTGTCTATATTTGCCTGGTCAGGAACTTGAGCTGGTGGCCGAGATGGTTAAGGCGTCTGTGTACTGAGCAGAATAAGTGGGTTCAAATCCTGCCTGGGTCAAATATTTTCAGTCTTTCCTTCTTCTTCCATCCTTCTCTCTGCTTTGAACATATGCTTTTCTATGTGCGTAATTCTTCGCCTGAGCATATGAATTCACATAAAGCGTAATCCTCCTATTTCTCCTATTTATTTCTATCCTTCCTCACTATCCAAGTTTGTATGTGACTTTGTCACCAAATTAGTTCCAATTCCTTAATGGATTCTCCTGATATTGTATATATATATATATATATATATATCTTCTAATAAATAAAATTGCCTGTCTGTGTGTATGTTCTGCAAACCCCCAGGAGCAAGGTTGGAAATTTTTCAAACATGCCTATATTTGAGTTGGATAAACATTTTTCATAGTGAAAGAGATCTACCAATGTTATTTGTGAATAATTTCAGCCCCTTACACCATGGGAAGTTAGCACTCTTAGGGGTGGAGGTAGAGGGGTGTTCAAAGAAAATATCATGAATACATCCAAGATTGGAGTTAAATCCAGGGTTATAGATGTCACTGAGTTTAATTATGACATTCAACTTGCCATTAAACCCCAGGGGCAGGGGTACAAGCACCTTTAAAAGTGGGAGTCGAGTGGCATTACATAAAATAAAGAAAACGAGACGAATCTGGTGTTATGGATAACGCTGAGTTAAATTATGCCATTCAACTTGCTGTTTAAATCCCACCATGTTCAGGAATGTAAATTTTCAAACATATAAAACAGTCAATATTTGTGTGGTATAAATATTTTTCGGGGTCAATGACGCTGATAGTATTTCTACGATGTTGTTTGTGTATAAGTTCAACCCCTTGCGGCATGGGAGGGTAGCTTGCTTATGGGTGGGGGTGGAGGGGCGTTACATAAAAATAATGCAAAAACAACTGAGATTCGAGTCAAATTTTATGGATGTGTCCGAGTTTAATTGTGACATTAACCCTCAGTAGCGGAGCTGGAGATTTTCAAACATGTTTATACCACTAATATGTTCACTGAAAAAGTGAATCCATAGTTGGTCCAGTCTGGCTTAGGTAATCTTCCAAATTTTAAAGGGCCAAAAAAATCATTTGTCTGGAAGGAAGATCTGAACTCTGCAGTCCAGGCACTAATTCCAAATATATATATATATATATATATATATATATATATATATATATATATATATATATATATATATATATATATATAAATGTATTCCATATTGGTGGAGATGTGATACTCAGGTATGAATAACTTCTTCCTGTCCTGAATAAATAAAAAAATAAATATATATATATATATATATATATATAAAATTGGTATGGAAGGGGAGAAAAGAGAGAAAGGTGGTGGCTTATCTGAAATTTATGCTTGGCGTCACCATTCAGGACAGGAATAAGTTACTGAAACTTTTATGGGCATTGGCATTATTTCTAACAAAACACTGCTATCTATAGTTTCACAAGTATTACTCCACAAGCCAAAAACTCTTTTCTGGAGCTATTCATCACATTAAATATTGGTTACAGTTATATGAAGGAAACTGGTTTAAATGAGCTCAACTCAATATTATCTTGGGAGTCCGATTCAGCAGCAGTTAGTTGCAGTTATTAGAAATCAATAACCATCTGCTCTATTTTGGAATCATCACCTTACATTACATCATAGCAGAACCCTATATTTGATATAATTAATCATTATCATAAACCCTTCAAGATAAAAAAGTGATGTAGATGTATTGCACTTACAATTCTGGTGATTGACATATTAAGTAACATTTATGTAAGCACATATTGATGAGAAGTTTTTATTCTGTCTTTCAGTAACAGAATATAGAGTATCTTTCATTTTTAATTTGCATTTGCTTGTTGTTATGCAGTCTATATCATACTATTTGCAAGATTTCACAACCTTTTTCTTATTCTTATTAGTATATTTGCACACATTCCAATTGAATAAACAAAGATAATTTTTTTAAAATTTTATAGTGGCAGTTAACCCATGTGCTAATAATGGTGGATGCACTACTTTATGTCTCCTCACTCCAAATGGAGGGCACCGGTGTGCTTGCCCAGAAAATTTCAAACTTGCCAAAGATGGTGTGAGTTGTGAAGCAAATTGTACCACCGCACAGTTTGTTTGTGAATCAACATATAAATGTATTCCATATTGGTGGAGATGTGATACTCAGGTATGAATTATTTAACATTGTACTGTGCTGTAATATTTTTACTCTGGAAAACAAAGATTATTGTGTTGGCAGGCCTTTTAAATGTGTTTAATACCTTTGCTATGAGACATTAGTTATATTTGATCACAACAGATTGTTGCTAGTATAAATTGTTATCTAATGTAATCATGTCGCTGAAATAAAAATAATACCAAATACTACATGGTGGCAGCAGTAATTGGACCTTGATAGCATTAATTGAACTTCAGTAACACTAATTAGAGCTTGGTAGCTGTAATTGTTGTAATGGACCCAATTCATCATTTTCTGTGTGAACCTGGCCCATTTGATTTTTCGAAAGCACTAGAATGCGGCCAATGGAAAAACAGATTTGAAAGATTTCAAATCACAACAGAATTGGACAATAAACCTGGACCAAATCAAGTTAACTTGTTATTATATATCATGTGTTTTCAAGCAGATGAGCTGTTTACAGCATTTGGATTGTGGGATGCTGATAAGCAGTACTATAATAAGGTGATAGCTACATTCGACAAACAATTCAACATGAAATGAAACCGTACATACAAATGCGCGTTGTTTAATCAAAGCTTCCAGCAAGAAAGTGAAACTGTTGAAGAATTTGTTGCAAGTTTGTGTACATTAGCGGAACATTGTGAGTTTGGTGCCCTGAAAGATGAATTTATCTGTGATAGCATAGTTGTGGGCATTAAGGACCAAGAGCTTTCAAAGAGGTTTCAACTGATCGATCCTCTAATGCTGGACAAGGCAGTCATAATGGCGAAGCAAAATGCCCAAATGCAGACTCAACAAACTAGGTAAACAAAGGTAAGCCACAAATGGATGCGATTGTAAACAAAAATTAAATCATCTGCAAAAAAACTACCAGATCCATATTGTGCACATCTTAAACCGGAAAATAAACATATATCCGAAGTTAAACCCCAAATGATATATTTTGCTAAACTAAACATTGATGAAAGCTGCTGGAATTATAGTTGAGCTAAACATTCCAAAAACCAATGCCCAACAGTAAAATCTGTCGTTCAAGTAAACATTATGCCAAGTATTGCAAAAAGAAAAATATACGGAGTAGTATTAGATGAGTTTGAACAGTGAATATGGAAGATAAAGCTTTTATAAGGGCCATTGATTTGGAGAAATCAAATAAATAACGCTGGGCCGCTTCTGTGAATATTGGTATTTCAAAAATTACACTATATGCAGATACCCAAGCTGATGAGTTGGTAATCTCTGAAAAAAATTACCGGAAATTTTTAATTTGCTCTAAACTGAGACAGCCTGCACATTATATGAGCCTGATAATAAGAAACTTACTCATGTAATCGGTTGTTTTGGGGAAACATTAGCAGAAATTTTTGTTGTACGTAGCACTGAGAGGGCTTTATTAGCAGGAAAAGTAAGTGAGGATCTTGGCATTGTTAAACGTACTGATGTCGATGTTGTGGCAGAGAAGAAAATGAAAATTTCTTTTGAGCCAGTTAAAAAGTTCCCAAGCCTTTTTCAAGGTCTGGATCATGTTAAGATTTCCTACACTATTAGGCTGCGAGATGATGCAACTCCATTTGTGCTCACAACCCCAAGACGTGTCACAACATCAATGTTGGAGAAGATTTAGATAACATGCTGTTGTTAGGAGTAATGGGAACACATTGAAGAGTCTGCAGATTGCTGTGCTGGTATAGTCACAGTGCCTAAACCAAATGGTGATATCCACATGTACGTAGATTATACGAAATTAAACAAGTTTGTTAAACAGGTAGTACACCAAATACCAGTGACTGAAAATGTATTAGGACGGCTTGGGAAAGCAAAGTATTTACCAATCTTGATGCGAATAGCGGGTTTTGGTAATTTGATCTTGGTAAATTATCACAACTGTTAACAACTTTCATTACCCCATTTGGACACTATAATTCAAACCTTTACCTTTTGGTATATCAGTGGCACCTGAGTTCTTTCAGAAGCAAATTTGTCAGCTTTTAATAGGTGCAGAAGGCACTCAGATTAACAGTGATGGTATACAGAAACCGTTGTGAATGTGATAAGCGACTACTAGTTGTCTTGGAGTGTCTAGCCAAATCTGGAGTCATGTTGAATCTAGAAAAATGTACTTTCTGTGTGACTAGAGTCAAATATGTAGGTCATATTATTGAAGAAAAATGGATTCAGATAGACAAAGAACGAATTAAAGCAATAAAAGAAATGGGTGCTCCAGAAAAAACTTCAGCAGTTAGAAGTCTAATGGGAAGCGTTAATTCTTTAACATGTTTCATTCCCCACTTAGCACGTAAGTAAAAACCGCTTAATGATAAAAAAATCAGTATAGTTGGGGCTCAGAACAGGATAAGCCTTTTAACGCCATCAAGCTAGAATAAATAAAGAGTCCAACTTTAGCCTGGTTTGATCCAACTCGAGAACTATAATTACTGCCGATTCTTCATCGTATGCCGTTGGAGTAGTATTTAAGCAGAAAGGACAGGATAATGTTTATTATCCTATTGCTTATGCATCAAAAACCTTAATTAAGGCTCTGTGCACAAATTGAGAAAGAGGGATGTGCACTCAAATGGGCTTGTGAGAGATTTCAAAATTTTATAATGGAAATAGATATTATTCTTGAGGCTGACCATAAACCGTTAGTCCCTTTGTTTTCAACTAACCCACTGGATGAATTAATTCCAAAACTTCAGTGAATGAGATTACGCTTGATGCAGTATCGGTTTTTACTTTGCCACATTACAGGAAAAGAACTGAGAATGGTAGACATTCTTTGAGATGTGTTTCACCTTTAACCAGGAAAGTAGAGGTGTTAGAGAAATAAGTTGAGGCATATCTCAGAGTCATTATTGATGGTTTACCCGCTACAGATGCTAGACTTAAACAAATTGATGTAGTTCAGCGAAATGATTCGATGTGCTGTCAACTATAGTTATAATTATAGTAAGCAAAGATGGCTAGCACAAAAGGATTTCCTCTGCAGTTTCAGATTAGTGGCAGTACCATTCTGAAATTGCTGTTGCGAATGGTCTGCTCATGAAAGTTGCAAGAATTATTATTCCAAAATCATTACGAGAAAACATTTTAAATACGGTTCATGAGCAGCATCTTGGCACCGCCAAGTGCAGGGCAATGACAGGAGAATCTGTTATCCAAAGAAATAGACAGAAACATGATTATGATTGTCATCATGGTGCACATCACTTGAGAGTACTACAACCTGGAGAAGATGTTTGGATTATGGATAAGTGGACCACGGACACAATCATCGAAAAACATTGAAGTCTTCGTTCATACGTTATTAGTACACCAAAAGGACAGATCTGGAGAATAACTACAATGACTTGGTTTTACTTGTTGTCACTATGGTGGATTTAATCCTAGTCAGGGCATCGATTATTATTAGACCTGTACAATTGATGCTTATTGTCTTGCACAATTACTTGTATTGTTAACATTGTATGAAAGCAAAATGCTTGAAGTAGAAAAGAATACATTTTAATTGTGTTGATTTTTTAAAATTTAAGTTGGAACTATAGCCAGACTATATTCTTATTTTCTATCTGAAACATGCAAAAGAAGATTGAAGAACCATGCTTAAAAGTTTTGAAATTATTATAGTTTCATAAACTACGAATTAGATACTTTGTTAGAAATGAAATAATTAACTAATTTCTGGAATAAACTATCTACTTAAGGTTGTTTTGGGTGTACAGTTAAATAATTTAATTTTTAATATGTTCAGATTATTATTATCATTTGCTTAATACCTTAATTTTAGTTTTATCGTTTACCTAGATTGTAGCTAAACCTGTACAAGGCATGTTTTTGCTAATAGCATGAAAAGAGATTTGTGGTGTGTTAAGCATAATTCCATCTCTGATTTTTATCTTTATTTATGTTTAAAATGGTTTATTCAGGATTTTTCTAATTCATCTTGAGCTAAACAAATACAAAACAGTTACTTGTAATTTTTTACAGAAATTTCAAAGCCCTACCTAAAAAATTATTTTTAGTCTATTTATGTGGCTTGTTTATTTCAAATTAGGATGATTGTGGAGATGGAACCGATGAACCTAAAGGATGCCCAAAATTTTTATGCTTACCAGGCCAATTTCAGTGTAATAATTATAACTGTACTCACCCATCAAATCTATGTAATCAAATTGACGACTGTGGTGACAATTCAGATGAACAAGATTGTGATAAGGTGAGTAGAAATAAATGTAAATAAATCATATTTTTTAAGATTTTGTCTGTCAAGGCTTCGCAGCTCCAACATTTAAATATATATAATTGTGATAATGGTATGGAAAGGGAAGAGAGATAGCTTTCTGCTTACCTCAAATTAGAGCACACTGTAGCCACATGGAACCAGAGGAAGTTCTACAAATTTTTGGAAGCTCTGAGCCTCTTTCTTCAGAAAGATGTGCTACACCATTCCATGCACCAGCCGGCTGCAAAACTCCACAGCCGGCCAGTGCACGGAATGGTGTAATACTCCATGAATTCATTAATTCATGTCCAGTTGGCACACAGTTCAGATCTTCATTCCTGACAAAGGGGGCTAAGGATCTCAAAAATTTGAACTTCCACCTGTGCCAGACTAACCCACTGTTGATTTCAGGTAAGGCAGCATCGATCTCTCTCTTTCCTATCCAAATGTGATATATATATAATATTACTACTCTATCCATTCTTCCTCTAAATAACTATTTGTCCATAATAAGACTGTCTACATTTGTCTGGTCAGGAACTTGACCTGGTGGCCGAGATTGCTAGGGTGTCTGTGTAATGAGCAGATCATGCAGTATTCAAGTCCTGCCTAGGTCAAATATTTTCAGTCTTTCCTTCTGCTTCCTTCTCCCTGCTTTGAACATATTCTTTTCTTTTTGCGTGATTCTATGCCTGAGCATATGAATTCACATAAAGTGTAATCCTATTTATTTCTATCCTTCCTCACTATCCAAGATCGAATGTGGCTTCGTCACCAAAGTAGTTCCTAACATTGTGTGTGTGTGTGTGTCTATATATATAAATCACAGAATAGTGTAACTCTACTTCCTGAAGAAGGAGGCTGAGACCCTCCGAAAATTTGAAGAACAACCTTCAGTTCCCTATGACTACACTGCACTTCACTTTCAGGTAAGCCACAAACTATCTCTCTTTCCTTTCCAAACCAATATCACAATTATTTTTTAATTATATTTTATATATACATATAAATTTATAAGCGTATTCTCACCTTTCTCCTATTTATTTCAATCCTTCCTCACTTTCAAAGATCCAATGTGACTTCATCACCAAATTTGTTCCTTCCTAGGATAGAAATAAATAGAAAAAATAGGAGGAATATGCTTTAGATGCATACAAATGCATTTGTGTAGAATCACACTCAAAGGAAAGCATCTGTTCAAAGCATGGAGTAGGAAGTAAGAAGAAGAAGGAAAGATGGAAAATATTTGACATAGGCAGGACTTGAACCTACATAATCTACTCAGTACGCATATGTGTTTCCCAGGCAATTATAGATAGTCTTATTATGGATAAGTGGTTGTTTAGCGGAGGAATGGATAGAGTAGAGTGAGTGAAGAATTAGGAGCATCCACTAAGGAATAATTACAATGTTAGGAACTTATTTGGTGACAAAGTCAAATAGGATGAGGTATAGATATTGTAGTATTCATAATATCTTGTAGTAAAAATGCTCCACATTTGAGGGGCAAAACCTACTATTTTATAAATTACATGCACTTAAATTTAATCAAAACCAATTACTATTATTTCTACTGCTATTTGAGTTCTTTCGATCAGGGTCGCCTATGGGCCTGCAATAGAATATAGGAATTTACAGAAATGAAAATGTGAAAACTATAGAACATTTTACAATGTTTATTATAGGAATGTAATGCTTAATTATTATCCACAACTAAAACTAAACAAATACTTTGACACGTCAAAAGTGGTTCTCAATTGACCCTCAACATATGCTTGTAACTTCGTAGTTTGTTAATGCTTGGAACAAACTTCGAAGATCTGAAAATTGATGGAATCAATCCAAATGAATCAGCTAGGTGGGAAGCAAAATGTAGCTCAACTCGTTTAGTTTTAAAGAACAAATCTCACAACCTTAAATTAAACACCCTTCTCCACTTTGCTACAGCAAGCAGTATTGCCAAGAGCCACCATAGGAAGTGTGGAGATAGGATTTGTTGGCAGAGCTATCATAGATATACGACATTTCACAGTATTACCATCTCCCGTGGCCTTTTACCAACCTTTGGCAAGTTTATCTAAACCTTCGAGTGAGATTCCTTGTACTAAATCCGCATGCAAAAACAGAGACCAAAAACCAATTATGCCCCTTGACGGAATGTCGGACTTAGTCTACTTGGCCCAAAACCTGAAACTCGACTGATCTTTCTCAGGCAAAATGTAAATAACACAAACTCAAATGAGACTGCCACTCGACTGAGACTACCACTCGACTAAGCTGACGCTCGACTTCCGACTGTTTTCTGTGTTTACTTCACAAGGCTTTTATGCATTTACCCCCATTTTGACCCAGGGTTAAATGTTCGTAAAAATTGGTCGGAATGGAAATACATCACCTGTATTGCCAAACTGAAGACAGAAAATCTTAAATAAAATAAATTCCTTAGTAATCTCTGCAATATATAATGTGAATCCTGTGTTAATTTTTCTAGAAGAAAAGAAATAAAGTTAGTATATTGCTTTTACTTTTGGATTTTAATTATTCTTAATTTTTAGTACACATGTTTGAGCACTCAATTCAGATGCAAGGGAAATGAAAGTGTGAGTGACTGGTGTATACCTCTTGATAAAAGATGTAATGAATCACCAGACTGCATGTATGGAGAAGATGAAGCAAATTGTCCACCTAGAACTTGCCCTTCAAATCAGGTATTAATTTGGGGTAAATTAATATTATAGAACTAAATCAGTAGGCCTATTAGTTTTAAATGAATTTATTTCCACAGTTTATGTGCAATAACAAGAAATGTATTCCATCTGTCTGGGAATGTGATGAAGATGATGATTGTGGAGACAAGTCTGATGAAACAGATCAGTGCAAATCTCGAAAGTGTCCAAGTGATCATTTCAAGTATGACTTAGTGGTAATGTGAATGATAAGATTCTTGATTTGTAAAAAAATTATATACAATTAAAAATACCATATTACAGGTGTAAGTCTGGTAGATGCATACCAAATGCCTGGCGTTGTGATGGAGATATGGATTGTTCATTGGGCGAAGATGAACCACCCACTTGCATGATGCAGTCTAATAAAAGCTGTGAACCCACTTACTTTCGATGTTCAAGTGGAGGGTAAGTAAAATGTATAATTTTGCATAAATATATCATGAACATTACTTACAAAAGATTTTGCTGGCACTAAAAAACTTAAGAAGGTGAAAATGTAAACAGACTTCCTAGACCAGTGAGCTGCTATAAATTCCTTTACATGAATAATAATGTTTTCTTGTAGTTATTGGAATACATCTGTAATTGTTCATGTTTTCATAATATTGAAAAAAGTACTAAATTAAATAGAAATATATTTCCAAATAATTTTAAATCATTGTAATATATTTTCCTACTATGCTCATACAACTGCATTTTTTCCTATTCATAGTTGCATACCAGGTCGATGGAGATGTGATTATGACAATGACTGTGGTGATGGATCGGATGAACTGAATTGCAAACCACGTAATTGCAGTGAGTCTGAGTTTCGTTGCACAGATGGTCGATGCATCATGGGAGCATATCGTTGTGATGGACAGTTTAACTGTGCTGATCACAGTGATGAAGTTAATTGCAATGCCACATGTGGTCCTAATGAGTTTCGGTGTTCAAGCCCCAATTATTGTATTTTTATGTAAGTAAAAATGAACTACAGAAAATTGTAAAAATGACATTAAATTAAACTTTTACTTAGTCACTATAATGTATTTATTTACGAAATATATTAACCAAATAGTTACTGAACTAATGAAATGAGACAGAAAATACTCTATGGTACTGGGAACCAGGTCAAGAATAAGCATTGCTGTCCTATATTAATTAAATAATTGAGACTTTAATAATCTTACTCACAAGTTTAATTTTCACTGTGTCCAAAAATTAGGCCATGTTAGAATGTGAATTGTAAATTTACCTAAATTATAGGCATATTTACAAAAGAGGTAGAAAAGACATACAGAACTGATGTTTTGAGGATAGCTCAGATGGTTGGAGGTGCTGTGCACTGTGCAGTGGTCCAGTGCTTATGTCAATAATTTTCTGTCATATTCAATTAATTCAATTTCCCAAAAACATTGAGCTGAGCTTTATGTCAGTATATGTTTTCAAAATTAATTAAGAAATTAGTATTTAAACAATTATTTATACCAAAAAAATGTTTTAAAAAGTTTGGCTTTAATTTACAAAAACAATCCAGATGGCTGCAGATCTCTTTCTCTAAAGCGATTTGCAGACTGAACAATGAAACTGGACATTTTAAAATTATGTTATATTTCATATAGTTAAATTATGAAGTGTTTGTGAATAAATTGTAATAAATTAAACATTGTAATCACTACATACTTTTCATTATTGTTTAAATTTAAAGGTTGTTTCATAGTCTGGGATATAGTATTTTTAATGGATTTCAATTTGTTTACATTTCTGCTGAATATTTGTGAGAAACTGAAATCAAGTATAGTTTTTGTATTATTTCATATAAATATCTGAGGTTAAAAATATAAAAACAGATTATCCAGTCACCTGACTGGATAAAGCTGACCTTCAGCAGAATTCTGTCATGTGAATTTATTTTCTTAACTAAAATTAGAACAAGTAACTCATACTATGGATCTTTCCCAGATTATATCAGAATAGCTAAATTAATAAAAAATTACTGACTATTTCAAATTGTCTTAAGTGTGAATTTGTGTTGATTTTATAGTGACTGGAAATGTGATGGGGATCCTGATTGCAGTGATGGCTCTGATGAAGTTAATTGCAATGCTCCATGTATTTCATCTCAGTTCACTTGTGAAAACAAACAATGTATCAGTTCAAATTGGCTTTGTGATGGAGATGATGATTGTGGAGATAACTCTGATGAGCCTAAAAATTTATGTGCTAATCTTGCATGCCCCCCGGGGCGCCACAGGTATGTTTCTAGCTTGTCCTGTGTGTGCTACTTACTACCTACATATTTCAAAATGTAACTATAAGTATAGAGATGTAACTTAAGTATAGAGAAATAAATCTATTGAAATTTTGGATAATAATTAAGGTAATACATGTATATTAAACAATACTTGTAGAGTATTCAGTTATTCTTGTGTATAAAAATAAAAAATGTAAATTATGAAAAAATGAAGAAAATGGTAGGATAAGAATTCAGTAAAAAAGATATTTCATTGAAAACTGAACATAATTCATAAAAATGTTTTTTCTCTCCTCAGGTGTAAGAATCATGTGTGCATTCATCCAATGAATTTATGTGATGGCTATGATAACTGTGGAGATAATTCTGATGAGGCAACTGAAGTGTGTAAGTTCAAGACGTATATATACCTAAAATACAGAGAATTATTTCCATATAAGAAAACACAAAACTCCCTGAAGTACTATGGCAATTTCTGAAGATGTTTCATTTTTAAATTATTGTTTTAACAATTTCATAAACATTAATAAGGTATTGATATGAACTGTCTTAATTTCCATCATTTCTTAAAGCATTTGTGTATTTTATTTTCTTAGGCAAGGTGTCAGCAGTGTGCAAAGAGAATGAATTTCATTGCAACAATAATTTGTGCATCAGCCAAAAGCTTGTATGTGATAAGAATAATAACTGTGGAGACAACTCAGATGAAGAAATTTGTCAGAACTCACCTTGTATCTTTGGTGCGTGTTCACAAGTCTGTACAGAAAAAAAATTTGGCAATTACAGCTGTCATTGTGCACCTGGTTTCACAATGACAATATCAGGTGTTGATACTACCCACCTTGATAAAAATCGAACATGTTTTGCACATGGTAAGATATTTTTTAATGGATTAATCAAATCAGATATGTAAAGTTATCAATTATAATTTGGAATAAGAATGCAATACTTAATATTCATATTCATAATATTTACATTTTTACATATGAAATAAGATCTGAATATCAGTACTATTTTTCACATTAATTGGTTTCATTCAAAGTTATTTTTAAAAATAATGTTTAATGCAGATTTTCAAGTGAATACTGCTGTCAATTTTAATAGCCAATGTATTAATCTGATCAATAATATTAATATGGATAGAAAACATTGTATTAACTTTTTTGATCTCTAAGGTCCAAATCCTGTACTACTAATTGCCAATGATGCAGAGTTAAGGATATTAAATGCAAACAAACCAAGTGAAGAGTGGAGTAATAATATAGGGGATAAACAATCTGGTGTTCATAAGTTGGAGTCTTTGGATGTTCTTTGGGACCCAAGAGAAACTACAGTATTTTGGTCAGACCATCAGCACCATACTATACAGAGTAAGCGCTTGGATTTGCCATCAAAAAGAGATAATTCTGGGCGCAGACGTAATCGTAGAGACCTCTTTCAGACTGTGGTGAGTTGAATTACATTTCATATTACAGGAAAATTTATGGGTTTGTATGAATGTATGTACACATTATATATTGTGGTGTGTGTTTATATATATATATATATATATTGTAACATGATTGTTGCGAGGTACGGTCGAGGGCCCTTGCACGGGGGGGGGGACTGCAGTGTGTATGCACGTGCAGCAGGAAAGGCGATGTTGTTTTAGGCGCCAGCCTAGGGGAGAAGCTTAGGGGTCAGTTCCAAGCTGGACTCGACAAAGGATGGACGTGCTACAACTAAAGACAAAGTTTTATAAACCACGCCTTGCAGATAATTTATGTCTCATGTTCGTTTAAATAAAAGTAATGAAATATTAAAAAGTTGTTTTGGTGATTTTCTCCCAAAAATTACCTGGTGCCCAAACATTATGAATAATCAACAAAAAATGCAAGGAGGGTAGCGGAGCGGCTACAATATATATATATATATATAATATTAGGAGAATCCATTAAGGAATTGGAACTAATTTGGTGACAATGTCACATTCAAACTTGGATAGTGAGGAAGGATAGAAATAAATAGGAGAAATAGGAGGATTCCGCTTTATGTGAATTCATATGCTCGGGCGAAGAATTACGCACATAGAAAAGCATATGTTTAGTCTTTCCTTCTTCTTCCATCCTTCTCTCTGCTTTGAACATATGCTTTTCTATGTGCGTAATTCTTCGCCCGAGCATATGAATTCACATAAAGTGCAATCCTCCTATTTCTCCTATTTATTTCTATCCTTCCTCACTATCCAAGTTTGAATGTGACTTTGTCACCAAATTAGTTCCAATTCCTTAATGGATTCTCCTAATATTATATATATATATATATATATATATATATTGCTTGACCATTTTACTTTCTAGTCGGTCAGCATTCAATTATTTATCTCAGAGTGTCCTAGCATCATCTACTGGAACTCCCACTAACATCAATTTGTGATCACGGACTCTGCTGTGTAGTGATGATTGTATATTTCAGTTGCGTAATTATACCTTCAAATTAACCTTATGTCTCGTATATGTGAATATAAAAAACTGATAATTAAACATATCTTTGGCTATATATTTATGTTGCATATAATATGAAAATGATAATAATTTAACACAATATTTCAATTAATTTATTTTCTGTTTAGTTACCATTACATTCCACCAAAGATCCCCTCAGTCAATAATCAATCAGCGACTCTCTTAGATCAAAGATTTTATGTAACCATTGTTATGTAAGTTTACTCAATACTTGGCCCTTTCCTGATTTATATAATGTTACTGTAAAAACTGTATGATATGTAGATGACACTATGTTGACATCTTCAAATATCAATATTAATATACTGGCTGAAATTGAAAATAAAATTTTCCTTATATCAAAGAAATGGTTTCCCAGCAATGTTTTGATGCTGAATGAAACAAAAACCCATAGATATACTTTTGAATTAAATGAATTAGTCACTAACTATTTTGACTGTCTATCATTACCAGTCCTAAGAAATGTGTGTTTTGCCTTAATTCAGTGCCACAAAATGTAGGGGTCATTCAACTCATGCCCAAAAATAGTAGCACAAAAGAAGTCATCATAATATAGTTAGGGAAAAAAGCCAAGACTGATGTAGACTCTTATTAACTGAATTAAAAATTATGACTGTTCTGAATCTTTATATGCATAGTATACTTCTATACATAAAGAAAAATCAGAAATATTATACAAAAAAATCACTATAGATGGTGCTTGGATATACCTAGGTACAGACTAGGAAAGACATTTAATATCTTTTAACATAGTGGTGTGAGGGCATTCAACAAACTCCCTGAAGATATTAACACCTTCCACTACATACATTTAAAAATAAAATACAAAAAATGGCTTCTCAGAAGGTCTTATTACTGTTTTAATTCTTGTCATTCTATAATTGAGCCAACTGTTTTCAACATTGGTGAAAATTTTATTTTTCTCATTTTCATTAATATTAATTTGTTAACTAATTTCAGCTTTCAAATTTACAAGATCCTAGAGGTGTTGCTGTTGATTGGATTGTTAAACGTTTATACTGGGTTGATGCTGGTGCTGATACAATTTCAGTCTCTACTTTAGATGGGCATACCAAAGTCACTCTTATAAACTCAGATCTTGACCAGCCACATGATATTGTTGTTGATCCACAATCTGGGTAAGTCATTTTTATGTAATACATTTGAAACATAAATGGCATGTTTAAAGTCAAATAAAATCTTGAATGCAAGACAATATATATTATAGGTTTGTTGAAAATCTATTTATGAGTAATTATGATTCCATACAATACTCATGACAATTGTACAAAAGTGATCTTACTCTAATTTCTGTCCCCTTCATTTTTCCATTTTCAATTTACATATTGCAGAACTTTTAGGTATATTTAATATTACATCAATCATAATTATAAATAGTTTTCAAATTTTTCTTTTTTCAGTTTTATGTTCTGGTCTGATTGGGGCCTGAAACCAAGAATTGAAGTGGCTTTCATGGATGGAAATGGGCGTAAAATTCTTGTTGATAAAAACATATTGTGGCCAGCTGGTCTTGCCATTGACTATCCAGCAAAGCGTTTGTACTGGACTGATCCTAAAGCCCTCACTATTGAAAGTATTACTCTGTTTGGTAAAGACAGACAGACAGTTCACCATTTTAAACAAGGTAATTGTTATTAGAGTCTGTCTACAATAGTCACATGGTGGTTTTGGCTTCATAATTATTGAATGGCTTTAGCTTCCAGAAGTAGTTTTGGGAAAGGTAGAAATAACTTAGAAAAGTAAACAACATAAAAAATATGTTGAAGTTTCAAACTTTTGAATACAATTTTCTTGTAATAATTAGCATTTGTTTGCTCAATTTCTATGATTCTGGCCTTATTATATATCCTTAAAATGAAATTAATCAGATATAAAAAAATACTAGCACAAATATTTATTGATTTCTAACTTGTATGATACATTTTTCCCTGCATGAAATATTAATACTTTAAAGTGACATATTCATTGCATATCTACATTGTGAGGTTCCAGATATTTGGCAGTTTGTGTATTTGCAGTTATCCCATTATTAGGTTATAAAATAATTTATAAGCACAAAGTGAAAATAACAGGTAGGTCAAATCTTTCATTGATTTATTGTGAGTTGGTGGTCAGTAATTGGGCCTGTTTGTTGAGCAGGATTGTGTAGTATATTCTTTGTACTTAAGCTTTGAAAATTAAATTTTTGTTTCTGACAAAACAGTGAAGCCTTACAAAGGGCTAACTGTACAGGAGAGAGCAATTTGTGTATGATGGGTTACAATTGGTGAACTACTGTATGTTGTTGGTACGTTTCATATGGAAAGAATTTCAGTATTAAAAATGAGTTCATCCAGAAAGGTGATGCTGGTTCCAGGAATAAGTAACATGGTGTTTACGAGTTAAAGTTATTGAAGCATCAGGGCAGAGTCTATATGTCTGCAGTATAATAATATTGTCTATTGACCTGAACCAAGATAATTATATTTATATTTCAGCTGCCTTATGAATGTATTTGATGAAGGAAAGAAAATATTCTGTCACAGGACAGATTGTCATGTGAAATTACTTGGTGCATGGACAAACGAGATCTACTCCAAGCCAGTTACGCATTAAGAAGTGTGCAATATTAATATACAGGAAAAAAAAAATATTGTAAACAGCTGTGTCCAGGTTCTGGGGTTGAAATAATATAATTTTGGGAGAACGTGAAATATGATAGTTTTTACTCTTAAGGAGTTAGATTTCATCAAAATGTTTATTTCTGAATTCTCATGGCAAGCTCCAAAAGATTTTACTACCATTGAGTTATTAGTCCATAAAGTTAATCATGGAATGTTTCTGGTTGTACTATTTTCAGTAAACTCAAATTTTGAGTAATATTAGTTACTATTTATTAATAAACACTCCAAAACTAATTTGTTTGTTTTAGGTGTTAAACCATATAAGATAGATGTATTTGAAGATTCATTATACATAAGTTTGTACCGTTCAAATCATATTACTCGACTTAACAAGTATGGTCATGGAGAACTATCAATTTTACTTCAGTCATTGCTTAGAGTATCTGATGTACTCATTGTTCAAGAACACAAACAGAATAACAATAGTAAGTATAGCAATTTTTTATGTATTGACAACTGTTTCCAATTAAGTAAATTAAGCTTGCACATTTAAACCCTACAATGAGTATGATGAGACCATCCAATTCTGCTCATAATAACCGGGGTTTGTTATATCCTGGCTTTGCTTTTATTTTCAGAAATTTCAAATAACTGGTTTTTTTTATTATATAGAATATATTACATTGCATAGCTAAAATAAAACTGAAATATAAAAAGAAAAAAATTACGTCTGATTGAAAATAATGAATAAGAAAGAAAATAATGAATAAGAAAGTTAGAATAAGAATAAGGAAGTTCAGACAAAAAAGTGATAATATAAATACCACACAATGTTTCTGGGATCCTTGTACCTTTCGTCAGATGTGAAGAAGAGCCGAGAGTGACACAACTGCACCTTGTCAGTTAACAAAACTGAAAAGTGCTTTTGAGTGTTTCTCCCGATGTGGAAGGGGAGTACGTTTAGGAGTAGGGGTGGAGGGGGGTTACATATAAACAACACAAAAACAATGGAGATTGGAGTCAATCCATGGTTATGGATGTTGCTGAGTTTAATAACTAGTAGAAAATATAAATAAGATAATCTTGAAACAATATTATGATAATATTTTGAATTGAAAAAGTGTGGATTTCATGAATGGGAGGAGAAAATTTTAGTAATCAACGGAAGTTTTGAAATTCATTTAATACATAGGTGTATAATAAAACAAAATATGTCATTATTGGCTGGAAGCTGAGAGAGCTGTTTTTGTCAAAATGTCACTTCTTAATGACTGTTTTACGCATGTGGAAACCAATTTGTACTTTATCCAAATGGTTTTCAAACTATAGTCAGTATTTGCATTCCATTTTTTTCATTCAAATTTTGAATGAAACTTTGTGCAGCATATGTGAGTAATAACCAACTGGTTTGATACAGCTCTCATGCTAATCTTTTAATCTCTGCATAATTATTGCAGCCCATGTCCACCCTAATTTGCTTATATATAATACAATTGATTTTTATATTATACATTTTCTTTCAGTTTTGAATCCTTGCACTGTATCTCCATGTCATACAAGTGCAATTTGTTTAATTAATGCAAATTATACATCTGGGAAACCTGGAAGATCATGTCTGTGCCCTGATGGACTAGCTCTATCCACTAGCACTGAAGACATTGATGGAAATAATGGGGTAAGGATTCTGTAGTATTTGATATTATTTTATTTCAGTGACACTATTACATTAGATAACATTTTATACTAACAACAATCTGTTTATATCAAAGATAACTAATGTCTCATAGCTAAGGTAATAAACTTTTAAAACACAGATTCACTGGATCAAAGTATGAAGCAATATATTACAGATACTCTATTGTATGACCTTTGACTAGTTCATTAAATAGTAATCCTTTAAACTTTTGTATTTTTGTTTAGTTTTGTTTCTTGACATTCTTTTCTTTTTCAAGGTTATATGTAAAAGCAATGGGACAAGAGTGAAAACTTGCAATCTTCACTGTAACAAAGGTAAATGTGAGTTGGGAGTTGATGGACCAAGATGTGCTTGTCCTCCAGAATTTGATGGAGAGCGCTGCCAACATTATCGTTGTTCACAATTTTGTCATAATAAGGGACTGTGCTATATTGATCTTATCAACACACATTCAGAGCCTAGGGTGCGTAACACCACAAATTAAGATATTTATTAAAATAAATTTTATTTTTATGTCTGTTTATTTTATAAATGTGGGATCTTTCAGACACACGTTGCTAAACCTACAAATTTTGGATGCAGGTATAGTTTGAGTGAGATTTTATATAAACTCTCTCAGTGTTAACAAAATAATGAGGGATCAAAATTGTTACTCAAAATTATATATTAGAGGAAATCATTTAAGTACAAATTATTTATTGTGACTAGTCTAATGGAATAAAATGTATCTTATTTATTATTATTTCCAATACATCTCAATTGAAATTTGTTAATTTCATATCACAGTGCAATTGCCCTAAAGATTGGACTGGGGACAGATGTGAAATACCTGTTGAAGCATGTAAAGACCGCTGTCACAATGGTGGAACTTGTCAGTGGAGACCTACAGGGATATTTTGTTCATGCCCTCCAGAATTTAAAGGTAATTTCTTTTGGATCTTGATCTAATTAAATTTTAATTATTTTTATATCAGAGATTGGAAAGTATTTGTTGTAGTCAACAAACATCCTAGACTTTTATTGAATCATTATTAATTACATTTCTCATTACAAACTTAATCTGAAATCATTCAAATTATATAAATATAACACTTAAGGAAAAAGTGACAAGGTCCAGTTAATATAATAATGATATAATAGGAAAGAGAGACAGAATGGGTAACTTACCTGAAATCAACAGTTAGTCTAGTCAGGATGAGTAGAAAATAATATTTCAAATTTTTGAGGATCTGCATCCTCTTTGTCAGGACAGGAATTGTGTGTGTGTTTATATATATATATATATATATATATATATATATATATATATATATATATATATATATATTGGTATGGAAAGGATAGAGAGATAGGTTGTGGCTTACCTGAAAGTGAAGTACGGTGTCGCCATGAGGAACTGAAGGTTGTTCTTCAAATTTTCGGAGGCTCTCAGCCTCCTTCTTCAGGAAGGAGTGTTACACCATTCCGTGCACCGGCCGGCTGCGGACTGCAGTGTGAATTCAGATGCTCGCAATCCTCCTATTTCTCCTATTTATTTCTATCCTTCCTCACTATCCAAGTTTGAATGTATATATATATATAGATAGGATAGAAATAAATAGGAGAAATAGAAGATTTCTATCCTTTCTCACTATCCAAGTTTGAATGTGAATTAGTTCCTTAATGGATTCTCCTAATATTGTATTTATTCCTTAATGGAAGCTCCTAATACTTCATTCCCTCTACTCTATCCATTCCTCCACTAAAACTATTAATTGTCCACAATAAGACTGTCTATATTTGACTAGTCGGGAACTTGACCCGGTGGCCGAGATGGTTAAGGCGTCTGTGTACTAAGCAGAATACGTGGGTTCAAGTCCTGCCTGGGTCAAATATTTTCAGTCTTTCCTTCTTCTTCCATCCTTCTCTCTGCTTTGAACATATGCTTTTCTATGTGCGTAATTCTTCGCCCGAGCATATGAATTCAAATAAAGCGCAATCCTTCTATTTCTCCTATTTATTTCTATCCTTCCTCACTATCCAAGTTTGAATATATATATATATATATATATATATATATATATATATATATATATTTATCTATTATAAACAGTGAAAGTGTAATTTTGGCAAAAGGAAAATAATGTAGATGAGAAGAAATATTGAATTATTCATAAACTTCTCAACAAAATAGGTCATTGATATTATAGTGACCATTATATCATCATGGTCTACTTTCAAATACCACTTCTCATTCTAATAAAAGTGAATAAAACACAATGACTTCAAAAATAGCTAGCATCTTTTAAATGTTATATATAAATGCACATGTTTTCAAATGAACTATTATTTAAATATTCATTTTAATAGGAACTTACTGTGAGGAATGCACTAATTTGCAATGTCAGAATGCTGGTAACTGCTCTATAGTGGATGAGAAACCAAAATGTATTTGCCCACAATTTTATCATGGAACACGATGTGAAGTATCTTCCAAATGTTTGAATTTCTGTGTAAGAGTAAGTAAATCTTTTAATTCAATGTTTCAGATTATTGGTCAAATATTGTCAATTTAGTATTTTTATGTCTGTAGTAATTTTCCTTAGTGGTTATTTAGTATAATTTTCATTCTAAAAGTAGCTTTGGTTAGTATTTCTTGGTTCTATTTCTTACAAACAATGCTTCTTTACTTTTCAATGTGTAAATGAATCGAATATTGTTGTGACTAAAATGAAAGATTAGTCAACTATTAAAAGAAAGAGTGGAAGGATTTGCTGCTTTGTTAATTACATAATCTCTGCTCTGTAATTAATGGCATAGGTTGACCTGGTTTCTACTTTTGTAATCTCCAAATTAACTAAGCGCACTAGCATGAAGAAATGTGTGTGAACATTGTTCATAAGTTTGTGGCTTAATAGTCTATTACATACCGTTGGTAATATTCATATGATTTCATTACAATAAGTATTTAGATGACAAATACACCTCAAACTTGTGAGTGAAGTATATAGTTTTATATCTACAGTTAACAATTGTTTCCTTATAAGAGTCTAAGAAAATCATCCTTGCACATTGATACAATACCAAAAATAATCAATAATACTATTGACAAATTACACAATAAGGTTAAAATAAAAAGATATACGTAATATTAATTTAGTTAATAAAGTTACAAAAATAAATCACTTAAATTGTAAAGTGAAAGAAAGTGTTTTAAAACTGACTTAATAAACAAAAATATTTTTAAGAGTATTGAAAAATATAATCAAGCAAATAGAAAAAAATTTCACGCCTTACTCAACTAACAAGAATGACATCAAATTCAATCTGAATAATAATCAGTTTAATTATTCTGAGTAATTAGTGATGGGATTATAGTAAAGTTAACATTTATGTTTAAATAATTTTATTTTGAATAATTTTTTATTGTATAAAATAAAATGCTGTTTCAATAATTTCTTCAATTGAATTGTGACAGGGTACTTGCACTATTGATGAGCATGGGCCAAAATGCTCATGTCCCCCTGGGTGGAGTGGTGATAAATGTAACATAGATGGTTGTGAAGGTCATTGTCAAAATGGAGGTATGAATTTACATAAGTATGCAATTATAAATATTCAATTATAATCGTTACCAAAGTAAATAATTCATAGTTTTTTTCACCTGGCTGTAATTGTGAAATTTGATTGTGAACAATAATTTAAACATTTTCAATAGTAAAGGAACATTTAATCCCACAAAATCATGACTGATCATAGGAATAAGCCTTTAAAATGTATAAATATAATACATAGTATTTTTTCGGTAATTATATTGGAGCATTATGGAATTGAGTATTGTGTTACCAGGAAAGTGCAGTTCAGATGGAAAGCAACTTTATTGCGCATGCTCTCCATCATTTACTGGAAGACGCTGTGAACACACAGTTTGTGAATGCAAATGTAAAACCTCAGAGCCAGATTGTAAGTGTGGGCCTGAATGTACTTCAAAAGTTGTGGTTCAGTGTAGACCAGATGAATGTGTTAATGGCGGTACGTGTGTTGTACTCAATGGAACAACCATTTGTAGGTATGTCAAACTATTAGTCTTAAAAATTTGGTTATTTCAAATACTCTTGCAACAGAACATTTAAATAAATTTCCTTCCACTGATTGTAATTATTTTTGAGTATACCATTTCCAGTTTGTGGCATGACAGTTTATTTCCACAAAGGCCTAGATTCCCTGCCCATAGACATAACTTCTGATTGAGATGCAAGATTATTTTAACTCATAATTTTAATATATTTGTCCATCAGACTATACATAACTTACTTATTTAACATCTATCCAGCACATTTCCACTATTCGCAGGTGCCCTGATCAATATGGAGGCAAAGATTGTAGCCAGTTCAGAGGAGAAGAAACCCCTTGTTCAAACTATTGCCACAATGGAGGTGTATGTTCCAGTAAAGGACCAGGATACCTTCCAGTATGTCACTGCCTTCCAGGCTGGAGCGGTTCACGTTGTGAAGATAGATCTTCATGCCATGGGTTTTGTTTCAATGGAGGAACATGTCAAATACAACCAGACCCCAGTTTCAAGCCTATTTGTTTGTAAGTTAAATACATTTAATAAAACGGCCCCAGTATTTCAACTTGACAACTTTCAAGTTTGCATCATGTTATGAGTAACACACATGCTTGTATGCTTGCTAAAAACTTATATCTTTGATACCATAATAAAAGATTAGTATAGGTTTTCAAGCTCGCACAAGCATAAACTAGTGATGATGGAAGGTCATTAGTGCGAATACTATTACTGTAACTATTGGTTCATTGGGGATTGTCTGGAGCTATAATTATTTTATCTGTTTTACCTGTGAGTTTTTTTTATTTCAAGTTTTGATGGACTGTTTCACAATTTAAATTAAGAAATTTATATAGTAATTCCCATATTAAATAATTGATTTCTTTTCGTTTCTGGAAAAGGAGAATTTTGCATGAGGATATTTTAAATCTATGGATAGTCCTATCCACGATTGCATACTTAAAATTTTGTTTTTGTTGAACAAAATAACATAATCATAATGAGAATTGGACATCCTCCACAATTTGCTGTAGCTATTACTTTTGGATGGTTAATATTATTACCACTTTTATTGCCAAGCATTACTAAAATTATGATATGAAATATAAATAGCAGTAATTAAACAGTTTCTATAAGTAGGGCAATTTCAATAATAAGTTACCATTTTTTTTCAATTATAGTTTTTTGTTTTGTCACTGTTTCAGGTGTCCACCAGAGTTTATAGGTCTCAGATGTCAAACAGTAGTTTCTTCAAGTGTTGTGGAACCCATTTCAGAAGATCTTAGTTTATCACCAGGAATGATAGCAGCTTGGGTTTCCTCAACTTTATTATTGTTTCTGCTTGTAGCTGCTGCTGTTCTTTTCATTTGCTACAAGCGTCGTGGGTAAGTTATTTAATATAATAAATATTTAAGAAAAATTTCACTAATGACATTATAAATATATTTGTGGGGAGTAGTTGGATAACAAGTAAAATTCTATATAGTACAAATAACCATGCACAAGATTTCAGAAGTAATCATTACCTCCAAAAAATTGAATGACCAGATAGGGAAAGTAGCTTACAATTTTTGACCTTGTATTGTTTACTTTGCTGTGTTATTAATTAATGGGAATACTAGCCAAACATATTGGTAATTCTGTTAACAATATATACACTTTGGAATTACATTAGGAAACACTGAACAAATTTTAAAAATCAACAAAGAACAAACTTAATAATTTTGATTTGAATTGGGATTGTATAATATCTTAAATCATAGTCAACAACTAGCTTTAAAGAAAATATGTGTCATTCTTTTAGCCTATAATTTTTCAGAATATGTTTAATTATTTCAGAGGAAAACCATTCATGCACACACGAATGCAAGAAAATGTTGAAATCAGCAATCCTATGTATTTACGTGAAGATGTAGATGAAGATGGTGATGCTTTAGATAGAAGTTTTACATTTGACACTGATAAGGTAGTAGTTTTAGTTTAAAATTACATTTAATGTATTGGGATTACCAGATGGGTTCATTTATTCCCTAATAATTAAATATTTTAATGGAATTTTACCAAAGCGTAATTAATTCACAATTATATATTTTTCCTATGTTTTCAGAGTGGAAACTTTGCAAATCCTGTGTATGACTCAATGTACAGTAACACAGGAGTAGCATCTGGTGTTACAACCAATGAAGAAAAAACAGGTCTTCTTCACCACGATAACTTTACCAAGGATTCTCACCCTTTGGCATCTGAGAGTAGAGAAGCTCTGTAATAAATATTTTAGTTAGATATAATTAAAATTAATGAGACAAGACTAATAGTGATATGATAAACCCATTATTTTGCTCTACAAACAGTTGTAATATAAACTATAGGTTATTACTTCACTGAGTTGTTGTATAACTTTAAGACAGGTTGATAAATTAAGTTGATTTTCTGGTTAAATCCTCCTTCAATGGAGTACAGACAATGGTACATTTATCCCCATTATGCACATATCCTTAAATACAATTGTCATTTACATGTGGATAATATTTTAGAGTACCTGCAATAGGAATGTGTATTGTTGTGGACATGGAACTTGACTGTTTTGAAACATTTTTCATTCATAGCAATATGCACATAAAATTTGTAAAGTGTACAATATTGATAATAAAATATCAGCTCTTACACTTTTCAATTACTTACAGGCTTGTTGATAAAATTTATGAATATCTGTTGTGCTAATAATAAAATAAATAGCATTGTTATGATCATAGCTCACAATAATGATTCAAACACAATTTCAAGTACTAAATTTAAATATGAAGTGCCTTCATCAAATAAATAAATTGTTACTGTACTGTTTCATCATCTGCACATGATTATGAAACATCATCATTATATATTACAAAGCATATTCCACAATATTATATTGTCATAGTTTTATCATGCATAACCATATTTTAATTCCATGAAAGAAATTAATGAAAATGTAGAGCATTTTGATATAACTGTACAATTTTTTGTAAAGATTTTGTTAAATACAAAGTAAATGCGAGTTTTGTATATATGTGTGTATGTGTTTGTGAATAATGATAGTACAAGATAAAACATGCATGTGCGTAAAAGTTTAGAATCAAAATTGTAAAAATATTTAGCTTTCAGTTTTCTGGCCTGGCTTAGTGGACCATCAATTTTATGTTGTCATGATCTGTTGAAAGTGTATGGTCAACAACAAAAATTGCAACTTCATAAACTTAAAATGATGCACAAAGTAAGGTTTTAAAATTTGATGAATGAAAATTCACGTCAAAGACATATTTTATGTCAGATGCTAGGCATTCAACAGTTTCTAGTTTCAATTGGTCGTGTGATTATAGACAAAAAGAATTTGACATTAAATGCTTTAAATTATAGTCATAATTAGTAATAAATTATGAATTGTTAACTCATTTGTGCCAAATTATCATGTAAATAGTTAAACATTTGTACTGGTTGGTTTGAGCATTGCATGGTATGACTGTGTTGCATGATAGAATATGTTCTTAAAATAATGGATGTGAAATGTTGTGCTATATTGGTTGTGTATAAATTGAATTTATTATATTGTATATTGTTTAATGTATATAAAAAAATTACATTTAGTCAATGAGAATAGTAAACAATTTTTTAACATCACATACATTAAGAATTTTTGCATGCTCTTAAAATAAAGATGGCATTTTTATTTTTGTATTACATTTTTAAGAATTTCCTAAAAAACTGTTTTATATATACTAGAAACGTCAATGTAAATTTTACAGTTTATAGCAACCTAAGGAATTGAAACATTGAGTGAATAATTGTCTATACAAAGTGTATTTATATTGCTCATTAACCTTTCTTATAGAAAGAAGATATGTGTACATCATTACTGATAAATTAAAATTATCAAAAATAATGATGGCTTTATATATTATGGATCATCTTCACTTTGACACTTGTTATTATATAACTTATTTTACAGCCAAAGATTTTTTTATTAAATGTATTTTCTTTCTTAGCAGAACATTTGCATTAAACAGATTGTATTTTAAATTCTCCATCCAAGATTCTGTTTGAAATTCTCATAACTAATGTGACATTTATTTGTAAAAATAAACCAAACAAATTAAAGTAAACCTTCATTTTCTATAGTATATTTCACATGATTTGCCTTATTTTATAATTAAATCTATATATGGTAAGAAAAATATTTGTGTTAATGAAATTGCAAATTATTTTTTTAGTTAGTTACATGGAACAACATGAATTTGTTGAACACTAAATTATTTTTCTTTGGCGTTCTTGGGAAAATTTAAGGTATTCAAAACGCTTATGAAATAGCCAACTGACAGACAAACTGAAGTGGTGATATAAATACCACACAATATTTTCAAATTGTCTGCATAATAATGAGATTGATAACTGTAATTTGCAGTTGTGTCACTTGTGATTTTTTGCACATGAAAAAAGGAACAAATAGACCAGAGATTTGTGTGGTATTTATATCATCTTGTCTATCATTTGGCTGTTGTATCTTATTACTATTTTTCAAAACAGACGTATTATACTTTTCATTTCTTATTAAATAAATAAACAATATAATAAATAGTATTTTATGCTTTATGAAAAATCTTCTTTACGTTACAAGATAGAGAAAAAAGGAAAATATTAGGGTAAAATTGCGAATTTAAATTTCACTATTTCAACAAAAATGTAATAATTTCAATCAATAAATTATAATGTACTTTTCTTTACAATAACAGGCAACACATCCACATGGTGGCAACTCCCCTTTAAATGCATAGGAAGGGATTTGTAAGGGGTAATGCAGAAGTTTAAAGGATCCTATCAGGCATTGACCTAACCTAAAAGTGATGCACAAAGAACCATAGAAAATCATCAGGTAGGTTGGGCACTTGGTACTAGTCTCACACCCTTCCTGTAGCGGGAAACTTAGTTCAAAAGCAGGAGGAGAAAAAGGTATTCCCAAGGTAGCCCTCTCCAAAAGGTTCTGCCTGTGAGAGCTAAGAACCAGTCCATCAGACAATTCTTTCATTGTATAATTTACTCTACAATAATTGTTTTGAAAAAGCTTGACTGCAAGAGTGATAAACATAATATATACAATATTCATTTACAGATCAAGTTTCACCATTTACGTTAATTACATGTGCTCAACCACAAGTTTATCCCTGTTGGTTATTGCCCATTGTTCCGCATATACTATTTTGTGTGTGTACCTGGGTTTCAGTTTTGAGAACAATAAAGCCTGATTCGGCTCATATAAGAATCAGATGATGAAGAACCCACAATTGTAGATGAAGCTGCTGCAGCTAATGTTATTTGACAAAATTGCAAAGAAGATTGTCAGCAGACAAACCTTCCAGGGCTATCAAAATACACCACAACTAGAATAAATTATGTTAAATCTGCATACTAATTACTTTTCACCCCAAAAATTGTGAACTTAATATTAAACATGTCAAATTTAGAAGGAAAAAAGGTTACGGCAACCTGCTTCAAATAGTAATAGTCAAAGTTTTGGGCTTACTACAGTAAGGTGGCGTGTACAATTCTCATGGAGGGGTAGCAACAAGCCTATTGGATGGTAATAGATCAGCCCATATTCAGAGTAACTATAATTCATTTTGATGATAAAGGAATTCATCTCCAATGATGGCAGACTGATAAATTATCTGTCATACAGTAACACTCGTATAAGAGGGTTGCAATTCTACCAAAAGTGTACAAACTTCAGGAAAATGTAATGGTAGATGAGTAACTGGTACCTTTTAGAGGTCATTGTCCTTTCAGACATAACAGAATCAAAATTTGGACTTAATGCAATTCCTCAGAGGTAAAAAGGTGAAACTGCACAAAGGTAAAATGTTATGTTAGACCTTAACTTGTGGCCATTTAAACTGGTCTGCAAAAGGGAAGAAGTCCTTTCTTCTAAGTTCCGTTTCACAAATAACCATAGTTTCCTATACAAAATAAAAATGTCTCATGAACATCATGCACCACAATTTTGGTGTCATTTATGATATTAGATTACAATAAAACCAAAGGTTTCTCACCCTTTAGAAAAATTAGTTGTAACATATACATTCATATGAGAAACTAAATGACAGCCAATGACAATGCACATTTCATCTTTCAATGTGTTTCTTCTGTAGTGCTAAATAAATCCAACCTAGAGTGCTGGCAAACTTACTAAACAACAACTATTTCTTTTAGAACTCCGTAATTTGCTGGAACAAAGGAAACATCTTCCTCAAATCTGAAATTATTAGATCACAAGCTTCAACCAGCAGTGCCAAAGGGAACAACCACCATAAAATTTTGTAGTTTGTCCCCCTCTTCAATTAATAATAAAACTGATCTTTGTTAAGCTCATATATACTATTGTCAATAATGCACAAAATAACTATGATATAATCATATTTTATATGTGCTGAAGTAATAATTGTTTATTCAATGAAGTTGTTAAAAAGATCTTTTGGCCAACAAATGTTGCACGTTATCAAATAGATAACGAAAATGACAACCAAAGATAATTGGGTGACATTGACCCAAAAGTAATGTGTAACCAAATGTGAAGACAAGAGGGTTTAATTCAATAATACTCTCAACAACTACGCTAAATATAATTTGTTACAGCCAGAACGTGTACAAACTGCACCTTTATTTTCCTCTACATTTCATGTAATTTATGTTCTAAATCTTTTTACATATTTGTTTTATAAATTATGATTGATGTTTATTTCACATATCATCATTAAATAAATTTTACAACACATGAACAGGTCCCAAAAAATTATGGAAGGAAATGTCTGTTTTAATACTTTTCTATTATGGTGTAATTTTTATCTATGATTAATTTCTGATTTAATAGGCTGTCTTTGTCACTCATTACCAATGACATGACTGATTTTATAGTGAATATCTTAGACCACTAACTATATACAACTAGTAGCTCTGCACAAAAACAAATCAAAGTAATAACCTGAATTAACAAAAAAAAAACAGCAAGATTGAACCAAGCAATAAAATTCTGTAAAACGCTAGAGAATTTAATTAAAAGTATATTTATAGATATTGTTCTGAGATTACAGTGTTGGCTGAAACCACTGAAACTTTCAGAATTTTCAGCTATGAAAACATGGGGGAAAAAAATCCACGTGACAACCTGAAACAGGTCATTGTGAAAAATTACTAGATACAATCATTTTTCTTGAAGAAATCCCACTCGGTGCTTCGGATACACTTGTACAACAATGACCTAGAATTGTTCACAAAATCAACAAATCTTCAGGAAATCCCATATTTCTTTAAGTCCAGCATTTGATGAAGTACAGCATGGCAGCTTACTTTAAAATATCTAAGTAATCAATAATTCAGAATCAGAGTAAACGCAGAAGTATTAAACATATACCCAATAAGATCAGGAGTACCTCAAGGCAGTGTTCCATCACCAATTCTTAATGTATTATACACACACAAGATTTACCCTCAGTATGGAAATACAATAAGTGCAACACTATTACTGAACTCTCAACCTCAATTTAATTTGATAAACGACTTCATTTTTTGCACTAAAATTATATTTTAATGGGCAATTTTGCTCATTTTCCTTGTAAAATAACCGATAAGAGAACTATTAATTTTATAAGTGCAGATTTAAAGTGCACAGAAAATTGTGTTATTCATTCCACTTTATCAAATTACATTCGTAACTATTTCAATAGCTGTGAAATATTACTATTGAAGCTTTATTCAGTCTTATATTATATAAAATTATCTTATCTGAGAAATGAATGAACTTTATTTGTACTGCGATTTGGAGTTTGCAGGACAATTGAAATGCTTAATATATTTTACAGACTTCCACCAAATAATTTGCATGAAAGTTAAACATTCAATATAAAGCAGTGTAAAAGAAAGAAATCAATGAGATGACACAGTTTACTAAATACTTTATTCTTCCTGTACAACAGTAGTTTTCTCAGAAACATACAGACCATCCAAAAATTTTCGGATATCCTTGTTTTTCACAGTAGTTGATTGCTGTATAAGGGCAGCTAAAAAATAACAAAACAAATTACGTACATACAAAATCTAAAAGCACAAAACTAAGAGTAACAGCAGCAGAATGTCTTACCAGATCGAGAAACATCTTCAATGCTGTTTCCTTCTACTATTAACTCGTCCTTCTGTTTGGGAGAATTGGAAACTGTGACACCTGGAGCCATCTTGACACGTCTAATGAACTTTTCACCCAAGAAATTACGAACTTCGATGACAGTATTGTTTTCAGTTGTAACACAGTTGATAGGAAAGTGAGCGTATACAGCACGCATCTTGTACAAGAAGCCCTAAACAGATTTAAAGCACGAATATAAACAGATTGAAAAAATTCCTAATTTAAATGAATAGGTAAAAATGTATCTAATCTAAGCATTCATAATTTGTTTGGAAACATTATGTATCAAAGAATGATATTTTCTACATAACATATAAAGAATTCACATTCCAGTCCTATAACAATGGAGTTCCATATTAGAAACTGGCAAGAAATAGAGGTTTGGCTCGAGTTTGAGTAAACAGATCACCAACCAGGACATGATGACATCATATTGATACAGAGAATGTTATTTTAAATGTGGTTTTCTTCATTAATCGATTAAAAACCATGTACTAACTTAAGATTTCATGCAAGATGCTTATTTTCAAGGTTTATAGGTGTTAAGGGAAAGAAGCATCCTCCCTTCTTAGAGTGCAGTTTAATTAGTCTCATAGGAATTGTAAGGGTTTACATGTATATCCATAATATATTTTGTGTAATTCTTTTTAAAGAGGTCTTTGAACACATTTCCAGAAATGGGAATTTTTAGTGGTCATGTAAAAAATATTAGGTAAACCACAACACTTACATGTAAAGTGTTTCAACAATATCAATCTCAAAATAATAATTAATTATTCATCATGTAGTAATTGCTTAAAATGTCTCAAGATGTAGTGAGTTGCACTGTGAATACAACTCTGTGCATGGATTTCTAATCAAATAGTGATGTTAAAATAGTAATTTCTATTTCCTGTAACTGCCACAGGTATTGTGATAATCTTATTTTTACTAATTAATCAATAGCGAGTTTGTACCCTTTATCAAAGTCGTACTAAACTGGAAATTAACCCACTATTTAAATATACATGACCACACCATCGTTATTCATGAAAGCTGTATATTTAAACATATATTTACCTTAGTTACACCTTTCAGCATATTTTCAATATGCGAACAAACTGTGCGAACAGCAGCAAGCTCCTTCTTGGTACCAAACCACTTTTCAACTTTAAGAAGCCTTGGGTTCACCATCTGTAAGAAAAGGTCATTATAATACAATTAAAGAATTGCAACTTGCAAGACTTTCGGGAAACATTTTGAGCACTTTATTTATAATTTTTTTTTTTTTTTAAAAAAAGTATAAGTTCATTTTTTGCCAAGATTATCGGAATTTAAATCATCAAGCAAGATTCTACAATGCAAAAAATGATAAATTAACTCTGGACAAATCGCAGTATTCAAATCGTTCATACATTGAAACAAATTACAGATTTTGATAAATAAAAGAGTGCTATAATGAAGAATCCAGATTTGAATACAATGTCAAAATATAACAAGTATAACAAGCTCTTGACGTCAGTACCTCCAGGCAAAATAAAGGAACCACACACTTTCATTCGCAAAAGGTTGGAAGGCATACAAACTTCATAATAAACTATTAGGAACAACTTACATGAATGTCTAATGCCAAATGTTTAAAGGATCGTTTCAAAATACCGCGGGGTCCTTTAACTGTGACAAGTCTTGATTTCACCGTAACCGTCAATCCCGTTGGGATTTTGACGGTTTGGTTCGTCACTATCTGCTTCATTCTGTAACTAGAAATAGTTAACAGTGAACATATTTGACAAAGAAAACAAGTACATCTTTTAACATCAATATAATTCAAAAACATAAACACAAACTCAATCTTATAACAAAACGTAAAAGAAAAGTAATGAATAGTACGATGATTTTTAATACTGGGTAACAGATAACATAAATATCTTACTTTCAAAAGGATTGAAATGGATTTCTAAGATACACGATTACATACCTATCACGACGAACTCATGCACCGGAAGGAAAGACCAACATGTGCAGCAAAGAGTTTAGGAAGAAACATACGTATAGAAATTACATACCAAAGATGGTATACTTACGAAAGTAAAAGAAAACCAACTAACCGATAATTTTCGTCAACTTTGTGAATAAGACCTCTTTGTTAAACACATGTTATATAAAAATATGAAATATTTACACAAAGTAATACATCAATGTTATGTTTACTGTCAATCGAAATTATACATGAATTCTTATTTTCAAATAAGCTTGTATTACATGGCACAACAGCCGAATATAGATTACACTCGGATTCAATTTAAATGTAACCGGTAATAAGTTGTGTATGTTATTCATTCACATTGTTGAAAACATTTGTAAAAATATCCTATACTAAAAGCATATTTAAAATTATTCTTACACAATTAATAATTTTATTTTGCGTATCCACAAATAAAGCTTTCTGACATGTTTCAATATGCTTTTGAGTCTATTATCTGACTCTTACAGGGTAGGTAGTTGTACATTAGCCGTGAACTGTTTCAAGTAATATTATCGTTATTGAACAGTGAAATAAATTGCTATGGTTAATTTCAAGTTTTTATGTGAACTTCTTTTAACGTTAATCTCGAACTTGTTCTGTGTAACTCCTTAAAAGAGAATTAAACCCAGTTTATTTATTTTGTGTTTCCTTCAATAATTCTAAAGTTACTATTACAAATTTAATCTGGTGTAAATATTCTTGGTTAAAAATGTATATCAATAACTTCTATTTTTTTTTAAAAAAACGGAACAAATTGTTGTGGGCAAACTTTTGTGATACGTTATTAACTCATTTTTGATCAATTAATTAAAACATTTAAAGGAGGTAAAATAAGAAATAATTAAAACAATCTTTGACCAGAATTGTTATTCATACAACTAATATTTACACAATAAAAACTTATTTGATTTTTGAGCTGTGAGATTTATGAGTGCATATTAGCCATTAGTTTCAAAGACATTCATGCACGCTTTTTCAAATTAATAAAATATGTACACTATGTAGAGTCGCATTTGCAAGTTTTGAAAAAAAAGATTCAGAACTTGTAGTTCCAAAAACGGTTGACAGTACATTTACCAATTGGTTTGCTGTAAAACGTCAACTATTCACGGTAATAAGACACTCAAGTTGTATTCAGAAGATATTTTAAAAATTTATTCTCAGCCATTCATTTTAATCTAAAAAATAATTGTATTCGTACAAAAAACGCTGTTTCATATTACAATTGTGTAAATATTCAGCATGAACTATTAGATGATTTAATTATGAAATATTTTAGAGTGACAATAATGCCTTTATATTGTTTTTATACTGTAGAATTTTAATTCTAATATTTTTATACAAATAAAATATAGCTCTTGAAAGCGAATTAAAGAAGCAATACTTAACGTGCGGGTTAATTTCTACAAAAGTGTTGAACGTTTACAATGTAAAATACAGGGAAAAGCATTGCAAATATTCTTATACAGGGAACTGTATTATAATTTTTCTACAATAAATTTCGCATTTGGCACAAATGCAACCTATTTCTGATAGATTTACGAATCGCGGCGTAAATGGCGATTTATGAAGTAAAAATGATAACTAAGTGAGTTAAATACAATTTGCTAAGAAGTCCCCCTCTGGCCTGTTTTGAGAGGTGTATGTTTAGGGGTCCCAGACCTTGGGCATACAGTAAGAGTTGTCCCCTATTCCTATTGGATTTCTGGCCAGCTGTCTCCTAAACTGGCCAAGGCATGGCGAGGGGTAAGCTGCGACCCCACAGAAAACCCCTCTCCCGCCATCGGAAGGGCGTGGGACAAGTACCAAATGCCCGACCTACCTGATGCAGGTTTTTCTAGGGTTTGTCCTGCATTTCTTTATACGCGAATACCGGGTAGGATCCTTAAATCATAGCCCGGGGGCCCTAGTTAACCCTTGGCTACCTTCCTCTACTCTTCCGCATCCCCCCTTTGTAATCCCTTTTTATGGTATTAAAGGGAAGTCGCCACCATGTGGATTACTCTCATGTAGCCTGTTACATGTAACTGTAACTCATGTAACATGTTACTGTCTAAATATAATTATGTAAAGATACAGAAAACATTTACATTTTTCACTACTTCTACATAAAAACCTATTGAAAATTGTTTCTGTTTAATAAGACTTGTTGATGAATACCCGAAGTTTTCTTCATCGCCTCAGAAGATTTACATATTTTTCAACTAATTCATGAAGATTTAACTTCTGATCAAGGAATTTTTACGCACATAATAATTATTTTTCCCCATTGTTTGCAGTTAATGCGACATAACATTTCTCTTTTCTTTCTTCACATCAAAGCCGGACTACCGAAATAGAAAATCAATATTCTGAGTCCATAACCAAAATGCTATTTGAACATTTTTCAACATATTTTATTTTTTCAGCTAACTAATACTGAATCAATATCACAATTGTTAGATGGGATGAGTTAATGTAGTGCTTTTATTATTCTATCTAGAGTCTGATTTTCTTAAGTTATGAGCAAAGACATATAGTTTATATATATCTTTGGAAATGAGAATTTTTTCTTTTGAAGTTACCAAAGATATATGGAAGTTACCCCTCAACAACGATACAAACTTTACATCCTTCCCTGTTGATTCTCATACAAAACTATCTTTGCTAAACTTCTTTGCGTGCTGTTGACGTAATTGTATTTCCGTTTAGGTGTCGTGTTTACATGTCCGTAGTTTGACTTCAGAATTCTGAAGCAAATATCCGTTATAATTTAATATATTCGAAAATACCCATAACAAACGCCTACCGTCAACGCGTGTAAGAATTCTTTATATATGAATTATAAAAATTTGTCCAATTTATTAAAATTTTAAAATTAATTGAAACCATAACCTTTGACACCCATAGAATAAGTAAATAAATATTCAGCAAAACTATTTCCTTTCTCTTATCCAAACCAACAATATTATAAGGGACAATTAATATTTTTATATTACACAAACATGCTTCTATTAAACAAAATTATATGTTGGCAAGAGACCATCAGCAGTTTATTAAAATTTTCACGTTACAGCAGATATTTTGAAGAGTAGCATCTGAACACCTCATGCTCTTTTCTACTATTAATACAGAAATAATAACAGGCATATACTTACCAGTAGAATTAGAGAAATCAAAGTCATAAAAAAGAATGCAAGATCAATTTCACATGTTAGGGTTCAATTGTTGCTTATTTATTCCTCTTGTTTTCGGTTCAAAAGAATGGTGTGGGTAAGGTGGAATAAAATAATTTACACCCCACAGGAAGTACAGATTAGTATGTTAAAGGACCCCAATAGCTGGACTCGAAACAAGTATTCCTTCTATTGGGAGAAAAGGAAGCTACTGTGAGGATGCGGAGGCTTCTTGTAGTGATGTGCTACATTAAAATTTTCTAAAGAGTATTTCATAGCAAAAACTGGAAAAAAGTAATAAGGCAATCTGTAGTTTCTACATAATTTAATTTAGCCTGTTGTCATATATCCCTCAGAAAATTTATTTAATAAATTGTACACATCCTGAGAAACTTATTTTTGTATAATTCTAAGCCAAATTTATGTGTAGCTTATAATAAGAAATTTTCTGAATGCATAATGAAACTTTTCGTGGTGTAGAAAGTGGATGAAATTTTTTTAGGATTCCAACTGGGTAAGCCCATCAAAAATATTGCCTTGTTCTTATAATGTCCATGCTGTTATTTTCTATTGAACAAGATGTCGACTGTCATTGAATTGTTCTACATTTCAATTTGCTTATCTGGCTGGAATCGTGAATATCAGAATATCCAAATCCACATAGGAGGACTTCTTGTTGGCTATCCTTGGTATCTGCACACATTAAAACTCTCAAATAGTGGTGTTGCATTTATTCTTAGTCCTTACAAGGTGGAGATTACACAATCCTGTGTACTGTGATTTCAGATGCAGACATAATTTCTTCCATTCATATACAAATATTGAAATTAAAAACCAAGTATCCAATCTTGGAGCAAAGAGAAAAAATGAAATTACTTTTATAGCCCAATTGTCTTTTCTTAAAGAAAATAAATATAGGTAGGAGAGTTTTAAAGAGAAGTTTTCATTGAGGAGAATATATCATAGTTCTATGCCAATTCTGTTAAGCTATAATATTTCACTAGTTTAAAAAATAATATTAAAACTGTGGATAAATGTTTATTTTTGTTAAATGTATATATCATAAAGAATTATTTCCTTAAACATTTTGTGTTATTTTATGTAATATACATATAGACCAAAGTTTGTATTACTAGATTTTTA
Source organism: Zhengitettix transpicula (assembly GCA_037074705.1). Taxonomy (NCBI): domain Eukaryota; kingdom Metazoa; phylum Arthropoda; class Insecta; order Orthoptera; family Tetrigidae; genus Zhengitettix; species Zhengitettix transpicula. Next base: position 27,611,817 of record CM073593.1, on the reverse strand, counting down.
GTTTCATTATGGGTTTGTAAAATTGCTAGTAATTTCTATTTGTTCATTTTGTTTAGCTGATAATGGCTGCCTACAATGATAGAATGGATTATCATACTCAAAGTGAGAATTATTGGGGTGATCAGATGTCCCAAGGTTCTGATTACAACTTTGACTTGAGTGGACAAGAATTGTGAGTTATTGAAATGGTTTAATATATATAAACACTCACATTTCAGTTTGTACACAGACTGAATTCCTAGCTTCATCTATCATATTGGTTAATAACTCAACTAAAAGTATTAGGTTGATCTAGCCATTGATGAATGTTTAAGTAAATAACCTTATATTGTTCACTGGTGTATAAAATATATTAATATGGTCCTTAATATTAATAAAACGATTCACATGCATACTAAAAGGTCCTGCTGTTCTGTACCAAGTACTTTGTTAATTTATAGAATTGGCCTTATGATGACAACACATCCAATATACAACTCATTTGAAGGCTGAAAGCTTTCTTGTAATATAAATTATTTTATATACCAGTGACCATTACAATGTTATTTACTTAACATACAAAAGTGCTATTTGCTAATAAGGATTTGGAATGAATGGCAATGTATATTATTTTTAGTATTATTATTAATTTCAAAATTAATACTTGAGATTAAAATGATACATTGATCAAAGATTTTGAATTTATGATGTCATTATTATGATATGTCAAGATTTATTCACTTACATTTGATCTCAACTTCAGTAGACAGGAGTGGCAGATTTAATCTGTTGGTAATGTTGAAAAAGTTTTGATTACTGCTTTATCAACATAGAAGTTTTGTCAGAATGCTAAAATTGGAATGCTTTAAGTTCAATTTATGAGTACTGTCTGTGTCAGTACTAAATATAATATTGTAAATGATAGTTATTTAATAGTTACAGATAATAAAAAATTGACTTTATGAATAATATATATCTGTGTGTGATCAGTTTCCTAATATAATAATTATTTTACCATTTCTCTAGCAAAAACCTACATTCAACTTTGCCAATTGTATTATTGCCTAAAATCTTTAATAAACTGTTTTTAGAGAAGGACAATATTCACAAGTCTCTCAAATTCAATTTTTTTAAAATTTGATAAACATCAATAAATTATTGAAAGCAATTAAGAAATTAATTCTTATGGCAGGCATTTACATCTTTGTTGGTAATGTACTGGTTATATGACAATAATTAAAAGTTATTAGAAGTTTTTGAATGAGGGTAATAATTCTTTCTTAGGAAAACTGGTAACTATTTCATTTCAAATATTTATTTTCAGTGTACATGAAGTCAATTTACTAATTTAAGAACTTTATATAGCATGAATATTTGTAGTAAGTTGATAAAACTGCAGACATTGAAAGTTTAAAAAATAATTTATGATAGGATGTACTACCCATCGGCAGAAAGTCATATTGATTCATAGAATCTTTGAATTTGGAGTCATTTTCTATTGATTTATTTACAATTGCATCAACAGCTCTGTTTATTAGCAACTCAGTATGGGAACTCATTTTTCCTTGTTGAGGGACTGATTTGACGAGAGTTTCTCTTACACATACAAAAATCCATGCCCTCACCAGGATTTGAACACAGGATCTCTGTGATGTGAAACAGTCACGCTGTCCCCCTACACCACAGGAGGTTGGTTTTCAGTCTTGTGTAACTATTGAAATGTATGTTTTTCAGAAATTTCCAGTCCTTTGATGGAGCTCAACCAGCAGAAGCTCCTTATCATGGAACTCCACTATATGGAGCAAATCCATACTTAAACCCATCAAATTCAATGCCTCCTTACCACGGAGAAATATTCACACCAGCAGACTCTTCTCTTGGAAAGCAAGAATACGGAGGACCATCAGAGTTTGACCAGGAACCACCACTGATGGAGGGTATGTTTAATATATACTTTACAATGACATCAGTTTCAACATATTAAAAGATCCACACTGTAATTCAGTTGTTAATTGGGTCAATTTTTTAAAATATCCAAACTAAATTTTACTATTGGTATTTATTTTAAATTTGAATAAAAATTAATTTCCAATTATTTGAAATGATGATCCATGCAGAATAGATAATAATTCAGAAGTAATCACTTAAAAAATACTGAAATAAGTCTAAATACTTTAGTGTTCTAACACCAACTTCATGTACCTTAAGCAGGAAATATTTTCTGTTGAAATCAAATGGGGCATGAATAATACAACTAAATATTTCTCTTAAATTACATTAAACCTATTTATCCACAATTTTTGTAGTATTTGAGACCCTGCGTTGATCTAATAGCTATAAAATACCAGTATATTATTACTATCAAATTATGTAATTAAACTTGTAGGCTTTGATCATCATTTTTGTTATGGGAAGCCTATGATTTTTAAAAAAATGATATTTTAGTGTTATTTACTTGGATACACATTACATCTACTAAATGTCCCCTTTAATAACTCTTCTGGTGCTTAATGTTATTTGTGGAAACAAGCCTTCCAGTAATCAGTCCAGGCAAAGTCATTAGTGAAATGATAAGACCTTTACTGGTGTTGGAAGCACTGTAGATGTTTTTCTACATTGCACTTTTATTGATGTCATTGTAAACTATACATAAAGGTAGAAATTACATGATCAGTTACATTGTGAACTTAATTATATCATGGAGACAAAATGTATGTAGCATGAAATAGCTTGTGGTTTTTAAAATATTTGGTTTATTGATATTTGGAACACTTGCTGATAAAAACTTATTAAACCAAATATACCAAAGATTGTGTAATGTGCAGGGTTGTAATAATAAGTTTGATTTTTAATTAGTGTTATAATTGGAGAAGGAATTATATATTTATTGCACTGTAGAAATTTGCATAGTGATTTTGTAGAAATGGTGATTTTGTAGAGGTGGTTTTATTAATTTGACTCATCAACAAATGGATATTTATTTACTGCAATGGAATTTGGCTTCAAATATAATAAAATAAATATTAAAGTGAAAACTATTATCATTATTTAGAATAATACTATTGAAATATTTGAGTAATAACAATATAGTAGTTGTATTAGTAGTGGGAAATGTAATAATAATATTAGGATAATATAAATATTGTATGCAGTGACGGACACTTAACACATACGAGTGATTGCTCTTACAGATTAAAGTAAGCTTAGAACCAAGAGGTCCAAACTAATATGTAAACCAGGTGTTTATAGAAAATTTACTGAAGTCATATTCTGACTTACAAAAATGTAATTCAAATCTTGTCCATATGAAATAACAGTTTATAAAGTTAATAGCATGGGAGTAGCATTGTAACTTTTAGTTATAATATAAAAATAAAGCCTAAAGTCAGAGAAAATAATGAGGTTTAGAGTTATGACTTAAGCCATGAGCAGCTTCTATAATTTCAACCAGTTCTTCATACTTACTCTCCTTAAAGTCTTACGCCCCAACTCATCGGATGCTCAACTCCATCTTTGGGAACTTTCTTACAGTTAGGCAGAGTAACTGGACACAACAACCTCTAATCTTATTATAATACTCATTGTAGCAGTATTTATAATATTATGTTGAAATTTTGTATCAATATAGTACTATAAAAGTTATAATGATCATTATTATAATGTTCTGTTTACTCCCTCCCCATTCTTATTCATTAAATTTTTAAATTCCTTTACTTTTACCTTTCATTCTAATGTGTTTGCTTGTATGTGTCTATGTATTTTTCTGTAATTTTTCCATTGTTGTGACCTTTTCGCAAGAGGGAGATAAAAAGTTGTTGGCTTTGGTGTCAATTCTTGCTGCACCTTAATTTGAATTTGTCAATTCATGCCAGACTGTCACACAATCCTTCTCTCTGCTTTGAACATATGCTTTTCTATGTGCGTAATTCTTCGCCCGAGCATCTGAATTCACATAATGCGCAATCCTCCTATTTCTCCTATTTATTTCTATCCTTCCTCACTATCCAAGTTTGAATATATATATATATATATATATATATATATATAGTTCACAGCCGGATGGTGCACAGAATGGTGTAACACTTCTTTCTGAAGGAGGAGGCTGAGAGCCTCCGAAAATTTGAAGAACAACCTTCTGATCTTTACTAATATCTGACTAATATCATATATATATATATATATATATATATATATATATATATATATATATATATATAATTGCAATATTGGTATGGAAAGGAAAGAGAGATAGGTTGTGGCTTACCTGAAAGTGAAGTGCGGAGTAGCCATAGGGAACCAAAGGTTGTTCTTCAGATTTTCGGAGGCTCTCAGTCTACTTCTTCAGGAAGGTGTGTTACAACATTCTGAGTGCCGGCCAGCTGCAGACTGAAGAAGGAGGCTCTGAAAATTTGAAGAACCTCCTTTTTCCCCGAGTAGCTACACTGAGCTTCAATTTCAGGTAAGCCACCAACTATTTCTCCTCCTTTTCATACAAATTATCTTAATTATTTTGGCAATGACCCGTCCTTACTCAGATTTATATATTAATTATTTTTTTTTGGTCAGGCAAAAGCGAGAAAGTGTATGTCTTAACCTTGAATCAATATTTGGAGTCGCCAGGCTATGTAGTGATTGTCATGTCAAATTTTGAAGTGCCTAAGTCACCTTCCTGTGGAAAGATAAGGATTGTGCATTGTGTTGGCTGGCCAGCAATAAAATAATTGATTCTGATTGTAATGAGAATTACTGATTGTAATGAGTGTAATGATATGGTAGAGAATTAAAAGGGAAAATAGAGGAATATTATACCCTTTCTTCATCATTCAATTATTATGTTTGTATGTTTATTATAGATTAAAGTGAACATCATTTTGTGAATAGGAATAAACATGAAATATGGATTTAAGGGAAAATTGAGTTTTTGGTATGATATCACTTGTTACTGTTTCTACTGAATGTAGATAACCTTAATTTTGAATGTTTTGTTAAATGTACTCAATTTTCAATCAAATGCTGAATTGGTTCCATTTATAATTACAAATACTATTCATTAAATAATTTGATTTCGCAACCAATATAAGTAAAATTTGAAATTTTCATTATAAATAACCTGTCTCCATTTATTGGACAGTATGCAGAAATGATGGAGGCCATTACCTAATAAATATAATTTTATATTAATGTGATTTTTCACAGAGTTGCTGACTTAAAAGAGGTTCTTCTGCACTTGCTGCTGTTGCCAACAAATTATGTTCCACCTTGATTTTACAATAAGGTGTGGATTTCAGGAAGGAATGATTTTGATTACTATTCATCATCTTATCATATGTAATATGTTTTTTCATGATAAGGTTAGCATCTGAAGTGCAAATATTTCCATAAATACCAGTTTAATTTTCTGGAATTTGAATGAATCTGTTGTAGATTGTTTAAATTTGTTGCTAATATTTGCAATATTTGTTTCTTTAGACATGAAACTATGTACACCACTTACATCCAGAGAGATTCACAAGAAATACTTCAATGAAAGCTAATGGATTTATTTCTCATGTTAATAAAATTTCCTGTCAAATAGTTCCACATTTGTATGCATATAATTGGCCTGGATTTGATTGCTTCACCTCTAAACATCTGTGGTATTTATCTTTGTAACAGAATTTTATCTACCATGATTTGTTGAACAAAACTCTAATGCTAAACATATTAAAACTCCTTAACTGATAAAAACTGAAAAAGAATAACATCAACCTTCTGCTCAACGAAACATATAGGAAATTGAAAATGTGACAGTTGTCTTTTATGCATTAAGTGTACCTTTCATTATTAAAACAGTTTAGAAGCCATTGGCAATGCATTACAAAAATCTATTAAATATTTAGACAAAAAATTATTTTTCCATTCCTATTAAAAAATGAATAATTCATAAACTTCTAAATTTGTATTTAAATTTATAGAAGTAAACAAAGAGTCTGAAGAAATATCGAAGCCTCTTAGAACTGATGGATGAATTCTTTAATATAACAATAAATTTCTAAGCATATGAAAGAAATGTATAAAACTTGGTATGGAAACAACCTACTTACACTTCCCAAAATTTGTGTAAGGTTTATGAATCAAACATATTGTCATTATTTTTAAAAATTCAGGATATCCAAGGGACTGCATAGTATGTGTGTAGATAATAATTTTTTTGTGTGTACATTTATAGGCTTGTTATAACATAGTTTCTAATGTAAATATGTGTGATATGATTTGAAGACTGAATAAATTATTTAAGTTAAACTTTACTTTGCATTTATATATGTATATACAAATATATTAGTTGTTCCAAAGAGTTAAACTCAATTGCAGTTAATAAATATTCATTTATCTATTTTGTATAATGTATATAATTACTTGATACATTTCTGTCAAATCACTATTATTTGCAAGTTCCTGATCAATGAAATGAAAATCTGTGATAATTAAAATTGCTATGTGAAAGTAAATAAATAAACATTCACGCTACATATTGTGTGTGCTGGTATAACAATATTTTAGTACGAGATAGAATACGATTGGAATGAGAGGCATAGTAGTTGTACTTGTTTACCTGGGATATATATATAAAATTATGAATATCCAGACCTGTGTTGTAATACACATTTTTTCTTCTGTAAATATATTATGAATCTATTCCCTTAAATTTCGCTGTCGAGTTTTGTGACACCATGTATATTGTGGCGAACCTCTCATCCACTTTGTCACGAAGGGGCTACCTTTGGGGATGCCTTTTCCTCTCTGTTTTTGAACTAAGGTGCCCACAAGCCGAGGCACCTCGGCCTGTTTTGAGAGGTGTATGTTCTGGGGTCTCAGACCTTGGGCATACAGTAAGAGTTGTCCGCTATTCCCATTGGAATAGTCGGCCAGCTGCCTCCTAAACTGGTCGAGGCACGGAGAAGGGAATGCTGCGTCCCCACAGCAAGCTCCTCTACCGCTATCGGAAGGGCGTGGGACAAATACCCAATGCCCGACCTACCTGATGCAGGTTTTTCTAGTTTTGTCCTGCATTACTTTTAGGCGAATGCCGGGTAGGATCCTTAACATATAGACCGGGGGCCCTAGTTAACCCTTGGCTACCTTCCTCCACCCTTCCGCATCCCCCCTTTCAAATCCCCTTTCCTATGCTATAAGAGAGGAGTTGCCACTATGTGGATTACCCTGTACATAGCCTGTCTACACCAAAAAAAAAAAATACACTTTGCCAGCTTAGCTGAGTTTTGTATTACGATCATGAATCTCCACAAGATCCGCCGATAAGTTGGGCGCTAGGTAATTTTGACAGAATCAACAAACTTTTTTATTTTTGAGCAACGAGACAAAAAACATATCTACAGGTGTTGTTGAACATTTGATACTATTTTGTTTGTATTTCTACGCTCTATGTAGTCTCCTTGTTCTCGGACACCGAGAACAAGCTACTTGAGATGAGAACCTTAACTGCAGCCGAACTACCCGCTACCTCTTTCCGAAACGGAACTGAATTATAACAATACCCAGTATTTATTAGAAGCGCCTCCGACAATACAAAAAATATATATAGATAGATAGATCATAGCTTAGCGAGGGCGTCCCGTCCCGGGCGCCAAAATTGAATAAATTCTGTAAATTTTGGAGCCTTTTTGGTTTATATACCTCAAAATAAGGAGGCTAAGAATTTGGAAACCTACGCTACGCCACTGGGTCAGATAATTACTCTTCCACGAATCTGATTCATTGCCTAATGGTTGCTAAATCTGAATTGATAAAGCAAACTGTTGAGGAAAATAAGGAAATTAAAGGTGACTTTATAAGAAAAAAAAGTAAAATGCTCTGTTGTAAATGAATAATCCAGGCACTTTGTCATAAATATATTTTAATAAGATTATCATTTAGGGGATTTTCCACATCTAGCCTTTAATTGCTACCTTTGTCTTCTTAGTGGAAGACGTATCATCATTAATATACACGAATTTTAATTACCCCGTGACAGAATTATCTGAGGTAGGTCTGCTTAGTTTCTTATATACTTCTCTGCTGTGTAAGGTCTGGCCACTCTCATCTTATTGCATAGGAAAGGGGGGGATGCGGAACGGTAGCCAAGGGTTAACTAGTGCCCCCGGGTTGTAATTTTAAGGTTTCTACTCGGCAATTTGTCTAAAAGTGATGCAGGGAAAACACTAGAAAAACGGGTATTTGTCCCACGCCCTTCTGATGACGGGAGTTGGGTTTGTTGTGGGTACGCAATATTCCCTTCTCCGTGCATCGACCAGTTTAGGAGGCAGCTAGCCGACATTTTCGCTTCATTTCCTTTCATTTAGTCAAGAATCTGGACTAACTGTAAGCTGCAAGGTAAACTACATCAAGTACAATAGTTTTCATATGTTATTGTTTTAATGCAAGATTTAAACAACTGCGGGCTTCTAGTGTAAATCTAATTTAATCTAAAGGGTATAAATATCCGCCTACATTTCTATAAGGGAAATACAAGTATTTAGTGAACGACATGTGCCCCATATAAATTAGACTGCGGACTAGGCCCTGATAGGGAGAACGAACGTGATATTGTCCTACCAGGGTCGGTCGTTTTTCAATTGAGTGCCTTAATTGTGCCCGAGATAGCAACACCACCTGCAGTAAATCCAATCAGGAGATGTCGATGCCCGGCAGAGGCGTTGCGGTCTCATGACGCGATAACATTGTGCTCAGGCGGCAGGCAATAACCGTAAATAATGATAAAAAGCCCGGGGCTTCGCTGCACCTCCCCTTCATTCTTAACGAATCCACGGGGCACCTATCGAGGCTGCGAAGATGGCAGAATTCTGCTGATAAGATTGGTGAATCAATAAAAAATAAAATTAAAATATGTCTAACTTATTAATTATCCACCCATGGTGTATTTAATATGTATTTGAAGATAATAACAAATACAGTTGCCATAAATTGTTTAAATAACTTAAAGTTTTGGAACGCTCGTCATGTAGTCACAATATGACGGATCGAAATTTGATATTGATAAAACCTTCTACTACTCTATATTAAACGAGATTATCGAAATTGGTTCAATGTTTTAGTTAGAGCTCTATAAAACAACGATATAAAGTTTCATTTACAACACTTCAACTCACACTTTCATCCAGTGGTATAATCCATTACGAATTATAATTAAAAATACTGGAAGTAAGTGATTTACACTGTATGTGGCATATTTTTGGTATATAAAATAAAATTAAACGTTAAAAAATAAACTAAAGTTACCCAAGTCTTTTAGGTGTTGCACAGTTACGATCCGACGCCGTTGTAAAAGCTGCGTGCTAGCCTGACAAATTAAAAGAAAAAGGTTTCTTAATTCAGACCTGCACACCTTATCCAGCAACGCAAGCCATATCCTCATTTCATAAAGTTGATTAAAATTCTCAAAATTTCCACAGACAAGAATATTAAAATCTGCGGACTGAATTATTCAATTGTATATAAATTATTTAATTTGATCTAAATTGATACATTATGTTTTATATTTCATATTGCATAGACTATCGAGAATTTTGGCTTCAAGGGTGCGGTGCGGAATGAATAATGATTAGAAAATATAACAATACCCTATAATTGTAAAGTAAATTAGAATTATTTACATGTGCCACAGTATTATTCACAACAGTTTTTAAGTAAATCTAATTATGTAAATTCATTCATCGAATTAGAGGACATCTTTGTTAGTCCTATTATGAATTTAATTTGATTTTATTTGAATAATTTTGAGTATGTGCCATGTTATTATATTGAAGGCTTATTTTAACACAGATTCATTAATCAAATAGGAGAAGAGACTAAGTAAAAATCTGTGGGCTCAACATCTTTGGTATAATACAAGAATGGAAATTGAAACCTATAGAAAGATTAGGAATATAAGTTGAGTAGTTGTGTTAATCAACAGGAACTATTGTTTTTACACTGACTATTTTACGTTATATTAACTCATGCGTTCCAAAGACTCAGTTTTGTACACTAGGAAGAGTTTTCTCCCTCCCGTCCTTAAAAGGGTCAAAAGAGTAGTTGTAATAGAAGAAAAATGCTTTAAATAAGAATTCTTTAATTGCATTAATAGTTGATTTCTTTTGTGAAATATATTCCGCACTTACATCATATTGATATAATTTTATTCGAACAAATATTTTTTTTACAATAGTATTGATACATGATCGTATTTGTTTTCAGAGCTGGGAATCAATCCCGACCACATCATGCAAAAGGTAAGATGACAACGAATTCCATTGAAAGAGTCTACCTTAATAAAAATTTAATTTATTTCTATTTTAGTAATGGGTTCCAAACACAATATACGGAACGTATGTTTCTATTGTATTTTTTTTATCTGCAAATTTAATGATGTTAGATTTAGATTTTTCAGTTATATTATTACTCTTCTGCTGAGAAAATACAAGTTAAAAATTCCACACGTATTTTAAGAACACATTTGATATAATAACCAAATAATAGTTTAGAAAACCTATTTTTTAAATTGATTACGATATTAGAAATCAGAACTATATAATTATCATGTTCTATGGTCTAATAAGAAAATCTAGCTCAATTATTTTTATGAATAGAAAGTTTGCTGTGGTATAGACTTAAGTGTCACCGCCTCACAGCACGTAAGTCCCGTGTTCAATCTCGCCGGCATGAACATGAACGCTTGTGTGCTCCGAACCCCCCCCCCTCCCCCCGCCTGAATCCAGTCTGGTAATCGTCCTGGCAGGCCAAGGGGCCGTATTGGCTGTAGAGCCAAAGAGAATGAGAAAAAAATTGTAACTGTAAATGTTACTTTATAATTATTATGTATATTAGAATAAAAGTTTTACCGGTGAATTTTTGAAAAAAAACAATTCTCATCTTTTGGTAGTTGTTTTGACAGATAACTCCGCCATTGTCTTCAAGTATGTCACTATGAAATTAGAAACGTGTTTAAGAAAATGTTTTGCAAGTATCTCATTAAATTAACGACCATATTCTGAATAGATCCGAGAGGTACGAAGAATATTATTTAAAGGATTTATCAGATTATTCTGTAAATTCTTAATGGTCGATTTTTCCCCTCCATATATTTGTTTTCTGTCATTTTTCTTATCTGATATTGGTCATGTGAAATGATTTTGAAAATGATTCATTATAGATAAAATAAGATTGGTTTTTAACTATGATTCGAAACTAATTCACCGTTTTATTTACTAAATTGTTTATACAATAAAATTTGTATAATGGAAATTGACATTTGAAGTTACAGTATTGAAACACCATTATTAATAATACAACGGTTTAAGTGCGTTTCCCCTACTGGATTGATGGAACTTGGAGTTAAAAGGTAATATGGCTCGGCCTACAGAATTGTATAGGCTACCGTAGCTATCTTTTGGTTAGTATGGTGATATGAAAGAAAATTGAGTAGATTTTCTGAACTAATTCGTGAGAATGGAAGTATTGTAAATGGGATGATAATTATTTAATTTTACAGGACTGAACAATACAAAAAATGTCATCTTAATATTCAATGTTGTAAACAAACAAAAATACTGTCTCGAGACAATCTCAGCAAAGAAAGATAGAAGAACCTTTGCCTCGATGATTGTGAAACTTAAAAGGCGTGGAGTTGAGGATTAGATTTAAAATGCATTAATATGGGCATACTTGTTTCGAAACTGTTGATGACTAATTCTGGGAATTGAGTTGAATAAGGGAACAATGGCAATGGAAAAGATTGGTCATGAGTGATGGTTAAGTGTTTGATTTTATGAATAAACTGGTAGAATTTTTCACAGAATAGTGGTTGAGACATTTTACGTAATGTTCTGCTTGTAGAAGCAATAATGAATCTAAATAAGTCAGGTTATGGCTATGGCTGCTGAGGTGATGAATAAGCAGTGATATGGAAGGTTAAGAATGGAGTAGTATTTATTTTATCACTTAATTTTGTATGTTATTTGGTTTTAATTGTCTTACAATTTATCGTATTGTTAAAAAATCGACGGTTAATTATTCAAAATGAAATGACAATAGTGTTAAGGATTTTTATGACATCTGAGTGTTCTTTATGGAGTCTTTCTTTTCCTCCAACATACTGCTAGATTTACCGCCATAGGAACTCTCACGAATGAGTAAATGTATGGGAAGCATATTTGCCGCATAGAACCATCCAGGTCATTCTGAAGAACAAAAGTTTATCCTCGGCTAGTGAATAACGGTGGGAGTGTTTACACGGGAGGCATTCGCTTTCAGCAGTATTTCCTTGCGAGACATTCATTACGTTTTTATGCTCCTCCGTGGACACATATTGCCGATTCAGAATATTTATGCGCACCATTAGAAATTCACATGATGTAATAGCGGCAGCTATTTTGATAAATTCGAAATTGTGAGGTACTACTAGATTTCAATAGGAATCTCGTAGGATATGCGATCGGAAAACGCTTTCTCGCGTAATATTTCGTTTAAATTCTTGGAATTACGTTGCCGTTTCTGCTACTTTCCAACGTAGGGTATTCTACAATTACAACTATTAATTAATGAATGTAAGCTTTTCAGTTGTAAATTGATAATAAATTATTGGCGGTAGAGAATGACCGTCGAACGTCAATTTCGAGAAATCTGAAGCTGGAGCTCAACTGCGAAGAATTAGTTACAACTATTAGTATTTATTCGCCACCATCGTCGAATAGCAAACGTTTGATCTTGGAATTTTGTACAAATTAATGGCGTTGCAGTTTAAACCCAAGACAGGTCTTCTCCCCAATCCATTCATAACTCCTCATTGCGAGTCGTTTCTTCCACTTCATTTTCACCATTCTTATACAGTTAAACATTGCGTATGCTTGCTACCTTTTCTTTCCAACCGTGGAAGAAATATACAACTCTATGCTGCACACATACAACTTCAGCACAATCTTCCACCGTAAACTTGTATCTGCTATTTCTGTGGTAATACTCTCAGTCGTTATCAAGCGACACTTAATTTTTTTTTAGGGTGACAGGCTACATGAGGGTAATCCACATGGAAGCACCTCCCGTTTAATAGCATAGGGAGGGATTTGAAAAGGGGGATGTGGAAGGGTAGAGGAGGCTAGCCAAGGGTTAACTAGGTACTCTGTAGTTTAAGGATACTACCCTGCATTCGCCTAAAACTGCATCAGGTAGGTCGGGCTTTTGGTACTTGTCCCACGCCCTTCCGATGGCGGGAGAAGAGTTTGCTGTGGAGACACAGCGTGTCTTGACCAATTTAGGAGGCAGCTGGCCGACTATTCCAATGAGAATAGCGGAAAGCTTTTAATGGCGTATTTGTCAAATCCATTTCCTGCGAGGGCAGTTATCACGCAGGTGAACCTTCCCAGAGGGCTCTGGAGGAGACTACCTTTGGGGATGCCTTTTCCTCTATATAATTTTAAACTAATGTTCCTACAAGCCTGTTTTGAGAGGTGTATGTTCCAGGATCACAGATCATGGGCATACGGAAGAGTTGTCCGCTATTCCTATTGGAATTGTTGGCCAGCTGCCTCCTAAACTGGTCAAGGCATGGAGAGGGGAAAGCTGCGACCCCACAGAAAACACCTCTCCTGCCATCGGAAGGGCGTGGGACAAGCACCAAAAGCCCGACCTACCTGACTTTTAGGCGAATTGCCGGGTAGGATCCTTAAACTATTGCCCGAGGGCCCTAGTTAACCTTGCTCTACCTTTCACTCCCTTTCCTATGCTATAAGAGGGAAGGTCCAACTATGTGGTTTACCCTAAACATAGACTTTCTACAGTTTCTTCTTTCTTTCAAGTCCATTTCTGGACTATTTGTTTTAATAAAATTCGAAACACACTTACTTCGATACGAGTTAACGTCTAAAATGTTAACGCAAACAAACTGGGTGTATTGATAAAATTTATTCACATTTTCTAGCAGGAACATTGACTAATATAATTAAGATTTCTATAACTGACGTTAAAGATTAAACAAAAAGGAAATAAAGAAACCAAAAAAAGAGAGAATATTTTCTCAAATAATATCTTTGGACCCCTGACGTCTTTCAAGTCAAGTCTATATTAGTTTAGAATAAACATAATAGATAATGAATTGTCCAATCAACCAGACAAAAATTAGTGTCAAAATAAATATCAGACAACGTTACTGCAAACTTTCAACACCTGATGAAAACAACAAGGTTTGCAGAAACGTTTCGTGGTATTTGTATCCCTAACTAACTCTTTACGTCCGTACGTCTGATGAGGTACCTAAACAGAGGACAAAACGTCGTAATATTGTAATTTTTGTTTAATTTGAATCATATTTTCTTACAAATTCGCCAATTTTTTGTTTATTTATTAAATTATAAACGTCAGATTTACTTAAATATTCCTACAGGGAAACTAAACGCGCCGTAAAATCCATTCTAGGTTTTATAACTCTTTATTTTGTGATGTAATTATTTAATTACGATGTAATTCTGTTTACCCAGTATATTTTAGTATTATTATAATGCTTATTATTTATTATTGAGCCATTGTGCTGTTAGTAACGAATGTGGATAATAAAGTCAGACAGTTTGTAATGGATCATTACAAGAAATGGACATCACACACACAATCATTTTTATTTATCAACTAAGTTTTATTTATTTATTCGTGACAAACTTTCTACGTTGCGCATTGGACTGGTTTTTATTTCATTTTATTTCGTTTAGACGGCATGTTGTTTCAGAAATTCAATATGCGTGGATGAATCGCGAAAACAAGCATTCTGCTCTACGTGAATGTACCTGTTCACCCGTGAAAAGTCATGCTGAGGGGGCGACGCATATTTTTCAAAGGCGAGCGACGGAAAAGGAAAGGCGAGACAGAGCTGTGAAGTTTTTATGTAAATCGCAGTTGGTGAAAAAGTTTCGATTGCACGTAACATGCGAGGACTTGCGGTCAGATCCTTTCATTAAATGTATGCGATGAACAATTAAATTAGCCATAGAGCTATTATCTTTCATTAATTCGTAAGAAAATAATTATTCTGTTCCACAACGCAGACATGACATGATTCCCAATTTTTAGCACGTAAATTACTGGGCAACCACTTTAGTTTTTACTATGACTCCAACAAATAAACTATATTTTTATTATTATTAATTTGTTTTTTGTAATTATTATTATGAAAATTAATGATCATTTAATAATACTGATTCTATAAGTGGAAACAGAAATTGGGTATAAGTAGGCAGTGATTACGAGTGAATTTAAATTATCCGTATTTTTCTTATTAAACAAATGTCTAGAAATCCTACTGCGACCGTGTCGGATTCTAAAATTTGTTCCTATATATATATATTGTAATGATGAAATGGTCTTAAATTAAAAAAATTATTAAACAAAAAATAATTAAAAATTTGAATGATAGTTAGCCACACGTTGAAGACGCCATTTATGTAATAATTAAAAAACGGGGATTAATTAAATTTGCCCCACGTTTAGGAATCCATTTATGTAATGATTAATAAGGTTGATTAATTAATAGGAATAATTAACAAAATTTATTATGTATTTAAAATTTGTTGTTGATAATTACAACTTATAATCCCTGCTTTGCACGCCGAATTCCGTCAATTTAACAAACAAATATTTCAAATTTTATTTTATTAATTCGTGGCGTTCTATGAAAATATAGCTTTATAATTTCACAATCAATTACGTTGAATTTCTCATTATTTCAGGGTCACCACTGGGTTTGATAGGAAGAACAAATACAATTAACTAAAATATTAACAATCCAAACTCATTGAAGTTAACGGAATACAATATTAAATACAAAAAGTAAAAGAAACCGAATGAAAAGAAAAACGCGAACGAAATCTGACTATACTCTTTAATTATCGTTTACAGTCATTAATAATTGTTTTGTACTCACGACAGTGCTTCTGGTACTAGTTCAAATTCTTGCAGCTTGAAGTAAACACCCACTAAACAGGCCATTATACACTGATTCTACTAACTTTTGAACACACGGTAGTTGCTCTGGATCTCTGCTATACTGCAACCTGGATTATCTCACCCTCAGCCAGTTGCCGGACGTAGATCTCTTCAAAGTCTCTCTATGCGAAAATTAGTTGTTTGTGAAGCAAAACTTCTGCTTCCAAACTGCGATTTTATGAGTCTCTCCGTCGAACTGTTTACTTGCGTTTTATGTAAACTATTATCTCGCCGTTGGACTTCCTAGATAGCCCTATTCATAATTCTGGATCCGAGGAGTTTTACTGTTTTTATTTCTCTATGTGGACCGAACTGCTATGTCCCAGTTCTCGACGTAGACTTTTTCCTTTCGCGTCTTGTCGCTGACTGAGTTCCTATAGGCGCGCGGTCTCCAGTCTCACATTGTTAACAAAGAAAGACCCACTGCGATTGTTGTCTTTAAGCACCCGTTCCGCCAACAATTAAATTATATTAAAAACAATTAATAGCCTGTTTAATTGGTATATATATATATATATATATATATTGAATACTTGTGGATGAATGGACACAATTTAGAGTTTAGTTAAGTCTCGAATTTTCTAAATATGGCAGTAATGTAAGAGTTATGATTCGTAAACTTAAAATATAATCTATAGGTTGTAAACGTTTTTTGTTAGATATAATTACAAACCCTGGAAAAGTACTCTTGTCGTGCACAACTAAAATTAGGTTGAATATGACAATTGAAATATCTAAATATAGTGAAAAATATTTAATTGTAAATATATATATATATATTATACAATTTATTATTTATTTATATTATACAATGAGAATCCATACTGGTAAAAATCCATACATATGTGTGGAATGTGATCATAAATTCACCCATTCAGGTAATTTAATTAGACACATGAGAATTCACACTGGCGAACAGCCATACAAATGTGTTGAGTGTTCCAACACTTTTGCATATTAAAGTAATTTATACAATTTTTGCTGCTAGCCTTTGACCTGACAGCCTGTATTATTTTAATATTTTCCATAAATTGAGAATCAAGCACTTTGGCACTTGATCTTAACTAATAAATAATATTATTTTTATATGAACTAAGTAAGATAAAGACAAAGTTTCCTTGATAATTATTATTAGAGATTCTGATAATGTAATAATCATCAGTATCAAGCAAACATCATTAAACAAGAAATCTTGTCAGGCGAATTATTTACAAGTATTCTAAAAACAAAAGTGGTTGTAAATTTAATGTAGAAATCAGTTTATAATATTATGATAGAAATGAACAGTCTCTTCGCTTGTTTGCTTACGTTTAACACATATTTGTCTAGGAATGAGAAATATGGCAGTTATTGTTGTATAATTTCTTTTGATTATTAGTCACTTTTGAATTCACAATAATTCTCACTCGTCGTAAGTTATATTCTCCAACTACTTTCTGAGGCTTTTAGTCGTGACGATATTGTAAGTAATCAAATTGTTCTTACTGCTCTGCTAGTGAGTCTCTGGGCCCCAAAAACTCCCGTTGTGTCACGACATTGCAAAGTTGCCGAAAATTTGGATATCTGGGAGGCGATCTGCACCCTACTCCAAATTTTAGTCCAGTTAAAATTTGTCGCCTGGCAACGCCCGATCATCAATCCTTTAGAAGAAAAAGAAGAAGATAGTCTGGCCGACTATTCCAATAGGAATAGCGGACAACTCTTACAGTAAACCCAAGCTCAGCGAGCCCGAAACATACACCTCTCAAAACAGACCAAGTGGCCTCCGCTTGTAGGAACCTTTGTTTAAAAAGCAGAGAGATGAAGGCATCCCCTGAGGTAGGCCCCTCCGTATCTCCACAAGGGTTCTTTTGTTTGATTTTTCGTCTTCGCGTATTATTCCTTTTAATTTGCTATTTTCAGCCAAGTCCTGATCAAGATAATGCTTTTCCTGCGATAAACCAGCAGGCTCGTAGATCTTCCAATTACAGGCGATCTCCAGTGCCGAAGCAGTGTCGACGTCATTTATGTATTAGCATTAATATAGGCATCGAATGACGCATCGCTTACAAAAGGTTTGGACCACACATGAATCGGACATTCCATCGGGCTGATTACAGTGACACAACAAACTCATTAACACGGTAATGCGATATGCTGTTGTTTCCCCGCCAGACGTGCCAAATTAAACCAGAGTCCTGCAAACCTGCGGTCCGAAACAGACACATTGCCGCAGGACCTGGAATGTATACCGCAATTACAAATGTCGCCGTGTCAGATTGAGCCGTTCCAATCTTTCGTACAACAATCCAATTTCACATAATGTTTTAATGGCGCGCATATTGAAAACGTTAGTTACATAACCGAAATTTGTTTTCCGGTCATTTAAACGGGAGCTATTTTACAGTTGTTAAAATTTCCTAAAAATTGTAATGATTCACACGGACAATTAAGCCTGGAAACATTTCCATGGAAACAATTGAGTATAGGCCTACGTCAGTCACTTTGATAATATCGCACCTAATCGATCACGGCTTCTCAAGGAATCATGGAGTGGCGGAGAAATAATGAGAATTAATGAAGTGAACTTAAAAAATAAGTACGTTGCAATCAGAAATACCCGAATTTTTAAATTCCTAATTTATGTAGTTATTTAAAAAATAATTGCGGTAATCCAGCTTCGCCGATGGCCATTCGTAGAAGTCAGTAGTAATGATTTGTTAACGTGCAGGATTCCGAAAGCCTGTTGATGTTTCTGCTAATTTCAGTTAGTAGAACAATCATGATCATTTTCGGTTACAACAATCGATTACCACGATTACTTTTTATGTTGTCCTCTATTTTATGCTGCTTTATAAGTTCTATAAATTCTGCTCTATAAGTTCCTATCTATAACATGTCCAGGATGTCGTTGGTCCAAGTTCTCAATTCCCTTATCTATAGGCCATCTTCGCATAGCATTGATTACAGTTTCATATTTTTGTACAGCACATACATAAAGTGAAATTAAATTAGGCACTCATTATATACAAAAAATGCTATAATTCAATTAAAGAAAATGCATTATAAATAAATAAATTAATTAAATATTCAGCATAAATATGTCTCAGCTAAGACATTCTTCGATCATGGTCGGAGGGCCATTAAATAAAAAAATTGGAGCCCGAGTTATTTACTAAACTGCTTTACCGTTGTCGCTTATTTTTATTTACTCATAGGAATTTAAAAATTAATTATTTGGAATTAAAGCTGAATGACATATCAAACACAAAATATCTTTGAGTTTCATTCTTTGTTTTGGAGAAGTATAATGAAAGTAGCGGATGTTGGTTAGCAAACTAAAGCTGAAGTGAGGTGATGAAAAATAATTAACTGGAGTACTGCCACTTCTTCAACGTGTTTCCATTGCTGGAGATATCGTTTCGCAGAATTTTAAACTTAATCGGTGGATTATTTAAGTGTCTTCAGATTAAATTCAGTTTATTGTTTGAAGAACACCCGAAATCTCGCACCCAGCCAGTCTAGGAAAATATTATGGTTGTTCAAAAGTGCTGTAAGCATTCCCATATAAAATGTAAAACTAAAAAAATAATTTTGAAGATGAAAGAGAATTGATACTTTGACGTTAAATATATTGAATAAACTGTTCTCGGGTTTCAACCTCGTTACAGACAACTACATATAATTTTGGTTTGCATAATTATATTTTGCATTGATCCAATTTGATGTATTTTAACTTCTTAATAACATCAAGAATTTGGTATTACTATTCTCAAAACACTTATTTAAAATTTTGAACCAGGTGCGAAACTCGGATTTATTAATTGTATTTATATCATGAAAACGGATGGACTAATCTGATGAATGAAGTCTAGATTCTTTTGAAGTAAGAAAAATTTGAATAATTAAGGTGTTTATATACTGATAATTAGATTACCAGTTCAGTGTACAAATTTATATTTAATATAGTGTAACAATCAAATAAATAGCCTTTAATTATTTAATTTGAATTTAAATGAATTTACCTCACGTGAAGCGCCAAAATGTAATAATCAAATGGAAGGCGTTATTTAAATGAAATAATCAACAAGAATTTAAAACATATAATTATATATTTTCACTTTGTTGCTTTAACTCACAAACAATTACAATTTTAAATTTTAGATCTCAGGGTCTCTACTGGGTTTGATAAGGGACACAACAAGTTGTTTTAAAAAAACTAATTAACACACAGTTTATAATTCACCCAGACAATATTTCGATAGGAAGAAATTAAAAGAAAATAAATTAACTCAGATTAACAATTAAAATAGAACGAAATCTGACTTCTATCCTTTAATTACGTTTACATAAATTATTATTTTTGTAATTTGTTACTTACATCTGTCCGGCTGGTTCCAGCATTCCTTTTTGTTTTCTGGAGTACACTATTGCAAAATTTTTACACTGATTCTAATATCGGCTCACAGATTTTACACTCTTTAAGTCAACCTTGATAGGCTCCCAGGAACTAGGATGATCCTCCTTTTTGTCAGCTATCTGGTGACCGCTTGCCTTATATGAATCCTGTGATTCATAGATTTGCTAGTCTTTTTACCGCTTGGGACTTAAACTGCAACTTTACTATTCCTGGCTGGCTACAGACGTACACTGCTTTTACTTAGCAATATTTACGGGATAATACTTCCGTGAATGTTTTTACTTTGTCTTAAATTCACAACTTTGTTTAATGATACATTAAACAACGGCTAGTCTCTGCTCTAGAATCATTTGTTCCGTCCTCCGAAATGTCCCGTCACCAACTGAACTATCGTAGTCTCGAGTTTTAGCGCGCATACGCCATTTTTGACTTTCCGACAAAGCAACAGAGCTCAGCTCCATTGTTGTTTTGGAAGCTCCTCCCGCTACAATTAAATTTTATGTTTAAACAATTAATGTCCTAATTAATTGGCATTACAATAGTTATATGAAAAGTGTATTTGACTTTTATATTTTTACTTAATAATTCAGAATATGACTTAACAAAAATGATTATTCTATATGTGTTGGAGGTTTTGTTAGCTGAAAAATATAAGGAATTTTTTGACGAAAGTAAGTTTTTACTCATGTGACTTATTGGGGTTATTTATAAATTAAAATGTACGATTTGTTAATAGCTTCGGTTCTCATCACGTATAAAGGTTATCAGTTGAAGATGCCTGTGTTAGCTGTTGGAATTTTGTGTTTTTAACGAAAGCAGATATGCGTTTATTCAATTAAGAGTTTGGTTTGAAAGACGCCCAATCGGAATGAGAGATCTTTGAGTTTGTATTTCAATGCTCTCGTGAAAATCAAGTTATTCATTTATGGAACTCAACAGGTTTTAAGCCTGCGTAATGCCAGTTATAATTTAACTTGTGATTAGTAAATTTAATGAAACTCCGCGTTGTGGATGTGGCACCTGTAGATCAGATCGTAAACCGCGGCCGGGCTGGTAATTAGAACGCACTCTTGTCTGCTTCTCCCCCGCAAGTCTGTGTCGCAAGAGCTGTAACTGCAGCTGCAGGGGATTTGCAAACTTCCTTTCCCCATAAAAACACACTCCTCCCAAGCGTCTTTATCGGCAATAGCGAGCAGCCACTGCGTCAGATTCGCGCCACTTTACCTACAGGCGCAATCCCCGCACTTCCTACTCAATTTACAAACTCCGTCTCGTAAAGCCCGAGGATATATACTTTATTACTTGACACCAATTTCGTTCTTCTCGTTGACGTATTTTGTTATATCGTGCAGTTATTCAATCACAAAAAATCTCAACGTGTTTGCTAATATTTTATCCTTCTCAAACTAAGAATACTAGTAAATCTGACTTATCGGATAATTTACAGTTATATAAGATTTGTTGCAGTATTCCAACATTACGAATTATAAGCCATTATATTCATGTTGTAATATGTTCACTAACCAATATCGTCAACAGCTTTGTTTCTGACTTTTCATTAAAGCATTTATTTTCTATAACGGTCACAGTACCACCGTGTTCGAAATATAATTTACATGCAAATTATAATGATAACAGTAATTCATTCCTCGTGCGGAACGTAACTTAATAATTACAATTTCTCTTTATTTGAAGAGTCTCATAATTTTTGGTGTGTTATATGAGATTGTTTTTCACTTCTGTGTGACTAATTGGCAAATAAACTTCTTGGGCCAAACAATGCCCTTTTCTCATTCCATAAAATTCTCCTCACAAAATTTTCTCAAGATTTTAGATAAATGGTGCAAAAAAATTGAGGCTATAAAAATTCATTAAAATATTATTCTTTAAAAAGAAAACTTTGTTATAGGCTATAATGTAATTTTTAAAGCTATGGAAATATAGAACATTTTTGTTTTAAATTGAATAATTATTAGAATTTTTCTCCGAGGATATTATGGGTCATGCAGCAGAGACAGTCGTGATGATCAGTACAGAAGCGCAGGTGATATTATTTATGGTGATGAAATTGGCTCGCAGGGATCAGAAATCTGTCATCCCTCGATCGTATTTGACGTCTTCTCTGTTATTACCCATTAAATTTTACAATACTGACATATCGACATGTCGCAGATGAATAAAAAGTACTCGTGAGCCTTTTTTCTCGCTTTTTATATCTTGTTACCCAACCCGGGAACCGTCATCCCCTTTACCCATGTCGTCTAGAAAAAAACGTTATTGATCCACTCTGGGTTACCTGGCGCATCGGTATAGCCTGTATTATTAACGCAAACTCGTTTTTTTGAAATGCCTGGAGATTTACGATGGTGTGCTCTGCGCGTCTACTTTTAAGGCCGATTTGGAATGTATATAGGCAAAATCATAAATGTGGTTTTCGATCATATCACAGTAGTTTTACTTCTTTAAAGCATACTAAACAGCTTGAAGTTTGAAAATAACTCATACAGAGCTTAGATTTTTGGATTAAAAACACTACTAAGGATTGTAATTCAGACACAGTTCATAAAGAAAGTAGGAAAATAATTTTTGGGAATTAGAAGATATTTGTCTAGGAAATATAAAGAAGCCCGTAAGAATTTACAAATATTTAATTCCATTATATTAATATTATTATTGTAATGCAGTGTTGTCAAGTAAGGGTTTTGAGGAATTTATTAATAATTGTATTAGTAGAGCTGGAATATGGCTGAAATGCTATCACGTAATTTTCTTGGTTTCATTACTTGATGTAATATATTCCGTTCGTCTCGTATGTTACTTATTTTCCAACGTTTGTTTAGGTTACTGAATCTAATTTGTGTGTGAGGACTTTATATCATTGAGGTCCAGTTGCCATTCAATAAATATCAACACAAATAACCATCTCCCTCGGCTTCCATAATTGCAATACGCTTTAGGCCATCATCGATATCTGTCGAAAGCAATCGTGTCCGTAATACATTCCCTAACTTCGACGAACGAGCCGTCTCCTATCTCCTCGTTTCGTCACATTACTTACACGCGTTAAACACGGGATATTTTTGTTTGACACTCCAAAAAATATTGATAATCATTTAGCAACTATTATAAATGA
The DNA here is from genome assembly GCA_037074705.1 of Zhengitettix transpicula. Lineage (NCBI taxonomy): Eukaryota > Metazoa > Arthropoda > Insecta > Orthoptera > Tetrigidae > Zhengitettix > Zhengitettix transpicula. Next base: position 27,588,304 of record CM073593.1, on the reverse strand, counting down.
TTTAAGAATTTATCTTTTCATATGAGCCTTGGTACTGTGTTTGTATTTTTTTTCGACAATGCTTTAATATCTGAAATACGGTTACAGTTGTGAGCTAATCGCAGAAGTGTAATTCAGTCTATTTCAGAGCGGTATTTGGAGAAAATTGAGCAAATTAAATGAATTCAATACGTTCAATGAGCGTTCAGACCACCATGTTGCAGCCATGCATTAACTTGATGCCTTTATTTAAGGGTGAACATACCATAGTGAACCAATTTCAAACATGACTGCACTACCTATTTTATTCTTTCGCATAATGACGTAAAAGTAACATATTCGTGTTGACATTTTAGACGACATATTTAATTTTAATTTATGATTAAATGTTACCTGCGAATTATAAAAATGCATTCATTCACGTTTTCTGTCACTGGATCATATAATACGTTACATTTATCTCTTAGCGCTGATACAGTTTCATATTTAAGTTTGTGCTTTAGGAATACATGCTTCAGATATAACGTTTTATTGCTGGTTGTAATTCTAACGTAATACAGAAATATAATTTCTGGCTATCAGCATAAATTTAGATTTTCGAACTTGCGGTGTTTGCATCGCTTGCATATATTGCAGGAGACAAATGGTCACGTAAATTTGTTTACCGACCATAATTTAACAAGTTACTGTGCTGTGATATTCGTTCCTATTGAATCAATTTTAGGACTGTTTTGATAATTCTTATTGAATTTCAAACTTCAATTTCTCTGTGCAGCGGAAATCGTCTGTCTTAATCAAAAAGCGGTTTGTTACTTTGGAAAGGTCTCATTTCGCGTAATATGCACTTCTAATTAAACTAAACTGTCAATAATTCTAAATATATATAAATGTTCGTTCGTTTGTTACTTATGGGTTCCTATGGCATGCGATGAAACTTTGGTGAGTTATTGCGCACACACCCGAGAATGTATTTGTCGGCCTCTCGAAACGTTAGGTAACTCCCCGAGGTTGACCAGGGCTGGAACTTTTAAAATGTGAGCAAACGGGCAATATTTGCGACGAATAATTAATTTTCGACGTGAATAAGAATGATAGTGTTCCCCCCGATGCTGTTAGTGTATAATTTAAAGCTCCTTTCGGCATAAGGACGGAGGGGGCGTTACATAAAAGTAACGCGTAAACAACCGAGATTGGAGTAGAATCCGGGGCTTTAGAAATCGCTGAGTTTAATTCTGACATTCAACGCGGTGGTTCGGTTGCAGTACAAACTCCTAAGAGGAGGGGTAGAAGGATTTGAAAAAAGTTCCAAGTACAATCTTCAGCCTGTCAAGTTTCTTCCAAACTTTGTAGCATATGTTACTTACGATCCAGAAACAATTCCTGTTCGGGTCAAAAACCCCAAGTACTGATAGGGGGAGGGGGCATTTTGAACACATTCTAAATCGGCAATTTATAACTAGGAATGAGAAGTTTTCGAAGTCGCAGTGTTTGATAATGTCATTCTATGAGGTATAATTGCCTAATTTCAACCCGTAATGACATTGAATCCCCGTAGGGGTGGAAGCGTAAGAGCTGTAAATTAAAATAATGGAAAATACCGTGAATGATGTCTATCTCGGGGTTATGGAAGTCGCTGAGTTTAATCCCTAGGTCAAAGGGAGTGATCGACGAATAAACATGGGATGGGTTGAATACCTCTAGCATATATAAGGCTGGGGGGGGGGGGGTTAGTATTTTTCATTCTTAGAGTACTGTGACTATTTTTTACTTTATTAAGATGAGATATAAATGTTAAATCAAATACTTTTCCGGGGTTATATAAATAAATCTCCGGCCAACTCTGGGCGCCCAGTTAATTCATGAAATCTGAAGAGAAAAATTATCCAAAGGCTTGGCCTGAATCATGGCAATTAATGTTTCCTCTGTGATTGCTCAAATCAATTTCAGTCTTATTTACCAAGTTGTCTATCCAATTTGATTTATAGCTGCCGATTACTTGTAAAAGTAGCAAGTGACGAGGAACCAGAGGCCAGGGGTTCTTCTCCCTCTCGAAATTCATCAATGGCAGTGGCAGAGGCGTAAATCGCAACCATTAATAACACAGCCTTCGGCAACGGACTTTCCCTCGAGTTCGCTGTAATTCGTTTCCTTGGGCGACAGAAAAAGCACTTGTCCGTGATGGCAAAAATAAACCCAGCAAGGAAATAAATAAATAAAAATCACTGGATGATGCCCAATTCGAGAAAAATGTTATTTAAAATTAAATTGATCTCCAAAGATATATATATATATATATATATATATATATATTGTAATAATTAAAAGTGGTTATTAAATTAAATTAGCCCCACTTTGTGGAAGCCAATTTATGTAATAATTAAAAGAATTAATTAACAAAATTATTCAGATTTAAAAATTTATTCTTTAAAAGTACAAATGGTAATCCCTACTTTATACGCCGAATTTCATCAAGTTAACAAACGAATATTTTATTTCAATTTTGCAATTCGTGGCGTTCTAGGAAAAATATAACTTTATATTTTACAATCAAATACGTCGAAATTCTCTTTATCTCAGGGTCATTACTGTGTTTGATATTCAGAACAATCCAATTTAATAAATTAACGTTAACAATTCAAACTCATTGAAGCTAACTTAATACCATATGAAAATAAACGAAATGAAAGATACTAAATGAAAAGAAAAACGAACGAAATCTGACTTCTACCTTTAATCCTCGTTTACGGATTTTAAATAGTTGCTTTGTAGTCACGAATGTCTTTCTGGTACCAGATCTGATTCTTGGAGCTTGAGGACAACAATCACTAAAAAGGCCATTCATTATTCACTGATCCTACAGAATAAATCTTTAATACACTCGGTCGATGTTCTCGTTCTCTGCCACCTGGAACTTAGGATCAGCCGCCCCTCAGTCAGCCCTCGGACATAGGTCTCCTTGATGCCTCTATGCGAAATTTAGTTCAATTTCAAACCGCGATCTTTACTCGAAGCAAATCTGTCCGTGACTCTTACTCAATAAATTTCTCTCCGCGACTGGCGTTTGGGCTGGAACTTTCGGCGTGCGTTCGCTAACAATGGCTCGACCTTACATTGTTTCTTTTGATGTATATTTTCACCGATAACAATCCAATTTAATTAAAAAAATTAATGGCCTCTTTAATTGGTATCACAATATATATGAGCATATGTACAAGTTATTATTTTATTGATCACGAGTTATAGAATATGTGAGATCATGTTGGAGTCCTTTGGTCGAATTAAATTTTGTTTAAGGAATTTTTCTCTCCATGAGACGGTTGTAATAATAGTTCTTTTTTAAAATTATTTTCTTTTCTCAAGTAAAACGCTATTTGTCGTTAGTCGCACATATTACAGTTGCTTTATAATGCCAGAAAATTACAGATCTCTTAACTTGCATATTACAAAACTGTTGACAACACTTAAATGGCTATTATGCTTTTATTCGACCAAGTGACACGTGATGATATAACTTCTGTTTCTCTAAAATGTCATTCTGGCATTGCATATTTCTCAGTAACACATTCAGTTTGACATGAAACGTACCTCTGCCTACGCGATTTCGCGGAATTCATTGAAACAGAATTCTCGTTTGATTAATGTCCTTCCTCTAAATGTTTGTGTAATTTGCGTAATAGGTCTTCCGGGAACAGAAATCTCGTGCAAAAAAACGGAAATTGCTGAAACCTTAACTGAGGGTTAGACTTAATACGTGCTTAAAATAATTTAATTTTAATCTGTTTAAAATTTTATTTTAATATAGTTTGTATTTTAATTTTACGAATATCGTGTATGCGATCGTTACATTGCAGATTTTCCATTGTAAGATTTGTAGTGTTAAAAAAGTATTTTAGATGCAAATGTCACGGATTGCCTTAGATTGGGTACGAAATATTTTTCACCTCTTGCTCGTTACCTAGGGAATAGTAAAACAAAAATCAGAGTATATCCACATTTTAAAAGTCCTGAAACTTTAAAAACGTAATTAAATAAACTGAAAGCATCATTTTTACGACACCATACTAAGAATATATAATTTTTTTCTGATACGCAACAAAAGAAAAAAATATCTATAATTTTTCAATATTCCATGGAAATAAATACTATAATTATATATATAATTATTATAATTATAACGTCTCTGTTTGAATCTTGACATACTGATTTTCGTCTCTTAGCAAATAATTTCATTAAGGGAATTTGTAATTTAAGTTTAATTCATTCATCATGAGTTCAATGTATAACGATTTTAGCTCACGTAAAAATATAGTACTTTCGTAAGTTACGAACATATTATGGAGACAGTAGCCGAATACCCGTGCTTCTCTTCGGTGTTTTATAAAATGCTAACGTTACACAAAGCACACTGAGTTGTGAACTCTGCTGAAGTCTCACCGTCTCCATAATCTAGACACCCTCAACAGAAAGATAATTATACATATTTAATTGGCTGATGAATTACTGTAAAATTTTTGGAATTTAAAGTACTAATATTGGCGTTATACCGAAAACTTTCGGAATGGAAGGGTTGAACGTGCTATTAATTTTTCTAATGGTTGACGTTTTAATTATTCGAATTAATGGAGATGAATATGAATTAAACTGACACTTACAGAGTCATTCGAAGTTTTGACGTGTTCCTGTCGTGTTAATTGAGGGTAGTTCAAAACCTCAATGAAGCATATTTAATGAAAAATATTCTAATGTTAACAGATTATATTGTATTTTACAGCCTGAATCCTAGCTATTTAATTGTTTCAAATTCTTATATATTTATTTAAACAACCTTAGATGGTTTTTATTATATATTTAGATGATTTGCCTTTGCGGTGTTCAGAAGAAACTTATATAGAATATTGATTGGTTAAACGGCGGGTGGTCATGAAAGTGGAATTAAACTGAAAATAGATGTTTGCAGTCACGGCTACGGCCAGTTGGATGTTACGAAATTCGATGTCATCGATCTATGAATTCATTTTTAGCTGTACTTTACTATTTGAAGTGAATATTTCACACGTGCTCTCATGATTGTCGTCTTAGTTGAAGTATGCCGATATTTGCCGAAAATTGTGGACGTTTTGTTCTAAAATTTGCTAATGTCTTCTTGTTAATCCAATTTTATTATCAGTAGAATAAATTACATATATTGTAATAATTAATAAATCTTTAATTAAAATAAATTATTAAACAAAAATTTAATTAAAATTTGAATGATAGTTAGCCACACGTTGAAGACGCCAATTCATGTAATGATAAAAAGGTTGATTAAATTAATAGGAATAATACACAAAATTGTTAAGTCTTTAAAAATTTATTTGTTGATAATTACACATTTAAGCCCTACTTTGCAAGCCGAATTACATCAATTTAATAAACAAATATTTCAATTTTATTTTATTAATTCGTGGCGTTCTATGAAAATTTAGCTTTATAATTTTACAATCAATTACGTTGAATTTCTCATTATCTCAGGGCCACCACTGGGTTTGATAGGAAGAACGAATACAATTAACTAAAATATTAACAATCCAAACTCATTGAAGTTAACGGAATACAATATTAAATACAAAAGTAAAAAAAAAAACGAATGAAAAGAAAAACGCGAACGAAATCTGACTATACCGTTTAATTATCGTTTACAGTCATTAATAATTGCTTTGTACTCACTACAGTGCTACTGGTACCAGTTCGGACTCTTTTATCTTGAAGTCAACACCCACTAAACAGGCCATTATACACTGCTTCTACACGTTAGATTTTGAACACACGGTAGCTGCTCTGGATCTCTGCTATACTGGAACCTGGATTAGCTCACCTTCAGCCAGTTACCGTAGGTAGATCTCCTCAAAGTCTCTCTATGCGAAAATTAGTTCAGTTTGTGAAGCAAAACTTCTGCTTCCAAACTGCGATTTTATAAGTCTCTCCGTCAAAACTGTTTACTTGCGTTTTGTGTAAACTATTATATCTCGCTGTTGGACTTCCTAGATATCCCTATTCATAATTATGGATCCGCAGACTTTTACTGTTTTTATTTCTCTATGTGGACCGAACTGCCATGTCCCAGTTCTCGACGCACACTGAGTTCTCTAAGCGCGCGGTCTACAGTCTCGATTGTTAACAAAGAAAAACCGCCTTGATTGTCGTCTTTAAGCACCCGTACCGCCAACAATTAAATTTTATTAAAAACAATTAATAGCCTGTTTAATTGGTATTACAATATATATATATATATATATAATCTGAATAATCTATGCATAGATTGTAATCGACAATATAGCGATGTAGATTATTTGTGTTTAGTTTACTACTTTAGATGAAACTGTTAGCACGGCCGGTCATTGGAACAAATATTGCAGAGGCAACGCTGGGAGGTTTTCTATGGTGGGACCGTCGATTTCGGAACCAGTGTAGGCTTATTTTTTCAGCTACTTCTCTCAGTGCGAGACTGACGGCGAGGATATGGACAGCACAACCGGTGTGGGACCAGAACCTGTACATCACGACGCGTCGCAACCCCTATATTCACTGTGTGGTCCAATGATTGACAGTCCTCTTCAAGGACGTGTACACTTGGCCAAAATATAAAGTCACAGATACATTAATAATTAGTGTTTTTAGGATTGAAAGTGAGTAAAACAAAAAACAACATTTAAAGATTTAGGAGTCGTTTCTGAATATTTATATTAACCTTGTTCTGTTCATTAAATTATATTAAATGTTTACAAATCAATCCCCCCCTCGTAATTGATTAAAGCTAGGACCCCTGAGATACGGTAGTTGAGATTCTCATGTTCGACTCAAGTATTCACGAGTCCTGGCAAATCGTTTATTAGCTCCCTGATTTGGATGGCGCGTATCGCGTAATTAAATTAGTAAGACGATTGTCGTTTGTTTTGAGAGTATAAATTATTTCTGCATATCCTAAAATGATCCGAGGGAGCGGGTAAGCGATTTATTATCCATTCCATTAGTCCTCGGTCGAGGAAATAGGATAAGCCATAATATAAGATTAAAAAAAAAAGAATAAAATATTACAATTACAATTTTTTTTTATAAAAAACATTGAACTTAACAAAAAAATTATATAATTTAAAGTAACGTTAAATATACAAATCTAACAGTAATTAAAGAAATTATAACTATATTAACATTCAATTTTCATTCGATGGAGTTTCAAACAGCAAATCTTACTTCGATTCCCATCGAACATGAGAAAGAAAATAAGTTGGCAGTTAAAATCTAGAAAACTCTAAATGTAAAATTACATGAGACGTCATTATGTTAGCTGCTTGAAAAATAGATTAAACCTCCCTTACGGATGATATGTATCTCCGACATAATTACACTAATTACAAATCAGCTAAGGAATTAAAATGAAAGCATGTAATATCTGGTATTATGTTTAGCAACCTCTGTGTTCCGAATAAGAGTTTCAGGATTTATCACTAGAGATTAGAGGTACAGATATTTTTGATTATTTATACTATTATTAATTATAAACCTGATTTACATACCCTGTAATTTAAATTATACCATGTGTGACAATTTTTTAAAATACGTATGCAAATGCACAACTTTAATGTACAATAAAAAACATCAGAAATAATAACAAAAATATCCAGTTTCGAAGAACAAACATGACGATTTCATACGAAGTCTTATTCCAGGGTCCCGTGGGGTAATGCCTCTCTCATTAATCTACAGAATTTAAGTCGCCATACCGTTTCTGATGGCGGCAAGCTCAACGGGATCCAGTGACGGGTTTTTGTTTGTCCTTTGTCTTCATAAAACGACGCACGGGTTATCACATAGCATGCCAGTCATATGCAATACAAAAATTAGATGGATCAATTATATTAACCAAAGAATTCATTTAAATCAAAAATAAACACGAGTAGTCTTACTTCTGACTACGAAAAGCAATAAAATGGAATACAGACATATCTACTCTCGCAGAAATAACATATTCGTATCACCCCGATAAAAAAACAGCATCTTCCTTGCCAAATAGTCGGCCAGCTGCCTCCTAAACTGGTCGAGGCACGGAGAAGGGAATGCTGCGTCCCCACAGCAAACTCCTCTCCCGCTATCGGAAGGGCGTGGGACAAGTATCCAATGCCCGACCTACCTGATGCAAGGTTTTTCTAGGGTTTTCCCTGCATTTCTTTAGGCGAATGCCGTGTAGGATCCTTAAAATATAGCCCGGGGGCCCTTGGCTACCTTCCTCTACCCTTCCGCATCCCCCCTTTCAAATCCCTTCCTATGCTATTAAAGGGGAGTTGCCCAACGTGAATTATTCTCATGTAGCCTGTTGCCATAAAAAAATAAAAAAAAATCCTTGCCAAGGGTCATCGATGTCTAGCCCTGATGTTTATAATCCTTGCTTGATTATTTGTTAAAAATAAATAAGCCTAAATAAAACTCTCACCAGAAATTGAACATGTAATCTGCATATTTTAAAAATGCAGTAATTCAAATTTATTGACAAATTATTCCGTCGTAAAATTAAAAGACCAATACTAATTACAACGATTTCAGTACGCATGGAGGCTAGTTTCAGAGACATATTTGTTTACCGCACGTAAAAAATAAACACAATAAAAGTTATTAAAACACACAAAACAAAAAAAAATTGGAAAACTGTGACTGGCGTAAAATAGTATGTCACACATGGATCTATGGATTATGAAATTTATATTATAATAATCAATTATCGGATGATGAACTGAAATTAGTAAATCACAGAATTTCAGTAATGGAAATCGTCAATGAATTGTTTATTTTCTTTCATAGGAAGTAACTGATTATTTAATGAGATTATTTCAAACAAATTTCCAAAGCGTTGAATGAAAATGTGAGGCTAACTTGTATCTGACGATCTCCAATACGAAAACCCCACGGTACCGCGTGATAAAGTTACGTGTTTCTGCCGTCGCTCTAAGCCCGTACAAGAAAACACGGATTAAAGCTTGCTCAGCCCAACGTTTGGCGGAGGGCTGTTGACGACGAATCATGAACAGAGCTCAATAATAAACTTAATAAGTGATTGAACAATGTTGCGTGTGTGTGCTGGCGGCCGCTAGATGGGCGTCGCGGCGGCGACGGAGGTGGCGGGTGCCCACGGGCGAATCGATACGGCGCTCGCTGCTCGAGCAGAAGGCAGCCACGACCGCGGCGAGTACCTCATAATTTATGTGCCCTTTTACTTCCCTCGCAGACCAACATATGCAACCATTTTTTCGCCTTTCAAAGAACGGTTCTCGCAATATAGTCTCGGTGTTGCTCGGATAAAAAAGAAAGAAATAGGCTTAGCTCCACGAAGTTAAACAATTGAAGTTATTATGACTGTTATCGAGTAAATAGTTCCAATGTTTTCCTAGACTTCTGCTCGCCGAGGTTTGCGAATAATTCACAATATTCCTTCCACAGTTTACCTCGTAAAGGATACGGTAAAATTAAACAAATAAATACAGTTTAAAAATCAAATAAAAAATACTCTCTCTTAACTAAAATTGTATTATAAAAGAACTATAAAATATGCTGTCATTTAAAAATGTTCAAAAACGATTTTATAAGAAATTATTTGACGAATTGGTAAACTTTGATTTAATCAATTCCCTGTATACCATCACATTTTAAAAGTGAAGCCCGGCCGACATATACATATTCCTAATAAATATTCATATTTTCTTTCAAATTTACTCAATCATGCTTCGCGTTGTCACCGTATTTCATATTCATTTATGATACCTACCTGTCTGATGAAATTTGAATATCACTTAGGGTCTCATCAGTGTAATATTTGTTTTGCATTCAACATCCAATCTATTTGGAATGCGGCATAGCCAAATCAACAAGTATAACATTTTAGAACTTATAATTATGCAATTTTAGAACTAATCCGTTTCATACTTTTCTGTTGACTAATCTCTAAAATCATTATCATTGAATTACTTCATGACTTGGATTTTTAACTATTAAAAATTGTAATACATTACATTAATGTAAAAAGATTTTTTGTAAGATAAAATGTGTTAAAATTAGATACCTAAAAACGATAATGAACATTTTTAACTTTAGTATATTTATTCAAAGATTGTAGTTTCCGTCAAATTTACAACAGCAAAGATTACGTTAATTTTTTTCTGAAGGTGTAGACAGGCTCTGTATAGGGTAATCCACATAGTGGATACATAGCATAGGAAAGGAATTTGAAAGGTGGGGTGCGGAAGGGTAGAGGAAGGGTTAACTAGGGCCAACGGGCTATGGTTTAAGGATCCTACCCGGCAATTCGCCCTAAAGTGATGCAGGGAAAACCCTAGAAAAAACCTGCTTCACGTAGGTCGGACATTTGGTACTTGTCCCACGCCCTTCCGATAGCGGGAGAGGAGTTTGCTGTGGGGACGCAGCATTCCCTTCTCCGTGCCTCGACCAGTTTAGGAGGCAGCTGGCCGACTATTCCAATGGGAATAGCGGACAACTCTTACCCTATGCCCAAGGTCTGTGACCCCGGAACGTACACCTCTCAGAACAGGCCGAGGTACCTCGGATAAGTGCCGGTCATCTGGTCAACTCAGCTTGATTTCTGTGTCGTCTTCCTCTTATCCTCTCCGCAATAATTTATCCGAATGAATTATCTTAAAAAAACATTACAATCTGAGTACGGCTTACTAAATGATGAACGAATACACGTGTGTCAAATTACCGTGTAGTGATTTTAAGAATGGACATTATTTAAACTTAATCCCAGTTTGGTGTTTTATAATTTTAAGTGTCAGTACTGTGAATAAAAATATAGTGATGCTTGTCGTATCAAAGTTTGTTAGAATATTAAGCAGATTTATTGTAAATTAGACACTAATGAAAGTCTTTCGAAAATGTCAGAGGTTTCATACATCGGATGACAAGCACTGTTGATGGGAAGAAGAACAATTTTGCTACGATTAAATAAACAATATTTTTCTTTTCATGTCTCATTTTATGTGTTCGTGCCTTAACGCGCCGCTTTAGATTGCAGTCCTATACAAGAAAAGCATGGTTTAGCAAGCTGTACCACCACTCAAAGTTTGTATATCCGAATAATTGCATGTACGCGCTTGAAAATAATGTAGCGATTCTACCTTTCTTGTTAGCGCGTTAAAGATTCAATTATCTGCATGAGATAGGCGAAACTGGCTGTGAACTAAAGACAGTCATTAGTATGGATACCGCCTGGATCCAATTAATCGGATTTGCATAGAACCAGATCATTTCAAGGATTCCGCTATAGACGCTAATCTCTCACGCGAAACACTCCAAGCATATTCGCAGTTGGTGCTTGGCCCTTGTACGATGTATACAAAATATCTGGTATATGTACATCCTTTATTGACTCCTAGGACTTCTTTTTTCCGTGGTCCTACTCCACCTCGAGATATTTACAATAATTAATATTTTTATAACTGGACGTAACCTTATTAAAATTATCAATTTATTACGTGAACGTATACATTACAATCTGCAACAACGGTTCTGAAAATACGTTCCATGTTTTGTAATTCAAATTTCGACTTTACTACTTATATTATTAGTGAGATTATAATTACATCTAAATTTATAAAAGATCAGTAATTGACCCTCTACTGTTCCTGATATATATCAGATCTACCAATTAAAATCAGTTATAATATTAGATTTTTGCCGATGATTGTATCGTATAAACAAATGCGAATTAAAAAACGCCTTAGTTGCACTTAACAGTTGGGCTGAAGGAAATACAAGGATGATAAATAGCGTTAAAAAATCAATAAATAGTGTGTAGATAAACGATTCGGTTATAACATAAATGGAGTGAAAGAGAAGAAGGAGTAAATAGGGTATATATAGGGTAATTCACATAACTGCAATTCCCTTCTTAAAGCCTAGGGACTGAAAGTGGAGATACGAAAGTGTAGAGGAAGGCAGCCAAGGGTTAACTGGGGTCCCCGGGCTTTAGTTTAAGGATCCTACCCGTCAATTCGCCTAAGAGTGATGCAAGGAAAACCCTAAAAAAACCTACCTCAAGTAGGTCGGGCATCTGGTACTTGTCCCACACCCTTCAGATGGCGGGAAAGGAGTTTGCTGTGGGGTCGCAGCATTCCCTTCTCCGTGCCTTGACCAATTTAGGAGGCAGCTGGCCGACTATTCCAAAACGAATAGCGGACAACTCTTACCGTATGTCCTAGGTCTACGACCCCGGAAAATACACCTGTCACAACAGGCCGAGGTGCTTCTGCTTGTGGGAACCTTAGTTAAAAAAATCCAGAGAGAGGAGAAGGCACCCCCAAATGTAGCCTCCCCCAGAGCTTTCTGGGAAGGTTCACCTGCGAGAGAATTCTCTCCCAGGCTTCCTAGAGGAGAGAAAGAAAGAAAAAAAAGTTGTAGACAGACTATGAACAGGGTAAACCAAATAGTGGTAACTCACCTCTTATAGCATAGGAAAGGGAGTAAAAGGGGGATGCGGGAACGTAGTGGAAGGTAGCCAAGGGTTAATTAGGGCCCCAGGGCTATGGTTTAAGGATCCTACCCGGAAATTTGCCTAAAAATGATGAAGAAAAACATAGAAAAAACTGCATCAGGTAGGGCGGGATTTTGGTACTTGTCCCACGCCCTTCCGTTGGCTGGAGACGGGTTTTCTGTGGGGTCGCAGCTTTCCCCTTGCCGTACCTGGACCCTAAAAAGCTGAAAATATATGGGAATAAGTATGATAAACTTTCTTATAATATAACTTTCTTAGAAATATCTGGTACGTCCCATACTCGAGTACGGTGAATGTTATTGGTATCATAGTAGAAAAAAACACATAAATGGCCGAGAAAATATTTTGAGTTGAAACTTTTAATGCGGCCGAGCTAAGGTAGAGAAATTAGGGTGGGAATCGTTGGAAACCAGATGGAAGGAAGATAGGCTTTGCGCTCTATTTAAATCCTACACGGAGATAAAAGAGTGGAAAGACATACGGAGTAAGCTTGAAAAAACAACATATTGAGAAAGGTGGTCACAAATTAAAAATCAAAACGATGCAGAAAAAAATCGGACCCAGGAAAAATTAGAAATATTGATAAGTGATTGTAATTTTTTTCCTTTTAAACTAATCTGGATAGATTCGTGAAGTGGACAGAAAAAATGATTATTTACGTCTGCTAAAAATGTACTTGTTATCTATTTGTGTTCCACTATTGATTGTATGTCTTTTCAAATAATTAATTATAGAAGATATAAGAGAGACGCTCTCATAAGTCATAAACTATCGTCCACTGCAAACTTTTGGAACGAAATGAATCTGTTTGCCACGCTGAAATATTAAAGCGTATCTCGGCAGGATCGAAACGCTACAAATCGGAACTAGTTTTGTCCTCGCAGTGAATGGGATCGTAAATGCCCCACGTAATCCTCGTAACTTGAACACTGTCTTGCTTTGCTTCCCCCAGGGCTGTTCTCTCTTCCTCAACCCCGCAACTAACCAAGCGGTTCCACAAGATTTCAAGGAAGACTACAATTTTGACGTTACGAGTTTTCCACAAATATCGACCGTTGAATTTTAGTTTCGAAGAACTGAATTGTGAATAATATTATACTTTCTTTTGAGGTAGAAAATAAATGTCCAATACAATGTTTCGGGTCGCATACGTTTCAACCTAATGCAACAAACGATAATGTGTGATAAAACAATTGAAATCATTGTATAGAATAAGTTAATGTAGAAAGAATATAGAGATTTAGTAATCGTGATTATTAAAACATTTTCTCTATTGTAAATAACAGCTGCTTTATATTCTATGTTTGAATTACTAAATTGTGGTATTTATTGCTAAAATTTATTCAGTTAATTGGATTTTAAAATAATTCGACGTAATTATACTTATGTAATTAGTTATATAAATAATATTGTCAATGAAGTATTGATTTATTAACTTTGAAAAATTAAAAAAGTAAGTTAAAATCATTAAAAATCTTGTCTTCGGATTTGAATAAATTTGTCCGGGTCAATGTGCAATTATTGATATTTTTTTAAAAAAAATTAATCGTTTTTATATTGATACATGCTAAAATGTAGGTTAGGTGTCCCACGGCTAATATCAAATTTCAGTGTGAGTGATGAATAGATGAGGGAGAGTAGAGAATGGGTAAATAAAAAGGTTTGGAGATTGCATATACTGAGTATAAACTCTTAAAGTGAGTGTGAAGTGGAGAAGTGTGGTCGATAAGGCAAAAGAGAACCGGTGAAGGATAGTTGAAAAGTAGTTTTGTAGTTTCCGTGATACAAGAGTAAATTTTTTTTTAATAAAAATCAATATAAATTTTGTTAATTTTAGTATTAAGCCAAATGTTTTTAGATAGTCATAAAAATAAAAAGTAATTATAGTTAGAAAATCTTTAATTTTGAACTTTGAAGGACTTCGGCAATTTTCTATATTCATCTGTTCAAAGAAAAAAATTTCAGAACCATTCACATTTTAACAAGAACACCACGTATAATTTATTTATGAATGTAATATGTTTTAAACAAATAATTTTAGTCAAATTGTCCTAAAAAATTATCATTATCCAGATTTTTGCATCCTCATCCTTTAAATTCTTAAAAGTTTCCTCGTGTAATTGTCAATTCATGTGAGAATCGCTTTCTTGCTTGTTGGGTATTATGTAGTTACGTTCCAAACGTGGAGTACTATATACATTTAAAATGAATAAATATATATAGTAGTTTATGTAAAATTCTGAATTTTCTTAATTAAATTCGTAAAAATAAATTTCAAAGGTATGGAATTATAAAAATTAAATGAACTTACTACACAAGTAGTGACTTTGTTATGAATTTTTGCTGTCATGTAAAGATTGAAGGGTTTATGGTAACATGGGCCTTATGTTTTTGAAGAAATGAACGAATTATATTTTGGTTTCAAGAAACAAAATGAAAGGATAAACTGAGTTTTAAGTACTTTCTAAATTTGGATGTAACTGAGGATTATGAGGAAGTGAGCTTTGAAATATCGTGGAAATTTGGGAGAAATAAATGAATGTATATAAAATTTGCCACTATTCAATCATATTGAAAATAATGAATAAGAAAGATAGCCAATTTAGACAAAAAAGCGATAATATAAATACCACACAACGTTTCTGGGATCCTTGTCCCTTTGCTCAGGTGCGAAGAAGAGCCTAGAGCGACACAACTGCACTTGTCTGTTAACAAAACTCAAAAGCAACGAAAACGTAACGGCAACGGGAGAGACGAAGGGTTAGCGTAACAATAAGGGAGCAACGACAATGGGAAAACAAGGTTTAGCGAAATAATAAGGGATCATAGTAATTATTGAGTTTCATAGTGTCTGTTTGTACATTAATAGCTGTGATGTTTGATTTATTGTGAAACATCTCTGAAATGAGTCTGGAATTGTACCTGGTGTCAATGTCTAAAATCTTAGCATTTTGCCAATCAAATGTATGTTTAGGATTGATGATATGTTTGGATACTACAGATTGTTTATTAATGGGAAATTTGATATTAGATATCTGTTCCTTGATACGTGTATCAAGGGAACGTTTTGTTTGCCCTATGTAGCAGGAATTACAATTACAGCAAGAGATTTTGTAAACAACACAATGTTTGCTGTAGGTGTCAAATGGGTACTTGTGGTTTCTAATCAAGTATGAAAGAGTATTAGTGGATCTGTAAATGATGGATATTTGATATTCTTTGAATATTTGGACAAATATGTAATGTAGAAGTTTGAAATAAGGGAGTATGAGGAAAAAATTGGATTGAGGTGTTTGTGGACGAGTGACAGTAGGATATTGGATTTTGTTCAATCTTCTGTTTATGTGTTTAAGAATGAAATTTAAGGGTTACTCATTGGAGATTAAAATGTTTCGGACAATATTTAAGTTGTGTTGATGGAACTTGGAGTTAGAAAGTAATATAGCTCTGTCTTCAAGATTGTATATTATTTTCATTTTAACATATTGAAAATAAGTTGGCAAACAAACTGGTTTTGAATGTAATCAATAAAATCCATAGAAAAATATTGAATACGTGGAGTGTTATTTCTATCACTTTGGCGTTACAAGCAGTGCGACTGTGAGGAAAATTACCTGCAAAGAGATTTTAGCATAAATAGAAAATTTCTCAAATATCATTTTCGAGACGAGGTTTAGTAGTATGAAGATTGCAACCGACTGAAGAAAAACGGAAAAGGAGAAATTAATATTAAAATCCGGAGATTAAAGAGCAAACTAATCTTTATCAGAAAAATTCGATCACAAAAATATAGCAATTATTTTTTGAAGGAGAGTCGTTTTATAGCAAAAAAAAATAAAACGTTTAATGTTCAGCCTTTGACAAGGCAAAAAAATGTTGAATTTATTTTATCGAGGACGAGGTCACGGATGTAGACAGTTCTGTTAATTGGTTTCTGAATAACTGGCCAAATGGAGGGGATCTGATATCCTTGCACTTTTTAAACCGTGTAATTAAATCTCATCTAAAACGAACTCGAGGTAATGATTAATGATAATCGTTTTGAATTGATACGTATATGTGTATTTAGGTTTGTTTACGTGTAAAAATGTATTTTTTTATAATACTGATTTTATACGACTTCGTATTCTCATTCTTAGTAATATTTATCGTCTTTGTGTCTTGTATGAAGTTCGAAAAGTCTTGACTTCTGTTTTTTTTATTCATTATACAACAGTAAGTTGAGATAAACTGAATGACACTCACGGCTGAGGTAATGTTTATAATGTAAAATAAAGCGTATATGAGGGTAAAACATATGCAAATAAAAAGTACGCCTCTGTTGTTTTTCTTCTGGCACAACCTTTCCCGGAACACGAACTGTTCAAAACGTCATTTATATTCTCTTTTCTCATTTCAGCCACTTATTTTTCATATTGACTAACTTTATAATTCTCTTAATTTGGTGTCCTATTTCGAATAACGCCATTTATTTTTCTCGTTACAGCAACTTATTTTTCATCTCAACTTTATTTTTAATCCTCTTAATTTTGTGTTCTATTTCCACTAATGCCATTTATTTTTCTTGTTACTGCCACTTATTTTTCATCTCAACTTTTTTTCTAATTCTCTTAATTTAGTGTCCTAATTCCAATAACGCCATTTATTTTTCTAATTACTGCCACTTATTTTTCATATCAACTTTCTCTCCAATTCTCTTAATTTTGTGCCCTATTTCGAATAACGCAATTTATTTTTCTCTATACTGCCACTTATTTTTCATTTCTACTTCCTTTCTAATTCTCTTAATTTGGTGTCCTATTTTCAAGATAATATATTTATATAAAACATAAATTGTCTGCGTCAGAAACACTTATTTTGTCAGGATACTTCGAATCGACTCTGAGTACGTTATTGTTCCATGGTACTGCATCTATATGGAGAGGGTATTCGGAAGTAAATTTAGTTATTTACCAGCCGTTTGCGTTTTTTTTATTGGTCCATTAATTG
Source organism: Zhengitettix transpicula (assembly GCA_037074705.1). NCBI lineage: Eukaryota > Metazoa > Arthropoda > Insecta > Orthoptera > Tetrigidae > Zhengitettix > Zhengitettix transpicula. Next base: position 27,570,801 of record CM073593.1, on the reverse strand, counting down.
AGGCTCTGCGACAGTATATTACTTGCTTATTGTTGTGTCTGGAGCGCCGTAAAAGATTCTATTCTTTCAGACGATATTTCCGCAATGACGTCGGTGAGTGATAACGAACACCGCCCTAATCAGCGCAATAATAATCGGTCAATAAATTACGCCCCGTCGTAATGCTTCCGATCCCAGCCCCTCGCGCAGCAGGATTAAACGAAATTTCTGTTCGCAATTGTGTCCCGCTTCGCGTGTAACTTAGCCGTTTGCCATTATTAACTGCTCCCGGGGAGTTCGGACAAGTTGCTATAAATACTGATAACCGGCCACCACAGACCCTGCTAGAATTGCCGCTTCTCTAATGAATGCTGTTTGTAGTCGACGATACTCTTCAATTAGCCCGAAATATTAAAAGCGGATCTTTCTCCGTACAATCTTTTATTTATTCTGCAAAGATAACACAAAATTAAATGCTTTTTTTTGTGGACACACTTAATGGAAAAACGAGAAGTAAAACATTCTGGCGGACATTTTCATCAGAATTGTGTGAATAGTTGCGTTGTTTGTTCTAAGATTTCGCATGCGAGATTCGTTGTTTGTTGTCGAGTAAAATGTTGGTGTTAGTCTTCTATTTACGTTATTACAGGACTAAGATTGTGAGTGAAATAACCTAATATTAGAAATAAGAAACTGTCTGATTCAATTCACAATCAATTTTACTCCTTTCTGGCTTTAGAGAAAATTATTCCTTTTTTCTACTTCTCGGTCCAACGCCACTCTTCGTTAAATTATTGGCTCACCAGATTATTATTCCTTTTCTCAACGTTCATTTCTAGTGAATTATTCGTACATTTCTTTAAAAATTGAAATTTTATGGTGGCGTCAACCAAAATGTTATTGGCGACCTTCTACATTATTTAACTGATTGGGTGCATAATATTTTATTTGTTCAAGTGTGATGATTGTGGTTGCATTGTTTCTCCTCAAATTAGATGGTCTATTTTGGCACTGGTTAAGAAGGCTAGGAATGAAGCGATTGCTTCTGGATCACTGCAGAAATCCTTTGTATTGAATTTGGCAATTGTCATGTTTCGTTTTTCTTCGTATTTTTTGCATTCGAAGAGCACATGTTGCGGTGAGGGATTGGTTGCAGAGAAGAGACTGCATATGGGTTGGGGTGTTCTGAAGAAGAGGTGAGCATGTGAGAGGTTGGTATGGCGGGATCTTATCCTGAAGATTAATATCTGCTGGTTTCTGGTGAGGTTCTTGGGAAGTATTGGTTCGGATGATGATGTTATCTCATGATTGAAGAGTCCGTTGTTTCCAGTACGACTACTTGCTTTGTCAGGTTGATTCTATTTTCTTCTTGAGCTCCTTGTATAAGTCCGAGGCTGAGCATACTGTAGGTGTGTGAGGGTGATGCTCATGCTGTACTATGGTAGCGAGAGCGTCTGCCGCCTCGTTTCCCGCTATGTGGGCATGAGCGGGGATCCAGGTGATGTAGATTGATTTTTTACATGCTGATATGTTCTGTAAAAGTATTCAGATTTATTTTTTATTAATGTTTCCAGTCCTGACTTTTGGGTCTGTTATGGCATTTAATGCTTCAAGGGAGTCAGAGAAGATTATTACGTTGTTTAGAGGGGATTCAGTGCAGTATTCGAGAGTCATGGGATCTCCGCTGTCGTGATGGATGCAGTTGAGTTTTTATCTGGATCACTTTCCTATGATTCCCGTGTATGAATACGATTGTGGTTCTCGTTTCCATTTTTGAGGCATCAGTATACTAATGGGCAGGATTTGCATATTTCTCGCTTATGGCGTTGAGATGGTCGTTGACTTTGTCTCAGAGTATTATTTTTGGGATTAGGCTGAGTGAGATGTCGATGGGAAATTCCCCTAATTTTCACGGGGGAGTATTGGAGGTTGAATTGTGGTCAAAGTCAGGGAGGATTGAGATTAGTTCCAGGAGGTTCTTATTGGCAGATGCGGGGAAAGGAAGAGGTGTTTTGGTGTTGAAACTGTAGTGAGGGTAAGGTGGGATTGGTTGGGTTCGGGTGTTAGGAGAATGGGCTTGCAGGGGATTCAATGTAATTTTGATTATAGGCCTATTTAATTTTCTTCTTGTGTCCAGTGGGATTTCCTTGGCTTCATTGTAGAATCTTACGATAGGTGTGGTGGGGAATTGTTATTCAACCTTTATAACATTTTCAAACCTTTTTAAAGACAATTGTTACAGCTGGTCGTTTCGGAAATTAACGCAACAGTGAAGCAATTGACCAATAATGGAAGCTGAAATTAAAAGTATCAAAAATAAATTAAGGTCGTGAAGAATGAGATTTAGTTAATTCTAGGTGAAGCTGTGTTCAGGCCTAGACATGGGTTAAAGAAAGCTCGCACCTGACGGGGGTCGACCAGGATAGATCACCGGTAAGAGCACCGCGTTAGATTCCGGAGATATTTCTATCCTAATCTCTTTAATTCAGTTTCGTAAATTTAAGAGCTTGAATTGGTTGTCCAATTGTAATAAGTGCCTTTTCTCATAAATTAATAATAAATTTTACTTTTAATTCCCGCAGTATCTGTATTATTCTATATTTAATTTGGAGTACTTATTTATCTTATTTTTGGTAGTGTATTGGGGCTCTTTACCAGAACTCAATAAAAAGCCTCCCTTTAGTTGTGATTTTAAAAACCCTGGACTAAATGTATGAATACTATTTTAATTTAAAATGAACTACTACAGTTCTACACTTCTTAATTCAGAAAATCGTTAATTAGGGCTGTGTAGTCTTGAGTGGCAGTCAATATAGATTAAATAGAAATTATTAACAGATTTATAAATTTTGTTGAAGTTTTTCATTAATTTTAATTTGTAACAAATTGAATTTGGATTTAGCTGTTTGCGCCAGCCCTTTACCATGCCGCTTGATTGCGACCGCCTCTCTGTGTCAAAAGGCTGCACGGCCATCATTATTACACACACACACACACACACACACACACACACACACACACACACACACACAGACACACACACACACACACACACACACACATATATATATATATATATGTATAAATATATACATAACCATATGTTTAAACAGTCTTGTATTTTTGGCAGAGTTTAGGAATAATAAACTCATAAAAATTTGTCCTATTATAATAATAATAATTAAACATTTTAAAAAGTCCCCTTATTTGTATTTTAAAATTGCTTTTTTCTAACTTAGGTATACATTGCATAAACAGCTCTGATTATATTGCTTTCAAATTTGGTACAATTATTTATACGGGAATTATGGTACTGAAACTCGCATTTTCATTAAAATTGGTTTCTATATGTCAAAATTACAATACATCAAATTCTTGAAATGTTTCAACTTTTCGAAAGTTAAAAATTGACAATTATTTAATGAAAAGAAATAACTAAATTAAAAATATCTCAAGTTTTAGTTGTTTTTACCTTAGTTTTATATACTGATAAAGTTTCATTGGAGTAGCTGTAGTAGGATTGGATAAACATGTACTTATTCAATACGTGTGTAAAAAACAGATCCTAAAGAAAATTAATTTAAAAATAGAAAATATTATGTATATTTTGTGATTATGATTTTCAAAGTTTTTGGTGAAAAGTGTTGTAAAATCATAACTGTGTAATTATTAGTATGTAAATTACAGAGCATAGAAATCTATTCAATTCTTGGTCTAAAAGTATGATCCTAGAAACTCAAGCAATTAAATATTTGGACTAGCTTAGACTCAGAATCTTCAGTTTACAACTCGGGGTTGCTAAATGATTAAATATAGCAGAGGTTTTTTTTGGCAGGGAAAGTTAGATTGCTGAACTTTCGGAAGTTTTTGATGCGTGCGAACCGCAGGTGAATGTGTTTCAATACCCAAGTAGCTAGATGCCATCGTCGGGTCATAGCAGGAAGGATATGATCTCACCAAATTGCTCTCATCGATACAGGAACTACGTTTGTACTTCTTCCTACGCAATTACGTCACTGATCGATTCCACTCACCCACTGTCTGTTCAAAGCCTTCACATCGTTTCTCTCTTTCTCTCAAATCCGCATCAATAGCGTAAGATTTTCAGACATTATTTTGAACTCTTACCAAACATTTCAGTCTTGTAGACTGCAAAATAAGCTAACCATACCACCCACACAGTGACAGCTGCCTTGCAGGCAGTCCGCGACGTTAATTATTTCCGGTCACGCTTGACTTTATGACTTCTTGGTTTCGCATTTCTTTATGTACCAAGAATTGTCAACAGTACTTTGAAATTACCAAACCATCTGGCTAATTTTGTCTGTTTGTTATTAACGGCTAACATCTCACTCAGAATATAAAATATAAACTTTTATTATATCCCTTAATGAAATTATCCTTTTTTACCCTTAATGCTCATTAAGGTATAATTATCCCTCCTTTGTTTAGTTTCATAAAAATATTAGTTAGTGTGGCTGCTTTTTCTTTCAACGCTTTTTAAAAACCCCTTAACGTTCATTGCTATTAAAGTTTTATTTTTATTGACTTCTTTGAAGATATGAAGCGCGTTTCCTTTACTTAATTTTTTGAGATTAGTCTATGCCATCATCAACATATATTCACTCAAATTGAAACGTTCTGCTATATAAATAAATAAATCTGTGTGTGTGCAGACAATAGGAATGTTTAACAAGTGCGCATTGGAATCAAAATATATTAAGATTAAATATTATATATATTGTGAAATTTGCTATTTTACAATTTTTAATTGATTATTTAAAATTAAAATGAATTGGCTTGGGTTCTTTAAATTCAGAAGTTCAAAACAACACATTTACTAACATTATCTTTAAAAATACAAATGTTATAATTGCTCAAAACTGAGACGTTAATTACAAAAACATAGTAGAAGGTTATAGCTTAGTTAAAAGTCGGTAGACACGAAAACACTTTTTCATCAGGGAGTTAAGTGGTAGTGCTATAAATATCTCTAGAAATTGCAGGCTGAACTCTACCGCAATAAAAATCTCGTGCTTTGACGTCAGATCTCCACAGCTGTTCAGGAACTGTATCGGGATAGAGTGTTTTTGAGGCTTCACTTCGTACTCGACAATTAGAATTTGTGCTCCAATCCCTTGATTGTCGCTTCCGATTATTAACTACAAACTTTTTATTACAATAATTAAAACGTAGAATTTAACAGTAACAAATAGAACTTATGCAAAACAAATAGTTTCCAATTATAAGTAGAATAAATCTGTTGTTATACTCAATTTAAATATGCTGAAGGAGTTAATACGTTGATAACAGTTTATTAATGCAATGCAAGTGTTTGAAAATAACTTCCTTCATTCTTGTAGATTTAACAATATTAAAAATAAACAAACTCAATAATTAAATCGAATTCACTTCATTACTATATATTGTAATAAAGTGAAATTTTTATGCAAAGAGTATCTGATATCTTTGTAGAAAAATTTAGTGTTTCAATTTAAAAATAAATTTGAAGTAACGTTCTTCCATTTACCTACGGGTAATAACGTCATATAAAGGATATCTTGATAATGCATTAGTTATACAGTGAAGTGGAAAAATCGGTCTTGTATTTTACAAACAGCATTTAACTTTATTTTATTCTATCGAATTTATTCTAATTCTTATGTTCAATTATTTTTCGCACTATGAACAATCAATTTTTTTGCGCTCAGATATAAAATATTTAGTATATCTCCAAAAATTGAATTTTTCGACTTCAACGGATAGTTGTGAGGGTCTGTATTCTATTACCAATAATTTAATGCTTTTTTATTGTCCGGTTCTCATAGTTTGTTTTTATTAATATAACAACGTAAACAACGTGAGAGGATTTAGCGTGTTTTCAATTTCCGTATACTATACCCAGGCGAAGAGTGAATTCTGAAGACAAAGCTGTAAAATAATCATATATCTTTCCGACTTATGATCTGACATTTCAATCGTAACCCTGGGGTTTATTGTTGAAGGGAGGTTGGCCTCTCTCTTTTCTCCTCTCTTATTGGCTACATAGTGCTTTACGACACAGTAAAACTGGCCCACAGAGCCAAAGCGGCAGCAGAATAAGGGTTCCCTGCCTGATTATTGAGCTCTTGAAACGTTATTGCCTATATTATTGAAAGCAGATATCGTGGAGGTGTTTTAATGACAGTTAGAAGGCAGTGATACCGAATAAATGAACAATTATTGTATTTCTGGACGACCTTGTACCTTTTTTTATATGAAAGTTTTTAAATAATTGGCTTATTTTAAGAATGAAATGTTAAATGTGTGTTTGTCTACCAGTGTTTGCTACAATTACGATTGAAGTGTTGCTGGGTAGTCCAATAGCATGCTATTAAACGCGTACACCCCCGGAACACCGATTCAAACAAAGGTTATATTTGGAGGAAGTTGTTTGGGTGCAAGGGAATGGGGACATAAGAGCTAATTGGGAAACGCAATCGGAAACGAGAATAAGGGCCTAGTGTTTGCACAATCTATAAAGCATAGGGGACTCGGCCTGGAAATTGGGGAACGTTTACCGCGTCCAACGAATTTCCACAAGGATGACCTCACGCATAAAATTAAGCAGATGGGAACAACTAAATAGAGGTCGAAGGATTTATTTATAATCGATCAATGCATCGTTGGCTAAAATATTTGTTACTTTTACAAGGTTTTAGAGGAAGTAAAAACTGTTAATGAAACTTTTTTTTGTATTATAATATAGGCTAGAATGGATCCAGTTTTTATTCTCCAGAAAAAAATAGCCTAGCGAAACGCAGAGGAACCTTGCGCAAGTGTCTCCCAAAATCCAGAAAGTATCAGTTTGATAGTCGTCGAGGTCGGGATTTTAAAGAGATAAATATATCAAATGGGCTTCGATTATCACATGCTGAGAACGGTATTCAAACTGTATTTAATGCATTCATAATTCCATAGAAAATACATCAAGTCTTTCTTAAGGTTTCTTTGAAAAAGTAATCACACTGCCAGCTATTTCTCTTACCATATATTTAAGTTGGAAATGTACATCAGAATAATCAGAAATAGGCCTACTGCTTATCTATGCCCGTTATAGAGATATGAGAAATATGTTACGCGTTAGTGTTTGAGCCAAAATTAATATTGCAGCATCTTTATAAACAACGTTTCAGGACTGGAAAATTTCAACTATCAACATCGGTAGTTTGTACTCACGTGGTGTGTGAACATCATTTGAGGGATATAAAAGGTATACATTTTCTCGCGTCATGTTTATATTTCCGAGCTCGAATTTCATGTGTAATGTCCCTATGAATTACTATCAATATAAGTTTTAATGACAGTCTGAAATATTTTTATATTCGAAGTAGAGGGTCGTGAATTTTAGAGTGATTCTCATCTTAACAATTCGTCATTGTTTTAATTTTCATTACATTCCAGACTCTCTCTGTCTAGACTCTAATCTACATTTTTGCAATTCTGCCAGTCAAAAGCAAATTTTGAATTAAAATTTCAGAATTTTTACTGAGTTTAGTAATAATGAAATATTATTCCAATAATAGATAACCTTCTAAGATAATAATAGCTTCAGTCGTCTTTTATGCTACTTGACAAAGTTTGTTGTAACGTTGTAACGTAAGTGTAGCGAGATAGATCATGTAGCCTAATAGACGTTTAGTTGTCTTGATAATTGCAGGCTTAAGTTAACTGCCCTCTCGGAGGGATCGATCAATGGCATAAGATAGTGTTATCAGGCTTGCCGTAAGGGTACTAGCATTCTCTAGTTGAATAAAGTTTTCAGGTTTTTTTTGGCGGCGTTACTCCTTGAATTTTTCAGAATCTGGCTGGATATCGATTGAGGGCAACGTGTTTGACTAACGGCTCACACAGAAATGATATCTAGACTGGCGTCCTCATGAATGAAATGGCTTGTTTTTGGATTTAGTAGTATATTAACGAATGACAAACGCCCCACGTCGAACATTAAAGTATTAATACATTATATATATATATATATATATATACTAGCTGGGTGCCCGGCGTTGCCCGAGATGTCATTTATCTATAACCCCCGATATGACTCCATTTTCGGCTGCTTTTGCGAAATTTTTATGTAACGCTACTCGAACCCTAATCATTATAATTAACTCTGAAAAATATTTATTCAACGCAAATATCTGCCGTGTTTGCATGTTCCAAAATTTGCACCCCGCTACCCCTGCATCTGAGGGGTAAATGCCAATTTGAATGTCGTAACTAAACACAGTGACTTCCATAACCTTTGATTAGACTCCAATCTCGGTTGTATTCGCGTTATTTTACTGTAAAGCATCTCCACCCCAAACCCGAAGGGTGTCCTTTTCACAGGGCGTAGGGGATGAAAATTGTATTCAGATAACATTGGTAGAAACACTATCAATATCTTTGACCCCTAAAAATATTTATCCGACTCAAATATCGGCTGTTTTAGTATGTTTATATATTTCCACCCCCGCTTCTGGGGGTGGAAGACACGTCTCACCCCGACAGTGTTTGTTTCCTGGTCGCAAAGAACACGTGTACGAAATTTGGTGAAAATTGCTCGACTGGTGTAGATTTGTATTTTATTTAGAAAACGTTTGTATGGGAAATAGAAAAGGGCTGTTTTTAGGGTTTTCCCGGAAATTATTCGATTTTTCTCGCCTTTTAAACCTTCCCTAGACCTCCACGAACATTTCAAGACTAAGATAAGATAAATCCGTTCAGCCGTTCTCGAGTGTTAGTGAGACTAACGAACAGCAATTCATTTTTATATATATAGATATCTGACGGTAAGTAATAATAGAACAAAGAAATCAGCCAATAAAGTCAGAATAATTTGATGTAAATTAGGGAATTTCAACACAATAAATTACAATTAAAGAAGCACAACATTTCGACGCAACTTTGGGACATATATGAATGAAAATAAAACGGAGATATAAATTACTTATTTGGAACATAACAAAAATTCACGGCCCAGCACAGGATCTCTCTATAGCATGAGAAATGAGCATGCACAGTATTCCGTTTCACCCGTCCCGCCACCCTCAACCGGCGCTACCCATACAGCTCAACAAACTGCTTCCTATTGGTGCTGTGGGCAGTGAGTACACACACAATAGTGGCAACGTTGGTAACAATATTGGTTGGTTGTATTATTAAGGTTATTCTCGTAAACATTGTTCCGTGAGGTGTTGCAGCACGTAACTTAAAACTTATGAGCTATATATATATTCCACATTTAATGATACGACATAGGACAAAGCGATAATTATAAACTGTCAACACATGGATAACGCGAAATGAATGGTACTCATTTACTCATTTTTATTAAAATCTACTGTAACTGAATTTAATAAAGAGTTTTGGATAATGGCACACTATTATGTGATGATGCCCATTTGTGGAGTGTAAAGATTTACAAAGAGCTTGCGGGAGATCAGGATTAAACAACGTAAGGAAGACCATGAGATGAGGGGACAAGAAGCGGGCTAAGTAACTGCATCACTAAATCAGTGAATTCAAAGTAGGGCCAATAAGAAAGAAAAATTACATGCAATTATAATGACAACACATGTCAGTTTGAAGGAAAATATTACAAAATCATTAGGAGAATGTTAGGTGGTTTAATACAAACTAATTTTTCTATGAATTATGACTATGAGTGGTACATTCATGAAAACACGAGAAGTTCGTAATTAGTAGGAAGTTTGTCTAAGGGTTCTGTACAATTTTCAGTTATGAACGCGTATGCATATACTTCTAAATTAAGTCGATCCAAATAAATAGTTGTTTTATAAATTTTAAAATATCAGTATGGAATGATGATAGAGAAATTTAGAAATCATGTATATAATACAACTTTGAAATAGAAATAATTATATCTATCGGGTGTCTCATTCCTAAATTAATTTTTATGACGTGACGGGGACTATTTTCTGAAAAAAAAGCCTCCAAAAAATGATTTCTTTATTGTCTGTTTGTGATCTCAAGAACTTCATGTGAATTTAGTCTTATTTGTATATGTAAATTATATAATATAAATTATATATATATAAATTAGGCTAACAGGCTACATGAGGGTAATCTTTAATAGCATAGGAAGGGATTTGAAAGGGGGAATGCGGAACGGTAGAGGAAGGTAACCAAGAGTTAACTGGGGCCCCCGGGCTATAGTTTAAGGATCCTACCCTGCATTCGTCTAAAAGTTATGCAGGAAAAAACCCTAGAAAACCAGCATCAGGTAGGTCGGGCATTGGGTACTTGTCCCACGCCCTTCCGATAGTGGGAGACTGGTTTCCTGGGGGGACGCAGCATTCCCTTCTCCGTTCCTCGACCAGTTTAGGAGGCAGCTGGCCGACTGTTCCAATGGGAACAGAAAACAACTCTTACCGTATGCCCAAGATCTGTGACCCGGAACATACACCTCTCAAAACAGGCCGAGGTGCCTCGGCTTGTGGGAACCTTAGTTCAAAAACGGAGAGAGGAAAAAGCATCCCCAAAGGTAGACCCTTCCGTCTCTCCTACAAGGTCCTGCCTGCGAGAGAATACTATCTGATGTATATATATATATATATATATATATATATATATATATATATAGTTTCTGGATAATGTTTCACTTCAGAAAAGTTCCTGTGTGGATTATCTAGTGTTGATTAAATATTTATTATCACTGAAATTAATTTCTGACTCAATGTGGTTCTAAATTACACGATATCGTACGATCGTCACGTTTGGCCTTCATTGTATGACGACTCGCAGAGGTTATTGTTTATAGTTAATTAACTTTCTGTAGAACAATAATGATGAGAACTTCGTGTTTCGCTACTGAAGATTGAATAACAATCTTGAATAATAATTAAGGAAAATTAAAAGTTGATCAATTCACGAACAAAAATAGTTTGAATGCATTTGAAACAAATTAGATTTTATGAGAGAATTGTATTGAAGGATCGCAAAAAACCAACCACTCTCGTGGAATGTTATTTCCGAGCCAAGCGAGATCAATAGCTGGCTGACTGCTCAAGACCGGATTCTTAATTCAGTAGCCGTTGCTAAAGGTTGAAAGTGCAAAAATAATGACCCTGACCGTGTTACGAAACTCTTCTAATGCAATGTGAATAGAAGTGTAGTAATGAAGTCGCGAAGCCAGGAAGGACCTATTGCCTGAGTTTTCGACTGGCTTGCTTGAATTTTACTTTCGACGGTTCATTATTACTGCATTAATAAATGTTTCAGACTTCGGCTCATTCCGGAATTTTCCACCCTCCAGTGCTATTAAGCAACTATGGTTCATAAAATAATTTTATATTACACCTGAAGGAAAAGTTCACGGATTTCCAATTAGGTACATCAATAATAATTAAACTACGATATTTCGACGATCCTATGTATTGCCGACTTATCTTGGAAGACGGCAGCAGTGTTGATGCTCCCAGAAATGTCGCGGTTGCTTTACTAGTGTAGCCGAGTGGACACTCGAGGACTTTTACGTAGGAACTACATCAGGACAGCCTTCGTTCTTTAGTGACCCTACAGTTGTTATTCGTCTCCACATAAGCCCTGTTATAGTGAAATTTGCAGACAATGGAAGGCCTTTTATTGATCTATAACGCCACACATGATACGTTTTTAATCGTTTTAAGCCTTTGTGTATCACGACCACAAAGGTACTTTAATTTACGTAGTGTCTAACGTTTCTTTGACAATTGAAACGATAATAAATAAGAGTTTAATATAACGCATTTATTACTATCATTAAGAGATTGAGAAGTGGATGTTATAATTATGTGGTTTTATTTTTAATGGAAATGTTAGCATCTACTGTGGTTCCCCTTTTTCGCTAATTAAAACATTTGACAGATGAATTACTGCGAGTTTTTGTCTTCTTTTTCACTGACTTCTCCATTTCATTCTGTATACATAATTCTAATCTAGACTCACATATATAGGAAATCCTTTAATTTAATTTCCAGAAATGTATCGATTATTTATTTTTTCAGTCTCACATAACGTTCTGTGAACGTATCTATGACTTACGAACTCTTCAAATGGCGTTACTCCGTATTCAACAATCCTTTGCTATTATATGAATCGCTATTTTGGTGTGTTTGTCTAATATATTAAGTAATTATATTAGCTTTCATACGTTTCGTATATCTTTTTGGAATCTTGACACTTTCAAATAATAACATATTATCCTCACGTAAATGATTTATCGAATTGTCTGATTTCAATACAAAAATCCGCAAAGTGGGGTGGCATCATACAGTGATCTGCGACGGTGGATAAAGTAAATTGCCGTAATTGTATATTTTTTTGTAATAATTTCTAAAAATTATCACCCTTTCAAAATTAAACAAAACGGGCAACGCACAGACGTTGGCAAATATTCATTTGTTAACTGATCAACTCTGCGACTGGAAATCATTGCCTGCAGAATTACTGACACTTCCGAATAGCGCTGATTAGTTTAGACGTAGGCTAAGGAAACTACTGTGGTATTATATTGTGGTATTCACTTTAAATGAAATATTAAAATTCGAACACGTTGTGGCCAAATTATGTAATATACAAAAACTGTTAATGAAACAAAGGATGAAAGTTAACAGGATTTTACCTTGAAAATAAACAAAATTATTTTGAGATAACAAAAGATTCTTTAATTACAATTGCGATTTACATTGAATTTTATAAATTTTATGTTTTTAACAACTATCTCAGCTTTAATGATACTAATAATCTCAGAGCCTCTTACAGGGCCTCTAATAATGATAGTGATTTGCAATTGTCACCAAAGTTATAAAAGAAAATACAAATTTAATTTACAATAACAAAATTTTATAAAAGAATCTAACAACAAGAAAACCTGTAGAAATCTGACAAATCTAGAGAAATCTGGCGGTAAATTATATTCACATAAAAGTTTACACAATCAAGATTCTACATACCATTTTTTATTTAGAACTGCCCTGGTACCGGTTTGTTCACTCCACAGTTATTTTAATTTTAAAGAAAAATATTTAATTAACAGGCCATAACACTGTTATATCGTTTCACTTCACAAAAATTCCGGCGACTCTCCAACAACTTTTCACATTTAGTCACGAGAATCCGCGACTGGTCTCCAAAACTATAGCCACTCTATCATTGGTTGAAGTCCCAAGACCGACTTCTCTACGAACATTAACGTTTATGCTCTCAAGACTACTCTGCTCAGGCTCCAAAACACACTCGCCATGACTACCACTCCGGTCAGGCCCTCCAAACACTCTGCTGTGACCACTCCGGTCAGGCTCCCAAAACTCACTCGCCATGACTACCACAATCAGGATCCCAAAACACACTGACTGTTTTCCGCCAAAGTTCTGTGTACGTACGATTTTCGACAATAATCCTTAGCAACCTTTACAGTCTCTGCAGTCTTGCGCCACACTGACTGTGCTTTACAATGCTCTTGTCCTGAAAGTTACGTCGACAATAATATTAAAGATAAAAATTATTAAATAAAACTTACATTACACATAGGTAATCTCTACAATATATACTGTAATATTTAATTATGAGTCGTTAATTTGCCCCACGTTGTGGTAGCCATTTTATAATATTCACAAATGAGGCCGTTAATTAAATAAAAAAATTAATAAAATTTACAAACAAAAGATTTATTTTGTGGCAATTATTTAAAAAAATTACAAATTTAAAATATTATATCTCAGGGTCTTCACTGGGTTTGATAATGGACACATCAATTATTTTTATAATCTTATTAACAAACAAATCACAATTAAAATAAAAGAAATTTACTAGACCATTAAACTAGAACGAAATTTAAAATGAGAACGAAATTAAGAAGTAAAAGATTAGAACGAATTAACAATTTAAACGGAGAACGAAATCTGACGTCTATCTTTCAATTACGTTTACATAATTAATCATTTAGTATTTTGTTACATTTGTCCAGCATACCTTTCGTTTTCGAAATACACTATTGCTGGATTTTACACTGATTCTAAACTCACAGATTTTACATTGATTCTAAGCCAAAATTTTATATGATGTCAGGAACTCGGATGATCCTCCCCTTTTGTTGTTAGCTACCTGTTGACTGCTTGCCTTAGGTGAATTCTGCTTGTCTTAGACGAATTCCTTGGTCTGTAGATTTGCCAGTCTTTACTGCATTGGACTCAAACTGAAATTTTACTGCTTCTGGCCGGCTATCGACACAAAACTGCTTTTACTTAGCAAGTTTCGACATAATGCTCTCGTGAATGTTTTACTTTGTTCTCAGAAATGTCCAGGCACCAACTAACTCTGTTAAATACTAATTGCCGACTTTGTTGAATTCTCTTCCAACTAACAGTTATACCTAGATAGATAGATAGATTTATTCACCATTAGCCCTCTAAAGAGGAAATAGGATTCGTCACAAATGTACAGTAGATAAATTGCATATAAACTTATAATACACAAAAACACACACAAAAATTCATATCTGTTTATATTAGTCTAGTCACTACAATCATACACACTATTTTTAGGAAACACGCACACGACACAAATCACTTCCTGGTATTAATCTCCTGTCGCTAGGTACGGAGGGATGTCGTCATAGATATTTACTAAAACAGAAAGCAGAGGCAGGAAAACAGAACCAAAAGGGGAAAACTGGACAAACTATTTACATATTTATAGCATATTCGGCAATTTTGTAGGCAAGGCAGTTCAACGAATGTCAGACCGATTCAAAAATTCGTGTACGGAGTAATAAGTTCCATTGACAAGGTAAGTTTTACACTCCTTTACGAATAAGTTGTAGTTGTTGATGTTCTTTACATGATCAGGAAGGCTGTTAAATAGTGCGATACCGGAATAATGAACGCTAGACTCGTAGAGACTGAGGCTGTGCTTGTCAGACCTAAGAACTGAACGGTTTCTTGTGTCATAGCCATGATTGTCCCCGTTACTTGCAAAAAGGTTCATGTTGCGTTTAACAAATTTTAGTATTTCTAATATGTAAGCGCTAGGTAGAGTCAGAATATGGAGTCTTTTGAACAGCGGCCTGCAGCTTTCTCTAGCATCTGAATCTGATATAATTCTAATGGCTCGTTTTTGCAGTTTGAAGACATCCACACTACGAGAACAATTGCCCCAGTTGGCAATACCGTAACACATATGTGAATGAAAGTAGGCAAAGTAGACTAGTGAAGCAGTTTTGGTATCAACTTGTTGCGTCAATAGTCTCAATGAGTAACAAACAGAACTAAGTTTGCGCACGAGGCGATCAATGTGCAAGTTCCATTTTAATTTCATGTCGACTTGCAAGCCGAGGAAAGTCGCATGATCAGAGAACTTATCCGTTACGATGTTGTTGGTTTCTGTTGTAAAACGAACTAACTTAGTTTTCTGTACATTGAGTGTTAATTTATTGGCGGCGAACCAAGTATTTAGGTCTCTAGATGCAGTCTCAATCTTCGCATTGAGATTATTTAAATCAATGTCCGTAATTAACAAATTATTGTCATCTGCGTATAAGACAGATTTTATTTATTGACGATGTCTTTCCGCGAACTGCTCCTCACAATATTTTCCTGCGAACTGAACTCGCGTCTCGCATTTTAGCGCGCAATACACCGTTTTTCGGACCTTCTGACAAAGGAACAGAGCTGGGCTCCATTGTCGCCATGTTCTGGACCGCCGCTACAAAGGATTTCTCAAACAATTAATGTCCTAATTAATTGGCATTACAATACATATATTTCTTATTGCGCTTATTAATTTTTATCTGGTCAGCGTAGGAAATAGTGAAGTGATTTATGAGAAAATAAATATCAACTAAAAAAGTAAAGTGCAGTGCGAATTCTTTTAGGTAAATAATAATAATAATAATAAACTTTACAACGACAGTTGGTTTATATTACCCATATTTGTATATATGTCATCTTTGTATTATGTTGTTTTTGTAGATATAGCTACCACCGGGAAAATGCCCAATTGTAAATTGTGAATAATAATTATTATTATTATTATGATTATTATTATTCCATCGTGCTCAGGTTATCATGGAACGTCCGTTTTCCCCCACATAAGATTTACTCGTAAAGTATTCTATATATTTCATTTACCAGTATATTGTCCCGTCCTTTACTGATCACAAATCATAAAGCACAAGTCACTTCATTTTCCAGCAAAAATTATTTGTGGATGATTCATGGGGCCATACAAAAGGACATACAATTTTAACCGTGAGCCCGGATGCGCCCTGTGGAGTTCCTACATCAAGCGCAAACATGTGAGACAGTTCTCCGAAATTCTGGTGGACGCTCATTGGATTTTTACTCTCCGGCTTTAAATGAACAGCCAGAGTGATTTTGTCAGTCTAGATCCAACCTAAATGGAGAAGATCGTAGTTTTGTTTGACTATCATTTGCGAGGAAGTTCAGTATTTCTTTCTGAATTATTTTTAATGATCCGTACAATTATCACATTTGACCCTAATGGTGGCCTAAAACTATCGTTATACACTGAATACAATTTGAAGTTACAAAAGCTACGTTACAGTAGGCGACAGTGTATCATCGGAATATGTGCATTCCGTAGTTACACAATTTTTGGAATTATTTACCTTGAGATTGGACGTTGTTAGATTAATTTATATTTTATTTTTAACTCAATAATATCAACAGTTTCAATTTACGGACACAATTGGATTTTAAACATCTTCCACGAACATCCATGTTTAGATTATCTTTAGATCCAATTTAAAACAGGTGAAAAATTTCATGTTAATGTTTACCTTTAATCCTGTCAATAAAATTTCATAGATGTAAAATATCCATTCATTAAAATTAAAAAATTGATGACTTTTTTTACTGTGTTAATTTGGAAAATACCTGAAGAAGGTACAAAAAGTTATCGCAACGTCGTCATGATTGAAAATAAAAAGTGTCTGTATAAGGTCATCAATTTTTTTATTAGTTTAAAACAGACGTTGAATTAAAACTTGTATCCATTCATTAAAAATATTTACAGAAGCTTTCGTCGATTTTCTTCGACATAATCATGAAAATTTATAGACAGAATTAAAGGTTAATTTTAACGTTTAGATTATCGTTCATAAAGCCTTAGACTAATTATACATATAATAATCAAAGAAAAAGCATGCTAATTGCAATTATATTGATGTATTAAACTAGTATATTCTTTTGTATTAAAATACGATAAGAAATTACATTTTGAAAAGTGCGGTTATTGTTTAACTTTGCTGCATTTTTGCTTTTTGTATTTATAAATAGCTATTTATTGCAAAATGTAAATTATCTGCGAATATTACAGTATTGAACATGTGATAAATAAGTGAACAATCATTTAAAACTATATTAAAACTTGAAATACGGAACAGCAGAAGTTTAGCAAAATCCGTTTATCGTCTTATAATTGTTTCCAAAACAGAATATTATTATGACCCATTCAGTTAAATATAATATAATTAAAATATCTCTCTTGCAATTTTCTAAACTGATGATATTATAATAATTGCAATTATGGTCGTGTCAAATTCCATTTGTATTAGGTTAGCATGGACTGCGGTATTTCACTTTTTTGTTGTTGCTAGTTTCCTTTTTTCTGCACGAGGATCATCTAGCTCGTCATGTCGTCGCGTCGTGGGAAACAGGACGAGGGTCTGCCAGATGAAATTCGCAGTTTTGCACGCGATAACAACTTACTTCTTTTGCGGTGTTAGATTTCTACCACAGCAACGGAAAAGAACAGACTTATTTGTGGTACATGTATTCCACTGAACGAGCTATGTTACAGATTTCCTTAGCTTTTAGTTTTTCTACCATTATATATTTTCTATTGTTTTGTTTAATTTTAGGTTTCAAACTCATTTCAGTTTTCAAAACGTGGTTAAAACTTTCCAACAAATTAGCTTATCGTGAGGATCCAGTGCGAGTTTTTACTTAATTGTAGAAAGTGTGATATTATACCAACACGCTTGAAACTTTTAAATAAAAAAATACTAATTAAATTATAAATTTCACTACTAAAAATTTTACTTGTAGACATGAAGAAGACCGAAATATAGTTAAGTGTTTATTTTTATTACCTTATCGGGACCTGTTTTTGGCTATTTTGTTATTTAACTTTCTTATGGAGGTTGCGTGGTATTATTACGTCGAGATTTATTTATATATAGATCCAAAATCATATTAGAATAATGGCAATACTAACATAAAAAATATGAAGATTACTTATTAATGCGTTGTTACTGTGAAGGAATTTTATTTTGTAATTTTAGTCGTTGCATTACGAATTCACACTATTGCAGCTGAAAAGTTATATTTTATGAAGTTCTATTTCTGTCTTAATATACATATTTAAGGTGAATTCATGCCCAAATATGTCATCAAAAAGTTGTTTCCCGATCCACAGTGTCGCGCAACAAGATAGTATCACCGAAGTAGATAGTAAGATTACTCTCTATACTTCTTTTGATGTCTTGGTTGACTTTTTCATCAACGTATTGACATATAGTGTTCCATTATGAAGCTCATAATCTTTTATTAAACATTTATTTAGTTTTTACGTTCATTTAATTATTATTCTGTATTATCACATTTCGAAACGTTCCAGGCTTTATGTATTTATTATGCATATAACTCCTTGATTAGGAAAACATAACCAGAATCAATATTTTGTTCTCTTATTCCGTTTTTGACTCTAGTCTTTTCAACGAAAGATCGTCTCCCGATACAAGAAAAGGTCCATCAACGAGCTCTGGAGGAGGCTACCTTAGGGGATGCCTTATCGTCTCTCTGTTTTTTTTAACTAAGGTTCCCACATGCCGAGGCATGCTGTTTTGAGAGGTGTATGTTCCGGGGTCGCAGACCTTGGGCATACGGTAAGAGTTGTCCGCTTTTCCTATTGGAATAGTTGGCCAGCTGCCTCCTAAACTGGTCGAGGAACGTCGAGGGGAAAGCTGCGACCCCACAGCAAACCCCTCTCCCGCCATCGGAAGGGCGTGAAACAAGTACCAAATGCCCGACCTACCTGATGCAGGTTTTTCTAGGGGTTTCCCTGCATCAATTTTAGGCGAATTGCCGGGTAGGATCCTTAAACCACAGCCGGGTGCCCTAATTAATCCTTGGCTACCATGCTCTACCTTTCTGCATCCCCCCTTTCACTCCCTTTCCTATGCTATAAGAGGGGAGTTGCCACTATGTGGATTACCCTATACATAGCCTGTCTACACCTTAAAAAAAGTCACATCCCTTTCCATGGAACGTGAATAACTTATTGTTATCAATTTTTACATGCGGTAGCAGACGCGAAGCAGGATGTGTTTTACTATTATCTCGGAGTTATTGTTGTTATAATATTGAAAATTGTGTGGAAGAAGTATCTGAAGACAATCAATCGTTTCTGCTCTAATGATCCCCCTCCAGTACCTTTAACTCAATTTTTTCCTTCATAAGTTTTAAACTAACCTATACTAAAGATAAAAATTTTATTTATAACATATGATTATAATTAGATTTATGCAGAAAATATTATTCAATTCATCCACATCCATCTTCAAATCTATTCTCGTTTTAAGACCAAAATAATTTCTGTTGATAATAGAGCTGGGTTTATTCGTCTTTTGACATCATAATGTTAAAGTAATGTATTTTCCTTAGATCTTACGATAAATCCAGCTTACGATCATGATGATATTTGTATTTTTTCATTTCTGCACGCCTATGTTGATAAAGAAAAAATTTATGAAGAAAAGTTACGAATTAATATTTTCGAACATTTCTAGCAACTCGAAAGGATTTACGAAGGGAAACATTCAATTTGTCAATTTCTTCTTATTTACATAATTAATAGTGTACTTGTACGTTCCATGAAGTTTTTCAGTAAAATTTTAATACTTCTGCATACTAAACTATGAATGCAGCATGTTTTATTATTATTGATTTATTTACAGTCGCGTCAAGAGCTCGGTTTATTAGCGACTCAGTATGGGAACTCATTTTTCCTTGTAGGGGAACTGATTTGACTAGAGTTTCTATCACGCACACAAACATCCATGCCCTCGCCGGGTTTAGAACCCGGGATCTTTGTGATGTGAGGCAGTCACGCTGATCCCTACACCACAGGAGGTCGGCAAGCATGTTGTATACATGAATACTTCGATAAACTAATATGAGTATTTTCGGTGAAATTTTCTACGACGAGAACCTTTGAGAAGGACCTGCGTGTAAAAGACGGCTCACTATAATACTATACAATACTATTGTTATTTATTATAAGTAATTTATACGAAAAATTAACAATACCTACACTGAAACAATAAACGGAAAACGTAAAGATCTGCCTACGACGGGTCATAAAACCGCAATTAATAACTAACACCGCATGACTGAGTACGATCATAAGGGTTCGTTACCTAAATTATGCGTAGTTAGCAAATGATTATTTTCTTACTGCCCGCTCATATTTATCCGAGTTTATCGTTAACCGAGGTACACCTGTAATTTCTTCACAGTACAAATTCGTTAAACTTTCCTATGCTACCTTATCCGTTCTATATTTATATTTTCAGTCATCTATTAATACTACACACTACAGGATATTCTAATACAATTTGACTAATACTGGTTGTCGCAATATATGACACACATTCCTTATTCTTTCACAATATTCATAAATAAATGTTAATACTACTGACAATAACGGACACCGAAAAAAGCAGTTTTTCTGGAAAAAAATTATTCCATGTGCTGTCATACTTGTCATGAATTTTTCTCGGCATTAATAAACGAATTATTCATTTGATAATGCTGAAATTCTTTCACTCATATTAACGGAACTGAATTGAAGAATTTATTTCTCTGTCTGCAATTAACCATAAATTTAAGTTTAACTTCAATTGTTTTTCAAGCTGACAAGTTTTGTACAGTAGTTTGTTTAGTTCTGCGTGTGAATTTTCTAAATGTTCTTCTGTGCGAAAATAACATTATGTTATGCGGATTTGGCATGTGTTATCATTCCTGTTGTATAATTTGTCTATGCAACATAAGATTAACGTAAATGTTTTTTTCACGTCATTGGTAATTTAATGTGTGACATAGTTCGAAACATTACTGATCTATTTATTTTAAATTTAAATTTAATGATATGAATAGGAATTAATAGATACAGGTTAACCATCAAGAGGCAAAGTTTTCGTACCTGATTTAGTCTGCAGTACAGAATTACTTATAATTTTCTTTTATATTTTTCCGACAACTAAATATATATCAATGTTCTTTGCATAATGTAACACTGTTCACATCGAGGTTATTACCGAAGCCAAAAGGCGAAGACCTACTCCTGAAAATTACTCCAATTGTGGGTTTAAGCCTTAAAAGCACTCCATAACGTTCCCATAACACGCGACACGCACCTTTCAAGGCGGCACGTTCACTTAATTTTCTCACCCGCAAAAACTTAACAACTAATCAATATCGTGTTTGTAAACGTCCTTATATTAGTGGAGCATTTTATTTTAATTGTTAATACATTTAACCAATTATTCACTAAAATGCAACGAAATTGTATAGTGGGCCTGAGTCGAGCTATACAGCCTTGTTTCTAAAGGATTAATAATCTCAAGTTTATTCTATTAAATACGAAACATCTTCATTCTAAACCATTCATCAAAACATTTAATTTTTTTTATATTTTCTTTATTTATAGTCGCATTTACTACAGCGGTAATTAGCGACTATCTGTTTTAGGGAAACTGTATTATACAATATTTTTTCCTTACGGACTAATACATGGTTAGGTTCATATATACAATATCATAGTTTAACAAATAAATTAATGACTTTGAAATAACGTAATACTTTTTTGCACATCCAATGAATTATTTCAATCATGTATTTTTGTGTTCTCGAGGACGGAGAACCGTTGAGAGTCAAATATCTTGCATTTGGTTAGTATATGCATAATTGAAAGTTGTTCTTCACCAGATTCACATTGAGTTAAATCCGAGCGGTTGGATCTGATTCTGGATTATGCAGATTGTTCACTTCTAGAAATACCGAGTGAGACCTCCATGATGGAAATGTTGTTGAGTAGACTGTAGACTTAGCTGGTTTTGAGAGTTTTCCTCATGTAGTTGATTTTCTTCCGTAAGAATATCCATGCGTCTTCTCGGGTGTTCATGATGCTAAGGGGAGGTGTACGTGGGAAGATTTCTGCAGCTTTTGCTAGAGCATCAGTTGCTTCATTCCCTGCTGTATTTTGGTGCGTTGGTGTCCATACAAATATTATGGTTTCCCCTGCCAATTTGAGTTCATGGGATTTTGCAGTGATCCGTGTAATTAGTTCCGAATCCTGTATAAAGTTGGTGATCTGCTTATTAGACAAAATAGAATCGGTTACTTATAGAAATTATTTATCACTTGATAGTTCGCAAAAGTCTAGGACTTATTTTAAAATCATATGACAATGAACGCTACGGCTGTGACGTCACAAAATAGAACGAAACATTTATAATTGTGTGCAAGCAAATTGGATGCGCAGATAAAAAACAATAATGCGTTAATTAATATAATTTGCACCACGTTGGACGCCAAAATATGTAATAATTAAATGGAAGGCGTTAATTAAATGAAATGTTTAATCAAAAATTAACAAACAAAATATTTATTTATTTTGTGGCAATAACTCAAAAACAATTACAATTTAAAATATTAATTTCTCATGGCCTTCACTGGGTTTGATAATGGGCACAACAAATTGATTTTTGGCAATTAAAAGAGAACGAAATCTGACTCTATCCTTTAATTACGTTTACAATTAAACATTAGTTTTGGTTTTGTTACTTACATATGTCCAGCTGGTACCAGCATTCCTTTTGGTTTCTAAAATGTATACTATTGCAAAATTTTTACACTGATTTTAAAAGTCGACTCACAGATTTTACACTATTGAAGTCAAAATTGCTAGGCTCACAGGAACTCAGATGATCCTCCTGAATGTCAGCTATCTGATGTCTGCTTCGCTTATACGAATCCTATGATTCGTAGATTTGTTAGCCTTCTACCGCTTTGGACTTAAACTGACTTTCTTTCCTGGCCTGGCTACAGACGGAAAACTGAAATCCTTTCCTGGCTGTTGATAGACGTAAAACTGCTAACTTAGCGATATTTACGGGGTAATACTTCCGTGAATGTTTTTACTTTGTCTTAAATTCACAACTTTGTTTAATAATACTTTAACGATGGCTAGTCTCTGCTCCAGTATTATTCGTTCAGTCCTCTGATATGTCCCGCCACCAACTAACTCTTAGTGCTCTCCAGTTTTAGCGCGCATACGCCATTTTTGACTTTCCGACAAAGCAACAGAGCTCGGCTCCATTGTCGCTTTGAAAGCTCCTGCCGCTACAATTACATTTTATTAAAACCAATTAATCGCCTAATTAATTTGCATTACAATATATATATATATATATATATATATATATATATATATAACAATAACAATAAACGAACTAGTTTTTAAGATTTTGTCTGGTTCTTGATTGACTTTCCAAACTACTGGTAGTCGTGCGTGATGCTTGTTATTCAATAACGAGCTGAAACTGAAGCCGAGCCAATTATCATCTACAATGAATCGGGGCTGTGTTCTTCATTTCGCTCACCACCAACACACTAATTTAGTTGAAATTCTGGTATAGCTTATATACTTGTAAACGTGCCACCTCCTCTTAGGTGATATTCCATATGAATGCGTGTTGCCAAAATTCACATGCACTCGACTGTCAACGCTTTCATTGTAACGTTGTGTTCTGGCGGCTGGGGCGGAAACCACTCCATCACACGATCACTTGATTTACGCCGCAAAATTGTGTTACATACGATTCTATGTTCAATGGCAGCTAGTACGACAGGGAAAATTTCAGCTTCTTTCCCACACAAGCCACAATTACATTTCTATGTTCAAGTTGTACGCATCCGACACGCGACAAATATTCCCACTCACATCGACCACAATTGAAACCGTCATCGAGCACGGTCTGTTGTTTAGCGCGCCGATTGGCTGCGGTTTATTTTGTTAGTCCTTTTCACATAGCATACTGCGTGTTTTCCTGACGTGGAATCCCATTGCATGTAAAACAACCATTTTCCGGCTCATTTGCCTAGACCGGTAAAACTAGTCCCTAGTTCAGCATTCGGAATAGCTCCTAAGCAAAAAACAAGCACTAGCTTCTACCGCTACATTTCCTCAAGGGACTGTGTAATTACCTCAGCACAACTAACAAAACAACGTCGAAATTGAGCTAAGTGAAAATCACATTCGCCGGAGAAATTCTTAGCAAAGAATCTGTCTCACAATATGTATAATGTTCTTTTATAAAACTAAAAGAATTTGAGATTCCAAATAAATTAATATTTTGATTAGATTGACACTTGAAAGATCGAGAGGTAAAGTTAAAATAGAAGGCCAGTGGCCGGCAAATACAGGATTAAAACAGGGAGATGCTTTATCAACTGTCCTGTTTAACATAATATTTAGAAAAAAATAATCTATTAATTAATCTATTAATATTTACTGGAACAAACCAATTTATATCCTATGCGGATGATGAAGGTGGTCAGGAAAAGAAGTAATCAAACACAAACAGGAGGTGCACACTTTTTTTTAGAATGACAGGCTACCTGAGGGTGGTAACGTAGGAAGGGATTTGTAGGATGCGGATGCGGAAGGAAGAGCAAGACAGCCATGACTTAACTAGTGCCCCCGGGTTTATAGTTTAAGGATCCTACCCTAACATTGGCCTCAATATAATTCTGGGCAAACACTAGAAATAATGTGTCAGTTTGGTCGGTCTCACGTCTTCCGATGAAGGGAGTGGGGTTTGATGGGGAGCCGAGGATTCCATTGGTGCCTCAACCAATTTTGGAGGCAGCTAGCCGACTGTTCCAATTACTCAGCAATGTATAAGAACATGACAATTGTAATTAGAAAGTCGAAATATTAAAAGAATATATGCACTACTTAAAATAAACCAATATATGCCTACACGTTATAGCCAAATTATGTGGTATACATTCTTAATTAAAATAAACAAATGAAAATTAAATCCAACACGTTAGGGCAGCCATATTATGTAATATACAAAAATATATAAGGAAACAAAGGAAGGAAATTTACGGGATTTTACGTTGAAATTAAACCAAATTTTAAAGATTATTTAAGTGACAATTTTTATTTATGTTTAAATCTTTACATTTTATGTTTTTAAGTAAATGCCTGAGCTTTCAAGAGAATCTAAAATTCAGGACCCCTTATAGGGCCTCCAATACAGATAGTTATTTTCAAATTTCACCAAAGTTACGGAAAAAAATGTGATTTTAATTTACAATAACAAAATTTTCTACCAAAAATCTAACAACACAAACTATAAAAATCTGATAAACTACAGAAATCTCTGACTAAGTTATAGAAATCTGGCGGTAAACATTATTTGTAAACTCGTGATTATTTTAATTTTTATAGAACAAAATTTTTATTGACTGGCCGAAGCACTGATTTGATACTTTCCACACTTCGTCGTCACACTTTACAACACTTTCGGCGCCTTTCTACTTTACTACCGTACGTATCATTAGACTCATTTTCATTACACATTGGTAATCTCTACAATGTATAGTCGCTCTACGGCCCTCTGAGAGAGTTATCCTCTATAATAATAATACTATATTCTCCTCAGTCCTCTTTCCTTCTTCATCTTCCTAGTTTCAACTCTCTTTGCTCCTGGAGGTGGGGTTGTCAATCTTCTTCTCTGATGTCCTTTTCTACATTAACCAACTATATCATTTTTGATCTTTAGGTCTGTGTTGTCCCTCCTCGTTTTTTCCATCTAGAACTGGTTTTATTAAATCTGATACTATATCTAAACCTTGTACACGTCTTAAGAGTTTATTGTTCATTCTCATTCTCCAAGCTCTTCATCACTTACTGATCCACAGATGCGTTGTAATATCTTCCATTCCCATTTATGGTATATTTGAATCTGCAAACATCCATTTTTTTTTGCACACTGCTCTTTACCTCAGTTGTTAAAAATGTACCGTGGTAATGTCTGACATCACAACCCGTTTTTTCTTCCTTATAAGAAGGGTAAGGCAGCTGCCCCGTGTTGAGCCAGCTTCTCTGCACGACCAATCCATTGAGAATGTAGCATACGTTTGCCTTCAACAGGCGGAGTAATTTACCTTAACTTTACATTATTATATTGAAATCTTATTGAATTAATATTTAGAATGGTGTTTTGTATTATAAATCAGTAATGCGAATATTTCAAAGTATTTATGATATGTTCTGATCTGCAAGCATCTATTTTGTTTGCACACACGACTCTTTATTTCAGTTGTTATAAATGTACCGTGCTATTGTGTGACGTCAGAGCCTGTTTTTGCTTCCTTATAAGAAGGGTTGGATCAGCTTCTCGGTACATCGAATCCACTGAGAATGTGGCACACGTCTCATTTGGCAGGTGGAGTAATTATTCAAACTTTAACTTTATATTTTTTCATTTTTTCGAATTAATATTTTGAATGGTATTTCGCAGTATACATCCGTAATATAAATATTTCAATGCATTCCTGATATGTTTTGATCTGCAAGCATCCTTTTAATTTACGCTTGAGACACTTTTAACTCTGGTATTAGCTGCGTGTCGACGTTGCCCGGGAATTTATTCATAGTATCTCGAAAAATAATTTAATTCCATATTAATTTATTAGTCATGTAGTGATTTAACTTACGTATGCAGAGGGAATGATAATTTCTTCATAACCCATCAGTGCGTTTAGAAAGGCATAAATTATCTCGATTATTATAAAAAAATACTCATTGTCCCTTAATAGCGTCAAAAATATTCTTGGTGCCCTAAGAGTTTTAAAAAATACCCCGCACCATAATACAGTCAAAAATGCACGAATTACCTCCAGGTGCCCTAAGCGACTCAAAAATTCTTCACGTAACTTAAGAGTGACATGGAAACTCCATTGCGAGTAAAAACTACTCCCCGTACGTTAAGGGAGTCAAATATATTCATTATACCTTAAGAAATGAAAAATAATCCCGGTACCTTAAGGGGCTCAAAAATATTCTTGCTACTCTAAATGTGTTAGTTATATCCCGGTACTTTAGGTGTCAAAAATACGCCCTGTAATTTAGAATGGCCTTAAAGTGGCACCCACACTTCTAAAGTTTACAAGTCCAGTGTTTGTTTCGTATCGTAAGTATTATCTGCAAAAAATTTTCGTTGCACTTGTTTAAGATTATTTGCGAATAATTCTTTGCTCCTTCTACCCCACTCCTAGGCCAAGAACTACAACTTAACCGGCATTTAGAATGTCATAATTAAACTCAGCTACTTCCACAATCTCCGATTCTATACCAATCTCCGTTGTTTTCGTGTTATTTTTACTGTACGTTTCCATGCCGAAAAAGGTTAAAATTTTACATAAACAACATCGGGAGAAACGCTATAAATATAATTGTAGTCGAAAAAGGTTAAAATTTTACATAAACAACATCGGGAGAAACGCTATAAATATAATTGTAGTCGAAAAATATTTATCGGCAATTTTTAGCTTGTTTGAAAATTTTCTTCCCCGAACGTTGTTTTGTCTTACTCCCCACAGTGTTTCTTTTCGGTTCGGAACACATTTATAAATTTTGTCGAAATTGCTCCAGGCGTTTACATTTGTACCGCGCACACACGTATAGTAAATTTTATTTATTAGAAGATTAGAATTATCTCCTACGATAATCGTTCTACTCTTTTAATCGTATCTTGATAACTTTTGCCTAACAATATTATTTCGTAAATAAAAAAAAACCTTTTAAAATTCGTCAACTTTTATTTAATATTTGTTTTTGAGGTTTGAGTCGGGCTGGTTTTTTCGTATAAAACTAGGATGAATATGTTCGAAAGAACTAAGGATCCTGAGTAATTTTTTACATTATTTTCATTAAATAAAAATTTACGGATTTTATAAGATTTTGTTTTATTTTAGAACTGTTTCTTACTTTTCTGTCATACTACAAAATATCATTTCGCTTGTGGGACTAGTTTAGTAGAAGTGTGTTCTTTTTTTGTTACTAATAAAGACAATGAGTACTTTAATTTAGAGATTGAACTATAATCGTTTCTGCTTAGCTCTGTCGTAGTTATAGAACAAGTCAAGTAAAAGTAAAGAGTTATAAACTACCAAGGAACAAATTTACTATATTTTTGTCTCTGAGAATCCCATATGACTATGAGCTCGGAAATTTTAAACTGGGTGCAGTACAAATAGGTTTCGATATAAGTTTTTTTTCGAGAGTACCGGTTTTCTGTGTTCATAACCTATGGTATTATTCGCAGACATGACGAATACTTGGCCGAGTAGGTACACGTAGTTTCAATTTAGCCGCTATTGTTACGTGTAGGCGAAACAATTGCCATTGGACGTAACAGTGTTGCAGCAGGAACCGCAGCGTTGCCGCACTTGTTTCGTATGCATGGTATGGAGATTTTATATTGTGAATCCTGAACCGCGCTGTTCTTCCACAGTAATAACCATGAAGGCAGGATTTTAAGCTCGCGAATTACACTGCTGGAAGCGAATTAAATACTGGAAGGGTAGGCGGAGGTTATGGTCAGCGCCGCTTCTACTTCCAATCAAATATGCTTCCGTTGAGGTTGGTACTGGCTGCCAAAATTAAAATAGTTGTAAAGCCAACACTTTTATAGCGACAAGTATGTGAGGTAATTATTCGAAACGTGTAAATAACGATGCACCAAATTTTCCGGCGTTAAACAACCCTTCTCCCGTAAGTTCTCACCCCTCAGTAACAAAAGTTTTTCACATCGAATAATTTCTGCCTGTTCGCTGTGGATATAAAACGTCATATTTTATTGCAATTTTACCCTATACATTATTCTATAAAATATGAACATTTAATGTAGGCGAAACAAAAGTGTGAGTTGAATAATGATTGTATTTTGGCGGATTAAGAAAAAATATACTTAAGACCCAAAAATGATATTCGGACATTGAAACTAATATAGTGATGATTAATTTGGTTAAAATCGTGTCTAAATACGAAATGAAAATAAAAGTCTGCAATAAGCTGAGGAAGGAAATTTTAGAATCTGGTAGTAGAATAATTGACAATTTGTAGTCCTATAAGAAAAAATTGAAATAAAATTAAACACTGCAATGGGAAGCATATCTAATAAATTTGAAATATGTTAAAAGGGAAGCAAGCATATTATATCAGAATGTCAATAAAATTGGAGAAGTTGGGACTGAAATGAACAATCTGTAGTTGTAATTAATGAGAAATTTTTTAGTGATGACCAACATAATATCAAAATATGAATAACACAGGCAGCTCTGTTGTAAAGGGGTGTGATCAGCATATAAAAAATTAAAATTGGTATTTTTCCTTCTACAATTGAAACCTATGTTTTTTCCAACCGATTTGGCACGGCTGCTTCCTAGTATTGAAATATTAGACGATGAAGCAGAAAAGCAGATGTGTATTTGACTGTTCACTTTCAATAGACATCTGATATTTTTTATTTAGGGGTAACTTGAGGGTAATCCACGTTCTGGACACTTTTTATAGCATACGAAGGGCAACAGGAGGAAAAAATTGGTCAAGGCTTAACTATAGTTTAAGGATTCTATCCGGCTTTCGACATAATGTGTCTCCGGCTCTCGGTATTTGATTCACACCCCTTTTCGGTGAATGGAGTGGACTTGACTGCATTCCTGACTCCATGCCTCGACATGATATGGAGGCAGCTGGCTTTCTGCTCCAATGGGAGGAGTAAACAGCTCTTGCTGAATGCGACCCCGGTGCATAAACCTCTCAAAACTGACCTAGATGTGGGAACGTTATTTCGACTACTATGGTTTAGCACCAGATAGTCAGTTTATTTTTATAAAACTTGAAGGTAATCCACAGAACTACTCAAGCGAATTATTCGAATTTTAACTATATGTTCTTAACAGTTACAAAATTTCCGTGATAGAACGAGTATCGTTGACGTAATAGAGTTAAAACACAAAAAATGAAAATTTAAGTATATTAAGATTTTATGATCACTTTAACGCCCAAGGACAAAAAAACTAAATTGTAGAATGCTAGTATAATAAATTGGAAGCCATACAAACGCGTCAGAAATTATATATAATTTCTACTATATCTGTGATCAGTACATTTGTAGCCACAGGAAATTAATCTGCTTTGCTAAATAAAATAATTCTGTAAAAGTGTAATAAGTTGTTTTGTAATATTACCTACAAAACCAGACTTTTTAAATACTCTAGATTCTGTTGGAAGACAGCTAAATAAATTTATTTTCCAGATTCTCATAAAAAAGTATGTTTTTCAATTGTTATATTTATATTGAGTAAACTGTCTCGAGTAAGCTTCTGTTCGTTATAAACACAATAACCAACGTAGTTTTTTACATGGCGTTGTAATCCCTATGCTAAATTGAAATAGTTTTATGTCACTCTCTGAGCACTTTTAGACGTCAAAGAGTGATTGATATACAAACAGGACAAATAAAAATATCACAAATTTCCCCTGAAATGTTGTTTCTGGTCTTCCAATAACATTCAAAGTTTTAGGTCTACTGAATGGTGCGACGTACATGCGAGTATGTTTAGTTCGATTAATCAAATACACAAAGTTGTGTTTCGTGTGTGTAATTTCCCAGTTCTCCGCTTCTGAGAACAGAGAAAAAAAAACCGACCGGTATAGATTAGTGGCGTATGTCTGCGTGCTGGAACACGCGATTGTGCAGCAAATCTCGACGCACGAAGAGAAAAGAGAACCATCCAAACACCACCGTACCAGTCGCTCAATACTGTTTCATTCAGGCATGTGTTTAAAATTAAGATCCGTTTCTTTTTTTACGCCGTCACTGTACAGCTCAGTTACACTCAATGGTAACGTCGTTTGAATCAATTAAAGCTTCCTTTAGAGTCTAAAGTGATAATAATAATATTAGCATACTCAATTTTGAAGATCGTTCAAGTTCTGAGACTTTCATAACAAAATTATCTATTGTTTACTAAAAAAATAATGGATTAAGTTTTCTCGGGATTCCAACCGGGTAGCGTAGTTAAGTAAACACAACGTTTCGATGGCTTGCACCGCCATCTTCTTCAGGTGAAGGCAAATCATATCGTTTACACGTTGTGACATCCACAAATTGTAATAATCAATAATCATATTAATGAATAAGAAAGATAGCCACCGTTGTACATCAGCAACCGTACACTCCATCACGACCTCAAAGTTCCATATATTTCAGAAACCATCAATACGTATGCCACCAAAAGCAAACATAGAACACTAAACCGCCGCAACAAATACATCGCCGACCTCTACCTCCAACAAACCGTAGCAAGAAGATTGAAGAGATTATGGCCAGAAGACATCACTGAATAAATCCAGGAGACCCGCCACTGAACGGTGCCCTACTCAAGTCAAATAGCTTTAATAATTATACAATTTACTTATTACTCTAAGTGTTAAGAATAGATTGCCAATCAATAACCGAAATTAAAAAAAATTCAGACAAAAAATTGATAATATAAATACCACAGAACGCTTTGTCAGGTGCGAAGAAGAGCCTAAAGCGACACAACAACATTTTTTTTTCTGGAATTTTTATTTATTTAAATAATCATTTATTTTCCACACAGTTTAAGTGCATAAATTCAAGTAACAATTATTGCACACACGTCGGGAACACAATTGTAAAATAAATTGTTTTCGTTTTTATTGAAATTAAAATATTGTAGAGATTACAAATGTGTAATGAAATGCTTTATTAATAAATTGTTTCTTTAATTATTGGCGGCGTAACTTTGAGGCCAGAGAATTGTAAATAACTTCATTGTTTAGCGCGAGAATGCAGAAACGATAATGGTTGCTACGGTGCAGTGTCGAAAAGGCAGACGCTCAGTAAACACTTGGCTAGCCAAGGAATCTCGCAGGTGAACCTTCCCAGAGAGCTCTGGAGGAGGCTACCTTTGGGGATGCCTTCAGTTCTCTCTGGTTTTTTTTGAACCAAGGTTCCCAAATGCCGAGGCACTTCAGCATGTTTTGAGAGGTGTATGTTCCGGGGTCGCAGACCTTGGGCATACGGTACGAGCTGTCCGCTATTCTTATTGGAATAGTCGGCCAACTGCCTCCTAAACTTGTCAAGGCACGGCGAGGGGATAGCTGCGACCCCACAGCAAACCCGTCTCCCGCCATCGGAAGGGCGTGGAACAAGTACCAAATGTCCGATCAGGTTTTTCTACCGTTTTCCCTGCTTCACGTTTAGGCGAATTACCGGGTAGGATCCTTAAACCATAGCCCGGGGGCCCTAGTTAACCCTTAGCTACCTTCCTCTACGTTTCCGCATCCCCCCCTTTCACTCCCTTTCCTATGCTATATATGTGGATTACCCTATTCATAGTCTGTCTACACCTCCTACTTCTTTCACTTTTGTAGTCAGAGAGCAGTATGTGGTCACTCTGATATTCAAAGAGCAGTCACTGTGTTTTGGAGGACCTGACCATGATAGTCCGCGTCTGTGATGGTTGAATTCAGCAAAGTATGGGCTGAATGTAATCAGTTTTTCTATCAAAGGTTCTCCACAGTAAACAGCGTCAATTCAGCGAAGTAGAAATGCGCCGAAAATGTTGCAGTATTGGAAAGTGAGACGATAATAAAATCAATGCTATGGCCTGTCTATGAAATTAGTGTTCTATAAAAATTAAATAGTCAGGTGTGCACAAACCACAGCAGCTCTAAATAAATGGTATGTAAAAAAAAAACTTTCTTTTGTAAACCTTTACGTAAATATCGTTTACCGTCAGATTTATACAATTTTGCCAGATTTATGTAACTTTGCAGATTTCTAATGGTTTTTTTTATTGGTATAAAATTTTGTTATTGTAAATTTAAATTCAGTTTTTTTTTCTTTAGTAACTTGTTGAAATTTGAGGCCCTTTAAGCGAGCTTGAAATTTAGTTTGTTTTTCATAAAAGCTGAGGCATTTACTTAGAAATATAAAATGTTAATTCAATGAAAATCAAATTTGTCAAATAATTGTTATCTTTTAAATATTTGGTTTAATTGATACTTCCTTTATCATTTAATTAATCTTTTGTGTTCCACAATATACTTAATGAATTATATAAACATAATTAAAAATTTATTATTGATTGACAGTTTAACATTTTAAGAAACAAACAATTTACTGTGAAAACTAATTATTTCCCAAAATTTATAAACAATTTTAATTTTCCTTATCTCTGGGGTGTATGATGGGGCCCGTAACTTATTTCTTTGAAACAGTAATTTTATTTTGAATTGGCAACATGAAGGAAGAAAGAAAGCTTAATCTTCAGGAATAATCTCCAAGCTGTTTTTTTTTAACCTTCACGCGTTCTGTCTGTGCTCTGCCGGGTTAAAGTTTAGTTCCAGACTCCGTCCTGCTGTAGTGATGAAGTTTTTACAGATCCATAGACGCGCCGCCGACATCGAAATTAGAAACTATTCAAGTTATATCACGAAGGCACGCGCGAAGTCTCGAATACAGGGACTCGCGCCACGAAGCACAGTATTCGGCGGCACCTTCAAACACTCCTCTCTACGAACACTTGTCAAGTTCCAACACTGATCTGTCTGTGCCTACAACAATGCAAAATTCCATTGAATATTTCAAACGATTAATGAATAAAAATCAGCCAATTTTAACTCAGAAAAAATAATTTATTAATGTTAAATTAAACAATGTGTCGCCGCTTATTAGGCGAACGCATCAGGTTCAAGTTTAAAACTACAATTGAAAATTTAGATGAACATAATGTAATTTATAAAATTAATTGTTTGAATTGTCCAGCCACATATGTGGATCAAACCAATTAAAAACATTAAAAACTAGGTTAAAAGACCGTTAAAATAATATAAATAGTAGTATTCAAAATTATTCTGTTTGGTTTGAACATGTTTATTTAAATAATCACAAATTAGATTTGTGTAAAATACCAATTTTGGACGAGGAAACGAACTACTTTTTGAAATTAATGAGAGAAACTCTATATATATCAGATCCTATAAAAACAGCTATTAATATAAAAAATAATACCAAAAATTTGAATAAAATTTATGACAGTTTGCTTTTGTAGTGTTTAATTTCTATACTGTTAAAATTTCAAATTCTTAATTGTTTCCATTGTAAACGGCACCCAACAATGTAAATAAATTTTGACTGGTCGTTCTTGCTTTAAATTGTACATTTCGGCAACGCTAGTCAGTAGAGATTGACCTATCTATCAAAATTTTGAATGTCTAACAAAGTTTGTTAGACGCAAAATGTTTCTAGTCATTGTAATTGTTTTGTTCTTTTTGTAGTTTTAAGCTTGAACCTGATGAGGTCGCCAAATAAGCGACGAAACGTTGTTTAATTTTACATTAATAAATTCTTTTTTCTGACTTAAAATTGGCTGATGTTTATTTATTTATTAGTTTTTTCAGAAGAATGTATATTTATATATATCATTATTTCAAACAATGTTTTTTTTTGCATGTTACAGTAACGTTTAACGATTAGTACGGTTTTTCGTTCGTAGTGCACAATTAGTTAGGCCATCTGATACACAGTCCAGTGCACGCCAATGAATTATACAAATTTAATTGTCGACCAGCATCAATCAAAAAAGTTCGAATGAGATTACTACTTAATTATTCTTGCGATTTACCAATAATTGCAGTCGAGGGTATGGAGACTAGAATATGTGGAAACTGAATGGCTGTAAATAGTAATAAGAGTAGCAAATAATCATGATATAAAATGTATCAATTTTTTTCTTTCTCACATTTTAGTATTTTTAATCATCAATGATACCGATATGTTTTCTTGTGTGTCATGTCGTTAATCTCGGAAATAAATGATGATGGGCATTTAATTTAAAATGTAGTTTCGGTCAGAAAAATCTAAATGCAACCATGAACACACATTTAGTCCGTATAAGTATATTCGAGTCTTATTGGCGAAAACAAAATTAGCTCCTCCAATTACAGTGTACAAATACTTGGATAAAATAAGGATTCAGTTACGTTTTCATAGAGTGGATGCGAGAAGTTGTCATTGATAAATAAATATTATAAGGATAAAACGTGAAGCAAAGACACCGGGTAAGTATATCTAGGGAACTATAGACGCTGTATAATCAGAATAGAGTATAGAATTTTTGCTTCTTAAATTAAAAACGTGACTAAAGATTTATGTAGTCTTTTAAATTAGAAGACCGATGACGGTTAGTACTCGCGAGGGACCTGACCTTGAATCACATCGCTTGAAATAAAGCAGCGTTGCCGAACAATTGCGGTGTTATTCTACTGTTTTCAATGCGCTGTGTAAGTCGTGTGTCTTAAGTCACATAAGAGTCACGCCAGGAGACATAATTTTAAACGGACTATAGTTATATGTATCTGATTTGTTGAATTATAAATTAATAAACCAGCAAAATTTTTCCGAAATATATTTTATTAAAATAAAAGTTACAAAAATTACATATTAATAAAATTTAATTTTCATCGGTGTATTCTTCCTTTTTGGAACATCTTCAGGTGTTATGTTCTAATTTCTTATTTTATAAAAATATATTTCTGTCAAAATATTTATTCATGTAGATTCATTTTTGCATGAAGTTAAGGAATTCCATACGATATAATCAACCAGTGCTGTGCTCATATTTAGTTGCGCTGTGTTCTATAAATCAGTTATGGCATATCATTTGAAAGGTTGCATTGAGTTTCGTGAAATCACAGCTCCTCGCGCAGCATCAACGGAAGAAGTCCTTCCACGCCGCTGACTACCGGAACCTTTCCAATTCCACCTGCCAATTCTGTTACGCAAACTGAGAAACACCTCCTAAGAAGGCACCCCCTCCCCCCACACTCCCCCTGCATCGGACTGCATGATTGATGCGGGGTTCTGCCTGGAGACGAGTTATGGGGAAATCATCGAAATGTATCAATTTCCGCAGAGGAAAAGATCTTTGGGGACCGAGAAAAGCTCCCCTGCACCGCCACCTATAAAGCTCCGCAAACGTACGGCGCGGTGCCGAGGAAATAAGTTAGACGATGTCGGATACGAACGCCAATATCCGCGAGCTGCGAGGCTCTAGAAGAGGGTCTTATCAATATGACGAGGCAAGTGACTGCGGCGCTGCTGCTTTGTAGTGCACTCTGCGCCGCGATAAATAATACCCTCAATGTCTGCGGTGACCTGCCGTCAGCTGGAATTCACGAACAGCCTGACGCAGGAACTCACCAACAACGACCCATAAATGTTTAATCAAATTAAAGGTGCGATAGAACAATACAGAAGAAATATCAAAATTTATGTATGCACTGTAACTTTTTTTTTGATTAATCAAGTTTAAAATCAATAGCTATATAATATAAAATTTTAAGTTTTGATAACGAATTGGATAAATGTAATTCATCGGAGGACTGATATAAAACTGATATTAAACTTTAATTGTCGATAATTACAAAAATGATACATTTAGGAAATGTAGAATTATATTTTGACTCATCCTAGAGACAAAACTTTTCAATATATATTTTATTAGTGACTAAATTCATTCGAGAATGTATAGAATATATTAATATAGTTTCTATATATTTTATCGGACTCGAAAATGGTCTGTTAAATTATATAAAAATTAATCTATTTAAAATTACTTTAAATTACAATTCAAAATTAGTTAATCAATTCATATATTTTTCTTAATTAATTTGGTTTGGTTAGATAACGTAGGCGTTCGTGTGGAATTTTTTCCGGTTTTGCTTTCGGAAAATAGGAAGTGGTTTTCCTCTCTTTCTATGTTTATTCCAGTCTGGAAGTCAGTTTTCCTTGATTCTGCCTGGTTTTTTTTTCGAAAGAGCTGTGCGACATAAACTTTTACCCCTGTTTCTCTACGATTTTAACATGTCCAAGAAAAAAATAATATTGAGCTTTTTATCTCGCTTTTTATACTTCGTTCCGCCACATGGGAAAAGTCCTCCCCTTTTCCCAGCACGGTATAGGCAGTAAGCTGTTTTATTTATCTCTTTGATTCTCTGGGTTTCCAAGCGGCTTGGCATAGCCTTTTATTATTAAAGCCAACCTCTATTTTGAAATACCTGTAGAATTTACGAGGGAAGAACTCTTCGACGGCGGAGTTATAAAAGAGGTACTCTATCGTCCCACAAAAAAGGTTTCATTTCCATTTTCCCTCCTTATTTTTCAACATTATTTTAACATTTATTTTAAATAAATACGTTTGGCCTACCTCTTTTTCAGCTTCTTAAAACCTTCAGTATAAATATATATTTTTTGCCAGCTCCATTTTTTTCTTTCATTAACTAACTTCAAAAGTTTGACTCAAAATGTTGTGCATGCACGTTTCTCTGTGAAATGTACCCAGTCACACAACAATGGAAAAATGTTTATAGACACTCAATTCGACCACCTAGCACGAATACCCTTGACACAGTGGTTCACGAAGGATACATGAAGTAAATTCTGGTGGCGTTCAGGCGAACTAGACAGGTTTCATAACAATATATTGTTCTCGGAGTTCAACCGGGTTTTGAATAATTATAGTAGAACGCAACGTTTCGACGACTAAAAGCTCTGTCGTCATCTTCTAGGCGAAGTGATCTTGCACCTCTACGGGGAGGATATACTTCGAAGGGTTAAACTTTTCGAGAAACTTAGACAACGGAGAGCCAAATTGCTTTGCAACTTGGCATTCTTGTCACGTTGTCGGGACCAGGACACTGTTCCGAAATTCATGCAATGGAATGGTTCCGACACTTCGCCTAGAAGATGACGACAGAGCTTTTAGTCGTCGAAACGTTGCGTTCTACTATAATTATGCAAAACCGGGTTGAACTCCGAGAACAATATATTGAAC
Source organism: Zhengitettix transpicula (assembly GCA_037074705.1). NCBI lineage: Eukaryota > Metazoa > Arthropoda > Insecta > Orthoptera > Tetrigidae > Zhengitettix > Zhengitettix transpicula. The sequence goes on along the minus strand of CM073593.1, from coordinate 27,532,765 downwards.
AACTGCACCGGGAAAGGCTTCAATCTTTGAGGTTTCATAACCTTCATAGCAATTCGGGAAACTTTTGACTAGCTACTCGTATGTGTGAGGACGACAAATGCCACATTAGTGATTTTTCTACCCACTTTTTTCTGTTTTAATAATAGAGAAATGTAATTTCCCGTTGATACGGTTTTCATAGTCCGGGATTGTTCAATATGATCCGCTGGCTGTATACACGTTTTTTTAGGTAACAGGCTACATGACTGTAATCCACATGGTGACAACTTCCCTTTAATAGCATAGGAACGGATTTGAAATGGAGGATGCGGCAGGGTAGAGGAAGGTAGCCAAGGGTTAACTACGGCGCCCGGGCTATGGTTTAAGGATCCTACCCGGCAATTCGCCTTAAAGTGATGCAGGGAAAACCCTAGTAAAACCTGCATTAGGTACGTCGGGCATTTGGTACTTGTCCCACGCCCTTCCGATGGCGGGAGAGGGGTTAGCTGTGGGGTCGCAGCTTTCCCCTCTCCGTGTCTTGACCGGTTTAGGAGGCAGCTGGCCGACTATTCCAATAGGAATAGCAGACAACTCTTACCGTATGTCCAAGGTCTGTGACTCCGGAACATACACCTCTCAAAACAGACCGAGGTGCCTCGGCATGTGGGAACCTTAGTTCAAAAAACCAGAGAGATGTGAAAGCGTCCCGAAAGGTAGCCTCCGCCAGAGCTCTCTGGGAAGGTTCACCTGCGAGAGAATTCTCTCGCAGGATTCCTTCCTTGTATACACAGAACTTCCCATATGATCAAGGTTCCAGTCCGAAATTTAAATACGAGACATAAGAACAGAGTTCACAGCGGTGTTAAATGATTCCAGACTATAATTATGAAGATCTTCCACCTGAGGCACAGAGCTTGATTAACGAGGACAATTGACATTGATAACTGGAAAGGCCATCAGGAACGAAACGGATAACACCGAGTACATTTAAATGAATGAGGTTGCCCTATCATTTTTATTTAACTGCGGCCAATAAATCCTGAACGTCGGTTGAATAAGTTTAAAAATAAACTGCAGTTGTAAATCACCGGTAACAGTTCCATTAGTCTTATTGCAAACGGTACATAATCATATATAAGTATATCCCATAGAAGCTACATGCGTCGCGCTGCGTGAGTTTTGATAATATATGGAAATTACCTCTGAAGTACAAGTATTTAAATATTAGCATTTTTATCGTGCAGTTTTTTATTGCGTGATTTACGGACCCAATAACGCATGGCTACAATAAAGTGGCGTGGCGCTAGCTCAGTGGGCTGGCATTAAGCAACATGAATATGTGAGCTGAAAGGCAGCAGCTCAGCTGCGAAAATGATGGCCCTCAAATTAATTCCTTTCCTCACTTACATGCTGTCCACCCGCATGAATTTCATTACGCCTTTCATAAATAAAATGCTGCTAAGGCTGTACTATACGAGAATTTTACTCCTACGTTCTCTATGTTCGAGTGCTCTATTCTCTGAACTAAATGAGAGAAATACAATGGTAATAGAATAAGTAGATGTGGAGAAGTAGAAAAAAACAATTGAAATAAATAAAACCCTGATATAGAGTTTTTTTTAATTTAATTTTCATTGAAATACCTGAGAAGTTTTCGGCCTCTTATCGGGCCATCTGTTACGTGTATCCTAATTTAGCTTACAGTCAGAATTAAAAAAACACATGCCCCTTCCCATTTCACATTCCCACAAATACTCCGCTAAAGACCAAGTTGTTGATGCGAATTTGGTGTAATCTGAAGAGTATATTTCCAATCACTTGTTGTTTTTGGACAAAATAGTAGGAGAGTATATTGGAAATAATTGTATCATCAAAATAAAAAATTTTATATTTTGAATAGGAACCTTGTAGTGTTTACTTTGCGCGTCATGAATACTAATGTTCCGTTACTCCGTCGGGATCGAACCCGTACCTTTAGTTGAAAAGAGTGCCGCCCATCGATCGTAATTTTGTACTGGCTCGAGGAAAGTGAAGTAGTTTTTTCGCCGGCGTGTTTTCAGTGTGTGGGATCCGACAAAGATCTGCGCTATCTCTGTGTGCGTGTCGACATCGCTACAAGCAGTAATCGCCTTTGTTGCACCGCGCAAGTGAAGTGCTGAGGCGTGCATCCTGTAGATAACAGTAATCCTGGCTCTCCTCCGAGGACCCGGCTCAGGTTTTTACGGCGCGGCCCACCTAGCACCCTTACTCCAAATTGAGGTGTAATTTAATCTCCTGGATTATGTTTACAGCCACATCCCCCCCACAACGAGCGGGAGCCCGCTATCAAGCATCTGCCGCGGCCTATCTCTTCCGTTCGCTTTCCGTTTCTTTATCGCATGACAATGCCCACTTCCATTATCGATTCCAGATGGAGAGCATCTTCTAGTCTGAGCTGAAAATTTTTAAGTATCTCCGCCAAAAATCCAAACAACTTTTAATTTTTATAACGGAAGTATATAAAAAAAATTATTTCAGTTGTTTTGCGCTTAAGTGGCTATTCCAATTGGAATAATAATTGCATTGTTTAATACGATAAATTCGCAATTTTCAACGCTAAAAAAATGTGTACTGTGACATATAAAAAGTTTGATTCAAACAGTAATTTTTTGTAATGTTCAAAATGTGCGTGAGTGCTAATAATTTGATAAAAGCCCACAGTTTTGAATTGAATTAATTATAGTAGATAATTGTACACATAGTTTTGATGGTATTACGAATTGCCATAATTTTTTAATTCAAACGATCGAAACAGAAATATATATTGTAATAAAAAGGCGTCTAAATAATTAAAAAGAAGTTAAGTGAAACAATTAAACAAATTTATTATAATAATTTAAATACACAATAATATTTATTTGGGATCTCAGGGTCTTTATCTGGGTTTGATAAATGGGTGAATTTTATACAATCAATTTCATTTAGCTTTTTAGGTAAATTAATTCGTCTGAACATCGACGAAATTAATAGCGGACGAAAATAAGACTAAAGATTGAATTTAAATTAAAGAACTAAACAATTAAAGAAGTAAATAATTAACGAAGTGAATAATTAAAGAACGATCTGACATATCTTTTAAAAGTGGTTTACAATAAATTTTAGAGTTTTCTACTTACGCCCGCCCAGGTCTCATTTTTGGTTTTTCTGTGCACACGATTTGGGGATATCACTGATTCTACTCATTAGAATTTGAACACACGGTAGTTGCTCTGGATCTCTGCTATCCTGGAACGTCGATCATCTCACCCTCAGCCAGTTTCCGTACGTAGGTCTCCTCAAAGTCTCTCTATGCGAAAATTTGTTCAGTTTGTGAAGCAAAACTTCTGCTTCTAAACTGAGATTTTATAAGTCTCTCCGTCAAAACTGGTTACTTGCGTTTTATGTAAACTATTAGCTCGCCGTTGGACCTTCTGGATAGCCCTATTCATAATTCTGGATCCGCAAACTTTTACTGTTTCTATTTCTCTATGTGGACCGAACTGCTATGTCCCAGTTCTCGACGTAGACTTTTTCCTTTCGCGTCTTGCCGCTGACTGAAGATTGCTTTCGAACTGTTCTATGTCCGCTGCCCAATTTTTATAATATGAATTTGCTGAATTGATGTCTGCCTGCAACTGTGTCCGCCGTCCAACTAACCAACTTCGTCTCGTAGATTTTTGAGCGCGTACACTCTCTTAACTCCAACAATACATTCTTTGTCTCGCCGCCTTGTTGCGGTGTCCGCTTTATATCCAATAATAAGTCCTCTACAATCCAACTTTATAATTATAATAATGAATTAATTACTAATTACTACAATATATATATATATATATATATACATTATTTCTTTATGTAAAATAACACAAGTAGAATAGCAGGAAATAAAATATAGTGTGAAATTCTCAATACTGTAACTCGCTAATAGAATGCTTAGACTGCCTTAGTTGACTTAGAATGAATGAATGTTAGACTTGGATCGTAATGTCTTAGAGCTCACTTAGAATGTAGACACAAATTTCTCAATTTGACCACGTCTTTTTTATAATTTTTTTTTATTGTTTGTAGTTGCGTCAACATAAAAGTCTTTGGTGACTTACCATACCTACTACGTGAATTATTACAATTAGTTCATATTACATATACATTTTATTCTTAGTCTCAGATTCATTGTCTATTTAGATTAGATCTTGAATTCTGGTTTCCTTGCTAAACTTTAGTACGTCATTTATTGCTGCTGCTGAGGTACGTATCTCCCTTCTCGTGTATTTCTGAATTGTGGCCCTTCTAGTCCTGTCGTGCTTTGGGCAGTCGTAGAGGACTTGCTGGATCATCAGGGCAGCATTGCATACGTCATATGTAGGTTGCGCTGATATAGAGAATAGATAGTGCGTGAGGTTAGAATGGAGAGTTCTTAACCTAGCAACAACAACCTGCTGTCTCCGTGACAGATTTCCAGCATAGTATATTTCCATAAAGTTGTCGACTTCCTTGTGAAAAATCCCTTCATTCCTTCCTCTTGTACACTTTTCTCCTGTATTCTGGCATAGGCTTGTGTCCCATCGTTTTTAGTACATATTAGACTGTTGTTTTTATTCTCTTGTTGGGATGCCTCCATCTTTGCACTTTTATACGCTCTTTCTGTTCCTCTGTGTGCCGGTATACATCCTATCATTACCTCACTATTGCTATTTAGGATGCAATCAAGGTTTTCATTGATTTTATTGACGGTATCATTCCATAATTTTTGGTTGGTTATTGTATTTATTGCAGCCAGAGAGTCCGTTAGCATTAAATTATTTTTGTTTGGTTCTTCCATGCAGCGTATTGTTGCCATATATATGGCCATGTCTTTTTATATTTACATTTTACACTTAGTTTCACGAATATTCTCCTGTTTTCCCGTTGATATGGACGTAGCCAAATCTTATCAATTCTAGTTTACACACAGGTATTAACTTATATTTTCTTCATCCATTTCTCACGTTGGTTTCAACTCCATTTTCGCCAACGAAACTGGCGTGTGCTGCAGACCGAAATAAAGGTAAGATTATCCCATCCTAAGTATCATAAAGATAATTTTGATAAAGTTGTCAAAATTCTATTAATTTATTCTTATCACTCTTATTTATATTATTTACCAATACATCAGAGCCATATTAGTTAATATTACGAACAAAATTCATAACGCGCCCGTTATAAATCCTAGTAATAATTACTAATTATTTTCTAACTTTATATTTTTTGTCTAATATTCAACATAAGAATAGACATATTTGATAATTATGGCTTTGTTATCATATTTAAGTCATTTAACAATCTAAATTTACGTAATTATATTAAAGACTAAATTAATATTCTACAAAACAATGTTTATTACAAAAGTATTTGTATTAATAGCAATATAGGTAAAAAATATAGGTAAAAGCACGCATTAATGGGCACAATTTTTTAAAAATTTTATTGTTAAAAATGCTGAGTTATGTACAAACACCTCCATTATCACATATTTTGTGTGGAAAAAGTGATTTATGATGCTTTATTACTTGATTTTTTTGACATTTTATAACATAATATAGTAATGAAATTAAAAACTTTATAGCAATATTAAGATATATAGGCAACAATACATTGTTTTCGCCCACACACTGATGTTATCTAAGAATTTCATTTCGGTTGATTCGGGCAAGCAAGCAAACCATTGCCTCTACATTGTTTTGCGTGATTAATATCCAAAATAAAGAAAACGTTCTCGGGCCAAATTGTAAGTAAAATTAAAAAAATTAATTGTTCTTAAAAATTTATAAAAAATCATATCATTAATTTCTTACATTGATTATTAAACCTGAAGAGGTACTAGAAGAGCACGAAACGTCGTTTATTTAATGTTCTGTTTTTAAACATAATTTTCTGACCAGACCGTGTGTTTGTTATTTATATAATTCTTATGATCTTATTTATACAGTAATATATTTGAGTGTAAGACTATATTAATCTCTAGAGCGGTCTTATTTTTTTCAGGGATTTAGAGATCACGTATCTAGTTTGATATTTATTTTTGTTGGTTGTTTAACTGAGGCACTCAGGTATATCCTGTATTTTGTGGACTTAAGTTTGGTTATTTAAGTATTGTGCATGTTGGCTCTAAAAAAAGGTTAATTCAGTTCGAAATCCTCCCTTTTATCTTCTTTCACGTTTCCGCATTTCTTATTGCCATAATCCACTTAGACAAGTTTAATGAATTTTGCATAGAATTTAGTTTGTTTTTATTGTTGAAGCAACTTTTTTACCTCCCGAATTACATTTTTCCTAACTTGTTACTAAGTCGGAATTTTAAATTGAAGATTAGGTTATTTACCAGAACAAGTGAGCTTAGAAGGAGGCTACGCCCACAGCCTGTACAGACCTCGAGCTTTTTTTTAATGGAATAGTGAGGTTGTTTCGTCTGGAATGAGGGACGGGTAATGCACTTTTCTGGAAAATGGAGAAAGAGACATCAAAGAGGCGTATTTGAATACAAGTTGCGTCAAAGTTTGTGCAAGAGATTTTATCTAAATGAGAAAGTCGACGGACGGTGCAAACTTGACAGCATGAAATGTGAGTCGTAGTAAATACGTGTAGAAGAGGATTTGGGAGTAAAGCAGAGAAGGAAGATCAACGATTGTAAAACTTACTACTTTTAATGTTGTTGAACTTATGGATGTAAATAAAAAATATAGATTATTTTTTATTAGATATAACAAGAACAATGCAGTAGAAATATCTTTTGTACAAACATTTAAATAATTTTTTCAATCTAGCTTTGTACATTTCAATCAGTAACTTTCCATACCTTTGGTCATATGATGCAGGTCCTACATGTGAAAAATAATTTAAGGGGACGAATTAACAATATGTTTGTCACTTTGATGGGTTGAGAAAATTTGTAGATGTTGCAATTTCCCTGGACGGAATTCGAATGACCATCCTACTAAGTCATTCAACTATCCAATTAGAAGAGCTGAGTGTGTTGGACTTGCGGGTTCTCTCTGTTATTCCTGCCTTCTGGCCAGACTGAGAATCTCACTAATGTGATTAGAACTCCGAGCTCCAGAATCAGATGCAGAAGCCACTCCGTGGAGCAGGACGGCGATAGTCCTGACACGATTATGTTCATTTTCGGCGCAGAAGAGGGAACGACCAACTGGATTACAGACGTTGTGGTTTTGTGGTCTCAAACTTGATTTTACTTAAGGAGAACTTATTAGATTCTGAGTGCCATCCGCGATGGAAATAAGGCTAAAAAGCCGAGACTTTCTTTCTTGAATCATTTAAATTGGAAACGGGTTAAAAGTACTAAATTGGGAACACGTTTTGGGATTTGGATCGAGAAGATTTCGGTGCTAGGGGAAAACTCCAGGCGTTTTCTTTTCTTGGAAATAAATATTACAGTTAGCGTCTAGTGAGATTTTATTTTCTTGAAGTTTGTCAGAATTTCTTAACAAATCATATGAAAGCTATTTAAATCACGTAAAGCAACGAACGATATCAACAAGAGACTCGCCTGTCACAAACGGCTCCTGTTTATTCTTAACAAACAATAACAATAGCAGAAATTATTTCATATACTTGAATCTAATAAATCGTCATTATGCTTAATTAATTAAAAGATTCTCGCATCAGTTAAATGTAGGTTCACAAATGATTTTAAAACCTAATTACGTATGCAATTTACATAATTTGTAGGGTACTATTTTCAAAAAAATTGTTTTTGAAGCTATCCGTAATTTTAATCGAGTTTATAAATTTCAGACCTTACGGGTGGAGTCGTTAAGTCTTGAATATATTAATAATGGTTCTTTCTCATTTTGAACCACAATATGTTTTGACTCGGTCTGGTAACATAATTGTAATAGCGTTTGAGGTTCATATTCGGTTTGATTTCTTCCATATTTGTTCGATACAAGTTTACTTTTTCTTGTTTATCTTCGGTATTGACGATACTTTTATTTCTATTGTCGCTCTGTAACGATTTTTTTCTATTGTTATATCTGTTAACTCCAAGAATGCGCCCACCATTCATTATTATTATTAACACTTACACCTCAGTTATAATATTTCCGATTAATACTAATTTGTAGAATTATTTTTCAGTTCCAGATAACATGGTAATGTTATCCTCAGTACTTATTAAATTACTGCTGATTTGTTCATTCCATATAGGCCTATATTGTTAGCTGTTCCATGTTCTGTGGTGATATTTGTGACCCTATGTAAAACAAGGAGAATTGAAATCCTATCTTAAACTGGGAATCGTCTAGATTCAATTACAAGGAAATGCGTATGTCCTTCGCGGATGTATTGTTTGAGGTACAGAAAGAAAACAAGAAAAAGTTCTTATCATGCTATCTTATCTACTAAAACACGTAACATACAAATTTGTTATAAGGGAAGCCTGAAACAAAGAGTATTGAATGTTTTGCAGGGTTACGGCTTCCCCTAAAACAAACGGGATATGTAATACCTGACATGCGAGCATATATATCTATATAATCCTACCTACTGATATACGATGGTTTTTAATATAAATAAAAATATATATTTACATACGTGAATAAAATATACGTTTCTCTATTATTGGCGGGATTATTAATATGCCTATATTAACTGAAATTATTATCCCGACTCATCGTCGATCAAGATTCACAATTTATACGACTACCCTCCTATAAAACATATTTATAGGAATGTATGACCTTTATCAGGGATCGTAAACGTCGTTAATCTTTTAAAATAACCGCTCACTGTAGCCAAATTAACTTACTAAACGTTTTAAGTAGTATCACGTACAGCATGTTTAACCTGCTCTGAGTTTATGCTGTGATAGGAGCCCTTATGAGTGGAGCTTACTCATAATATTCAAGTGGCACCCAGTTTCGTTTCCCCAGTCCTGCCCCTGTAATATGGAGGTGTTAAACAACGCTATAATTCAGGCCGCTCTGCAGATGGGACGGCTGTATATTGACTATAAATATGATGCGAGGCAGTTACCTAGGGTTGGGGTCTTCGGCCCTCACCCTATAAGAGGAGGGTCCAAAGTCTTCATCAAACTCTACCGACCTATACGCACAGTGATAATAGAGGTTGGAATAACAACGGTGAAACGCGTTCATTTAGATTTATAAAATCAAAGAAAAATGCTTGAAAAATTAAATTAATTTAATATAAAAATAAATTAAATATAGTCTGAATCAAAAGACAAGGTAATAAATAATATTAACTTCAATAATCACATATTATTTTATATAGCTTTACCATATTGCAAGTAATTAAATAGATCAAGGGATATATTGTGATGTGTTACTGACATTGTGTACGGTTTTAAGAGCTCTTTATTTTATTATTAGCTGTGCTCTTTAAATGGTAGTTAATAACTCGTGTTCAATGTAGAGTAGTGTAAAATATCTTTCAATTAATAATGATTTTAATCACAACGTCAGTGAGTTATTATTGAAATTCAAAGAAAATATGATAACATTATATTTGCATTGCAGGCTGGCTACCGCTGGTAATTTTCAATATTTTTCGAAAATTATTTAGAATTTACGTTCAATTTATGCCATACTAAACTTATCGTCAGGGATTCTATTTTCATATAATATTAAAGGGAGATGACACAATGTGGATGCCTCTTATCGTTAGAAAAAAATAATACTTATCATAACTTTATGCTGATTTTAGTGAGAACTGTATACACATTTAGTATTTAAATACTATATTTTTGGTTCATTATTCCAGTACACTACTGCTCGGGTATTATGATTGCTTTTGTTTTTTATATACAGTTTTCCTTAATTATAACTCGGTTATTTGTTACGCTGATTGCTTTTAAAAATTCTCTCACATCTGTTTCTAGTGTTACGAATTAAATTGACTTTATAAATACCTGTAAATATTAATTATTATACCATTATACTCAAATTTGCATTATATGTGTTTATGAAACACTGTAATTTCTAGTTCTTTTGTCAACTTAAATATAATTTACGTTATAGGGCGACTCCCGTACATTTTATTAATTCCAATCAAAAATTGGGGAAATAAATCCTTCATTTATATGTAGCGTCTTAGGAAATTGAGACCTTTCGTCATTTAAAAGGGTCTTCATTAACCGAAGGGCTGAAGCGCTCTACTCGACGTATCGTTTTGTTTGTATCCTTCATATATTCATGAAATGTTTAACTGATGAAATGATCTCATTACGAAGAAAATGGTTTCATCTAAGAGTTGACGGAGTACGAAAGCAATTAAGGTAATGAGGATGGAGCAGTTGCAGCAGAGTGTTAACCGATGGAGAAAGAAATAATTTACCTTAACGAATCCATTAACGAGTGACTCAAGCGGGTTAAACCGGATATAGTATGTTTTGAATTGATATAGTCTAGACTAAGTTTGGAGTTATTAATTTGGCCATAAAAATGCATAGGGAGAAATTTATTTAGATGTATATTACTTATAACATATTAGAAATTACTTTGAGGCTGCATTTCACCAACTCGCTAATTAAAAGTTGAGGATTATGGCCGTTAAAAAGCTCTATAATGTGAAATTAAATAAACTATTTGATTCTAAAAATCATAATGAAAAACATGATACTCAATTGATAAGGAAAATACATATGTTTTGTGTGGGCTCCGAACTTCGCTCCATAATCTTTCCGATATTCATTCGCGCCCGCCATGTCGGAAATGTTCATAGCATAACTAAAACGCACAGTAATATTTAAAACTATTTATCGATCACATTTCAAAAGTTTTAGAGAAAAAAATGACCAGGCTATTTTTAGAGTGACAGGCCGCATGAGGGTAATCCACACGGTGGCAACTCCTCTTTAATATCATAGGGGGATGTGGAAGGGAGAGCAAGGCAGACAAAGGTTAACTGCGGTCTCTGGGATACAGTTTAAGGATCCTACCTGGAATTCGCCTAAAAGTGATACACGACAAAGCCTTGAAAACCTACATCAGGTAAGATGGGCTCTTGATACTTGTCCCACGCTCATACTGACAACTGATGCATACCATTGGTTTTATCATTATTCGAATATTCCTGATTTCTCATCGCTTACTACGGTTTTATTTCCGTGAAAGATATATTGATTTAAACCGTATTACCGTATTTCGTTTAATTTATGTAGGAACGTGTTGAAAGTTTATCGAAGCATAACCCGTCGGTTGGCAAGCATGTTGTCATGACAACGCCAGTACACGATAGAGAGAGCCGATTCAATACAAAATAGAAAATTCTCGTTCTTCACAATTAGAGTTTACTGTCTTTTTATATCATTAAAATATTGCTAAATGGTGTCTTGAAAATACATTTTGAAAATTAAATGAAAGGTTAAATAGAAACGATGAAATATAAGGAAATGGAGGAGTTCAAGTTTTTCAACTAGCAGAATATAATTTGCAGGTGGCAGATGTATAGTTATTTCAGTAATTATATAAGTACAATGACTGTTGTCTGTTATAGAATTCAATAAATTTTTCTGTCAATAATTAAATAATAATTAAAATTAATAAAAATAATTACCTAATTTAATAATAAAATAATTAAAATTGTAAGACATACGTCGGTGAAGCGATCCGATGCGTCTTTGAAAATTTATCCAAATATATTTTGTTATCTTAAGAAAGGTTTCAATAATGCTGGTGAATATTCATAGAAATCATTTTTATTATTTTCCGTCGTTCGTACTTTTACGTTGCGAGATAATGATAGTTTGGGTCTATTCATAAAATACGTCTCAGGGTTATGCTTAAACGTAAGTAGATGTTGATGTGGGAGTACAAAGTAGCAATGCATTATCGTGGAGCAAATCTCGTGAATTGTTTTTTCTAGAATTTTGACCTTTTGGTGAACACTCTTTCTGAAACGCGTAAATCCCTTGAAAATTTGCGACTCTTTGAGTCAACAACAAATTAGTCTTAAATGATCCGTCTTCAGTATTTATTTGTCCAAATTTACTTCACGGAAGGCGGCTCATTAAATGACTTGCGTGTGGGTGTATTGGCAATGGAAAATATTAGTCAATCGATTGGAAGCGCTCCGGCGATGTGTGGGTGGAGTCTGGTGGAGGCGGCGACAGATGGCTACCATTGTGGCGATATTAATGAGCGAGTAGGCGACAGCTACACTGCGACGATTGTTTAGGTCCGGAGCGAGGAGCGAGGACCGCTGCGAGTAAGTAATGCCCTCTCGCTGTCTTGTTTGGTCTTATCATTGGCGCGGGCTGGGATCCCCCGGAGAGCTCTTGTCCGGCCAGCGGCTGCGAGATTTATATCCTCGGCGCTATTCCTTTCTCGCTACTGGTGCAACAGCTCCGCCCAACGCTAACCTGCAGCCAATGGGAGACCCGTGCTATCGCCTTCTACTCGTTATTAATAAGTGCGACCGGGATGCACGTGGCATTTCAAGCAACCCAAAACACTCCATTCATTACATTGGACAGGTTAGAAATTTATCCACACGCTCAGGGGTGATAACGCTTTCCTGTTTAAGGATAGCTCGTATCCATGATGAATAGTGGGAAATAATTTCGAGAATTATACCACATCCGCCGTCATGCTCAAAACCCCATTAAATTCATCTCCATTCCTCACAATATAGTTTCGGAAACTCTAAAAAAATTCAGACGACTTAAGGCATCGCATATGAGGTCACACTTTAAGCTAAGCATAATAATTTATTTTAACGGTACACGGTAATTTTGATGACAGATTTATTTGAGGCTCAGCTGACCCTTGTTAACACAAGTGTAATTTATAAGAGGGCCCAGGATTGCTTTATGTGTAGGACATCGGGTATAGTTGTTTTCCTCTCCGCTAAAGAAGATTTTATAGGGTGTTAGGTGAAGCAGACAGAGCAGTTAATATCTTGGAAAGGCCACCAGCAGTTCTGTCTTGACGGATCTGTGTAAAAGGACAATTACCGGTAATTCAACATGAGACGTACTTGCTGTTACATTTTTGGCTGTTGGCGTCAGGTGGAGACATGAATTACGATGATGGACATTATGGGACGACGTTCAGCGCCAAGCCCAGACACATGACTATAAGACAAAATGAATTCGTTGTGCCTGCTTAAGTTACTAAAATAACGATTAATGATGAAACAATAAATGTAGCGAAATCAAATAAATTGCAAAGTTACTGTATACGTTTGTTTTTAGAGTGATAGGCTACATGAGGCTAATCCACGTGGTTTCAGCTCCCCTTTAATATCATAGGAAGGGATTTGAAACGAGGGTGCGGGAAGGAAGAGAAAGGTAGTCAAAAGGCTATAGTTTAAGGATCCTACGCGGGATTCGCCTAAAATTGATGCAGGTAAAATCTAATAAAACCTTCATCAGGTTCCGATGACTGGAGAGGGGTTTTGCCAATTCATATCAATATATTTCCGTCACATAATACCCTTACAGATTTACTGCGCTAACTCACTAGTAAAATAAATGAAACAGAAATTCCAAATTGTATTAGTGTCGTTCCACGTGCCAATATTTTTAACAATGCATTTTAACTGCTTAATGATTGCTTCCTTTTTTAATTTTTTATTCAGTTATCAACGAGTATTATACGTTTCTAGAATCTTATGCTGAAATGGGAGCTATAATAATATAAATTTTTATTTTTTACAACATTTACTGGATATTGTAGAATGAAAAAAAAACATTACACTTATTAAAATTTTTCTAGGGTGTTCGGTGTAAATAATTATGACTTAAGAACAACAATAACGTTAATTAAAAGTAGTTTTTAAAGAAAAAGTTTAATTTGGAAGTTTATAAAATTTGAAAGACATCTGTTGGGACTATGAAAGGAAAGAAAGCATATAGCGAAACAATTTAATTGATATGACATAAATAACAATCATGGTAAATATCAGACTATTGTTGAGAAATAAGGTAAGGAACATATACTTTTTAGGAAAAAATGTTGGCCAACAGTTAAATTATTTTTCATGTTAACTGATTGTATGAACTTATTGAATTGGTCAGAAATAAATCAAGTCCTGTTTTTATTCTGACGGAATAATTCGTATTACAATTTATTTTGTTAATTACTTTATTTTGGATTACCAATAAACGTTAATATATTTATTCAGTTACGAATACACATTTTGTTAAAATATTCATATTAATGAGAGCCAGGATTTATCATACAGAAAGACAATGAAAAAAAGTTAAGCTTTGTAAACGATTGTGAATGAATCGTTATCATGAGAAAATTTGGAAAACTATTGAATATAATGGTCTATATAGTTTTCAATTCACAATTTTTAATGTGAAAATATTACATGGATTTATTTCGTGAAACTGAAAGTTTAATTTCTGGACTAAGTAATGAGAACTGTTTGGAAAAAGTCTGCGAACGCCGTTATAGGGCGCAGACTTCTGCTGAAATATTCCAGCGGCGAAGGGACATTGATCTGGGGAAGTGGCAGGTACTTTAAGAAGATAAATCCCTCTCCAGGCGCCACACACCCTCGTGCCGACGCGATCCATCTTAGCGGCTAATTATTGCACAGAGTAATTGACGCGTCACCCAACCACCTTCGCTCTGCTCATTTCGTTTGTTTTCCCAATCGTAGCCAAATTAGCAACTCTATCCCTTCCCACAGGCAAAGTTCACAAACACTAGTGAACCCTGAACTTCCTCCCCCTTCGCAACACAGCTGCCATAATTCAAGCCGGTTGCTCCCGGCCCTTCAACGTAACTTAGTTTGAGGGTTACGGCACATTGGCTCCTACTGAGCATTGCTGCCTCTTCGAGCAGGGAGAGTTTTCCTAGGGATTTCTGAAAGTTGTGTTCGAACATTAGAGATTAATTCTGGTATTTTCTGGATCATTCTCTTTATTTTTCTCTCAAGACGTCCTTGGGAAAATATATCCTGGGTAGAAACCTTTAGTGTTCATTTTTCAATCCAAATGAAATTTTTTAAATTCATAAGAAAACTGATTATGTGCTGAACATTGTTGATACTTATCAGAGATTTAATAATGAACTATTGAGAGACCGGAATACCTGTAACAGGTCTACTTGAATGACGATAATATGTTCATATTTTAGAAGAGCGGTTCAGGAGTTTTCCTTCTCCTTCACTCAGGACCGTCTTCTGATCATGAACACTTTCCTGTTACTGTCATCCTTAGAGGCAGACCATTGAATTTTAAACATCAGTAGTACAATGTGGTCGAGATTAGTGTATCTGATTAGACCGTTTGCAGCAGCCAACGTTAAAATGGACTGTTATTGGGATACAATATAATACCTGAAGCTCAGTTCTAAAATAATTTCAACTCTCGAAAACCTTCAATATGGAATCATGTTCCCACTTCGTGCCATTTTACTTGACGTATAGAGTCGCTGGGTTCCCTAAATATACCCTCCTGTCAATCATTTTACAAGTATGTTTTTATACATCAATGTTTATATTTAATTATCTTATATACGACGGCTGTCAATCGATTATACTCTTGCTTACCAAAGAAAAATATATGTGGCAAAATTACGAAGCGTACAAAAAGAAGTGAGGGGCGAATTTATGAGATCAGCAATATTACACTTCTAAACGAGATAATTTGATGTGATGTGTACACTATAGGATTATCATATGATTTTATAATAAATAAAATTGTATGTTTCAAGAAAATTCATTCTTCAATTAATATACGTATACACAATTTCGTTAAAGCCCCACCAGCAGCAGCAGCGACGTCTAACTGGAGGTCCAGCCTCCTGTTCTGTCTGTCAGAGTTCCTTCCTGGAGTGGAATCTACTCTGCTTTAATGGAAACATTTATACTGCCTAAGTTGTTTGGTGACTTTGGCTTTATTGGGTGTCGCTTCCCGGATTGGTTTTTCATAGCGGGTGCTATGATTTTACGCCTTTATGGCTACCTTACTGGTTGCGGACACTTGCATTCACTCTCACATTCACGCACTCATTCATACCAATGGGCTGCTGCTAATTTCTTGGGTTCTTCTTTGCTGGCTCTTCAGCTGCTTATTTCTTCGGCGCTCTGCACCCAGAAGGGAATAAGGAACTACGGAGATATTTATTAATTTGTGTAAATAGAGTAAATAGAATAACGTTAAAGCCCCTTCCCACAAAACCTTCGAAGTTGACAGAGGTATTGCGGGTTTGCCTAGTCAGTATGATTTCTTCCTTGAGATGAAGATTTGACAGAGGAAAAAAATCAATTAATTCGTATATTCTATCATTTTATAGTTTATTTCCTCATTGAAGTATTTTGACCCTTTTATCTGTTAGTTTTAGTAAGCCTCCGTCAAAAAAAACCCGTCGACGTACAGATCCAGGGACTGTCCGAGGTAATAAGGCAGTCAGCTACGAAAGGTCAGTGCTTGCTTTGGCTGGGGTGGCATGTCGAAGGAAGTCGTTATCGTGAAGCGAGGGTCCCGGATTAAGCAAGTGCTGCAGAAGCCATTTAGCAGCGCTGTTTCCGGCGGTGAAGAGAGCAAGAGCACTGTGTAGCGTCGTAATGAATAAGACGCCGCGCCATTCAGTCAGCCTAATTAGAAAGCACGGCCAAATATATTTAACGTGCTAATAATTGTCGCGAAGCGCCGTTGTTTATTATTTACGTCGAGTAATTAGTTTCCGTCTGCTGAAGGGGAACTCCGACAATGCAGTGTTTGTAGGTAAGTTAGTTTATGAAATGTAATTACGTCGCTCGCGTCGTCGTCCCATCAGCGGGGGCAAGGCGAGGGCGCGCTTAACTTAATCGCAGCTTTTAACAGGCTTCCTTCTCGCAGTCTGCTTCTCCACCCAGGGTCATGTATTATTTATTTCGTGCACTATGGCATTAGTGGTCATGTTTCCCGGAGAAAGTTGCGGAGCGGTGTGAGCTTCCGCTATTTAAGTGCATCGAAAAATATGAGGTCTACTGATAAGTGTCAGAACTTTAAAACTAATATAATGACAAAGACAAGTAATAACCAATATTTCCTTATTACTCATTTAAGACGTTTATATTGATAAAATAACATAATTCAAATGCCCACCATTTGCATCTTTACAATGGTTATTTAAACCCAATATCTACCCTCTCTTCTCTAATATTGTGGGGTAAATTGGTAATCTTACAAGTAATGAACTGAAAGTCGTTTGATCGTTCGTGACTTATTCTGGTAAGAAGTTCAAAGGGCTGAGATTGCACGACCTGGGCAACTAGTTCACAACACTATTCCGTGACATAACAATTCTAGGCATTTTTTCCGTGCGCTGTGTGACATGTAGCACCGACCTGTTTAGTGTGATTCGTATGACACATATTTACGAACTATAAAGCTTGTCAGCAATTGCGTTGCCCATATTTCACCGACGAAACAATTTCCTCGCTAGTTCAAGTTGTGGTGGTATTGTTTGTATAAAAAGCTTTAACGTTTGTATAAATTTGAATTATTAAGAAATTAAAAGCTGAAATTACTTATTTCATTTTTTCTTTATGCAGTAATAGGAATAAAAAATAATAAAACACTCTCAGGTGTTTCCAGAAAAAGAAATATAACGAAATAATATTTCGGGGTTTACATTCATAACTTTCCACATTCTCGGAAGATAGCAAGCCGCGTATCCTGCATCTACTCGTATGTCCTCCATTCACGATGTCAGTTTTTCCTTTCTCCGAAAGAGCTATGAGTAAAACTGTTCACCTGTTTCTCTCGGGGTTACGTGCAAAAACAATGATACACTTCATAACATGTCTCAGATGAAGAAAAAGAAGCCAGTGAGTCTTTTTCTCTGACTTTTTATACGACGTTCTCCCGCCTTGTAAACGTCATCTCCTTCGCCCCATCCCTCCCGGTTGTTAAGACAACTGATGATTTTGACCAATTATGGGGTTTCCGGCGGAGTAGCAAAGCTTTGGTTAATAAAGCAAACCATTTTCCTGAAATTTTTGTAGGATTTACGACGTTAAGGCCAAATTGAAAATTTTTGTTGGCAAAATTAAAAGGATCGTACCACAAATTGGTATATTTGATTTTAATACAAAATTATATAATTATTTTTCACACCGATATATGGGTAAAATTTTTTAAAATATGAGAAACACGTGATAATTTGGAAAATGAATCATTCATTTACTTCGCTAGCTTTGTTGTCTGACGTCTTGTCGTTTATCCACATCCTCAAATTTTTGCGTTGAAGATCCCTGTGATTTGTTTAAACACTATATTTTTTTAAAAAAAGGATATTATCGTTAAGATTAACGGCTTATTAATCTGTGCCTAGACGTTTGGTTACATAATTAAATGATTTGAACGTTACATGTTTCTAACATTTGTGATTTGTTTAAACACTATATTTTTTTAAAAAAATAATATCGTTAAGATTAATGGTTTCTTACTTAGTCTGTGCCTAGACGTTTGATTACATAGTTGAATGATTTGAACGTTGCATGTTTCTGACTCATGAAAATTTCTTTTAATTATATGTAATTTCCTTTAAATAAATAATTTGAACCCTGACCAAAACTGTTGTTATAATTTAGTATAGAAATTTATTTTAACCTTTTATGCCCTATTGTTTTATGGATATAATGTTCGAGTTACTGCGTCACATCTCGTTTTGGTTAACCGCACCTATAATGAACTAGAATAATGTGATTGACGTTAGTTATAGTGTAGGCAACAGTTCGAATGCGACCATTGCTGGACATATCAAGCTTTTTCTCTTTGTTTCATTAATCATATAAGGGTTATAATTGTGTCATGTTTTCTGCTCGGAACTATGCCATTCATTAGGTAGAAAACGTGATCGCATTGTTATGATCCATGTACGTTGATATCGCCACTAGTGAATAGAATTTTGGTATATCTGAAAGTGCTCGTTCCGCATAATTGTCACTATATTTTCAACGCGCCATCAGGTGTTCGTGCCAAAACTATCTTGTATTTTGCTCTCCCATTATAAATGAGTTATACAGGATAGTTGATCGGAATTATTGCATCCGTTGTTCCATTCACATTGTTTGTGCGAGGGCTCTCGCTTCAATTAGTCTGGCTTGTGATTTAATCGCGAACCACTCAATCAAATAAACTGCAATTGTACTTCCCCCTAAAATGTTAATTTCCAGAATAAATTTTCAAAACAGTTGCTCCGATCCTTCGTTCAATACTGTAGCGTTATTGAAGCCCTTTTTACAAGGAATTTAAATAGTAAGAAAAAGGAAGCTCTAGGAAGTGGATATCTATTAATTTAAGACGTTATGTTAATATATAATTCAACTAATACACGATACGCTCTCAATTTCTGAGTTCTTGATAACGACTAAATCATCCAGGAGTGATGAGTCTCATATAACTTTCTTATTTTGTTCTTTTTATTTTTGTAAAGATAGAACGTGATGTTTAATAAATTTTTGAGTACTTATTGGGAGGATAGAGAGTTTGATTACGTGATACACGTGACGCGAGAAAGACGTAAATTAGCCAAGAGCATGCAGGTTCCCGATGTAAAATGCCTAAGTCTCAATTTTAAGACAGTGAAATGTAGTATACAGATATAAACATTACTTAAATATGTATGTAATATTTTACAGGTTTAAATAAATTTTTATACAGTTGTGTAGAGTTAATGTGTGAATTAATTTCGGAATAGTTCTGCACGAACAGCGCAGGTACAAGGTAATTCTTAATCTCTTGCGAACCACTAAAAGTTTTGTGTTTCTTATAGTACCTCAGGCCAAGATTACCTAATCGCAGACCAACCAGGCTCTGTTTGAAGTAGGGGTTTTGTCGTGAGTAGAGCAAAGAGGAGGGTTTGCTCTGATTTCGACACTTAATCAAGGAGAGTTTGATTGAAGCTGCTCTTTTCTCGTCGGCTCTCCAACTTCAAAGGGGGTCATAGGTCTTGGAGGCACTCAGGCAAAGGGTAAAAATGAAAGAACCGTCCGTAGTGCACTCCGATGTCGTGGCCGGCCTCGCGCCTCAGACAAATGGCGTCTGCTTAGAGACATTCTTCACGGAGCTGCCTCGCTATTGGAAAGTAGAAGCTTCGGATCAGCTCTATAAGAAGACGAGTTTTCAAGTTAACTTAGAAAAGCGACATAATGAAAAGCAGCCTACACAAGAACGCTGGTTGAAAAACTCCACGTCCGAATTCCTAATTAATTAAATTAATTAAAGTAAAACTGACTTAACATTTTTTACTGTTTTTAATCTGCTTTATAGGTCACGCACACAACTCCAGTTCACAAAAAAAATTTGGTCGCGTTTTAATAAAATAAGATGTATTTATTAATATTAAGTTTATATATTATATTGTACTCTTAATATTCTTACTTTGTAGTTGGTTATTCAATTTCAGTTTACTTAATACTATCAACTAATTGTAAATATTATACTGTTTTCTCAGTTAAATTTAACAGCGAAAATTTGGTGTTGTAGTATGCATGTATTTGGTTATAGATAAATGGGTAATAGATACGAGAGTATATTGTTCTTATTCTTCTATTTTAATAAATAAAACAGGCCAATTTGTCAGAAAAATGTATTATTAAAGTCAAAAAAGAAATAATTACAATATTATGACGTTTCGTCCCGGTTTTGGGACTTCATCAAATTATAACCTAAATAAGCAAACTTTATACAATAAAGTGGAATTTGTACAACCGACAATAGCATAGTTAAATAAATGATTCAAATTTACTACTTAGATATCACATGATGAAGTCCCAAAATTGTGGACGAAACGTCATAGTATTGTATTTGTGTTTCGTTTTATAGTAATAAAACTTTTTTCAGGCAAATAGGCTGTTTTTCTGTTTATTTATTAATTTATGCTTAATTTTTTCAAGTTAACTTAGAAAAGCAACACAATGAAAAAGAGCCTACACAAGTCACGGGTTGAAAAACTCCAAGTCCAAATTCCTAATTAATTAAATGAAAACTGACTTGACATTGTTTTACTGTAGGAGGACTTTCCAGATTTTCAGATTTTTCAGATTAACTTAAATTTTTCAGATTAACTTAACTATTAAATATACTTCTAACCTAACTCACTCTACCAATACGAATACAAAGGCCTTATAAAAATTTGTACCCCAAAAAAAGAATCATCGTGTAAAATATATTAATCACATTTCTTGGGATTGAATATTTAAATTGTAATATTAGTTCTTATATTAATTTGTTTCGTCAGAGGAAAAAGTTTCATTTCTTGAAGGGTACTTTGCTTTGCGGGTACATAATTCCAGTTGTTGATGATCCTATATTGGAATTAATATTTGCCAGCATCTTCCTGTTTCCTCAATCGAGGACTAATGGAATTAATAAAAATCGAAATCTGATGAAATGAATATGGAAAATAAAAAAAATCGTTGAATTATGTATTTAGTTGCACATGGACATTTATTCCGAATTTATTCGGTCAAAAAGTGACGGTTCGTGATGATCGAGTTTTGCAATTGGAATGAACCTTACAAAACTACATAAACTTACTTTTACGTTACTAAAGCGCCTACACCCCATACCCAAAGTCAATATGTTATACTTTGATATAAACGCGCCGTTGTCATAAAACTACTGACTTTGAGAGAATGAAATGTAACGGACTTTAAAAATGGCAAGTGGTGCCGGAGGGACTGTCATAATAGTGAAGTGAGGCAGGCAATAACATACGATTATTTTTTAGGTAAGCCTGTGATGTAATAAATAAAATTGTGTATATGTGTATGTTCCAAATACAAATATATATATATATATATATATATATATATATTGTAATAAACAACAGGTTACCGATTAATTTGCCCCACGTTGGTGAAGTCATTTATGTAACAAACACCTTGATGGGGTTTAAATTAAATGAATCAATTAACAAAAAATTAATTAAAATTTGAATAATTAGCCACACGTTGAAGACGTCGAATCTATAATGATTTAAAAACGGTGGTCTTAAATCATAGGAATAATTATCAACATTTACTAAGCTTTAAAAGAAATTTATTATTGTTGATAAATTTACAATGTACAAGACCTATTTTTTATGCCGAATTTCATCCATCTTAATTTTTACTTTAATTTTCATTTATTAATTCGTGGCATTTATGAACATACAGTTCTTATATCATTACAATCAAATACGCCGAATCTCTTATCTCAGGGCCATAACTGGGTTTGATAATTAGAACAAAATCAATGTATAAACTGACAATTAACAATTCAAATATAAAAAGTTAACCAAAAACAATATAAAAATAAGTGAAAAGAAAACTGAACGAAACGAAAACTTAACGAAATCTGACTATACGTTTTTAATTATCGTTTACAAATTTGTATAAAAGCTTTGTTACTTACGGAACGTCTGTCTGGTACCAGATCTCTCTTGTACGTTAAAAACTACCACACTAAAAAGCCATTTTTACACAGACTCTATACTTAATTGAACGTTTAAATACACACGATTAAAATACTCCTTATATGCTATCTGGAACCTCGGATGAACCGCCCCCTTTGGTCTGCTAGTGGATTCCGGTCTCCTCTATGCGATAATTGTTCAATGAGCGTGAAGCAACCATTTGCTTCACAGTGTGCAAATTATTGTGTAAATCTCCTCGTAAAATATTTGCTTGTATTTCATTTACAGGATCTCGCCATTCGTACTTTATATCTGCAAACTTTACTGTGAGTTTTTCTAGGTGAACTGAATTGTATTATATCTCTCTGTCTACCTTTAACAGTTTCATCTCTCGTACGCAGATTTTGACTCCTTCACCTTTCAATCGCCGAATCCAGACTTTTAGATCATCAGACTTTTACGTCTGAACTGTTCCGTTTCTCGCAGCAGACTACTGAGTTTTCCCCGCGTGGTCTCCATTGTTGAACAAAGGAAAAAATCCGCCTTCATTGTCGCCTTTACGTATTTGTACCACTAACAATTTAATTATATTAAAAACAATTAATGGTCTGTTTGGTTGGCATTACAATATATATATATATATATATATATATATAAATTTTATACACGTGTTCCTTTCAAACCGGAAACAAAAACTTTGGGGGCAAGAGACGACTATCACTTCTACGATGGAAGGGAAAACGAGCGTGGAAATTTTCAAACTCGTTAAAACGTAAACAAAGGAGACTCAAAATTTTAGACTCAGAAGTAATGAATAAGAAAGTAATTGTAATGGAAAAAATAAAATGTTTCCAGAAAAGATTGTATATTCCACCGTAGTTAAAATACGTTTGATGGTAGGTATGTTTAGCTCAGAATTTTTAAGACATTACAAGTCTTTTGTTGGTACTTGAATGCGTGGGAGTAGGATGGTAGTACGAGCTTAAGTTTACATTTACTTTTATTCCGGACGAAGCTTACTATTCAAGTGTCAGAAACATTCCGCCATCACCTGTATATGTGGTTCTCTCCTTTACATATTTCTTTTTTGAATGTCCATTAACGCGTCGGAGGGTGCTGCGGCTTCACTCCTTTTACGATTACTGCGCCCCTTAAAGCGCTTTTCTGCTTTTTTTTTTACAATTTCCACAAAATGCTAATGTGCTTTTTGTTATGAAGTAAGGAATGTGTGGACTGTAAAGAGCATTCATTTTCTGCATAAGTAAAGAATAATAATTTCTGTCTGTACCGCAGTAGGGTTATATTTAGAAACAGAATAGTTTAATTCAAATGTGGGGAAATATTATTGTGATAATTGATTAATTACAATTTAATCCGTTCAAATATGTATAAGGAAGGAACAGTTAGTAATTTATTGAGCAAAGTCTAGTTAACGTCGTCTTAAATAACAGGATGAAGTTAAGATAAAAAATTACGAAATAGATTGAGAGTTATTGCGAAGCTTTCTTCAATAAAGAATATGAAACCATTCATTTTTTGATAGGATTTTGTAACAATAGCTTAATTTAATTTATATGTCGCACAGAGTGATATTTTGTTTATATCCGTAAATACTTGTAAGTTCAAACAATGTTTAAATATAAGATTAATTTAATTAAGGATCCAGTATCTAATTGTTACTTACTTTATTCGATTTTTATATTCGTTGATTTTCCTGTAACCGTAAAATAGAAATCGGAAGGTATTTGTTATACACCTCTGTTTGTTTAGAACTGACAATACGAACCGTAACGTTTAGGTACATGAATTAGACAAGTAATCTTCGCTTACAGCGTGTAGTCATTATGTGGTAACTTCCTATTTATTTATTATTTTTTTAAAAAAACTATGTTTACTTAATTTTAACACTTAATTGGATCTTAAAATTCTAAAAGACAAATGGATTGAGGTTGTACAAGAATTATAAGCTATAATGGTTCTTTGTTATCAATGACAATTTTTTTTCAATTTTCTACTCCTTTCATAAATTCGCGGGTAATCCAAAAATTCATTTTATTTTAATTTTATCGTAGCAATAGTAGAAAACTTAAAATTACATTGTTTTCCTATTGATTCATCGTTCCACATAATTTTCGTTAACCAGAAAAAAATAGGCTTTTGGTTGAGCATGAATGCACCTTTTCGTTCGCTTGTTGTGTAGCAAATCGACGGCATCTTTATGTGGATCAAATATTAACTTCTACAGACTTGCAATTACCTTAAAAAGGACAGCCAACTCGCATATGATTAGAACAAAAGTGGAAGACGCCTACGTTATTTTTAATTAATTCAGAATTATAGTCTCGCTATAAAATACATAAATATTCAATTTTATTAATTAACGAAGAAATATACAAAACGTACTTATTGATCGTTATTCGTTCGGAAGATGTTATTTTATAGATATTAGATCATATTACTGTTTTCTGCTATAATTTGATCAAATTAATGACATATACGAGGGTTGTTTGGTAAGTCTGGTAAATTTTTATGAAAGTGCAGAAATTTTTTTTTTCGCGCCATTGTTGGTAAACATGATCCTTTCAAAGATATTCCTCAGTTTTAAATATATGTCAGTCGTAGTTTATTATTGGAAGCCTTCTGTAGTGTTAGATGTGTAGTCAGGCGGAGACAATGACAAAAAAAAAGAATTTCGCACTGTCATTAAACACTTTCATTTGATATCTGCACAAATACAACCCGAATTGGACGATGTTCATGTGGACTCTGCACCAGGTTTGAAGACAATTAATTTACTTCTGGATTAATGAGTTTAAACGAGGTCGTAGAAGCACAGAAGATGTAATTCGGCCCGGCCGCCAAAATGAGGTCACCACTGAGGAGAACGTCGAAGAAGTTCATAATATCGTAATGGAAGATCGAAGACTAAACGTGCATGAGGTAGCTGATACTGCAGACTTTTCAACTGAACGAGTGAATTTTTTCATGAAAAACTGGCCATGAAAAAGCTTTGTGCGCGATGGGTGCCGCGACTGTTGAGATTGGACCAAAAACGGATTAAGAAAAACATTTCAACGTAGAATTTTGCAATGTTTAGGCCCAATCCACAAGACTTTTCGTAACCGTCGACGGCCATCACTACACTCTTGAGAGCAAAAAACAATTAAAAATGGACAAAAGCTTGTGAAAGTACACCGAAACAGGCGAAGACCGTTTTGTTAGCTGGAAAGGTAACGGACACTGTCTTTTGGGATTCTCAGGTTATAATATTCATAGATTTATTATGCTGCTCTGTTGGATCGTTTGAAACCGTTCCTGATTGACAAAAGACCAAAATTGGCTCACAAGAAATTGCTGTCTCACCTGGACAATTCACCAGCACACACAAACAACAGTTTCAATGGCGAAAGTAAACGAGTTGGGATTCGAATTTCTTTCTCATCCATCCTATTCACCAGACCTAGCACCAAATGACTTATTCTTGCTCCCGAACATGAAAATTTGAATTAGTGGGAAGAAATTTACATCAAATGAAGAAGTGATCGAGACCGTGACGTAGTATTTTGCAAGGTTTGACAAAACCTATCTTTTTGTGGGTTAAAAATATTGGAAACTCCCTGGGCCAAGTGTACAGTCAAGGAAATATGAAATAAAGTAAGTATTCTAAAAAATAATTATTTTTGTTACATTTTTATCAGACTTAACAAAAAACCCTCGTAAGTAGAAGGAATGTCTTTAACAAACCATTACAAATTTAATTTCTTATTTAATAAGCAGAAATTAAATGCATGAGTACCAATATATCGGTAAGTAGGCAGTATTTTGTTTCTCTCCGATGTGCGTTTATTGCATCTATCATACCTACTTCTGGGAGCGCTTGTTCAGAACGTTAATTACAAAAGGGAAACAGGTATTTTTCGTCTGAAATAAATTTTTTCAGATCGGTGGGAGATTTGCGGAAGCCGTGAGGAAATATTTTGACGGCAGGGCCATAAAGTGTCGTAGCTTTGTTTCGCGAGCCATCAGTTGGCCAGTGATTTTATCGCAGTGTGCTTAATTTCCTGCACGCCTGGTGGACCTGTAGTCATCCGCAACCTCGTGTAAAACAATTTTTAGGAAATATACATTTAAATAAGCGCGATTCCCTGCTCCGAAACACGTACTCGGCTTGACAAGCGGTGATAAATGGCGAAACCGCTAGTCTGGACCGCTGCTTTTAGCGAGAAAGACTCGACTCTAAAATTTAACGGGAAAATCCATTTTCAGATTTGAATAAGTAGATTTCAATTTAAAAAGTAGTTATAAACACTTATATAGTTACAAATATGTATATACAAGTAGTGGACATTTGAAATCGATGTTACTACTATGTAGAATATATTGAATTATAACTGATTAACTATGAATGAAATAATTTTCAGGAGGTGCAATAACAGAAACTGAAGGGAGAACTAGAATAATATAATAGAGAATAATATATGGTAGACGAATATATAAGATAAAATATTGATTGTATTTATTAATGCTGCAAAAAGACTTGTCTATTTTTGTTTTGAATTTTGTATTCAGAAACTTTTATCCAAGTTTTTCCTTTACTTGTATTTAGACAAAAGTGAAGGCCTTGTTTCGGGGAAGAAATATCAGAAAAGAATAGATATTAAAACACATCTTTTTAATAAATTAAAACTTTTGTCGTCAAGAGTATAGGAAGTAATCAAAACTTCAGCATACTTACAGACAAAGGTCAAGACAGTTAAGCCTTACGCATCTGTTAGAACGGATGATCAATATTATTTTATGATACTTGCATCCCTAAAAAAAACTGCTAAATTCTTAATTAAATAATTGACAATAAAATATCTCTTAAATACAGGCGAATTTTTAATTGCGATAGAATTAAATAAGTGTATATTAGTAACCAAACGGTATATATTAATATATGTAGATTATTCGATATGTAATAAAATGTTCACATAAATATGCAGACGTAAATAAATGAAAATATTTAAAAGATTTTGGTGAGAATTTTTTTAGTTGAATATAACCGATAATAGTCGAAAGCTCTTTTTTTATATTAAATATAATCAGAATTTTCTAGGCCGAATATTTCTTTTATTCTTTTCTTAAAAGTATAATATATTGCTATCTCCATAAAACATATAGTTCAGCTGAGGCAGTTTTCCGGAAATTGGTCAGGATAAATGAGGAAATTTTCTGAACAGTAAATTTTCATACATTCAGACCCATAAAATCAGATGTTTTGTCAAAAATTAAAAAACCTTTTATTAGTTGGGCGAAAAACGATTAATAGCATTCAAGTATAGAAAGTTTCAAGTACGGTGCAATATTGAATAACATTTACTAATAAGCTATATTGTGGCAATCTAATACTGAATTAAATTTAATGCGAAATAAAAGAAATTTACGTTGTAGATATCTTTCTCAGGCGATATACGAAGTTAGTGCTTTGTATAACTAATGTTGACTTTCTAGGTAGTAAAATAATTAATCTGAGTCGTAACAATAGTGCTTATTATAATTTTGGTTACAAAATCTTAAACGAATTGCTTCGTACTGGGAACTAAAGGTATTATCTTTTACTGTGGTTGAAATCGGAAGGTTTCGTGCCGGTAATTTAGTTGAACTGCTAGCCTGTGTTTTTGCGTGACTGTTTCTTACCTCCAACCTTCGGTCGCCTTCTACTTCATGGCCTTGCGTTGATACGTTTCCAATTTTTTGGGGTTGAAAATTCTGAAACAACTTCTTTATAGTATTCACACGGAAAACGGAAAGATTCTTCTATAGTAATAACGTTGCATTGAAAAACAACTTCTACGGTACATTTAATGTTAAAAACTTTTCAACTATGTTCGACGTCGAAAGCGCAAATACCATTAGGATAATAAACTAGCACAATGAATAAACTCGTACTGCAGCAGGGAATAGTAATGGCGGGGAAGAAGTGACAAAACGTTTAATTACGATTTTTTTGCACTATTTTACTGTGGTTTTGAAATTATTTAATTCAACATTTTTAGCGGCTTTTTAGACTATTGTTTACGGTTGAAATGCGAAACTGGATTGGATTTCAGACGAAATATTTTATAATTAATGAAATAAGGGGATTAGCGGACTCTTAGTAAACAGAATACTCTGTACTCATTGCAAAGCCTTTTGTGCTCTGGATAATTAAAAGTCAACAAGTGATTGTTAATTAAGATGAAACTTGGCGCTTTGGAAAGTGGATCTCACCTTTGTATACTCTGGATTTCAGTGGCTCCTGGGAGTGATTTCGATACGATTGTAGCATTGAGACCTCTGTTAACCTTATCGATGTACTTAACTCCATGCAAGTGAGATAGTGTTAGTGCTAGAGGTTGTGTGTGTTTGCAGTTACGTACACACACACAAACATTAGGACGCACGATACATCATTGAGTGTATCCACAACAGTAGTTCCTGTTTGAGCAACTCCTTACTCCTCCTCCTCCTACGCTAACAACTTAACCACTGTGGCATGACCTCGGCAAATTATATTCCTCAAAGAAAATAGATACTATCTCAAAATTACGGAAACAACTTTATTATGCTTGCATATTCAGCTACTATTTAATTAGTTTGCAGTGTTTTCATGAATTCCTGACACATTTTCTTTAGTTGCCAATTGCGTGATCGTATTATTTTCAAATATATCTTCAAATTAGTTGCTGTCCCCAATATTTCCCCCATAGTCTACTCCAACGTGATGACAAATTAAATTATTGCCTAAACTTAAATTATGTTTTAATTCATGGCAATATACTAAACTCATACGTTCCTAACACATGAGAAGAAAGCGTGTAACAAATTGTGGAAAGTAAGGTTATATTTTCATACTTTTTTAATCATTGCATTAATGCATGAAGCCTTTATCAGGTGATCATCTTTTTTTTTATTACGTTCTCCCTTCTCTGAGTGTACTTATTTATGGGCAGTGGGTAGTCGTCATTATAAACATTTTAGTTTATTTAAATGTAAAGTAAAGGTCAATTTTGGTGGATGTAAATTAGCCATAATTTTGACATTTCGCGTTTCGAATTTAATTCCATGTGCGCATATTTTAATTACAGTTCAATCCGGTGTTAAATAATGTCATTATCCATAAATTTAGCTCGTTTTCTTTGGAAAAGAAATTTCTGTAATTAATAATTATAAAAATTGAAACATAACATTAGCATAGTGCTATAATTCTGTTAAATAGATGCGAGAATTTCAAAACTTTGTGTGCTGAATTTGACTGGAGAAATATAATTTCAAATCATTTCTATCCATCGCAGCTGTTAAATTATTTCTGGTTTAATATTATTGATTTATGCGTGTTTTTTGGTTAATTTTACCTTACATGATTAACTTTTCGGTCTATCGGAGACTTTGTTTCTTTATTGCAAATCTGTGCTTGTGTGTATTAGAAATTATGGTATTCTATATGAAAATAATACATTATCATTCATTTTTAACTACAGTTAATGGAATTATGAAACGTAATTTTTTGTGTATAACGAAGTTTGTCATGCCCTCTGTCTGATCTGCTTATAGTATTTTCAATTATATTTACTAAGTATTTTAAGTCCTGGATTATAATACATAGAACGATAAGAGAAGCCCAGTTTCGAAGAATAAATGAAATACATGAGTACTTTAATATACATTATTAGGAAATAATGGCATTTGTTTACTTTTTATATTTAACTTAACATCATGACTATTTGCTCTCTTTAACTGCAGACATTGACGATTATTATAATATACGAATATTATTTTTATTACAGATCTATTATCATTGACTTTTTAGTTTAGGGTTAATAGAAGTTCTCGATTTTCAATTTTTAATTATTTTTCAGAATATTCAAATCAGTTCTTATTTTAAGAATTATCTAAGTAAAATTGTAGTTTGTTCACATTTTATGAGCTTGTCTATTTATTAAATGATTTAAATGTATTTCTAGGCTTATTTAATTTAATTTATGGAAATAACATAAACCGTAATTTTTTTCTTGAATAATTAAATATTACTACTATATTAAATATATAGATTAATAATTCTAATGTATAAATATTACAGATGAAAAAATTATTGGACAGATCGAAAGCTTTAAAGTGGAATGGATAATTGAGACTGAAGATTAGGTTATTATTATTTCTATGAAATTATTAACTGATTAATAAAATGTGACAGCTTATTGTCTTATATAAACCAAATGTTTTTGGATATACAATTTATACTAATTTTATTCTTAATGATTTACAGAATTTTTAGTGAATAGGAAAATTGAATGAAATATATTTATGTATGCCGCTGGATAATATCATTTCTATATCGTCTTTAAAACGCTCTACGGTAAATTTAGTTAATCTGCATAAGTAAGTCATATATTGTTTAGGTTAATATATTCTTATATACAATTAAACTAACGTTTTGAATTCTACTTAGTAAAGGTCAAAGTTTTTTCGTGTGTCGTCGTTGTGATTTGTTTCGAACGTTCGCTGTATGTAATTTCCACCATTGAGTTACGCAATGAAATTGAGTAAGTAATAGTACCCTATTGTATAAATTTCTGGTAGTACGTTGAGGACTATGACGAAGTATAAATTATCACCTTGAGCTAGTGTTTGTTAGATGGCGCTGTAACGTGGCAGAGAAATTAGTAGGCGCAGATCTCAGAGCCGTTCCTTTTGGTGTTGAACGCTAGTCTGCGCCGGATGTATAGAATATTTGATAACTGTGGCAGACGGAGAAGGGCGGAGGTGTCGTTGCCAGCTGTAATGAACTTGGAATTGAGTTAATTATTTTGCCATCCGAGCACTAATTGGCGCGGATTGAGGCTGACAGTGCAGAGAGATGTATAGCTTCCCCACCCGTCATACGAAAGGAAACGTTTAAAAGGACGAGAAACACGCCTGTTCATATTTGATCCGTACTTTCATTAATTAGTAGTCAGACAGAAGAATTTCCGATCTGTTTTTCCCTTCTCTCTGGAATAGAATTGATTAATTTCTTAGATCAAGGATCAAGGATCGGTTTACAGAATTATTGAAATGCGGTTTGTGGCGCAAGTATAAAGTATTGAAAACACTTAATACTTCAATAAATAATTAAATCTGCGGTCTCTGGATTTTAACATAAAACGAAATTATTCATTAAAATATTTCTTAAACATATGATTTAAATCCGGCTGAGCTCCCAAAATCCACACTTACTGAAATCGGGGGATGTTTTCTGCTTGTATAAGCTGAGCTTAGATACGTGATTATTGGATTACCGACATTATTGTGATGCAGGCAATGTCTTTAAAAACGCATGTCGTCGGGTCTGCAACAGAGTGGCTATGACGATACAAAAATTCTCTTGATATGTACGAGAACAGCGTGTGGACTTCTTAGAATTTTATACAATGAATCAACACAAACTACTTGTTCATATTCCCTCCATTGACTCTCTTCGGTTTTCCCCATCACTACTTTTTTAATTACAGTCATATTTTATATTATAACCGCTTGAACTCGCAATCAGTCTTGGGTAACGAATTCACTAAATTGTCTTGCACTGCGTTTCTGCAATCGTTGTAGCTTTTCTCACGTGTATAATTAAAACTAGTAAAAGGCTTTGAAAAAAATTTGAACAATTTAAGTGTAATAAGAAAAATAATGATATTTTTCAGCGAGTTTTTCCAACAGCTGCTCCTTATTTTACAGGTACTCTATAGGAAACAACTATTAAAGACACTAAATGTGGTTAATTTATTCGTATCAAATGCTGGTCTGGTTTGGCTGTTTTACTATTTGTTATTATTGGAACACATAAGGAAAATGTGACAAGGTCAAATTAAATAACCCATTTGGATAAGAGAGAGATAAAGATTAGTTGAATTACCTGAAATCAACAGTTGGACCAGTCCGGCAGAACGGAAAAAAATATTTCAAATTTTTCGAGAACCTGAGGCTTGACGGTTATGAAAAACTGTTTACCGCATTGCTACACAATAATCAATGAAATCTCTAAATCTCACATTTTTTTCCAATATATTTGTAGTGAGCGTGCAATGAGATACGGTTTAAAGCGATATCAAAAAGGAATTGAAAAATTAATTTTGAATTTCGTCATCTTAACGATGTTGTTTTGACCCATATCCAGGTAGAAATTTTTTAAAAATTTATTTAGCGTCACTGCCTAAATTTCAATATTGATGAAGTTACTGCAGTTGACGTTGAAAGTAACTATAGAAATACATTAATGTCTGACATGTTGAACATAAAATTTAATTATGACAATTGTATTAACATCAAATTAAATATTGAATTTGGACTTATTTTAGAAATTCCTTGGTTTAGAAGAACCTTTAAATTTTTATTCTTGTATAATTATTGTTACTTCAATTTTAGATTAAGTGTTAACATTGAAAAGGGTTAAAAATTAAGACAAAATCATGTCAGACCAATGAAGTTATACCAGGTTTTTCCCGTATTGTATGTTACGATTTTACTCACCTTTACTATCAAACAGACGTTATAAATTATTTATTATATTGAATATCACTGCATATGTTTTTATCTTTATTTCGCAACGATTTTTTTTAACAATTTCTACATTTCTTTACTCAGCGGGAGAAATGACATTTACATATACAAGTCAAAGGATATAGGGATTAAGTTTCTCAGAATAAATCGCAACATTTCAGGAGACGACTTTTATACTTGATTTATTTGAGAAATACAAAATTTCCAACATTTTCTTTTCATTACCGGGGAAGTATTAGAGTCCTTAGATACCTGCTTATAATAGTGGGCAGATCATTTTTGTCAATTTTCGATATAACAATTTATTCTCCATCACTACAGATATAAATTACGTTCTCAAATTTCTATACGCGAGAATAGTTATATTTTTTTTGCAGTTTTTGTGTTTCTTCCTCATATTCTTCATTTTTCACAATCCTGCTACAATCAAATTACATCCCGACCCTAAAGGCATAATCAGGCGCTACACAAACATAAGAAGCGCATGAAATGATATTGAATTACTTTACCTTCTACGTAATGTTAGAAATGCGTAGGTTGAACAGGCCGACGGATAGGCCTGTGATGGAATATGAGGAGGGCAGTTGTTGATTGTGTTGGTTATGAGGGAGCTGACGCCAGCTGAGTGCACCTCCCGGGAGCCGAGCTCGCTCTCCCTGATTGGATTATCGGGAAGCAGCGGGGCCTTTCTCCCTGATTGCATTAGCGACCTCCTGTTTGTCTCCCTGATTCATTGCCACTTGGATTCTTCCTCCGGTGTCCGCCACTTTTCGCACTGATGGTCGAACTGTGGAAGCGAGATTCGCTTCTAAAAATTGCGCCTGACACGACGTGCAGACATCTCAGACTCATTTCGTCAATAAAAGTATTCAATAATTTAAAAAGCTCTGTATGACAACAAAAGGGCGATCGTCTAAACTGACGCAGAAAAAAGAAGTTGAGATTCTAAAGAAAATAAGAGTGAATTTTCCGAAAAATATGAACCTGTTTTTTTTCAGAGAAGAGAACAAAATTGAAGATAAAGGGATAAAGACTCCTCTTACAGATTCAATCGAAACTTGTAGACCAGAATTTCTTGACTTCCTGAATCGAAATGACTTACGATTGAGGCGGAGACGAATTTTCTACGCAATATTCCACTGTAATACGACGAATTCGTGTTTCACAAATCCTTTTTATATAGTTTATCTCACGTCTACCATTCCCTTTAGATAGCATCTTAAGTTTCCCTATATAGCTCATCTCTTACTAATTATATTTTCTCATTTTTATACACCAATGTTATTAACTATCAACTCAAAAATCTTTCCTCTGTCTTGTAAAAGATATCAGTAACATTACAATGACCAACCAAAAGATATGGAATGGTACCGTCAATAAACCGTCAGAGAAAACCTTACGGCTGTTCCAAATAGCAATAATAAGGTAATGATAGGATGAATACCGGCACACAGAGAAATAGAAGGAAACGAAAGGGCGGAATAAAGTGCAAAGATGGAGGCATCCCAACAAAACAATAAAAATAACAGTCCTATATGCACTAAAAATGATGGAAGACAAGCTTATGTCATATACTGGAGAAAATTGGTATAAGTGTGGAAGAGGAAGGAATACAGGGATTTTTCACAAGGGAGTCGACAACTTCAAGGAAATATATTATGCTGGAAATCTGTCACGGAGACACCAGGGGGTTGTTGCTAGGTTAATACCTCTCCAATACACACGCTCCTATTTATTCTCTAGATCACCGCAACCTGCATGTGACGAATGCAAGGCTACCCTGACTATCCAGCATGTCCTCTACGACTGTCCAAAGCACGACAGGACTAGAAGTGCCACAATTCAGAAATAGACGAGAAGTGGAAATAAATGACCTGCTAAAGTTTAGTAAGGAATCCAGGATTCAAGATGTAATCTAAATAGGCAATGAATCTGTGACTTAAAATAAAATGTAAACGTAATATGAAATAATTATAATAACTTCATGTAGTAGGTATGGAAAGTCGGCAATGACTTTTATGTTGACGCGACTGTGAACAATAATTTTCTAAAAAAATATTGATTTTTAGCTAATTAACCATTTATTATCTAAGGAAATTTAGAAAGTATGTTAAAAGTTATGTTATAAAAGCAATAAAAAGACATATGTATTATGCTAACTGATCTTAAAAAGTATTGACAAAAAATGTCAAATTTTTACAATTTTGAACATGAACGTAAATGTTACCTATAATTTTAATTTTTAACTGCTGTATGCAGAGTAGAGAGGGAACTGTATATAAGTTAAAGAAAATTACTGAAACAGCAGAATGTTTTAAAAAATCAATATTATGACGTTTTATTATTATTATATCGGGTGTATTAAACGCATATTTGTTGCTGTCGTTTTCAGAGGAAAAATGACTGTTAACTTAGTGACCCCTTCCAGGTGGGCATGTAGTGAAAAACTTAGCAGATTTGGGTTGATCCTTGTTCCTCTCGTGATGATGCGCATTCTCTCTAACGAGCCCCGGGGACTATCTCTCTCGAATGTTGAACTGTTAGTCTTCTAAACTGGACTCTGAGTTACAAGTGATGCTTCTTTCTGGCCGTCTACACTGCAAAGTAATTTTTCACGCTTTTCTTCTCGGGGTACCACGGACAGTGTACCTATCCATCGGCCCATGAAGTCAAATGATTGAGAACAATTAGTGGAAGTGGGAGGTGATGTGTACTCTTCACCTTCGTCGCCAAGATTTTCCAGTCAACTAGTAACTTTCTTCCTATTCTTGGTCATCAAACTAATTTTCTTCCGTCAAAATCTTGACTGTGACTATGGGCAGCGGTGTCTTTAGATTAAAGTACCGATAATTTGGCTCTAAAAAGTCTCATCCCTTGCTAATATTTATTTATAAAATAAATCAATTAGTATCAAACATCTAATTCTGTACATTCTCTACGTATAGAGCTACTATTAAGTAGAATCGATTTAGTATGTACCTAATGTTGTATTATATATATATATATATATATATATATATTGTAATAATAATTAGAAACATCAATTAAATTAATGAATTTGAAGAATTCGAGCCCCACTTTGTGGAAGCCATTTTGTAATATACAATTAGAAAGCCTTTAATTTGCTACACTTTGTGATAGCCATTATGTAATATTACAATTAGAGGTCGTTAATTAAATAAAAATTTTATAAAATTTATAAACGAAAAGATTTATTTTGTGTCAATTATTTAAAAATTACAAAGTTAAAATATTCAATTTCTCAGGGTTCTCACTGGGTTTGATAATGAACACATCAATTATATTTATTATCTTATTAACAAACAAATCACAATTAAAAGAAAAGAAATTTACTTGACCATTAAACTAAAACGAAATTTAAAATGAGAACGAAATTAAGAAGTAAAAGATTCGAACGAATTAACAATTTAACCGGAGAACGAAATCTGACATCTATCTTTCAATCACGTTTACATAATTAATCATTTTGTAAATTGTTACTTACATTTGACCAGCATTCCAGCATACCTTTCATTTTCGAAATACACTGTTGCGGGATTTTACACTGACTCTAAACTCACAGATTTTAGACTGATTCTAAGCCAAAATTTTTATCTGATGTCAGGAACTCGGATGATTTGTTGTCAGCTACCTGTTGACTGCTTGCCTTAGGCAAGTCTTTACTGCATTGGACTGAAACTGAAAATTTTACTATTTCTGGCCGGATATGGTCACAAAACTGCTTTCGTTTAGCAAGTTTCAACGTTATCCTCTCGTGAATGTTTTACTTTGTCCTCAGAAATGTCCAGGCACCAACAAACTCTGTAAAATCCTAATTGCCGATCCTGCTGAATTCTCCTCCAGCTAACAGTTATACTTTGACGATGTCTTTCCGTGAACTCTACTCTTCAATGTTTTTCCGCTGACTCACTCTCTCAATATCTTAATGCGAACTGACTCTCACACTAATTTCCTGCGAACTCTATCTCACAATATCTTCCTGCGAACTGCTTCTCCTCAATGTTTCCTGCGAACTAACTCTCTCAATGTTTCCTGCGAACTCACTCGTAGTCTCGCATTTAAACGCGTAATATTGGGACCTTCCGACAAAGGAACATAGCTGGGCTCCATTGTTGCTATGTTCTGGATCGCTGTTACAAAGGATTTCTCAAACAATTTAAATTATTATGTTGAAACAATTAATGTCCTAATTAATTGGCATTACAATATATATATATATATATATATATAAAATTTCATACACGAAGATAGTTTAATATTTGTAAAATGAATATTTATAGTCCTAAGACTAATTATAAATTGCAGGCACACTGATTCTATTATATTAGTTAAATTTTATGAGATTACGAGAATTTCAATAGTTTAAAGTAAAAAAAGGAACGTAGGTATTAATAATTCTACTATTTAAATTTAAGGTTGCATAAATAATCCCATAATGATCTTAGTAAAACGACAATTCTATTATTTATTTCACACTATTATATACCAAAAATATTTATAATGACTTTTACTGAACTACTTATTTTAATTCTCAGCACGTAAAGTTTATGTCGACTTTGGCAGACGCAAAATGAGACTCGTGACTAAGTTGAATATTAGAGCACGCTTTTTTATTCGGGCGTATCCTACACAGTTCTAAAGTGCTTGTATCTCCTATGGTTTGACGTCACGCTTCGCGCTCTCAGTTATCTCTCTCAGTATGACGTTTAAGTGATGTCAATTTTACTGTAAAATTCCCATTGGAACAGTCGGCCAGCTGCCTTCTAATCTGGTCGAGGCACGGGAAAGGGAATGCTGCGTCTCCACATCAAATCCCTCTACCACCATCGGAAGGGCGTGGAACAAGAACCCAAGGCCCTGTCGTAT
Organism: Zhengitettix transpicula; assembly: GCA_037074705.1. NCBI lineage: Eukaryota > Metazoa > Arthropoda > Insecta > Orthoptera > Tetrigidae > Zhengitettix > Zhengitettix transpicula. Next base: position 27,494,966 of record CM073593.1, on the reverse strand, counting down.
CTGATGCAGGTTTTCTAGTGTTTGTCCTACATTACTTTTAGGCGTAGGATCCTTAAACTATAGCTGGGGAGCCCTAGTTAACCCGTGGCTACTTTCCTCTACCGTTCCGCATCCCCCCTTTAAAATTCCTTCCTATGCTATTAAATGGGAGTTGCCACCACGTGGATTACCCTCATGTAGCCTGTTACTCTAAAAAATCTGTAAAATGGTATTTAATTGGTTATTACTACTATTACTATTATAATATTAAACTGAATTGACGTTTTGTAATATCATAAGGTGGTACACCAATAATAAAAAAATCTTCAGGATTTTCTCAAGATTATTTATTCTATTGTGTCATAATTTAAATTAACTACATTAACTTTCAGTTTTAAAACAGTCATAATCATCTTGAAAGAATATATACAGTAGATGCCATGAAAAAACTATAATGGTTGTATCAGAATTCACAAAGAAGAACTCATACCGCCGCGTATGTTGGCCATAAATTATTTTTACAGAACAGATCAAAAGTCAACGATTGACTCCTCAGTTATGTAAATGCAGCATGGAACTTTCTTGATGTTTTAACCTGTAACGGCCGTTTTCTTTTGGAATTGAAGACTAGGAGGAGCATCACAGAAGGAGGACGTTATTCTCGCCCTGCTTTGCATCGTTGCCAAGAGTCTGTTGTTGATGTTCAGTCTTGTAGAAACAAGCGACGTTGCTAAGGATGCAAAGAAAGGTTTTAACTGAAGAAAAGAAACTCTTAATGTACGACAGGAAATTCTGTTTTGCAGAAGATGTTTCTGAATATTTATGTATGTAGTTCATGATTGTATCGAAATCACTCGTGGATGAATGAATAGCTGAAAATTAAATGGAAACATGTAACCTTTATTTATAAAATTCTAAATTAAAACAACGGATTCGATGAGATATACATGATTCCTATCTTGGTTCAGTGAACTAGAGACGTAAAATAAATAGGAAATGAGTAGAAAAATGGTTGGGATCGACTGATGTAAGTCAGTCGAATGAGTTGAGAGATCTCACGTAGTCAGGGAATACGACTGAAAACAAAATGAAGAATTTATATATTTTTAAATAATTACATCTTAAGCTATGTTACATATGTATAAAATGTAGTTAGATATGTCGATATTCTTTTACCGGCGTCAAGTATTTCAATTGGACATTCCCCATTGTTTACTGTTAACACTGTTTGAAGATCTTTGAGCTTCCTGTCAGTGACCGAACCCGAGCGCGTCCTTTGGCATGCACTGTATCGTGTTTGTGGTCGGCCTCAAGCCAATAATGCTGGAATCCAGGAACTACCACTGCAGAGTGACTGCAAGGAGATTGTAGTCAGACATCCGTATACTATCATATTAGGCCGAGGAGTAATAAACTAAGTATGAAACAAAAATTTAATTGCCGGCAAGAAATACCTTACAGCAAACAATAGATTAATTCTGTATATAATAGAGTAACGCATTCCTTATAAATTCGAATACGTACCTAAATCACAAAAACCGTAAGATGGCTCAAGAACCTTTTTGGTAAAGAGATACTTATGTAAATGAAATTACCACATAACAGAGGAAGTGATTGAAAATTCTACTAAAAAACTGACGTGTTGCACGTGATTTCAAAATAGGACTTCATTAACATATTACATATGTACAACTCAATCTACCACTTTATAATTATGATATTACTTAGTAATAATTTTTAAATTTCGTTAACTCTATTCTGTAACGCGGAAATGTATTATTCCAAAATTAATTCGGCTGTCGTTGATGCGTTGAGATATAATTTGACTATGTGTTTGTGTGATTAAAATGAAAAAACTTTTTTGTTATGAGGGAAATGAGAAATTATAGCGCACTTTTCGTCGTAATTTCAGAACAATACGACCACATTGGCTGCGTTACGTCCTCCACAATAGTTAGGCGTCTTTTAAAAACTTATGTTTGCAGAGAAAATTTAATATTCACTCTGTGATGCAACACTTTCTCAACTGAGATAAAAACAATAGCTCTCAGTTCGTTGTCGACAACAGGGTGGCCATACGTAATTCTACGCACCTTCATTTTCAGCATTCTGAGTTCTGTACGTGATAACAATAAAGTTAACTCCCGTCAGCTGACAAGTGAATCGGATAATTCATTTGAGTCATGCAATATCAGTGCTGGAAGATGTTCAGGATTAGTCTGCACTGCGCAGATGCACGGATGACGTCACCACGAAGCAGACCTAATCCGATGTATGCTACCAACATCGCGCATATAATTCGTGTCGCTTTTGTTTTGGAGTGAGTAGTATAAAACGACTCCAGTTCACCCAAATACTACTCGCAGATATGTTGACTTATCTATGGGCTTTGAAAGAGAATACTGACTTGGAATCCTCATTGGGTCAAGGAAGCCTGCGAGAGGATTCTCTCGCAGGTAAACCTTCCCAGAGAGCTCTGGCGGGGGCTACCTTTCGGGACGCTTTCACATCTCTCTGGTTTTTTGAACTAAGGTTCCCACATGCCGAGGCACCTCGGTCTGTTTTGAGAGGTGTATGTTCCGGGGTCGCAGACCTTGGGCATACGGTAAGAGATGTCTGCTATTCCCATTGGAATAGTCGGCCAGCTGCCTCCTAAACTGGCCAAGGTATGGCGAAGGGTAAGCTGCGACCCCACAGCAAACCCCTCTCCCGCCATCGGAAGGGCGTGGGACAAGTACCAAATGCCCGACCTACCTGATGCAGGTTTTTATAGGGTTTGTCCTGCATTACTTTTAGGCGAATGCCGGGTAGGATCCTTAAACTATAGCCCTGGGGCCCTAGTTAACCCTTCGCTACCTTCCTCCACCCTTCCGCATCCTCCCTTTCAAATCCCTTTCCTATGCTATAAGAGGGGAGTTGCCACTATGTGGATTACCCTTTACATAGCCAGTCTAACCCCCCCACCCCCACAAAAAAAACAACAACTTGGAATCCTATTTACAAATGTTTTCAAAGTAAAAACTTCGTAGCCATGAATTTGAACGCATATAACAAGGTACTCAACGAAATACAACAACAACTAACTTTAATGATACATTGATATTAACCGAAAACATTCAGAATATTTAAGAATTTCGTTTTCTAATTATTTTGATATGCATCAGTGTAAAAACATGCAATTAAGTAAGTACAGTAAGTCAAATATTACATTTATTGAGAGAATGTGTTTACATACGTCGGCGGTGACAATAGAATATAAATTATTTATTCGAAAGCAATATAAATGTTCTTTCTTCTTCCGTTTGTTTGATATTCCTTTTTAAAATTTTGATTTAATTTTTCCTTTCTGATTACGTTATTTGTACATTTCATTATCGCCCACTCAGATAATAACAAACACTATTGACAATTTTCTAAATAAAACTCTTTTTGATATTATACTGATACATTTTGCAATTTTTGCTTCGCAGGTTGCATAAATCTATATTTTCTTAGAGATGGATAATAATAGAATTGCCTTCGCAAGTGAGAAACAAGGCCAAACAAGTCAGTTTTATTTTTTTTTAGTACAAGCCCCAAAGTATAATATTTGAAGGTAATTTTTAAGTGAATTCTTAATAAGCGTTTAGTTAAAAACATTTAAAACAGTTAATAAGTGTTTTTATGTTTATGCGAGCCTACAGTACCTTTGGGATGGTAATAATGTTTTAATAATCTTATTCATTAACTATCAATTTTATTTTCAGAAATTAATGTAGATTAATTTATTTATTCGTACTATTAGCTACTGTTGATGTATTTCGCACTTTCGGTTAAAGGATTTGAATCAATAGGGGATTTTATAAAAATGATTATTCGTATACTCTGTTCCTTATCCCACTTGATACGCATTTATATTGACCCAACAATTCATTGCAATTACACATTAACATTGAATGAGCTTCTTGCATCGTATCATTTATTACTGCTGTTAGTTTTCCCAAGCTTTTTATTTTGTTTTCTGTGGTTGATTAAATTAAAAATATATATAGCATTATAGAGGTTGGTTCGGACGATTTGAATTTACTCTGTATATAAATTAGATGCTATCGTCACAAGTTTCTCGTGAAGAGGAGATTAAATCGAACGAGAATGGAGATGTAATTTAGTATTTCCTTCTTGACAAACTGAGAGAAAAAAGTGTACTCTAGAGATATTAGGAAATGGTTCACTACGACAACAATCCAAAGAATAAAATGCAACGCGCAGATTTAGAGGCCGTATATGAAACAATAACTCGAATAACGTCCATTGCTGTGTTTGTAATCACTTAATTCGCAAATAATTTACGAATGGTGCAGTACATTGTGTCTGGCTGTCCGGAAGAAAAGATTTTATTCGGGCTATAAAGAATTTAAAGCTAAGTTATTAAGAGAAACTCCCAACTGTTGCCTGTTTTCCGAGACATAAGCGTCGGGGCTGCAAAACCATTAAAAGCTTTTATTATATAGCAAAGAAGTTCTCGGGAAATTTAAAGGGCTTGCACATTTTGTTTTCAGAAAAGTCTTCAAAATAGTAACTCTTAAAGAGGAACAAGCTATGGATTTAAAGAACAATTTTAATGAAAATTGGACATTAGAAATCAATTTTTAACCAAAAGTTTTAACCTCGCCATAGAAGAAACGATACAAACATGTTATTATTTTCATTCGGAAACTTCAACTAAAACTGTTCTGAATCTGATATTCCTTCGATATTCGCTTGTTTATTTTTATTGTGCTTATTTAATCTATATCAAGAAATAATATTTTACTTACATGTTCCAATTAATGGTAATATATTTGTAAGTACTAATTAAGAAACACAAATTATCGGACGTCGTGTGTTAAAATATGCGAATTACGTTTAACAAATTAATCGTTAAATATATTTATAAACTGGTTTTATTATCCATTTAAGCATTCGTTAAGATCTAATAATTGTTCCAGCCATAATTATGAATTTTCATTATCTATCGTAATTTAGTTTGATTCAGCATTCATAAGTTAATAACGTTCTATAACGCGGCTGTCTGACGTAAAATACGACGTAGGTCAGAATAAAAAGCTAAAATACTGAAACGATTGGAAGTGTCAACAGTAGTTTGTTGTAGTGACAGGCTACATGATGGTAAGCCATGTGGTAGCAACTCCCTTTTAATAGGATTTATAAGGGGGAGATGTGGAGGGAAGGAGTAAGGTAGCCAAGGGTTACCTAGGGCCCCAGAGGGCTATAGTTTAAGGAACCTACTCGCCATTCGCCTAAATGTGATGCAGGACAAACCCTGGAAAATATTAGCATCACCGGTCGGGCCCTTGGAACTTGTCCAACGTCCTTCCGACAGCTGGAGAAGGGGAAATGTCCTCATAATGTATTTTGGTATAATAACGACGACGTGAAGTACAAGTCAAAAGTAATGGAATGGAGATTAAAATGATTTGAAATACCTACAAACAGTATTGAAATAACTAAAATTATTAAAATATGTCTCTGAGATGCAAATAGTAGAGGCATGAGGTTCCAATAAATGAAATTATTTTCGCTATGGAAGCAAGAATCCTGTTCCTAGCTCATCCATTTGGAATTTGTAACAGTGTATTTTACACAATAAATATTCGTTTGGTATTAATATTATAGTTTATATAAAATTTATAAAATCAGTTTACAATCCAAATAAATTATATAAAGATATAAATCTTTATTTTTGAGCCTATATCTTTATCTCATAATCATAGGGAGATTTAAAAACCGTGCCATGACAATTTTTTTTACAAATTTTACAAATTTCACAAGATTTTAACTGTCCGTAATTTGTTTCCTGGCTGCTAATTTAAGAATCCTCACCAAAACTGCTGCTTCTTCTTTCGCCAAATTTCACATTGTGTGTCACCATAAAGCCCGAACCATTCATATACAGCATTACGAATCGAGTTACTTTAGTCAACTGACTATAAAGACATACTGCGACTCACCAAACAACTGCTCAGCGTAACTACTCATTGTCGGCAAGCTATTCCAGAATTTATTTTATTTTATTTAAGTCGTCATTAGGTCATTAGCAACTATATAGTAGTATATTTTACTATAGTGGTTTCTCTGTTGTTGTTTTTTAATATTGGGAGGAGTATTCAATCTCATTGAGGCTTCCTAATATGAGCTTCTGTTCTAGATGAGATTTGCTGCATTCATTAATGATACGTTTGATGCTAATGAAGGTGTTGCATTGGGAGGGACGGGAGGGCCTTAGTGATTTGGTTAAGGCGGGTAATCTTGGAGTGGCCGCTATAGACCCTGGAGATAATAAATTTGTCTCTTCTGTTTAAAGAAGGATTGATACTTAAATAAATAATAATTTCTTGTTATTTATTATATTAATAATATTTACGTGCTATAAACTTAATATGGACTTATAGTATTCATCTTTCTTGCCACGCGTTTATGTTCTAAAAATAAATACTGATTTATCCTCTTTAATATATTGTAATAATCTAAATAATTGGTCGTTTAATGTATGAAAATAATTTATAAATTTTAAAAACAATAATTTTATTGTGTCAATAAATCAAACAATTACAAAATTTATAATATTGGATTTCTCAGGGTCTTTACTGGGTTTGATAATGGACGAATCAATAATATTTATAATCTTATCAACAACAAATTACAATTAAAATGAAAAGAAATTTACTTGTCAATTAAATTAGAACAAAATTGAATTGTGAACGAAATTAAAAGTAAAAAGATTGACTCTTATTAACAATTTTAATCAAAAGAAGAGAACGAAATCTGACGGCTATCTTTCAATTACGTTTACATAATTTATTGTTTCGTAAATCGTTACTCACGTCTGCCCAGCACTCCAGCGTACCTTTATTTTCGAGAACACTATTGCAGGTTTTTTTACACTGCTTCTACTCACAGATTCTACACTGACTCTAAATCAAATATTTTTAGGGTGTCAGGAACTCGGATGATCCTCCTTCCGTCATCTATCGATTGACCGCTCGTGATTTCTGCGACTTGTCGATTGGTAGTCTTTATTGTTCCGGACTTAAACCGAAACGTTTGCTATATACGGCCGGCTTCTCAATGTTTTAATGCAAACTGCTCCTTCAATATCTCCTGCGAACTGAACTCCTCAATATCTTAATGCAACTCATTAACAATTTGTTCCTGCGAACTGAACTCCCCAAAATCTTAATTCAAAACTGTACTTTCGTCTCAATGTTTCTTACGAACTGAACTCCTCAATATCTGAATGCAAACTGCAATATAGTCTCTAATTTTGAGCGCGCATACGCCATTTTGACGGACCTTCCGACAAAGGAACAGTGCTTGGCTACATTGTCGCTATATTCTGGACCGCCGCTACAAAGGATTTCTCTAACAATTTAGATTTTCAATTTCACAATTAATGTCTTAATTAATTGGCATTACAATATTCTGAATTTATACCATCGATGTTGTTAGTTATCAGAAACTATAATTTTTGTATCTGTTATTTCTTAACTCGATGTTATGCTATTTATGCAGTAATTACTTGAATTAAAAATTAAACAATTAAGTATTCTCAGGACCCCAACAATTATTTTCTGGTTGGAAAAGATATTTGTACTGTAAATACCGATTGCGGGTTTGAAATGTACTTTGACTGAGAACTGTTAGAAGGAATGGGGAGAGATATATTTCCCGTCCAGCAGGAAGTTCTGGTGTCTGACACTTGAATAAACGACGGCCGATATTTCTTGATCCGAGATAAAACTTTTCAAATTGTGAAATAAACCTTGGCACAGAAGTATTGCTCTTGTAAAATAAGATAATTTTTCCAGTCTTTTTATTGAACATTGTATACGTTGTATCAAAAAAAATTGGGGGTTTACTGAAAGTCCAATAAATTGTATGTTAAAATTGGAAGTTAAAATAGATTAAGTCAAATTTGGAAATGTAAACGGATATAATTTTCTGGTTTTAGACATGAGATTCATATTGTTGCATACCACAGAATATAATATTTGTGCTGGAAGGTTTAAATAAAATAGCAGACAACGTACTATTTACAGAAGCAAATTTTCCTGTGAACTGACATTGTTGAGATTATTCATTGCATTATTTTCCTGTTGAGAAGAGTATTGTGCTTCGTTGGCGAGGCCCCCGTTGTGTGAGCGTGTTCTTGTGAGGCAGACTGTAGCTGACATGGCTGATCCCTTTAACGTTTTAGTTTGTGCGCAGGGCTCCGTATATTTGCGGTGTTAGCCAAGTCTTGCCATGGCCTTTGCCTTCAGAGTACATTAACCACAATCGTTTAGGCAACATCTCTAATGCACCGACCATTAAATTTGCAACTCTATTATCAGCTCCACCCTTGGATCCCTATTAGCGAGGTTACAAGGTCACTCATGAAATATGTATTGTGATAACGTGTCACCCCTGCTTCAGGCCTGAATTATTACAGCATGCACATGAAAATATCTCCCTTTCAAAGCTCTTTATTTTTTCATTGGTTGATAATTGATTTTGAAATTACACGCAGTAGGCAGCCATGCTCGCGTTTCAAGCAAACCGTTTAAAATACGTATACCTGTGTTTCGTGTCGGGAATGAATTTTATTTGCATACTTTGACTGTCACAACATTACGAGCAGGTTAAAAATATAACACAGTGCGCGAACAAAATTATTCTGTACAGAATTAATAATAGCCAATACTTGTGAACAGAAATGAAATCCGTTTCGTTAATGTGTGTGATATATCAGTAATCTTTTGCCTGAACAATCTGAATGTTTGTAATCAATACTGGTGCTAAGATTCGCACATGATATTATTTATATATCAGAGATGAACGAACATTCGCTAGATTTCTTAAAAGAAAGAGGCAATTTACTAAATGAAAAATTTCTCAAAGGCAAATAAAGAGTGAAACTGATGTGATGGTGAATAGCAAATACTAAAATACGCAGTCATTTAATATAAAATATCTTGTTGAATACGTCAATTAATTATATCATTCGACAAATAATTCAGCTCTTTGCATGGAATGATTTCCAATAAATATGAAGATATGAAAAGATGATTGCCACAGGCTCTGAAACCATTTTTCAAGAAAATATACCTATTCGTGTTCAACTAAGAAATTTGATTGCAGAAAACGAATATTAAACCATATGTGTGAAGTAAAATATTATATGAATGTGAAAAATTGCAAATTACAGTAACGTAAGGAACAGGAAAGTTCTAGAAATATCGAAGAGGGAAGAACAGTTTGAAACACAAGAAGACGGAGATTAATCTGATAAGTTAACTGTGTGATAATTTGGAGGGAACGGGAAAATAAAATTATTGCGGAATTTTTTATTTTAAACCGATAATACCGGGTTAAAACCCGTTTATCTAATGATATGGGAATATTTTGAAATAAAGAATTAGCCAATGAACAGACAAAATAAAAATAAAATACAAACACCACACAACGTTTCTTCAAGACTTGTTGCTTTCTTCAGGTGATTCAAAATTACAGGAGCCGCAGGAATTCAATGAAGCATTTCGGAAATGAATCTGGAATAGCACCTAGTGTCAACATCTAAAACATTAGCATTTGGCAATTAAATTAATGTTTCGAATTAATGTTTGGACACTACTGATTGTTAATCGGACGTTTTATATAGGACATTTGTTCTTCGCTACATTTAGTTATTTATTTAATTGTTTTCTTTTATTATCTTTGCGTTAGAAGTTCGTTTGAGCTTCGCTTTTGAATTCGTCATTTGGTTTGTGCCGTGTGTCGTTCTTGCGATTTTGGATCACCTGACGAAAGCAGCAAGGATTGCAGAAACGTTGTTATCAAATTATTTTATCACATAATTTTGTCCTTTAATTGGCTACTTCTTTATCTATTTAGTGTACTTTTAACTCAGTCTTTTTTATATTTTATATTCTGCTCTCAGTTAATTTTTTCCAAAAAATAAATCGTTTGCATTTGCAAAAAAAAGTTGGATATAAAAATTACTACGGCAGCAGCGGACTTTATTAAAATATTTTGGCTTTTATTTGTTAAGATTGGTTAATACCACCGATTTGAAACTAAATGTAGAATATAAATATTTATTGTTTAAGAAGAAAAAACTATTTCATTTATTATTTCATATTAGTATCATTATACATTAAGAAAAATAATTTATTCAATATATAACATTTCACATTTTGGAATGTGAGAAGTCTTACTTGATTGAATAAATTCGCGGTAAAGTACCTTCATCTTACAACTGCTTCATTTCGAATAAATCAATACTTTTATCTTGATAATAATGACTAGGAATACTGTAAGTCACTGGAACTATAATAAAGGAAAGTGTCTGTAATGATGGGCGTTGAAATGACTTTCTCTGTGGCGGTGACACGGAGACCACGGCCGCTGAATGGAGATGCTCGGCGTGGGCGTAATGAAGTCTGCCATTACAGATAAGGAACCAGGGAGCTGCAGGAATGCAGGCCACGTTATATTGGAAAGGAGGACCGTAATAAATTGCAAGCTGGCCGCTTCCACATGCCTCACCATATAACAACTTCATCTAGTTGGAACGAAACTAACTGATGAGCAGACAGTCGCTTTACGTCCGAACCGACTCAACATTTCATTCGCGTACTAGAACAATAGTAAAAAACAATGATAAATCAATATAAAGTATAATAATGTGTTTCAATCATTTCTACGTATTTCGCTGTACAATAAAATATTATGATCAAGTTCCAGTCACTTTTTAAGATAACTATAAATGTGAAACATAAATTTTGTTTTGTCCGCGTACATTCATCGACAGATAAATAAAGAGACCCCCTGCCGTACACAAAAACTAATACAAATTGGTTAGGAGCGTTTATTCGACTCTTATAGACTGTTAAAGATGTGTAACCGGTATTTCGACTTTTCACACAATTTCCCAACTACAATATTTACTTGCCATACTTGTTACATTTTTAAATATATTGTAATGAATACATTAGCGGCTTAATAATTAATTAAACAAAATTGAATGATTTATTATACAAATAATTTACATTGTTTATTAAATTGATGAACTGATAATTATTTTGCCCTACGTTCGCACGCCAAAATTTAATAATCAAATCAAATTAACAAACAAAATTATTTCCATGAATTTAAATCAATAGTTCGTTTATGAAACTATTATTTTTTAAAGTGAAGGATTGCAAAATTATTGCGACAATCTTTATACTTTACAATACGATTTACTTTTATTGAGTAGGAATTTACAACATTTTATATGAGATTAATTATATTTAATGTCTTTAAATGTTTATAGATTTTTTTACAACTCTTTTCTCGGGGTCATTTATCTGGGCCTTCTAAGTAAAGAAACAATCTTTATATTTACGTTAACAATCAAATTTCTTTACACACTAAGAAGTTAAAAATCAAACAAGAACGAGAAAGCGAAATCTGACGACTTTACCTTTAATTATCGTTTACAAAACTTGATTAAATTTGTTTGTACTTACAAAACATTTGCTGGTACCTGACTTAACTCTCTTGAGGCTAGGGCTCACCTCACACTTCTCACTAATCACTGAATTTACACTTGATTAAACAAAAACACGGTCGTAACTTTCGAGTCTCTCCTCTGCGAACTGGAAACCGCTGCTCCCTCCGGATTATTAGTTGGGCAGATTGTTACAAAATTGTCTCTATGTAGAATTGATAACAGTCACGGTACTCATAGAAATTTTATTGTGGCGCTATTTATTAGGTTACTCCTTGCAGTTTTACTATATATTTCACTGTCCAAAACTTTATACTCAAATTCAAAAACTTGTAAACTTTTCGCTGTTCGTTGTACGCCTCTCGATTTCTGACTTCCACACCCGACTTCAACACCAGACAGACTGTTTCCAGAAAGTGCTCGCGGCTCAAAGCAAAATTGATACCGCTAACAATCCGCCATAACTATCCAATTATTAAAATCATTAATGGCCTGTAATTAGTATTACAATATGTTTAATAAATATCAGGAAACTACGCAATTTAACTTCCGTCATAACGTAACGTATAACAAACCAGCAATATGCAAACTTCATGCCGGACAATATAGGAAGTAATAACCATTTAAATCTCCACTGATTATTTTGAAAGTAGTCGAAGAAAGTTGCATTTATTTAGGTTTAATTACTACACTGGAAATAATTTCGCTTTCAACTGAAATATATTTAACCAAAATCATTCTCGTCTTTAAATGCAAGTTACGAAGGCACTTATACATATTGGAAAGGACGAATGTCTATATCGGCACTACTTTATTATCTTATGACCTTGTTTTTGTATAATAACTTTCAAGTGTCTTATTATAACTAAAAATGTTTTAACTTGACTCAAACAACTTTGTTTTTAAAGAATAATTATAACATGAAGTCGAAAGCTTTCTAAAGTTTTCAAATAAAACGGAGACTGTATAAATGGTTTTTATTATTATTGAAATAAAAAAGTAAATATCTGAAAATGGCGTTAATTGTTTATGTTTACCACTGACATAAACTCTGGTTAACACTTTAAATTAAATAAACAAGGAAGGAAGTTGAAATAAAACCAATATTTTTAAAAGGTATCAAAGATTATTAATTTGACAAATTTGATTTTCATTGAATTTACGTCTTATATTTTTAAGTAAATGCCTCAGCTTTTATGAGAATCTAAAATTTCAGGGCTGCTTATAGGGCCTGTAATAAAGACTGTGATTTGCAAGTTTCACCAAGGTACAAAAGGAAAAAATGAATTTAAATTTACAATAACAAAATTTTATACCAACAATAAAACTATAGAAATCTGAAAAGTTATATAAATCTGGCGGTATACGATATTTACGTAAAGGTTCACAGAATAAAGTTTTTTTTACTCAACATTTATTTAGTGCCGCTCTGGTTTCTACACACGTGATTATTTCATTTTTATTGGAACACCATTTTCACTGACAGGCCAGAGCACTGATTTTATTATCGTTTCACTTTCCAACACGTTAGGTGCTCTTCTACTTTTCTGTCGTACGTATTGTGACACTCAGTATGCTGTTAATAATCTTTAATAGAAAAACTGATGTTATTCAGCCCATACTTTGCTGAATTCGACCATCAGAGACTCTCGCCAAGCTCCCCCAACACACACGACTGACTGTTTCTCATAACATACTGCATTGCCTCCCAAACACACACTCAATCTTACTCTCTGAATATCTGACTGACTGCTTGCTAAAAGTTCTGAGCGTCTTATATACCTTTTCGACTATACACCGTATCAACCATTATAGTCTCTGCAGTCTCGCGCCAAACAGTGCTGTTCTTTACAATGCTCTGGCATCAAAGTTACGCCGCCAATAATTAAATAACAATTTTTTATATAACATTTCATTACACATTTGTAGACAGAAACTTATTCAATCTATTTGAATTCGAAAAATGTGGAAGTCTTCAGTATTTACTTGAAATCATAGGTATATCCTCATTTTCAAGCTTCAAGATTAATAATAATGTTTCAACATAAGAAAATTAGTCCGCAATAATTTATTTTCATAAAACTTCATACAACGTTTCTTCCGCAATCTAGGACTTCATTAGGTGTAATACATTGCCATATTCTCCTATAAATATTAGTCAAATATTGCTGTTAAATAAATATATTTAGTTAGAAGACGATGGAAACGAACGTCATCGAAACGTCGCGAATCCAATTGTTTACTCGGTTAGAAGCCCGAGCAAACTTTCTTCATTCTCTACACAGAGAAATGGTACATTCTTTATTAATATATTTTGCGTTTAATTTCAAAGCTATGGCGTAGAATTTCTGACTAATTTGGCTGTGTTCATATTTTTATTATTATATTGAAGTAAGGTAAATATAACTATTATAGCTTTATTGTTCGGAGTACATAAAGAAAAACTAAATTTATTTTTATATTTGCAGGTATTGTGTGCCAATTTATTATTGGTAGTTTCTTCGTGTGTTGGTTTGTATTTTTTTTATTAATTATTGTTTTTATTTCAAATATATAATAAATTCTAAAATTATTTGTAACGTATATTAAATTAGTCAAGTATTTCAAACTTTGGGTTGTTGTGTATGTTTTATTACGTAAATAGCTTAGTGCTCGGCGTTGCCCGGGTATTTATTTAAATTAACCATGAATAGAAATTAATTCGATACGAACCTCTTGGTGAACGTTTCATTCAATAGCGCCTGTGTTAGGAACATATACCCATTTACGTCCCGTCCCAGACCTAATCCCTCGTCATCTACTCCAAATAAACAATGACGATGACTGACATTATTCGGAAACTCTCCTACTACCTAAAATAAAAGTGTCCAAAAATTACCAAGAATTAAAACAGTATAAAATCCTCTCTAACTTATTAAAGTCTATAACTACACCCGGTACATTAAAGGAGTAAAGAAATTCAACGAATAGAGGCAAAAATATAGCTCGTAGCCTAAAAAATTTTCCTGGTAACTTAAGAGGGTCAAAACTACTCTGGGAAACCTTTTCTCAACCGTTTTCACCACCACAAAGACGAACATATAATTTCATCAATCCTCCATGATTAATGCGAGATTTAAACTCAGCGACTCCTATATCCCCAGAATCGACACTAATACCGATTTTGTTTGCATTCTTTTTTATTTAAACCCCTTCCACCACCACGTGCACCATAGTAGTGTTTCCCTCCCTTGCCTTTTGGAGTAGAAATTAGACACTTAAAAATTCTAGAATGACACTATCAAATTAAGCGACCGAGGGAACGTTATATTCGACGCTTCCAATGGTCGTTTACGAATGTTTTTAAGTTCCACCCACAATCCACACCTCTAGTGCGGTCGAAGTGTCTTAACCCCTTAGTGTTTGTTCCTGGACTGTAAGTAACATGTGTATAAAATTTGGTAGAATTTTTTCTACACGTTTAAGATTGTAAACGGAAATTTGTTTCATCCCCTTCAACCTCCACTCCTAGGGGCTGAACTGCATCTTAAACTGTATGGTAAATGTCAGAATTAAACTCAGTGATTTCAATAATACCAGTTTCCGTTGTTTACTGATTACTTTATGTAAAGGCCTTTCACACACATCTCACTATCCCCATATCTAGGGGCTGAACTATAAAGTAACTGACATAGTGAATGTCAGAATTTAACTCATTGACATCTATAACTCTGGATTTGACTCCACTATCGATTTCGAGTTTATTTTACGTAAAGCCACGCCACTCCCTCCCTCCCTTAGTGACTGGATAAATGTTTTGGGATTTATAAGGGATTAATCGAGGCTAATATCGGCTGTTTTAGCTTGTTTCTAAATTTCACACCCGTTCTCCTCATGGGAGTTTCCTAACACTTCGGAAACTCGACAGAAACCTTCGCCGGGGTGCGCACAACTCACAAAGTTTCATCGCAATCGGATGAATGGTTTAGGAGTGCACAGGGGACGCACATATACACACATTCATTTTTAGAGATTGGGCAAGTCGGGTTTTTTAAACTTTTTCTACTATTTTAAATAGTTTTCAGTAAGTAATATTCAGATAGTCACAGTCAAAGAAAATAGGGCATATAAACCATTGTTGAAATATCAAAAAGAGATTAAAATACTGGGTTTATTGAGGAATTATATTATTTAAGTTTCTGTCTTTCAAAAACTTTGCAGCTACGAATGAATAAATTTTAGTTCCTTTGTGATAAAAGGGCGGACAAAAGCGCAAAGCTGGAGGCATCGCAGAAAAAAAAGAATAAAAACAACAGTCTAATAAGCACTAAAAATGATGGGAGTCAAGCCTATGCCATTATACAGGAGAAAAAATGGTATAAGTGTATAAGAGGAAGGAATGAAGGGATTTTTCACAACGAAGTCGACAACTTCAAGGAAATATCCTACGCTAGCAATCTGTCACGGAGATTAGGTTAATCACTCTCCATTCTAAACTCACACACTCCTATCTATTTTCTAGATCACCGAAACTTACATCTGACGTATAAAAAGCTGCCCTGAATATCCTTTACGACTGCTCAAAGCACGACAGGACTAGAAGAGCTTCAATTCAGAAATACACGAGCAGGGAGATATGTTCCTCAGCAGCAGCAATAAATGACCTACTAAAGTTCAGCAAGGAATTCAAGATCTAATATAAGTAGGCAATGAATCTGAGACTAAGAATAAAATGTGTAGTTTAATTGTAATAGTTTCAAGTAGTAGGTATACTAAGTCGCCAATGACTTTTATGTTGATGCGACTATAAACAATAAATTTTAAAAAAATTAAACGGAAGAAAGGATTAGTTTGATAGCTACATAACTGGACTTATTTTTGCTTTCAATGTGTTAACTCAATTAATACGTTGAATTACAAAACACTACAATGAATTATTCGTCAATCACAACGGTTCTTCACTTTATCCCATTAATTATCAGTACAATGATTCGTGTTCCCGAAAATTTCTGCGAAAATCATTAACAGGTTTTCCTTTTCCAACCGAATATTTCTGCTTGCCGTATAATTTCCTGCTGTCGACTCATCTTTTAGCCCCTGCATACGTTTATTCTTGTCGTCATAATGGCACGGTAATGTTGTAGAGACTTGTTTTTCGCAAGTTATGAGGTCTGTTCCGTGGTTTTCAAGCCCATATTGTCCGTGGAAGTTTTACGAGCGAGGAAATATGGGGAGTTCATGATATATGTGGATTCAATAAAGAAGCGTAGATATGCAAGCCCCAGAGGCGACTCCATGATAAATGCGAGACCTGGGGCCTAAATTCACATTACCATGTCTTAATTGACGTTCCGACTGGTTTCCTTAAATTTCTCGTGAAGCTGTAGAAATAATAGCATAAAGCGACACCAGATCTGGGGTTTTCACCACGCAGTTGAGATTAACTAACTTGAAAGGCAGTGTATTGTTCTGAATACACGCAGATGAACAATGGTTTTTGAGAATTGGCGTCTGAGAAAGTAATTTTATATATCGGTTATTTAATTTCCCTATACAGGTGTTGAAGTTCATGGAAATTAATCCTAATTTTACGTTAAGTTTTCTGTTTCGTCGAATTAAAAACATATACTCAAATAATTGAATAAAAAGAAGGAATTCGCACGTGCAAACTGAAATTAAAATTAAATTAGACACTTGTGATTTCAACGTAAGGTATCGATAGAATATATTATTTGTGAGTAGTATTCCAGGATCCTTTTCGGGTGATCTGGATGCAGGAACTCATCTGCCTACGGGTCCAAGGCCTTTCACGTGATGGGAACATGAATTTTGCGAAAATAAGAGTTCGTTGAGCTTGATCAAGGACCTCCAAAGATAAAGTCAAAGAGGGGGGATGGAGGGTAAGAGAAATTTGTCATAATTTAAATGTGTATTGCCTTTGTTGCATGGATCAAATTTTCACTGTGTCTTATTAAGTCTCACGATTTTTAATTAAATTGTAAAATAAGTGTCCATATTTATCTTTAATTTATTATTATTATTATTTAGAAAAAACTATTTTTATTCTTTACACATTTTTACTTCTTTATACTTTATCTCCAAACATTCCCAGTTACTTCTTTCATTATTATCGTGAAACCACAGTAATATCCTATATATTACAGCTTGTGATAATCAACTACATTCAAGGAAAGATTCCTCGTATTTTCAAATGCCTAGTTTTCGGAAGACTTGGGATTGGCAGCCTAAGGAAACTTCACCAATTTTCCTTAAAGCACCACGTAAATTATAAAAGGCATTGAGTTTCTGATTCTGCCTCAGGTTTTCTTTTCAGTGAACCAAGATGAAGATGAAGAAAGAGATTTCTACAAGGCTCCGAACACTAAAGGCATATTTTTTCCTGTTCGCAAACGTCTAAAATATTCTTACTATTTTTTATTCGTACTGACCTTTCCATCAATTACTTTCCGCATTTACTCATTTCTGCAGCTCATCTTAACTATTTCAAAGTTAAGAAAAAGAAAAACAGACCCATGTGCCTTCAAACATTCAAATAACACCATTTTAACAAGTTCAGAAGTAAAATAAGATCCTATGGAGCTGTGAGTTAGTTTGTCACTCGTGTAAATATAATTAAATGAACACAAATAATTTTGGTGTCCAACATCTGAAAGGAGACCAGTTACATCTTTTGTTAGCTCAGGTTACAGTTTAGCATAGCCTTCGTCAGAAATTCTAGACATTTTAACAAAAAAACATTAAACAAACTAAACTACAATTCAGGCTTGGGAACAAGGAACCACTAATGACACAGCGGGCATCAATTAATTCATATTAAATACACATTTTATTCTTAGTCTCCGATTCATTGCCTATTTAGATTAGATCTTGAATGTTCATTTTCTTTCCTAAACTTTAGTAGGTCATTTATTGCTGCTGCTGAGGTACATATCTCCCTTCTCGTGTATTTCTGAATTGAAGCTCCTCTAGTCCTGTCGTGCTTTGGGCAGTCGTAGAGGATATTCTGGATCGTCAGGGCAGCTTTGCATACGTCAGATGTAAGTTGCGGTGATCTAGAAAATAGATAGGAGTGTGTGAGTTTAGAATGGAGAGTGATTAACCTAGTCTCCGTGACAGATTGCTAGCGTAGGATATTTCCTTGAAGTTGCCGACTTCGTTGTGAAAAATCCCTTCATTCCTTCCTCTTCTACACTTATACCATTTTTTCTCCAGTATACTGGCATAGGCTTGTCTACCATCATTTTTAGTGACAGGTACTGGTGCGTCCAGCACGGCTTACCTGTTTTCCCTGTAAGTCAAAATAACATATTACATGCTTTTTTCCGCTTTAAAGTATTAAAAATAAAATTCTCTCAATTTGGTACCTAATTAGTTGAACTAACGTATGTTTGTGATTACTCGAACAAGCAGTAAGACAACCTCAATGAAGTTCATAAGCTTCCTTTGTACAGAAGATCGGTAACAGTACGGTGTGCAGTAATGCCACAGATGATTAATTAAAGAGCGGATGACGACGACTGTCACGTTTGGATGAAAATTTTTTTGTTCATTTACGTTGAGAAAAATTCCTTCAGAATACCTTAACCACGTACCCTCAGAGTTTTATTTACATTCCATGGAACCAAAAACCAGTTGGGAATTATTTCGTACGAGTCTACTTTAAGAGTGTGGTCTATACGAATTGGCGAAGAAATTGGGTGAATTGAAAGAAAGAGCCATATCTGTTGATAACTTTCTGAGGACAATAGTGGAACTTCAACGGAAAATTTGAAGAAAGCATGAGGGCGACATCTACAAAAGCAATTTTCAGATTTTGGAAAATATTTTCTTAAAACACAGGTGTAATGGATAATTTTTTCTAGTCAATGTATTCTTGATATTTTTGTATTTTCAAAAGTTTCCGGTATTTTGTATCGCCCTGTACTTCCCACACTTTTTCGATTTTGCAATCAGCCGAAGATATTTTTCTGTATCCTCCAACAAATACTTGATATCTGCGACGGTCACAAACATGCGAAACACTTTTATTGGGTAGATTGAGTCCGTGTAGACTCAAAGCTTTTGCCGATACGCTTAACATAATTTTGATAACACAAATATGCTAGCGGCGAGTGCGTTGAATTTTCATTTTGCGAGTTAACAATTCTGTTTGAAATTAATTTGAACGACATTTATGCGGCACTCGGTGACATGAGATGTTATATCGAATTCTGTTTGTTAGTGGCCACGTTACTCCCGTAGCCCCTGAATTAAATATTCGTGGCAATTAAGCGCGATGCTCTTTGTTCGTATGGTTGCGGTTTTCGGTGTCGAGTGTCCCGGTCCGATTGTTTGGACTATTTGGGGATAACCGGAATCGGGAAAGCTCTATTACCAAACATGTATACTTCTTGTGTTGCTGGTATTCAGAATTACAATATAAAGACAATTGCATCTTTATCTTAGAAAAAGTTTTTTCCCCTTACGCACGATATATGGTAAATAATAAGTTACTTGGTAGAAGACGTAAGGACAAATCTGATATCGCAGGCAAACTAAAATATGTTCTCTGGAAAATCGGAAAAAATTTTCATCCGCAAGCTGGCTTGTTGGGTTTCTGACAGTATTATTCTAACCTCTTTAATATGTAATTTGTTATATTATAAACTCAATCTTTCTCTAGTATTCTTGGCCGACGCTATATATTTCGTCTCAAAGTATTCCTATATGTATAAGGATGTCAGGATTTACCAACCAGCTAAAATGTCTGAATTATCCGTCAGTTTAATCTTCAACATTGTTCAACAGTAATACGAATAATTTTTTCATATAGCTAAATATTCAAATAAATATTTAGAAACACCTTCAGCATTCGTCATTCTATGATAAATGCATTACTAGCACGTATCATCCAATTTTTTATGTCATTCAAGTAGAAATTTGTCAAATATAACGACAGTTCTAATTTCCCTAATTCATATCTTATGTTATGTATTTATGTTAATATCGTCAATTGTTATTTAACACAGTCGATTTATTTAATTTTAAATCGTTTCAATGTCCTATTCAGTTCTATTAAAGGCTCGTTTTGGGGCGCGCGTTCTACAGTGAAATCCTGGGAAGTAAGGCATGTTTCCGACCCCGGATTGTCGGTGTTGACTTCAAGTTCGAGAGTGTAACAAAGACAGGAAGCCTTGAAAATAATAAAGCAACATGTCTTACGGCGCCATTAACAGACGTAACAACACGACGGACATTGTCGTGGCACAAGGTTGTGGGAACAGCATTACAAACTTCCAGAAGCGTAAATTTTGGTAGGCTATAACACCCCACAGCCGCGAAGGCGTGTGGCGTTTTTGAGAGAGGGCTTGAAAAATTCAGGATTAACTTGTAAAATTATAACAACGTCATGTGCTAGATTATTTTTCGAATTAACGAATTGATATATATATATATTGTAATATTCAAAAAAGAATTATTAAAGATTTTAATGAACAAACTTCCCGTTGGATAGCCAAAGTATGTAATATACAAAAGAGACTACAAAAAAATATGCCACCACGTTAGAGACAAATTATCTGGGAAGCACTATTTTATTAAAGAAAAAAATGTAAGTTTAAGTTGAAATTATAAATTTTAAAGAGATAACAAAAAATTATTTATTTGGCAATTTGGTCTTCGTAGAATTTACATTTTATATGCCTCATGTTTTATGAGAATCTAAATTAAAGGGCTCCTTAGAGGCGTCTAATAAAGACAGTAAAAAATAAATTTAAATTAAAGCTGGCAAATTATTGAAATCTGGGGATAAACGATATTTAAGTAAAAGTTTACAGAGTAATGTTTTTACATAACATTTGTTTTGAGCTGCTCTGGTTTGTGCAGATGCGATTAATTAATTTTTTGATAGAGAACTCTATTTCAATGACAGGCCATAGCACTGATTTTATCCTCGGCTCACTTTCCAACATTTTCGGCACCTTTCTGCTTCGCTGAATTCGTATCGTCAGACACTATTTTTAAATGTAGAGAATCTTTAATAAAAAACTGATGACATTTAGCCCATACTTTTCTAAATATGACGATCACAGACACTAGCTCGGACTACCGTGGTGAGGTCCTCCCAAACACACTCTAATTTCTGACTACATAACGGTCGCCGACTGTTCACATTATGCTCTCCGACTATTTGAGTGGCTCTCGACGCTAAAATTCTGATTGTCTTTTATGCCTCGGAACCATTATCGTCTCTGCATTCTCGCCAATCAATACTGTTCTTTACAATGCTCTGGCCTCAAAGTTACGCCACCAATAATTAAAGAAACATTTTATTAATTCATGACATATTTGTAATCTGTAATATATATATATTGTAATGATTAAAACGGGGATGAATTAAATTTGTCCAACGTTGTTGGGCCATTTATGTAATGATTAAAAAGGTGGTCTTAATTATTAGGAATAATTAACAAAATTATTATGTATTTAAAATTTTTATTGATAGTACACATTATAAACCCTGATTTGCACGCCGAATCTCATCAATTTAACAAACAAATATTTCAATTTTATTTTATTAATTCGTGGCGTTCTATGAAAATACAGCTTTATTTTTTTCACAATCAACTACGTCGAATTTCTCTTTATCTCAGGGTCATCACTGGTTTGATAGTAAGAACAAATACAATCTAATGAACTAAAACATTAACAATCCAAACTCATAGAAGTTAACGTAATACAATATTAAATACAAGAAATAAAAGAAAACGAACGAAAAGAAAAACGCGAACGAAATCTGACCATACTCTTTAATTATCGTTTACCGTTATTAATAATTGTTTTTTGCTCACAACAGTGCTACTGGTACCAGTTCGGACTCTTGTATCTTGAAGTCAACACCCACTAAACAGGCCATTCTTCACTGATTCTACACTTTAGATTTTGAACACATGCGGTCGTTACTTTCGATCTCTGCTATCCTGGAACCTGGATTAGCCGCCCCTCAATCAGCACTCGAACGTATATCTCCTTGTAGTTTCTCTATGCGAAAATTTGTTCAGTTTGTGAAGCAAAACTTCTGCTTCTAAATTGCGATTTTATGAGTCTCTCCGTCAAACCTGTTTACTTGCGTTTTATGTAAACCATTATCTCGCCGTTGGACTTTCTGGATAGCCCTATTCATGATTTTAGATTAGCAAACTTTACTGTGTTGTATCTCTCGCAGACTCCTTTATGTATCCTTTCTCGACACAGGCTTATCGCAGACTCGACACATACTCCACGCAGACTGAGTTCTCTAAGCGCGCGGTCTCCAGTCTCCATTGTTAACAAAAAAAGACCCGCTGCGATTGTCGTCTTTAAGCACCAGTACCGCCAACAATTAAATTATATTAAAAACAATCAGTATCTTGTTTAATTGGTATTCCAATATATATGTATATATATATATATATATATATATATATATACAGACAAGATTAAGAGATAAAACCATTACTGAAAAATGTTACTGTAATCTTTGTCGCTTTCATCACGAGTTAAAAATCAAGATTTCTGTACGGTATGTGACACAACCCAATATTTATCTGACTTAAGAAAAAAACTGATCGTACAAGAAATTTTAAATGAATTAAACTTGAAGATTAACAATGGATTGTCAGCAAAATTTATTGTACTGTTAGCCTATGAATTGTCACGTTACGTATTTTTAAAATAAAATCGAAGTGTAATAGGTTTGTAATTTTTTGTAAGTATGGAATACTTCTTTGTATAACTTTATTGAGCCCTGCGAGCCAAAAGTAAGTAAAGTGTAAATAGACATACGATCGTCACGCTATTTGCTTGCAAAGCCTGCAATCATGCACGCCTCTGTTAGCTGCGGGTGTGGGGTTGGCGCGTATTATTATGACATAATAGAACTTACGGAAGTCAATGTATTTGTATAATAACCATTGAACCTGCAGGTGTAAACAGTTGCAGGTAAATGATCAATGTTCTGAGCTTAATTGAGAAACAAGCCGCAAGCGCACAAACTTCAGAGCGGAACTTGTAGCCGACCAGAATTGAAAGACGTCTTTGCATACTGACCATGCTCACATGAATTTTCCGCGCCCTGGGTTAGGCTGTTTACGAAAATAAACATGTACATAACAGTTTCCTAAGTCGTATCCTGATGTTTTTCGAAGTTTCGCTGCAAACATGTACAGGAAACTAGTGAATGAGCTACAATTTTTTTTGAGACGCTGATATAAAGCAGAAGTTATCCGGATGTGTATGGAGATACCCGGTGCAGGAGTCGTTGAATAGTAAACCAGCAAGCCCGCTACACCAAAATCACAGGCCGCACTCACTCCAGTTCTCTATAGATCTTAATAATCCAAATTTTATAAATTTTTCCTGGATATAGAATTTTAATGAAAATAATAGTCTAAGACCTTCTAAATGACTTCAGAAACTACTATCATTCTTAAAATTACAATATAATATAGTCAAAAATATGATTCAAAATTATATCTATTTTAAAATATCCCAGTCGTAAATAATTATAAACATTGTAGTTGAGAATCAAAATAACGAAGTGAAGATTTATGAAACAAAATCGTGTAGTGAAGTAAAATTAAATATTGTATTATTTATTTAAGAATTATTAATGAGGTTTTCTTCCTGTTTATTGTACGTTCTTCATGTCCTTTATTTAAAATCTATTAAAGAACTTGGAACAAGATGCACATGAGACTTAACACATTTTTTTTATAAAAAACTGTCCGTTTCATTTTCTTGCGTTTGTTTAATGCCTCATTCATTCCCATTATCACGATGTAGTATTTCAATGTACAAAACTTTCGACATGCCAAACAATTTTTGCCATTTACTGTAATTTCTTGTCAGACTCTTAACTTCATTTAATTATTTATAAAATATTAACTTTTAAAATATTACTAAATTATTTTAGTTTAAATAACCAATTATTCTGAAACAGTTAATTCTCATGAGTTCTACAATTTTTTTGTTAATTCGCGCAAGACACAAATCGTAGAGTTTTTATAAGAATTTTGTGTTTTAAAAGCGTCCCTAAGGAGACTGTGATTAGCGAGTCCGGACTCGTGACAGGAAGGGAGGAAGTTTTTAAGTCTGGAAATGTGCGTGTGTGCGCTGGTACATCTATCACCACCTTCTTGCCAGCCTTTTAAAACTGCTCCCTTCTCATTCATTATCGCCGCCTACAATCTTGCAAGTAAAGTTTCAATTAGAGGAGGCGTCGTGCTAATGTGCAAAAAGAACCTCCAACTTTAAAATTAGATTCGTCTCTTTACAATAATACCAGCTTGTTTGCGAAGTCGGCAATTAACTTTCGCGCCCTAATCTATTTACAGCTCCATAAACTTTCGGCAGAATCGAGCTAACGGCGTTATTATACTTTTTTACATATATTGCAGTTTTCTGAAAAAGAAAATCAATTAATCACAGAAATTATGCGGAAGGAATGCGTATAAAATTATTTTATTTATTAGAAATTAATATTATTTGGAAGATGTGACATAATTTTTACTTATCAATTAAGATATGTAAAAATATTTTAAAATAAATTAAATGCAAGTTACGTTTTTATGCAATAAAATACGTTCCCTCTGTATTGACAAGATGAAATAAAATAGTTTAATTCTATGTAAGGAATTATTATTAATGATGACTCTGAAGACAGGCTTTCATTGGACGTGATGAAGTATAGAATTCATACGTGACGTTATCAAGTATCGTTACGGGGTGGCGCCATTAACTTAAGCTGTGATGTCATCAGAATACCGTTCCCTGATAACGTCATTGAATTACGAAAACTATGTTGCGTAATCTATCTAACGTGATATCCGTGGACGGTGAGCTGTAGTTCGTCACTTATGAAACAGGTTACAGCCAGGAGGGAATTGGTCGACATTTCAAATTATTTAGCCGGCTTTTTTTATCCTCATAATGGGCCGATGTAGTGGTTTGTTTATTGTCTCTCCATACTGCTCTATTTCATTTCTATAAGTAGTTTTACCGGCAATTCCACTCGATTTGTATTGTCGCTGAACATAATTTTTATTGCTTCGATCAATACTTCCGATCGAAGAGCAAGAACGACACACATAAGTGGCCCTGAACATTTTAAGTATCAATAATTATTGAAGAGAAATTATCTACCGGATTTCGTCGCAAACTATTAGATAGCGTGTTCGTTATAAATACTTTCATGATATATCTAAACTTTTTTTTTGATGAAATATGGAAGCTTGTTGTAAATAATAATAGCGCTATAACGTATTTTGTTTTCGATAATAGCTTATTCCGTATTTGAGCAAGTTTAATTTGTATCACAATTTTCAATATCTAAATTTACAGTACTTTTCCTGAATAATTCAATTACTCAAGTTAAAGTTCCTGCTTCATTTTCACAATCATGTTAATTGAAGGCCTATTTTCTATGTGCCAAATTGACAATTCTCTGTCTTTATTTTTCCCTAGAGACACTATATTATTTTATGTTAACGTCAAATGCTCAAATACATATAGGCTTATCAAGTAAATGGACTATAAAAATTAAAAATTTACGTCTAATTGAAAATTAATAATAAGAAAGATAGCCTAATACAGACAAAAGAAGTTCTAACATAAATACCACACAACGTTTATCGTAGCCATAGTGCTATATATTGTAATAATTAAATATAACTACAAATGGCTGTGGCTAAATAAAAAGAACTATTACGTGAAAACTATTAAACAAATTTATTAACAATTTTAAATACACAATAATATTTGGGATCTCAGGGTCTTAAACTGGGTTTGATAAATGGGTGAATTTATACAATCAAATTACATTTACCTTTTATGGAAGTTAATGCGTCTGAAACATAGACGAACTTCGTAGTGGAAGAAAATAACACTACAGATTGAATTTAAACAGTTCTAAATTTCATCAGGAATTAACGATCTCATTTTATCGATAATTAAATAATTAAAAATTAAAGAACGATCTGACTTTTATCTTTTAAAAGTGGTTTCCAATATGATTTTAAAGTTTTTCTACTTACGGCCGCCCAGGTCTCATTTTAGGTTTTTCGTGCACAAAATTTGGGGATATCACTGATTCTAGTACTCACAGACTCTAAATGTCAACAAATTCTAATTGGCGTAGTTTTGTTAGTTGGTCTAACACTAATTGGTAGATTCTCGATGCTTTGCTGCAACCTGGATTTGCAGATCTCGTGACTTTAGTTGGAAAATGTACTTCATTGGTTTGTCTATGGCCAGCAGGTTGAATTTATGCTCGGCCACCGATTACAACATTAGTTTCACTCTCTCCTTCCCGACTGCAAAACTTTTTATAACGTGAATTTTCTGGTATTTACACCTCGCTGTTCTATGCCCGACTGCAAAACTTTTTATAACATGAAAAGTTTTGGTCTTTACACCTCGCTGTTCTATGCCCGATTGACTTCCTCGTCTCGTCCATTTTGAGCGCGTAAAATTCTCAGTCGATCGACAACAATATTTTCTTTGCATTGCCGCCTTGTTGCGGCGTCCACTCTATATCCAATAATAATGAGTCCTCTACAATCCAACTTTCCAATTAGCACAATGTCTTAATTACCAATTACTACAATATATTTGTATATATTGTAGAGATTACGCTAGCCCGGGGGCCCTAGTTACCCTTGGCTACCTTCCTCCACCCTTCCACATCCCCCCTTTCAAATCCCTTTCCTATGCTATAAGAGGGGAGTTGCAACTATGTGGATTACCCTATACATAGCCTGTCTACACAAAAAACAAAAAAAAAAGAAATATGCCTCTCCCGCTATCGGAAGGGCGTGGGACAAGTACCGAATGCCCGACCTACCTGATGCAGGTTTTTCTAGGGTTTTTTCCTGCATTTATTTAGGCGAATGCCAGGTAGGATCCTTAAAATATAGCCTGGGGGCCCTAGTTAACCCTTGGCTACCTTCCTCTACCCTTCCGCATTCCCCCTTTCAAATCCCGTTTCTATGCTGTAAGAGGGGAGTTTCCACTATGTTTATTACTCTATACATAGCCTATCTACACCTAAAAAAAAAAAAAAATAAAACAAACTACAAAAAAACATGTCATGAATTAATAAATTGTTTCTTTAATTAGTGTCGGCGTAACTTTGAGGCCAGAGCATTGTAAAGAACATCATTGTTTGGCGAGAATGCAAAGACGATAATGGCTACTAAGGTGTATTGTCGAAAAGGCATATATAGACGGTCAGAACTTAAGCTTAGAGAGCCACGCAGATATGAGGCTATGAGAGCAACAGTGGCCTAACCCACAAAATCATGAAAACTGAAAAAAAAAAAATTTCTGGTTTCTATAGCGCATTCTGTTGCCATTAGATTAATATAAAATATAGTTTTAATTATTGCGGATAGCTGGCAGCACATTGGCCTATTTGACATTGCCGCTAATTTCAACAAAATTTCATTTATCTCCAATAGGTATGCTGGTGGGTTAGGCCACTGTTGCTCTCATAGCCTCATATACAGTCACTTAAACAGTCAGAGAGCAGAATATGAACAGTAAGACAATTAGACAGTCAGCGGGTGGTGTGTAGTTAGCAAACCGTCAGATTTTCAGATAGCAGAGTATGTTTGGGAGTCTGCAGAGAACTCTGATGTTCAGCGAAGCAGAAAGGGGCCGAAAATGTTGAAAGTGTTGGAAAGTGAGAAGAGAATAAAATCAGTACTATGGCTTGTCAATGAAATTAATGTTTTATATAAAAAATAAAATAAATCACGTGTGCACAAACCATAGAAGCTTAATTTAAATGGTATGTAAAAAAAAACTTTATTCTGTAATCCTTCACGAAAATATCGCTTACCGGCAGATTTCTATAACTTTATATTGATATAAAATTTTGTTATTGTAATTATTAAATTCACTTTTTTACTGTCTTTATTAGAGACCCGCTAAGCCGCCCTGAAATTAAGAGTCTCATAAATGCTGAGGTATTAACTTAAAATATTAAAATGTAAATTCTACGAAGGCCAAATTTTTCAAATACATAATTTTTGTTATTTCTTTAAAATTTATAATTTGAACTTAAACTTCCTTTCATTTTTCCCTTTAATAAAATAAGTGTTTACCATGATTTGCCTCTAACGTGGTGGCATATTTGTTTGTAGTCTCTTTTCTATTCCACAATATATATCTTTTACCGCTCCTTATTCAAACTTATCTCTTCATTTAGTCTAGGGTGTAAAATATTTCTGATCAAATTGGACACATGTTCTTCAAGATAAAACGCATAAGTTTTGTAGCGTTTGATATCCGTGTAGAATAAAAAATGTTACAGATTGGTTGCAAATATAACCATTACTTATAAGTTATATATATATAGTAATAATTATGTAATTATTCAACAAAAACTGTACATTAAAAAAAATTAAATGTTTGATTATATTCAAACAACTACTTGTTGTTGAATAGAAACGGTTTCTATTAATAACAATGAACAAACTACATTTATTGAAAAATATTGATTAACGCGATGTGTATAAAATTCACGAATACTCAAAACTATGACCATTGTAAAATTGGCAAATGGTGTTTAGTCAAGATAAACATCAGTTTCGTTTCTTCGCAGCTATTTAATTAAGCTCGAACCTGGATCATAAAACTATTATTAAGTTAGCTGACTGATGTCAACTCATTAAACTCTTATAATCTTCCATCAACTTATGATCACATAATGTCCTGTCCGAGACTCCATCTCTAGTTTTCGTTTCTCTTATGTCCCATTACAATATCATTTTGTTATTTTACAATACATAAACCTCGTTCCCTATTATTTAAGTCACACAGTGACCCCCCTACCCACCCATAAATATATGATTTAACTGTCCATCAATATCTCCGTTTATAAGGTTGGAGATTTTGCATCCATTTCCGAATGTCTGAACACAATTCTGGTAAACTTTACAACGTCAATCGGCCCCTTTGCAGCATCTGCTATTATTCAATTAATTTTGTGGAATGGATATTGCCATTAATTTGGTTTCTCCTCTTTGAAAATCCATTTACTTCGTTCAGCTGTCGACTTTTCTCGGAAAGAGATTAACTAACAGTAATTAGTGACGGACGTATTTGGGAAAGTCTGTTAAGAACGTTATACAGGATGATTCTACGGTCAAGGGACAAACTTTGAAGGATGGTACAGCTAACTAAAGCATAAATTTTTGTATATGAATGTATACGGAAATGACGCGTTGAGGCAGCTGTGTTTGGCTGCCAATGTAGTAGTGTGCCTGGGCATCCGTGATCTGAGGGTACCAGAATAGTGTTTTGCTATGTATATAAGATCATTAAATTTTATTTTGGATTTCATTTTCACGATTATTATAATAACCTTGATAAAGAATAAGAACAAATTAAACAAAAGTATCAAAAAAGGTGTTTGTATCTCACCTCAGTTCATGTTTGCGTTAATGAACATAGAGAAATAAATTTTGGTGTATTTTATAGGTTTTTGTTCTACTTTTTGGACGCAAAAATACGGTGATGTACTGGCGGAAGTATAGAACTATCAATTTTTATCATTCTCATCTGACGCGATTATCTCATTTACGTCATTGTTTCGTATTTGAATTTGTTCGTTAGCGAAACGCTGGTCTAACGGTTTTTAGCGTATCCTACAGAATTTTAGTTCAGATGACTGCAATTCTTCGCCTAATCACTCGCTTGCGATTTGAGGAAAGTGAGCGTGTCTTCCCCGAATTCTTGCTTTGCCGCGTTCGTTCCTCTCCATTGAACTCTTCCCCTTCCTGCCACCCTGTTTCCAATTAGAAAAGTTTCTCGCGCCTCCTTAATTACTTTGAGAAGGGCGAGGAGGTCTGTAGAGGGCTTCAGATCCCACACCGCAGTAGACAGACTTGCTTTTTGTCCACAGTTCTACGATACCTACTAACCTTTATATCGGGCTGACACCTTTCATTCACTTTCGCCAAATTCAGACAAGATAAAAAATGCTAATTTCTGTCTTTAAATAATTTCATTTTATAAAACCATTTAGATAAAAGAGGACAAATTAATTCAAAGATTGATTATAGTATCAATATACTATTTCTAAGAGAGGATCTGGATGGGTCTGAATTTTTCTGTGAAGGACACATTTATGAAGTTGTTCAACGAGTACGGTGAGTTAGAGTTAAATTCGTGTATTGGATCTATTTAGAAGCAATATTTGCCATAATATTGGTTATGACGTTTGAGTACTACTGACGTTCTTATTATTACCTCTTACAGGAAGAATGAGGTGACTTCCATATATTGGGTATATATTTATCTTGTTACAATGGTTAATGGTAACATCATAATATTACAAACATCTTATTGTGAAATGATCCTTCCTAATATCGTATTCCTCCAGAATATTTTAATTCACAATGATTTCACTTCAGTATATTTTACTTCTAAGTAAAAAAAACAAATTTCAGTAATTTAAAACTCAACAAACCGTCTACATAGTGTAATGCAACTTCGGACTCAGAAACAGATTTGCTTGTTCAATCGTAATCATTAACGAGTTAGTTAATAATCCGCACCCAGATGTTAGAACTTTTGATTGAAACCGAAGTTTTTGAAGAGCCGGTAGTAAATTCATCGTACTGTAATGTCGTTTGGCTTACAAATTGGATTTAAAGTTTATTTTAACTTTGTGTCACAATTTCAGTAATAATTAAAAACGCTTGACTCAGCGCCTGAGAGTTTTCAACACAAGGGATGGTGGGCCATTAAATAAATGTCTCGACTCTGTTTTTATTAGAGTAACAGGCTACATGAGCCTAATCCACATGATGGGAACTCCACTTTAATAGGATAGGAAGGGATTTCATAGGGGGGATGCGGAGGGGTAGAGGAAGGCAGCCAAGGGTTAACTAAGGCCCACAGGCTATAGTTCTTGGATCCTTCCCGGCATTCGCCTAAAAGTGATGCAGGGAAAAGCCTAGAAAACCTACCTCAAGTAGATCGGCCATTTGGTATTTGTCCTACACCCTTCAGATGACGGGAACTGAGTTTTCGGTGGGTCGCAGAATTTCCCTCTCCGTGCCTCGACATGTTTAGGAGGCAGCTTGCCGACTGTTTCAATACGAGTAGCGGACAACTCTTACAGTATTCCCAAGGTCTGCGACCCCGGAACATACACCTCTCAAAACAGGCCAAGGTGCCTCGTGTAACATTCCAGCAGTTGGGAATGGAAAGTCCAGCTAGATCGTTCACCAACTAAACTATACCTCCGTTAACTCACCTGGCTACCGATCTGGAGGATAAAGGAAGAATTAAGAACAGGAAATAGGAAAGTCGGTATCGTGAGGGTTCGGGTTCAACTAATTGAACCTAGGCGTAGTGTTTGGTGTTTCGCTCCACTTCAGTCAAATAAGAGTTGGTGAAGAATAAAGAGATTTAATATTCAGAAATAAAAGAAAGGAATACAATCTGGCAGATAGCACCAGGAGCCACCGACCCGTCTGAAGGTTAGATCGCGATTGCCGTCTCCAAGAAGCTCTGTACAATTGGAAGACTCCTTTTCCCTTACCCGATGATTTTGGGTCTCCAATCAGAGTTCTTAGAGAACGGAAGATTTCCAATACCGTGTGCATCGTTGCACACGGTACATAAGGTGATCGGCCGCAAGCTTCTGACTTGCGCTATACTCAGCTTTAATTCAGCTATGCCAACGTGTGTCCGCAACACAGAAGAGACGTTACAAAAAATGGCACGTGTAGGCTATTATATTACATTCGGCTTGTCGGAACCTTAGTTCAGAAACGGAGAGAGGAAAAGATATCCCCAAAGGTAGCCCTCTTCGTCTCTCCAGAAAGGTTCTGCCTGCGAGAGCCAAGCTCCCTAAGGCTCGGTCGTTTCGACTCTGCAGAAAGAAGAAGAATGTGTAGACTGGCTATATATAGGGTTACCCTAAAAAAATATAAACAGAACATTTAGTTTATTTTTTTAAGGTGTAGTCAAGCTATGTATAGGGTAATCTACATAGTGGCAATTCCCGTCGTATATCATAGGAAAGGGATTTAAAGGGAGGATGCGGAAAGGTAGATCAAGGTTGCCAAGGGTTAACTAGGGTCCCCGGGCTATAATTTAAGGACCCTACCCGGCAATTCGTCTAAATGTGATGAACGGAAAACGCTAGAAAATCTGCATCAATTAGTTCGGGCCCAATGTACTTGTTGCACGCAGTACAATATGTATGGTTTACCGGGTTATTGGCGTCTGCTGGATTGGAGGCGACGAGGGACTTCGCTGGTACAGCTCAAATGGCTGCTTCACGCACTCAACACTCTAGAATTTGTATTGTGTGCATCTCAGTCTCTTCTACTTGATCACTACTCTGGCTAAATATTTTTTCTTCACAACTTTCTCACTAATATCTATCACTAATACTTCTCAGTCTCACTTCTCCGACTAACTGGCAAGGATATCCTACACGCGTTTTTAAAATGCAGTCTCCGCCTTTCAATATTGGTGCTTTACAACGAAACTAGTGGACCACCACCATCTCGGTTACTCATAATTTATACCTACGCTGCGTGGGCAGGCAGACGCCGAACAACTGCCTATCTTCTGGCCCTCAATTTCCTTCGCCTCGCAAAACTGCAGACACCCAATTTTTTTTTGACGAAACCTAAAGCAACCCCTGTCTATAACATGAATTTAACATTACTTCATTACACTGTGCATATTTGCTATTACATATATATGCGAATAGACTCGTCCCGACTATGACACGTCATTTGCGGCAAGTAGTAGACAACGATGATGTGCCTATTAAATTTTTAGGCTCAAAAATTGCACGTTTAATAAATAATAATAATAATTTTAATATTAAACACTATAACCACATACCTCCTAAAGTAAAATAAAATAAATGTTTCAATTCCGACCCTATATTCGATTTATTATTGACGGTAGTTGAACTAAGTATAAGATTTTGATAGTAACGTTTATAGTTATATGACCCTAATTCACTAAAATTCAAAATTTTGAGACTTTCTAAAAAGTGTTTTTGCCACAGCTATTTTTGGAAGTTCAAACTGAATTCGATGGTCGTTTCTCGGCGGGTTGAAGAATTGTACCCAATTAATGGGTGTTTTAAAAAATGATCGTGTAGTGTTCTTATGTTTTATAATCGAAAACGGCCAGCGGAAAAACTTATTTCCTTCAAACATTTAAGGTTCATTTCCATTTTGACATCCTGACTGACGATATTCCGCTTAATGATCAAAATTATTGTTTTAGTTTCATACCGATGTTAGTTTTAGTTAGCGTAGAGAATAATGTTAAAAATATTTCCTTTTATACTATCCATTAATGTTACAACACACTTGTTTTTTTTAAGACGACGTTGATTTACATGAATATATTTAACCTGGAAAGAAATATTTCCGCTGTAATTATTGAACATGTTCTAGTTGCCTTAAACCATACACTCTGATGTTTGAAAGTTAAATAGTTTTAAACTTAAAAAAACTTTCCAGTTAGAGACTCGTAAATTACTGTTTTTGTAGCAGCTACATTATTTTGAAAGTTAATTTTAGTACTATCCAGGTAACTATTATGTTCATATTTAATATAAGAACTAGAATGACAGTTTAATATTCGAATCTGGCAATTATGTAAAGTGGAATTGAAAACGTTGGCTTCGTAATTGTTGATTCTGTTCTCTGTAGCAAAGGTGTACTGCTTGTTGCATTCAGGAAGGGGCGCTCAATTTATCATACTACAATTGCACCTATTAAGAATTCATTTGTATTTAATATAAAATGAAAGTGAAATAAAGAAAAAAACACTGCAAGACGCTTCCTTCAACGATGAACGACTTTTTCCGTTTATTTATCGTTACTGAATCAATATGCCAAAGAGTCTGCGTGCAGAAAGACAGGAAAGGAGTTGTCTTATGAGTATGGATAAAAATCATGTACGGTTCTCTTGAAATTTATGTGACTAATATATTACTTTAGTATCATTACAACCAATTACGTTATGGGAACTGCTATAAAGATATAATAGCTATGGTCAAAAGTGCATCCGGGACGAATGAAAATTTATGCTTGGCGTAGTCCAATGGATTTTGCGTTCTCAACTTCACGCAGTTCATTATATTAGAGGTACTTATTCATATAGTGGAATGCTAAGTTTTTTACTCT
The DNA here is from genome assembly GCA_037074705.1 of Zhengitettix transpicula. NCBI lineage: Eukaryota > Metazoa > Arthropoda > Insecta > Orthoptera > Tetrigidae > Zhengitettix > Zhengitettix transpicula. The sequence continues at coordinate 27,460,280 of CM073593.1, read as the reverse complement.
TTGGCGTGTATAAAGAGCACTGCTCAGATAGCAGAAAAAGTGTTAATGAAAAACTCAATTAGGAGTTTTTTTACAGTGCTCCCTAAAAGTTATCTGGTAAATTCTTGTAATGAACTCTTAAACAGACGGCAAGTGAGAAAGTTTGCTAAAGTGTCATGTTGCGGCGGTTAACGGCTGCAGCTGGCGAGTGGAAATAAGGCGCTCTAGAATCGCTGCCAATTAACTTCGTCATCTTCGAATTAACTCGTCCGTAAATTTTAACTTTCACTGCTTATTAGCGGGAAACCCTTGCCCGTCAAATGACCACATTTTTCAGTTCCTTCAATCCACTTAAGCACATATTTTTCGATTGAAAAGAGTTGACAAATTCATAAAATTTGTAAATATAACAGAATGTGCATCAATAACGTGTAACGTGCATATATATAATAAAACATTGTTATTTTCATAAAAATATGTAGAATTTTTAAAATTAATTGTAATGTCTGATTAATAATAATAAGAAAGATAGCCCAAGACAGACAAAAGAAGTGATAATATAAATACGAGACGTTTCTAGGATTCTTGTCACTTTCTTCAGGTGCTAAGAAGAGCCTACGGCGACACAACTGCACTAGTGAAAAGCTTTTGAGTTTTTTCAAGTGACTAGTGCAGTTTTGTCGCCCTAGGCTCTTCTTAGCACCTGTAGAAAGGGACATGGGTCCCAGAAACGTTGTGTGGTATTTATATTATCACTTATTTTGTCTCTATTTGACTATCTTTCTGATTAATTTTCAATCAGACGTAAATTTTTCATTTCAATATCTGATAAAAGTTTTCGTTTTCCTTTCCACACATAATTTAAGCTTCATTTAGCAGTCTCTCCAAATAAAATTAATGAATCCTCCTGGCCTCCTTCATGACCTTTATCGGAACATTTATTGGAAAACCCCCTGTTACACCTAAATATGACAATCCTGGTTTTTCTCAAATAATCCTCTCACGAATATTCCTAGTCTCTTGTGAGCCTCTATTATACATTTTCCTCATTATAGCCCTTTTGGTGAGAAATTTACATTTGGATTGGCACCGGGGTGCTTTTATTGCTGTGTTTATAGCGTGTTTTTGTCGACCTTTCGAATGATCTTCTGAACAACCGGTTTTTCCGCTAATCCTCTCACTCAGTTGACGTAGATCTTAGCTCACGACTCTAAATTATCGCTTTAACTTCAACCACCTTAAACCTTAGTTACAGCCGGCTATATATCTATCGCCGTCTGTCCCCGAAAATTCCATTACAAATACGACCTTCTAGACGCATTTGCGGACACTTTAAAGTCTTAGATATGGAAGCAGATATTTGCACTGATAAAACACTATTATTATAATGGTTTGATTTGATTTATTTTATTCCATTAGTCCTCGTATGATGAAATAGGATACCTCATTACATAAAATTATAATAATTGGATGCTACAATTTTTTTTTTAAATTTTTTTTTTAGGGTAACAGGCTACATAAGGGTAATCCACATGGTGGCAACTCCTCTTTAATAGCATACGAATGGATTTGAAAGGGGGAATGCGGTAGGGTTGAGGAAGGTAGCCAAGTGTAACTAGGGCTCCCGGGCTATAGTTTAAGGATCCTACCCGGCATTCGCCTAAAAGTAATGCAGGGAAAACCATAAATAATTAGAAGTTAACATAAAAATACTAAAATTTGACTATGCTACGTTATAGTAATAATAACAAAAATAATAATTTTTTAACTATACTAACAACATAATATAATATTTACAGTTTTAATAAAAAATTAAATACGTACTAGTAAATAATTAATGATTCGAGAATTAACTGTCACAAAATGTAGAATTACACAACACACACGAATAAACACAAAACTTGAGACACGCACACAAGAAGGAAACACAAACGTCGGACAAGTCACTTCACGAAACAGAGCGACGTAGAAACTCTAGTCTGTAGATGCAATAAACAAACATAAGAGCCGAAAAGACCAACAGACACTAAATTTATAAAATACGTAGTTATTATTAGCAACACATTGAACACTTTTGCAGTTTTAAAAAAAATAATTTTAGGGGAATGATGAAGAAGTTCCTGTACTGAGTAAAACGCGCCTTTCAGTAGAATATTTTGACATTGAATCCCAAAACTCTTGCAGTTATTATTGTTCTTTACATCTGGAGAAAAAGTATCGTATAAAACTATCCCTGAATGATGAACACTGGTAGAGAGCAAGGCGATGCTTGTCCGATCTCAGACCTGAGCGATTTCTAATATGAAAAAGATTCATGTTCCGCTTAACAAACTTTAACATTTCATGAAAAAACACTCTGGGAAGAGTTAATATTCGCAGAATTTTGAAAAACGGTTTGCAACTGGATTTATTATCCATATTTGAAAGTATTCTGATGACACTCTTTTGGAACTTGAATATTCCAATGCTCCTGGAGGAATTGCTCCAATTTGCAATGCAATAACACACGAGGGAATGAAAATACGCAAAGTACACCATTTTTGTACTTGTACTTGTTGCATTAATTTTTCTGAGACGATAACAAGCCGCACTGAGTTTCCAGCAAGCAGATCTATGTGGTGAGTCCACTTTAAATTACTATCAATCTGAAGACACAGGAACGGCGCATTCAGCCGAGAACTTGTCTAGAAGGTTGTTACTACCATCCGCTGAGAACTGAACGAACTTGGTTTTATCTAGATTTAGTGATAATTTATTGACTTTAAACCACACATTTAGTTTGTCGACAGTGATGTCTACGTTTCTAATAAGATTATCAACATTTTTATCTGAAATCACTACATCTGTATCATCCGTGTAGAGAATTGATTTAAGAGGATGTACGAATCCTGGAACACGCTGCCGCAGATGAGCATGTTTGCTCCAGCCGCGCAGATTTATTCATAAACTACGTAACGTCATACAGAAATTCAAATGACAGATACTGTTTCTCCATTTTATTCTTTTGATACTGCCATCCGTTAGTGAAACATCTAACAACTGCGTTTTTCGCACATAACTGAAAATCGAAAGCAACAACTCGAGGGTGATGATAAAATATACTTGTTTTTCTTACGACTGAAGTGATATATTAATCAGTTGTTCGTCGTCGCTGTTTTCTTGTTTTACGTTCGTGACGAGTTTGATTTTTGCCGGAGTAATCTGGTAATCCCTCCCTGGTGCGGCGGCTATCGGCTTTACCTCGCGGGCGACGAAGGCTGTTTGCTTAGCCAACACAGCCGCTACCTGCAAAGCCGCACAAAAATGACGATTCTGCCCTCTCAACGTAACTACAACCTCTTCCTTTTATTAGCCGCAGAGCACAACGCCACTTTAAAAACATCACGGATTATTAGATTTATTAGCTATGTTGCTACATCCTTTTTTGTAAAAACCAAAAACAGTCTCCAAGTTTATAACTTTATTAAATAAATAGTCGGACGCTTTCAACTCATTGTTATAATCATCCTGAATGAACAATAAAAACGTTACCACTTATATAAAAACATCAAGTTACGAATACATTGCAACACCTTCAGCATATTAAATTTCATTTAAAGTTAAGTGAAAGTAGAAGTGCGTGTGGTTCATAAGATATGAAAATAAAAATTAAAAACACGCAAAGTGATTGTAAAATTTGGGATTAAAGCAAAGTACATTGCAAAATCGTAATTTAAAACAAAATATGCTGAGCAACTAATGTGTTTAAAAGAAGTATTTACAGAAAAGGATAAACATCGGAAGAGTAACACTAAAATTTCACTTGCATTGACTCAGTTGAAAATATTATCATTTTCTTTGTTCCTTTAATTTTTGGGTCTACAACATAAGAGATAATTAGAGCCCGAATTAATACGCGAATAAAATAATAAAATGAGAAAGATAATTTGACTTTATTATATCGGAAATAAGCAAAAACACGTGATTGGTTGTTTCATGGAAATATCTTATTCTCGAGTTAAAATGAGTAATTTAAACAATATTTTATTTTAACGTCTGTTATTTAGTAAATAGATTTAATTAACTACCATAAGCAGACCTATTTTTATACTTCAAAACTTTTTTAACACATAAACAATAAAGAAGATTATTTTTACGTATCATTACAAAAAATATCTAATTATCAACACCCACGTTGTTTTCCCTCTTCTGGAATTATTCTGGTATAACAATTTTTCATAATTATGTATACATTTATTTCTTCTATTAATAATTTTGACAAAAGTAAAATTTAAAGGTAAGATCCACTACTATCTTGCGTGTTGTAACCGAAATTTAAGCATTTATTTATTTACATTGTTGTAATAAGTGTCAGACGTTTTTCATCAGAAAAAAATTATATTATAATTAAAAACGCAACTTTTCACTACATATCTTATCATCTTTTGTCTTTCTGCCAGAAAGAAGTGCGTTCGTTAATGTTATAAATATTTCTTCAGTCTCGCTATAGTAAAAAAAAATATTTTTTAAGATTTATAAGTATTTTGAATTATAAAAATATCTGTGAGTGTGGTCGTAAATCATATCATATTATAATTTGAAGATTTCACATTCACACGTTACCTTTCTTTTTAAGGAGTAAGAAAATTTCATCGGTGAAAATGACGGCTGATTGTAAAAATAAGGTCTTTAAAATGAGAAAAAATAATACAAACACGTAAATTATGTGTCGTAATGATTTGATTACACAATAGGCACATGGTAGCTCTACAGAATAGAGAATGTCGTGGTGTTTTACAAAATATAAAAAATCTGATTGACTTAAGCACTCTGAAAATAAATATATACTTAAAAATCAGCATTGTAGATATAATGAAATAAAATCAAGCCCAGAATTCAGCAAAATTCAATTTCAATTTTGAATTAGTATGAAAAAGTAGGATAAATACATATCTTGGTACTTAATTCACGTAAGGTTTCCTAATTTCGAGGGGCAGACATGCTTATCTGCTCAGCATCGAAGCACGTGTGAGTGCGTTTGTCTTACGCGCTCGACTCTGCCGTCTAATGTAAGTGAATTCCACCGTGTATTTCAATTTAATTATGTGAAAATGTTTATGCTCAGCTGTGGTAAGGGTACGCTTCGAGCTAAATTAGCATTATGTGGATACGGCAAGAATCCCCCAGACCTTCACGGAGAATCGAGTTGCAAGCAGGAATATTTTCTGCTTAAATTATCCTTTCTACATTTTTTCTATTTATTGCTTCATGCTTGCACCGGACAAATTGGATTTATATTGCGCTGTCAACAACAGCAGTTAACTAAATTTCCTGGCACCGACATGTGGGAGTACAGCAGCTCGATTTTCGTGACTCGTGTATGAGCATTGCAGAACCAGGACTGCAAACCGTAGTTATGATCAACGTTGAATCAGATCGGGCTGAACCTCCGCGGGAAATATCAGAGTATAAGTTGGAGTTGGGAGGGCGAAAGTTGGTTCCAGCTTCCATGATTAAAAAATTCTCCCGACTCCCAAACGAAATAAGTCCCTCCGCATTATTTCCACGTTAACTGTGTTCACTCCTTTCTTTCTTTCTCAGGAGTATCTTTGGGTATTATGTAGTCAACATGCAACAAATTTCTTTCCATTTCCCTTTCACTGGATAGACTTCTGTAGTGTTAACAGTTGTCATTATCAAATTTCTCACTCTTCAGCCGGCGCCAAGATGGCGGCATACGCGACCACGAAATTCTATTTGCTATTGTTACAGAGACGTTCTGGAGTCGGTTGTCGTGACAGGCTGACGACACTGTTCCGCCTCCAAAATATTAAATGTAATTCCAGATAATATAATAATTGTGAACTACTTGTGTGGCTAAATTCAACACACGTTACATCTCATTGTACATGCCTGCATTTGCGTGTAGAAAAAATGTATTTATTATAAAAAAACACCAAGACTGACTCATTGCTCCCATCCTAACCTGAGTTTATTCGTCTGTCGGCCTAAATTTACCATAATGCAGAAATTCACACGAACCATCCCTTGTATCATTGATAAGAGCTACTATTTTCTCATGTCAGTGGGGAAAAAAAACAACTGAAAAAGATGGCTCAAGTTCTTACAAGTTCTGGATTATAACCTTTCGAGAACTTTCTCGAGTTTCTGTCAATGGTTTTCAAATTCCAGATATATTGTTCTTATTTTCTAGGTACAGAAACGCCGAATGAATAAAACAGCTTGTGTCCAGCCTGTGGCGACAAATGCGAGGAGCGTGTAATGAGAATTCCTTCCTTTGATTGTATATTGGAACAGCTATGGCCAATAAAGCCTTGAAGCTGCACGGCAATTAGTTAACCCCGGGGCAGATGCGGTTCTTCGACGACATTCCTGGCGTACATGCCGTGGTTCCCTTGGCTGCCCGAATATGCTCAACTTCATTAAAACGGGGTGGTCCCCGCATTGTTGCCATTTTTAGGCGTCCTTTGTTTCGCGTTTAATAATTCTCTGAGCGATTTTAATCAACAAATATCTGCAATGTTTGGTATAACATTAAATTACCTTTGAAATGTTTTCAAATTTGATAATAATAAATAAAACTATAGTGTTCTTGCCTTGGAATAATATATATTTTTATTACAGTTTACAAAAAATTCGTCATAATGTTCAAGTAAAAAAATTATAAATCAGCCTTATGATCAATGGAATGCTATCCAGGTAACATGTGAAATCCCTTTTAACTCTGGGACTATTATCAAATTTGTTTGTACTTACGTAACAACGTTAAAAGGATTGATTTACACAACTATTATACTATTGAATTAGAATTTATTAGAACCTGAATTCAATTTTAAACAATAATAATTGATGACATTTGATGTAGGATTGATTAATAAGACTTTCTAAACAATTTCAGGTGGGTTCACCAGTGTAGCCAAGAACATAAAATTAAACATTATGAAGAACGCTGCAATGAAGTGCTACTAGCTGGGTGGCCGGCGTTGCCCATGTACTTATTTATATAAACCCGAAAAATTATTTAATTATATATTAATCTTTTGTCGAGAAGTGACAACCAAAATTCTAGTTCCGTACATTTATTCGACAGTTAGTGCGTTAATTTGACTGCTATAAAATACATTGAATTTTATTCCATAAATACCAAAAAACATACATTCGAATTTATTTACGAATAGAATACGTAAAAATACTCCTCGAGTATCGCAGGATATAATTGTCCCTCAGTTTTCAGACATTATGAAAGATTAAATTGATGAAATTGTTAGCAAGATTCACAATGTAAACAAATAGTCGCCATATTGGAGTCACTAATATGGCACGAAAATAAACTTACATTTTCGGCAAGGACCGTATTATTACCATCGATGGAGTATTGCTGAATGTAATTATACTTTTTACTCAATAAAAATATTTCTGCTTTATTTAGTTACGAAAAAAGGAACTATATTTTTTGTCTCACGGGCTAACGTATGTGGTGACGTCACGATTTCTTGGCGCGGAATAATTTAACACTAAATTAACTAATATGGGTAAATTTGTAAAAATATTTCAACTACAATTCTTACCACCTTTATGCTACGGGTTTCTCACCCCCACAATACCGTTTCTCTTGTTTTGAAGAATATGTGTACCAATTTTTGTTCCGTTTTGTTCACGCGTTAAAATTTGTATAGAAATTAACGTTAAGACATACATACATACATACTGACATACAAGCATACGTCATTTGTTATTACATATATTGTTTGTCTTAAAGACAGAATTCAAGCAAACCGTATCCTAAGTCGTTCTCCCGCGGCCCGTGAAATTATCATGACGTGAGCCAAAGCAACCTCCATTAACAGGCCCCAACCTCTGCGTGCGTAATATTACCGCATCTCACCGAACTTTACTACATGAAACCTATTTTTGCTTTGATAACCTAGCGCCACAATGGTGAAGGCGATAAGCTTGCGTAGTTCAGCTGTCCACTGATCCGCGAGAATGCGATAAGGCCTGACCGTCGAAGCGTTCTTCAAGCATGTCACAGCTGTATTGACAATATCGGACTATCGACAACCTTTATAAGAAAATAATTTCCAATTCGACGTCTGGCAATCTCAGATACACCGCAGTACTTTATGAGATATGAATCTTGACTTCGACTATCCTCTCAAAACGACAATGAAGAAGAAAGTTAGATCTAATTCAATTATCCAAGTATCCTAATACACTGCGAACTGCCAATAACCTTATACTGACCGCCGTAGACAACAAAAGTCTACAATAATATTCTAAGGACTCGTTGAACCGACGACAGAGTTATTAAAACAAGAATTATGAAAGCTAGTGTGTTGTAAATTTCTTAATCAGTTGGAGAATTGTTAAAAAAAACTGTACAATTTAACTTCAGCTACAGTCTGTATAGAAATTAATTTTAAACTTACACTCTGTTCATTAATATTCTTTCGTTATTATATTTATTATAAAAAACAATTTCCATACTAACCTGAGTTTGACTGTCAACCTAAATTTACCCAGAATGCAGAAATTCACACGAACCACGCCTTGTATTCTTGATAAGAGCAATATGTCATATAAATTTTCTTATCTGTCTCTTCTAATAATAATTACGGACTTCGATATTGTCTTTAACAATATTTTATGTGTCCTAATCAGCAACTAGTCTATAAGGCTGCGGAATCAGTACGTTAATTAATATTTAACTTTTCTCGTTCCATGTTTTCTTTATTCCCCACTCCTCACTACAGTTTGGAATAATTCATTTTTCTTTAATCTATCACTTTCAGGCAAGCGTTAGTGATTCGTTAAGCTTTAGAGTACTCATATAAATTAATTCGTGTATTTTAGTATTGAGAAAAATGTGTTAAGAGGAAGATTGGTCACATATGGTGAAGCAGTATTTTTTAGATGTTTGGATAAACTCAAAACTCGAAGTTAATGTGCCATAATTCCGCTATCATAAAACTATCGTTTCATTCCTGGATTTGGAAGTGTTATAAACAGCGATGAAGAAAATGTTTAAAATACAAATTTCTGATCTCATGTATCTTTGACAAGTTATTAAAACCCTCTTATGCACTACACTATCTTATTTATTTAACCACTGTCAATAACATTAACACACACAAACTATAGCAAATAAATTTTAGTCTATCTTCTGTATAATAAAAAAGGATGTATGTTTGTATGTATTATTTACGTTAATTTCTTTACAAATTTAAACGCGTGCACAGATTGCAACAAAAATTGGTACACATATTCTTCAAAACTCGATAAACGGTATTGTCGGGGTGATCAACACCTAGGTTAAATAATTATAATTGAAAAAGTGATCATTTAGTGTTAAATTACTGCGCGCCAAGATACCATGACGTCACACGACACACACACACACACACACACACACAGAGAGAGAGAGAGAGAGAGAGAGAGAGAGAGAGGAGACGTTACTATGCGACGAACAAAGGATATAGTTCATTTTTCCGTAATGAAATAAAGCAGAAATATTTTTATTGAATAAAAAGTCTAATTTATACAATAATACTCCATCGAATGATAATAAAAACAATACGAAATACTTTACGACCCTTGCGGAAAATGTAAGATCATTATCGTGCCATATTAGTGACTCCAGTATGGCGACCATTTGTTTACATTGTGAAATTTGATCAATTTAATCTTTCGTAATGTCTGAAGACTGAGGGACAATTATATCCTGCAATAGTCAAGGAGTATATTTAAGTATATATATAATTGTTATTAAACAGGCCATTAATTGTTTTTAATATAATTAAATTGTTAGCGGTACGAATGCGTAATAGCGACAATGAAGGCGGGTTTTTCCTTTGTTCAACAATGGTGACCGCGCGCGAAGAAAACTCAGTATGCACTAGGAGAACGCCAGTCTGCTGCGAGAAACGGAACAGTTCAAACGTAAAAGTTTGATGATCTAAAAGTCTGGAATTGGCGATTGAAAGGTGAAGAAGTCAAAAATCTGTGTACGAGAGATGAAACTATTAAAAGTCGACGGGGAGATAATATAGTTCAGTTCACCTAGAGCAACGAACAGTTAAGTTTGCAGATATAAAGTACGAATGGCGAGATCCTGTATTTCTACATGAAAGCAAGCAAATATTTTACGGAGAGATTTATATAATAATTTGCACGCGGTGAAGCAAATGGTTGCTTCACGCTGATTGAACAATTATCGCATAGAGGGGACCGACAACCACTAGCAGACCAAAGGGGGTGGTTCATCCGAGGTTCCAGATAGCAGAGGACGAGTATTTTAATCGTGTGTATTAAAATTTTCAATTAAGTGTAGAGTCAGTGTAAAAATGGCTTTTTAGTGTGGTAGCTTTCATGATAGTCTGGTACCAGACAGACGGTCCGTGAATAACAATACTTTTATACAAATTTTGTAAACTATAATTAAAATTGTATAGTCAGATTTCGTTCAGTTTTCATTTCGTTCAGTTTTCTTTTCACTTATTTTCATATTGTTTTAGGTTAACTTTTTATATTTGAATTGTTAATTGTCAGTTTATACATTGATTTTGTTCTAATTATGAAACCCAGTTATGGCTCTGAGATAAGAGATTCGACGTATTTGATTGTAACGATATAAGAACTGTATGTTCACAAATGCCACGAATTAATAAATAAAAATTAAAGTATTTGTTTTAAGATGGATGAAATTCTGTATAGAAAAATAGGTCTTGTACATAGTAAATTGATCAACAATAATAAATTTCTTTTAAGCTTAGTAATGGTTGTTAATTATTCCTATGATTTAAGACCATCTTTTTAAATCATTACAGATTCGACGTCTTCAACATGTGGCTAATTATTCAAATTTTAATTAATTTTTTGTTAATTGACTCATTTAATTTAACCCTATCTAGGTGTTTATTATAATATATATATATATATATATATATATATATATATATATATATATATTATATTTCACTTCTAACGCGCGTGGCTGTATGAATGAGACAGGTTTAAGATACTTGGACAATGTTAATGCAAATCACTACTTCAGTCGTAACAAGTAGCCAGAGTCCGACTTGCATGCAGCAGGTTTTCCTAGAATTTTCCCTACATCACATATAGGTGAATCTCGGATAGGTTATTTAATCTATGAACAGAGGACTCTAGTTGAATTATTTGTAACCCCTTCTGCATCCGTCCTCTCTATCCCTATGCTATGATAGGTAAGTGTCCTCAACGTGGATTACCATCAAGTATACTGTAACCTAAAAACAAAGTTCAATGTTTGTAGGAAAAATCTGATTTGACGTAGAACAATTTTAAATGGTTCAGTAGTCGTATATATCATTTGGATGAAATAACTGTAAGGTCCAGTAGTATAATTGGAAGTGTTAAATCTCTATTATACATAGAAAGACGAGCTTATGATCTTTCCTCTTTGGTTCATTCGTTGCTCATATGGTCATTTCCCAATAAATAAACCAGTATGAGGCGATATTAATATCTGTTTGCTTTATTCCGTGTTAGTTTCGCGTTGCTGACATATTACCTCATATACAACAGTTGCTGTCGTACTTTAAAGCTTTCATCTTCATGTTTACTATTCGTTAGTGGTGGAACCACACTTACATAGTGGTTTTTAGAGCATCCTATCTGATTCCAAAATTTGTTTATCCACTTAATTCTGTTTCCCTTGCAATTAGTCGTATTTATCAATCGGGAAATAAACCTAAAATTTGCTCTTGAAGTGTAGCAAATTTACTCGATGTTATACATTATTTTTGTTTAAACTCAATTCGAAATTCTAATTCAATAACATAATAGTTGTGTAAAATTAATATCTTTTAAGTAATTGGGGAATTATCCTAATGTCAACAGTATTGTTTGTCTCCGCTATAATTATTAGGGTTGTGGCTGAAACGAATTGGTGAATGTTTACCGTGGCAGGAATCAGAGCCGTCGATAAAGAGTGTTATGCTGTTTGTGGAGCTCGATAAGCTTTTGTAAGCATGTCATTGCCACATTTACATTGCAGAATACACGAAACACAAGCCCGTGATGGTTGTAATCACACAACAGATATAACTACCACCAACATCCAGCATAACGAATTATAAATTGCTGTATGTGGTAATCCTCTATGAAAACATGGCGACGCGACGAAATAGTTCCAGATCAGTGTAATTTCCTTTCTAACAATGATTTCTGTTTCCAGGTAAGGTCGTCGACTCATCGCAGGGCGGGATAACCGGTGATGCAGTAAGTTCAAGCTCTTTGTTAAATTGTATATATGCCTTTTGCTGATATTAATTATTGAATACGAGAATACATTTAAATATGGCGATGAACAAGGTTCGGTGTCATTTATAGCTCGTGAGAATTAGTAAGTCGTAAGAGAAGCACAGGAGGAAAAGATGAGTATTGTCGTCATGCTATGAGGGAAGCTGCTATGTGGCTATGCGTTGTGGACGGGATATGCAGACAACGGGAAGATGCACATATCATCGCTTAACTATTACGGATGATTGTGGAATGAAGATTGTCCCGGTGTAGAAAACGGATAAAGGCTTCTCGGGATTCCAGCCGGGTAAACTCGTCGATAACACGCGACGTTTCGATGACATCCAGCGTCATCTTCTTCTGGCGTTGTGTAACGACGAGTTTATGCGTCTGGAATCCCGAGAAGCCTTTATCCTATTATGGATGATTTTTCTGATGCACAACATATCATGAACGGAACACAAAACTTTTCCTTGTGTCAAAGTTCTCAGAATAGCTTTTACACCACCAAGTTGCCGTAACAAAGGTTGGTGTTAAACTGCGTTCTGGCCTACTTGTAATACGTATCAAGGACAGTGGACGACTGCACGTCGAATTTTGCGATGACTAGATATTTCTCTACAGATTTTTAACGGACGAAAGGGACTTATCTAAAAATAATATAAATGATATGAAGTATACGTATGATTTTGAAAAATTATGTCTAAATAATACGAAAGATTATATAAAATAATAGAACACCTTATTTAATATAACTGTTGATTAAAAAGAGAGTAAATCACCCCTACAGTTATTTTTCACATTGATAAATACTTTTCAGAAAAGTTGTTCGCCCACGATAGTTTTCCAGTTTTGGGTTTTAATTTTTTTTAAGAAATATGGAGTTCATATAAGGTTGTTGATTTTATTCCTTGATAAATATCCTAAACAACTTTTCTATAAAAAATTAATAAATATTTTCCTACAATCCTGTAGCTACAAAAGATTCTATCCAAGACTTACAAGTAGTGAAGATTTTTTTTAAGAATCGCTGATAGTCTTGAGAAAGATTTATTATTTATTCAGTTCCTATAAAATTTTGGTAATTTTTTCCAAACATAAAAATTATACTAACCATTAACAATTTCGAAATATAGAAGAATGAGGATGATTTTTTTATTGAAATATTTACATAAGAATCTTTTTTATTGTTTTTTCTTTTGATAGGATTTATGTAACAATTTTAATGTATTTATTTATCTTCGAATTCCACGTGTCTATAAGCGAATTATATATTGATTTGCAGTAAAGGCGTTCTATTTTTATCGTTTAAATGTTTTTTAATATTAAAAGAACACTCTATTTTTAAATATTGTGTTTTAAACTTTGTGCTGTGCGTAGAGAGAGGTTACTTACTCCATGTTTTGCAGAAATTATTTTTTATTTGAGAAAAAATTAATTTGTGATACATTATAAGAAACAAACGTTTGACGTAGGAGAATATCTTCAATTACTTCTTCTTAAACGATTTTTAGAAACAATAGGCCAGAAGAAATGGGATATTTTACCTGTTAGTGCGATAATTTGTGTTTCATATATTTAGGAAAATTATAAGAGGTAATCCTTATGCAGGTATATTATTGCAAAACATTTATATTTTCCCATTGGAACATTCGGCCAGCTAAAAGGTAGAACCTTGTAGGACAGACACGAAGGGGCTACCTTTGGGGATGCCTTTTCCTCTCCGTTTTTGAACTAAGGTTCCCACAAGCCGAGGCACCTCGGCCTGTTCTGAGAGGTGTATGTTCCGGGGTCTCAGACCTTGGGCATACGGTAAGAGTTGTCCGCTATTCCCATTGGAATAGTCGGCTAGCTGCCTCCTAAACTGGTCGAGGTACGGAGAAGGGAATGCTGCGTCCCCACAGCATACTTTTCTCCCGCTATTAGAAGGTCGTGGGACAAGTACCCAATGCCCGACCTACCAGTTGTAAGTTTTTCTAGGCTTTTCCCTGCATTACTTTTAGGCGAATGCCGGGTAGGATCCTTAAAATACAGTCCGGGGGCCCTAGTTAACCCTTGGCTACCTTCCTCTACCCTTCCGCATCCCCCCTTTCAAATCCCTTCGTATGCTATTATAGGGGAGTTGCCACTATGTGGATTATCCTCATGTAGTCTGTAACCTTAAAAAACAAATATTGAAGGTACTTGTCTCACGTCCTTCCGATGGCGAGAAGGGTTAGCTGTGGGGTCGTAGCTTTCCCCTCTCCGTGCCTTGACCAGTTTAGGGGGCAGCTGGCTGACTATTCCAATAGGAAAAGCAGACACGCCACCATGTGGATTACCCTCATGTAGCCTGTAACCTAAAAAAAATATATTAAAAAATATAAATTCAGAAGAAATACGGGAAAAAGTGACAGAATAAATTGAACTTGTCACATAATGCAAACACCAGTACCAAAAAGAAGGATCGTACATACCTGATGTTTACTTTGCAGCAAATTAGTTAATCAGAACCTTTAATTAACGTTGTTAAAGTTTTCCAGTTCTTCAATTATCCTTGTATGGGCAACACTGCATTCACTAATCCACTTTTTTATATATTGTTTGTATCTTGGGCGAAATAAGAGTACTACGTAGAGTGATCACTTTACTGCATTAAAATTGAGTTTGACACAAAAACGTATTAATTATGCTAATGAGTTAATAATACTTTTTTCTTTACTCCTAGCTCTGACATACGGTCTTTTAAATTCTAATGTGCTCAGAAAACCCCACGAGACAAGTATAAAAAATCTTAATTTCATTTTATTTTCATGTTGAGTCTTTAAAAGTAATTAAAATATTTATTTGTCTTATGGTACCAACCTTTACTTTTATAAATTGTGAGTTTCAATATGCAAAGTTTTTTGAAGGGAAAATACAGATCACTTTTTGAATTTGTTTATAATTTCGTGGAATAAACATACGAATGAATCACAGTTAAACTCAATACTGCCGTTTCGTCATTAAACAAAATATAAATCTGAAACTTTTTGTTAAATTACAAAATGACTAAATCTGGAATGGCATTTTGAAACGTCAATAAATGTCGAACCATTTGTACTGAAATGCAGATAAATCTTCCGTGAACAGGGCTTGCCAGTAAGTGAATGAGTGGTATTAATAGCACTTGACAAACGGTGCGTCCGTGCTGCAGATCAACAAATTTGCATGAATTATTATTTAGTTCGGGCGCTAAGGCAACCAATGACTACTAATCACGCAGTAATCGAGTGTGCGTCGCTTCATCAGCCATTACTCCTTGCATCCGTTGCAACAGCAGGCAATTGCGAGACGGAAATGGGGGAAAATGTCCTGCAGGCAATCCGCAAAACCACAAAACATCGAGCCAGCAGGTGCTCTGCGCGTTTCCCTCGAAACGTAATTCTGAAATGCGTAATACAATACTGTACGAAGGCGGGAGCAGCTGCACGTCTAAGTTAGACTCGGTTACAAATGCGTGTGGACGACAATTTACATAAACGCTGAAAAGCATTTTTGATTTGAGAATTGAAGGTAAACTCCAGCACAAAACCGAGTTTTATTTTTCTAAGAGGTCTTACTGTGGATAATTTAAGTAGTATTCAGGTTTTTATCATAACCTGCATATTCTATGCAGTATATTTTACAAGAAATTATTCACTTAAAGTAGAGTCCATATTTCTTTCTTCAGAATGAACGGAAACTTACTAAATGCTGATATTGAACATATTTAAACGTTCCACAATTTATAACGTGTTTTCATGATACATACTTTCCCGGAAAAGTCTTGTAGTAATTCAGAAACCAATGAGTATGAGATTTAAGGATTACATATAATCAATTGTCTGTATTACCATTACAATACAATATTTTGCAGTTATAAATCTACTTAAATAAAATAATCGGCATATTACTATAGTGTGTTACACTTTTCTTGGCTGTCCTTCTTCGCAGGACGCTGCTAGTCATATTCAGTTAGCGTCTAGAGCTTGACCGCATTAAATGATTTTCGTGTATGCGTTTATTACGCACTGCCTGCCCTCCCCTCGCTCAATATGCGCCACCGTGCCTTTGTTTCTGACGCGAGTTATAGAACACAATAAAGTTGTATTTGATTTTTAATGTTCTTATACTTTTGTTTTACGTTTTACACGTAACAAACAATCATCTAGAGATGGCAACTAGTTTTTCTGGCAACAAGGCCTTACACAGTTATTTATTTGGTCTATTAAGAATTCCCGCCGCTCTGACTACACGTCAGGAAACCCCTCTCCCGCCATCGGAAGGGCGTGGGACAAGTGCCAAATGCCCGACCTACCTGATGCAGGTTTTTCTAGGATTTTCCCTGCGTTATTTTTAGGCGAATGCCGGGTATGATCCTTAAACCATAGCCCGGGGACTCCAGTTAACACTTGGCTACCTTGCTCTACCTTTCCGCATCCCCTCTTTCACTCCCTATTCTATGCTATAAGAGGAGAGTTGCCACTAGGTCGATTACCCTATACATAGACTGTCTACACCTTTACAAAATAAACTACATGTTCTGTTTATATTTCTTTTTAGGGTAACAGGCTTTTTTTAGGGTAACAGGTTACATGAGGATAATCGAAATGGTGGCAACTTCCCTTTAATAGTATAGGTACAGGAAGGTAGCCAAGGGTTAACTAGGGGCCCCGGGCTATAGTGTAAGGATCCTACCCGGCATTCACCTAAAAATAATTCAGGGAAAACCCTAGAAAAACCTTCATCAGGTAAGTCGGGCATTGGGTACTTGTCCCACGCCCTTCCGATAGCGGGAGAAGAGTTTGCTGTGGGGACGCAGCTTTCCCCTCTCCGTATCTCGACCATTTTAGGAGGCAGCTGGCCAACTGTTCCAATGGGAACAACGAACAACTCTTAGTGTATGTCCACGTCTGTGACCCCGGAACATATACCTCTCAAAACGGGCCGAGGTGGCTCGGCTAGGGTCCCAGGCTCTGCTTTAATCGATATTCATTTACTACGAATAAGCCATACGCATGAGAGCCGGAACGCGATTCGATGAACTCGTGAGAAAATGAAACCGAACGTAATAATATGAAAGACAAAATAAATAACAATTATGCGGTAATCATATTATGTTAAAAAACTCTACAAGCTCGGAAATCGAACCCAGGTTCACGCCGTCGCTGTAAGCAACGAGTTGTCCCCGACTCCCAGTTCCGTCCGAGCTTTCTTTGTACGTTGGCCAGAACAAAGGTTCATTTACTATTCAATGAAACACATTCTTCAGTAATGAGTAGGCGAACCTATGCTCAGGTTTATATAACGAATAGAGAAAGCTCGTGTGGGATCGGGCGTCGACAACGGTAGGTCAGTGGATAGAGATATCGTTCTAACATGTCCAACATATTCACTCTGTTAGAAATTTTTAGTTCCCGGAGCAATCTTTGCGTTGCGACCAAATGAAGAAACAGTCATTTAATTTCTTATATGCATGTATCTAGAAACTTCCGGTGTGCGTGTGAGGGTTACAACCTCGAAGGAAAAATGAAAGTTCGTCACGCTAAGCGATATAGAGTTCACGACTTTTAGGTCACATACTTGTTTGACTCTTAACAAGCCCGACAGCTGACAGACCACTTTTGCTGCTTTGTGGCGCCTAATACGATAAATCATGTAAGTTGTTTATCTTATTCAACCTACTGATTTGAAAGGCGTGATTTAAATAAATAGCGTATATATATATATATATATATATATATATATGAGGTCATTGAACAAACAGCGGATAAGACTTATAACCTTTCAATTCGTGCTTTAGCAAGACAAGAAGGATGCAGCTGTTTCTATAGTTAAACAGTAAAGAGACCCAAAATATCTAATACTTAAATGCCTTGGTTACAATAAGCTACTAAAACATTAACAATTTCATATTACATTTTTAATACTGTAATAATCAACAAGTTAGTGTTTTAAATGATTTTCCCCACGTTGTGGTAGCCATTTATGTAATGATCAAAATGAAAAGGTTAAATAAATTAAAAGATTATGAAAAATTAACAAATAAAATAATTTATTATATTATACATTTGTGGCTTCCAAAAATTAAAACAATTACAATCAAATTAATATCTCTTGTCACAGAAAAGTGATTTAATAAACTGATTAACAATTCAGTTTAAAATTTACCTAAAAACAATATGTCGATAAATGAAAGAAAGCTAAATGTAAAGAAATTAAACTTGAACGCAATGAAAAGTGAACGAAATATGACTTTACTCTTTTAGTTATCGTTTACAATTCTTATTATCAAAGTTTTGGTTACTCACATAATATCCGACTGGTACCAGCATTCTTTTGTAGCATGAACACTACACTTTAAATGCAAAATTTTACACTGATTCTAATTTCCTCACAGATTTTACACATACGCTGTCGAAATTTCCGTACTCAATTGTCAGAAACCTCGGATGATCCTCTCCTTGGTTAGCTATAGTATGTCGGTTTCCCTCAATGCAAAATTGTTCAATTTTTTTTATAACGAAGCAACCTTTGCTTCACCGTTGGCTAGTTTTTAGAAAATCTCTCTGGCCAACTATCTGCTTGCTTACTGGAACTCACGATTTGCAGATTTTAAACTTTTACTGTTTTATTTATCGATTTGGATCGAACTGCTAAGGATCTCAGTTAAGATTTGTTTTAATGTCTCTCCTCTTGTCACTGATCGTAGACGTAGACTAACTTTACTTTTGCGCGCACAATCGCCATTTCGGCTCTTCATCAAAGCAACAGAGCTCAGCGCTATTGCCGCTTTGGTCGCTCAATACCGCTACATTTCATTTATCAAAACAATTCAAATTATCCCTAATCAATTTAATGGCCTAATTAACTATTGCTACAATATATTATAACTGTTTGTTATTAAAAACTAAGGGAAAAGTTCACACAATTTAACTAAAGGCTACTCCAAGAATACAAATACAAATTTATCGCGTATTATTGCTACTATATTTGATTTTTGTCTTACATATTATTTCTTTCGGTTTCATTTTCTCACGAGCTCATCGAATCGCGTTCCGGCTCTCATGCGTATGGCTTATTCTTAGTAAATGAATATCGATTAAAGTAGAGCCTGTTACCCTAAAAAAAAGATAAACAGAACATGTAGTTTATTTTTTTAAAGGTGAATAGCATAGAATAGGGAGTGAAAGAGGGCATGCGGAAAGGTACAGCAAGGTAGCCAAGTGTTAACTAGAGTCCCCGGCTATGGTTTAAGAATCATACCCGGCAATTCACCTAAAAGTGTTGCAGGGAAAACCCTAGAAAAACCTGCATCAGGTAGGTCGGGCATTTGGTACTTGTCCCACGCCCTTCCGATGGCGGGAGAGGGATTTTCTGTGGGGTCGCAGCTTACCCCTCGCCATCCCTTGGCCAGTTTAGGAGGCAGCTGGCCGACTATTCGAATAGAAATAGCGGACAACTCTTACCGTATGCCCGAGGTCTGCGACCCCGGAAACATAGACCTCTCAAAATAGACCGAGGTGCCTCGGCATGTGTTGAAGAAATATCTGACTTTATTATAATAATGTAAATAAATAAATGACCTTGAGTGCGATTGATATTAATTTCTCAACATCGACGGTTCATTTAATTATTTTATACTAATTAAAATGTGTTGCAATTGCCCTAAAACCTTTATAAATACTTATTTTATTTCTCTCTAAATTGTATATTAAAATTTTGCGTACCTGATGATGTCCCGAAGGAGGACGAAACGGCATGGTTGTGAATTAAATTTTTTTTTTTGCAATAAAATTTTAAATAAATTTTCTGATTCGAGACCTTTTATTTATTTATATTTTCACATGAGTCAATATTCAATCCATATTATATCGATGTATTTAAGGACGCTTAACAGCATAGTATCATAGTTATACGAGGATAATCACTCATCTCGCAATATACGTTTTAAATTTCGCGCGTTATTCAAACGAAAGAATGTGGTATGATTTTTCGTATTATTATTAGTCTCGCCGTACAAGTGACGGACGGAAGGCAGATATTTTTAAATTTTTTTAGGGGTATGGGAAAATATGCCGTTTAAGCAACCCTATTCTTTTTTATGGAGAGGCCCTAATGTAAGGTCGCTACGTCATGGTTGTCCGCGAATAATTCATAATTTCTTTATTAAATATTTTATTCTAATTTATTTGGCCATTTATTTTTACATATGAAATAGTATTAAATTAATTATATATGTTGAGTAAGACTGTTGATCAGAACCCAAAATATTCCATTTTCCGCGACAGGAAAAATAATTTATTTTTGAACTGTTACACGTAATTTTCACGCTTGTAATGATTTGTTTTCGTAATTTAAGAAGTTATATAATTATGTCGTTGATCACCAAGTGTTAACAAAGCAGGCAGAACTTGTAAAAGCCGGTGACCTCACTTGGAACAAGCGGAGGCCACGCTCCTGCGTTAATAATAGCTCGCGCCACTGTTTACAAAATACCGAGCACTCTTGTGCCAGCTCATTAAAGCCAACCCAGCAAACTCGCAAACTTTATGCGATAATTAACGCTGATAGTATTGAAAGTCTATTTTCTTGGTCTAACAATCTCGCTGTCAGCCCGTGAAAGTTGCCACTGCGCGCGATGTAGTGTTAAAAGCTAATGGGCAAGGGACGACACAACGCGCCCTCGGCTGAAATATCGTTTTCTCTCCAAAGCCGCCAGTAAGCCGGCTCAGTTTTGCACCTGCTGCCTCAGCAGGAAAACTAAGGTTCATCGTAGTTAGAGGAAATGGTCACAAGATGATATGACCCCCGACATCCCGATCCTGGCAGCGCCCTCACTCACCTTCATATTTGCCCATTCACCCTTTTCAAATAAATGTGGACTTAACTTCCAACAATGTTAACAAAATCAAATAGTTCTTCATTTAGAAGACTGCCAATTAACTCCAACCACAACAGCCACAAAAAGGAATTATTGAAAGTTAGAAGTCTATAAGAGAAAAACTCCAGCGAACTTCACAATTCAATTTGGACGAAACCAAAAAAGATAAATAACTGTTGCAGGGAATGAACAAAGGAAGGTTATAACACTGGCTTTGAACTGTCATGAATATGAAATTTTGGTATGTAACTGTAACAGAGAACACTTGATTATATAAATTAAACTGTCTGATAGATTTATAATATTACAATAAAAGTATGGCAAAAAACAGACAATGAAGTAAAAAGATCCTCACAACTTTTCCTCCACCAAACGATGGATTTTAGTCCGGAATGACACATATTCATAAACCCCGATTTGACTCAAATCTCGGTTTCTTTTACGTTATTTTTATGTAATGCCTCTCGAACCCTATCCCTAAATGAGCTCACCTCTCATGCCGAAGGGGGTTGAACTCTTTGGCCCAGAAAAAGTTTAATGCGACAAATGTATCGATCATTTTAACATGTTAAAAATTTCCATCCCCGTCCACCCCACCCTTGGGGGTTAAATGGCCAATTGAATGTCATAATTTAACTCAGCGACATCCATAACACTGGATTTGACTCTAATTTTGGTTGTATTCGCGTTATTTACTGGTAACGCCCGTCCACCCCCACCTCTAAGGGTTCCCCTTTCACTTGCTGTAAGAGGTTTAAGTTATACTCTTATAACATTGGTAGAAACACTATCAATCTCTTTGACCCCTAAAAATATTTAAAGACTCCACTATCGGCTGTTTTAGCATGTTTGAATATTTCCACACCCACTCTTGGATATAACATTTATTTCAGTCACATGGTCTGTAAATGGGAATATAGATACTGAAACGAAAAGTTGAGTTAAAAACGATTGCTATTTTTATAAATTTTAAAAAATATCTAAGCAAAATCACGGATTCTGCATTTAAAGGATACGTGCTCTCGATATCCAACGTTATTTATGATTTTTTTCAGGCTAAAGCTGTAGTAAAATTTTTAAAATTTAGGAAACCTCTGAAATTCTTTGACACTTTCCTATATCATTGCGAAATGAATGTGAAAATCGTATGTTATCAAGTCTCAGATTTGCCAGATTTTCTTATTTCGAAAGTATTACAAGAGGTATATTTAAAATTAATCAAATAAAAGTGCTCAAGTTTTTTTTATTGAAAATCTCTATATTTGGCTGATCTTTCAGTTTAGAATCGTTTTCCCTGTCTCATTCTCTGATCAGATTATCGCAGAATTTCCCTTTCGAGACCATTTTCGACATTATTTAATAATTGTTGTCACATTCTTAGTCCTCTGAGACACGACAATGTTCATCGGTCTAAATATTTCCATTTTACAGTAAAAAATTCGATGAACGCTATAAACAGAACTTTCACAGTGTGATTTAATTGGCACAAATTAGACACCAGATTACGAGAACATGATGGAGAATCATGACCGGGGCCGGGAATCAAATTCAGGATCTTAACTTGTTACGTGGTTCCTCTACCATATGAGATATTCGAGTTGCATGCCATCATGTGTATAGACCAGAACACACGCTCACCTACTAAATCACATTCTTCACGGCATTAATGTAGGACTTCAATGAAGCATGAACATTTCATTTTTTTCGCAATGTTATTTAAAAAACACAATTAGACACCAAGTTATTACGTTAAAGGGTCAACACCAAAAGCGAAATAAACAGTACTTTCATAATTAAACAAAAATTACACATCTCTCATTTAATTTTTTTCTCATTACTCATTTACTTTGAAACATACTAAATGAAAACGTCACTGAATAATATACCACTGTGAACAAAAAGTAAGGTGAATTTATTTATAAAATATAAATTCTTTATTTATTCTTCCAAATCAATTTCATCCCCTTCAAAGTAATCCCCGTCCGATAAAACGCACTTTTCCCAACGAATTTTCCAGTCCTCGAAACAGTCGGAATAGTCTTTTTCCGGTATAGCCTTCAAGACAATTTTCGATTCGGTTTTTTTATCTCCTCAATCGTGTCAAAACGGCGTCCCCGCATTGGCCTTTTGAGTTTGCTGAATAGCCAGAAGTCGCACGGAGCCAAATCAGGGGAATATGGTGGTTGCGAAACGATATGAGTCGAGTTTTTGGCAAAAAAAGTCGCGAAGAACCATGACATGGTGCATTATCCTGATGAAGGAACCAAGAGTTGTTCGCCCGTAATTCCGGACGTTTCAGACGAATAGCTTCACGCAAACGACGCATAACGCTCAAATAATATTCTTTGTTGACAGTTTGGCCCGGCAGAAGGAATTCATTGTGCACCACACCACGATAATCAAAGGAAACTGTCAACATGACCTTGATTTTCGATCGACTTTGCCGTGGTCTTTTCGGTGTTGCTTCGCCTTTTGCACGATATTTCCTAGATTGGTCGGTGGTTTTAGGGTCGTTTGCGTAAATCCAAGTCTCGTCTCCAGTAATGATGCATTTAAAGTGGTCCTGATAGTCAGACAGCAAAGTTTCACAGACATCAACGCGACGCTTTTTTTCCCAAAAAATTGAGCGATTTTGGCACCAATCGAGACTTGACGCGTTTGAGACACAAAATATTCTTCAAAATGGTTTGGGCTGAGCCAAATGATATTCCGACACTATCAGCGAGATCTCTAATTGCCCATCCTTGATTTTCAAACACCAAATCTTTGATCCTTTGGACGTGGCCCTCGTCGGTAGACATTGATGGTCGTCCAGAGCGCGGTTCGTATTAAAAACTTATAAACGTTTTTTTGTGCCATAGTTTGATCACCAAAGGCCTTCCGCAACATTTTCAACGTGTCCGCACAAGAATATTCGTTCCGAAAACAAAATTTGATGCAAGTTCTTTGCTCAACAAAATCACCCATTGAAAAATCGAAAAATTCACTTTTGGTTGTTTACAAAAACACGTGTAACTCAGAGATAATTAAACCTTTTAACAAACAGACGCTTGGCAAATATTATAGACAGTCCTACCAACCTAGGATAAAAAAATTTACCTCCCTTCCTAATACCCGGGAGTTTTAAATGACAATTTCACCTTACTTTTTGATCACAGTGGTATATAAAATCATGAATCCATTAACAATATGGAATTTTGTAATCAGGTCGAGATAAAATAATTGCTAAATGTAAGAATAAGCCATACGGCTATAAATGAGATAAAATACTGACAGTGAAACTTTTTAGTCGACGTAAACGATTGATAAATGTTATAGATTTACGTAAAACGTTTTTGTAATTATATGTTTTATATTAGTTTACTCCTTTTTCATTCGATGACTGATTCCTGAGACTTTCATGATATCATTTCAGATTAAACCAATTGACGCTTAAGCCTTTTGAACCCGTAATTTCATTTGAGGGGGATGTATCTATTTGCATTGACATGATACCGGTAATAAAGGATTGATTTACTCAGCACGTGCTCGTGGATTTGTAAGTGCCAATCGACATCGTGAAACTATGATGAGAACCACTCGTGAAATGATAATGTGTCTGAGAGAGGAGTGTGTTCCCGTGTTACACGAGATAACACGATGACATTTGGAAGTACAGTTTATAATCCTTTTATAAGTGGATTATAAAATAGTCACGAAACTAGTAAAAAGGATTTTTTTTCCAAAGTGATATTCCGAACATATTGTTACATAAAATGAGACATTTACTAGTAATGAAAGAGGACTAGAGGTTTCTAAAGTCATTAGGTTTTACCGAAACATTCGAACAAATCAATTTTTTTTATTAATAATATAAATTAAATAAATAACGACCTTTTTACAGACATTTTAATATATTGTTTTGAACACAGCGACGTTTCGGTACATTACGGCAGTTGATACTGTATATTTGATTGGTTTACACATACAGAAATCCAAAACCTTCAGTCGCCATAGCGCTAGTGATTCTTATTTGCATATAATTATATTTAGTTTATACATGCATATGTTTTATCGTCAATTTTAAATTTACGAATAAATTCTGTGTGTCGTTGTAAACTATCAGACTAAGTTAGCAAACTACCAGTTAATATAGGTAAATAATTACCGAAGGATAACAAACATTTACAGACCTTGAGCATACGGTAAGAGTTGTTCGCTATTCCCATTGGAACAGTCGGCCAGCTGCCTCCTAAACTGGTAGAGGTACGGAGAAGGGTATGAAGCGTCCCCACAGCAAACTATTCTCCCGCTATCGGAAGAGCGTGGGACAAGTATCCAATGCCCGACCTACCAGATGCAGGTTTTTCTAGGGGTTTCCCTGCATTACTTTTAGGCGAATGCCGGGTAGGATCTTTAAACTATAGCCCGGGGGCCCTAGTTAACCCTTGGCCACCTTCCTCTACCCTTCCGCATCCCCCCTTTCAAATCCCTTTCTATGATATTAAATGGGAGTTTCCACTATGTGGATTACCCTCATGTAGCCTGTTACCCTAAAACAACCATCTCTCTGGTACCTGCGAGTGATGTTCTGTCGCAGGCAGAACCTTGTAGGAGAGACAGGTAGGGGCTACCTTTGGGGATGCCTTTTCCTCTCTCCGTTTTTGAACTAAGGTTCCCATAAGCCGAGGCACCTCAGCCTGTTTTGAGAGGTGTATGTTCTGGGGTCGCAGACCTTGGGCATACGGTAAGAGATGTTCGCTATTCCTATTGGAATAGTCGGCCAGTTGCCTCCTAAACCGGTCAAGGCACGGCGAGGGCAAAGCTGCGACCCCACAGCAAACTCCTTTTCCGCCATCGGAAGGGCGTGGGACAAGTACTGAATGCCCGACCTACCTGATGCAGGTTTTTCTATTGTTTTCCCTGCATAACCTTTAGACTAATACCCGGGTAGGATCCTTAAACCATAGCCCGGGGGCCCTAGTTAACCTTTGGCTATATTCCTCTACCTTTCCGCATCCCCCCTTTCAGATCCCTTTCTATGCTATTAAAGCGGAGTTACCACCATGTGGATTAACCTCATGTAGCCTGTTACCGTAAAAAAATTCTTAAAGATCCACTCTTATATTTATAATGATTCAATTTGTGTCCGTGGCTTTCCGTGTAATACTGGTAGATGTCGCCAATCGACCATTGTCACTGAGTTGTGTTCGCACTCGGCTGAAGGCTCGTTTTTTCCATAACCTTGGCTCCCAGAACTGTAATATATTCTTGGATTAAATTAGTATAACATATATATGGTACATTTATAACGGACACCTCAGGCATGAACTTAAAAAATTCCACTTAAGAAATATCGTTATATAATTTATGTATTATGTCCAATAGTCAGAATTTATGAATGAAAAATAAATGTAGATTTACTCCATTACTACAAAATATTTTCTGTCTATATTATGGGATCTCTTCCGTTGTATCTAAAAATAAATTTAAAAAAACAATAATTGACTTTCAAACAATTAAATTTATTATAACATGGTTACTTACATAATTAACAAAATATGAATTGAATTTATTTTAATTTCGACTTCTTCAAAAAACTTACAGGGCCGAAATGAG
Source organism: Zhengitettix transpicula (assembly GCA_037074705.1). NCBI lineage: Eukaryota > Metazoa > Arthropoda > Insecta > Orthoptera > Tetrigidae > Zhengitettix > Zhengitettix transpicula. The sequence continues at coordinate 27,433,537 of CM073593.1, read as the reverse complement.
AGTAAAAAATGTCCTTCAAACACACCACAAACCTACAGCAAAACATTGTTGAAAATAATATTTTTAATGCAAGAATGAAAGTTTCAAAATTAATTGCAATTTAAATTTTGTGCATCTGTTTTCACATTTATTGAATTTATATTGGACCCGATATGCATAATTTCTCTCATCAAACGAGGATAATAATTACATTCAGTAACTAATTTTTTTATTAATCCAATCAATTTTGTGATTATTCATGTATACATGTTTTGATAAAGCAGATTGTTTTCAAGAGGTTTTTAAATTTTCAAATCGTTATTTAATTCTGAATCGAAGCTTACGCTTCGTTTGACCGATATAGCATGCCGTACAGTCCAAACACTAAAATTTGTAACATTGTTTATCCAATTTTTGTAAAATATCTTTTGAATTTTTAACAAAATTAAAATTATTATGTGGCTTAAATATTATCCTACCGCCATGTTTGGCAAACAGGTTGATTAATTTAAATGGTATATTTTCTAGATATGGTAAAGCGATAGTAAGAAATTCTAACTTTTGGCCAAGATACGTTAATTATATTTATATTAATACAAGTCAGATTAATGATAAGAAAGATAGCCAAAAAAGACAAAATAAGTGGTAATATAAATACCACATAACGTGTCTGGGATCCTTGTCCCTTTCTTCAGGTGCTAAGAAGAGCCTAGAATGATTGAGTTGTGTCAACTGACTATTTCTTACAATGATTATTCAAATTATGGCTTAACTGTAAAATGTCTACGTCTTAAACCGTTCGGTAATCCAGTCTCTGAAGGTTCTAATTTATTTCTGGGAATTAGTATTAAATTACTTCTCGCAGATCCATCAAGTTAAAAAAAAAATTACGTCTGATAGAATACAATGAATAATAAAGATAGCCAATACAACCAAAAAAGGGGTAATATAAATACCACTCAACGTTTCCGACATCCTTGTGCCTTTCGTCAGGTGCTAAGAAGAGAAACACAACCGCACTGGTCAGTTGACAAAACTCAAAAGCGACGAAAACGCAACGACAATGGTAGAGCCGAAGGGTTAGCCTAACAATAAGGGAGCAACGACAATGGGGGAACACGGTTTAGCGTAATAATAAGGGATCATAGCAATTATTGAGTTTAATAGTGTCAGTTTGTACATTAATAGCTGTGATGTTTGATTTATTGTGAAGCATCTCTGAAATAAGTCTGGAATTGTACCTGGTGTCAATTTCTAAAATCTTAGCATTTTGCAAATCAAATTTGATATGTTCGGATACTACAGATTGTTTATAAATGAAGGATTGATAAGTGTATTAAGGGAACGTTTTGTTTGCCCTATGTAGCAGGAATTACAATTAGAGCAAGTGATTTTGTAAACAATACAATGTTTGCTGTAGGTGTCAAGTGGGTCCTTGTGGTTTTTAATCAAGTATGAAAGGGCATTAGTGAATCTGTAAATGATACATATTTGATATTATTTGAATATTTGGACAAATTTGTGATACGGGAGTACGATAAAACTTGAGGTTTTTGGGGACGGTTGACAATAGGATGTTGGATTTTGTTCAGTCTGCTGTTTATGTCTTTAATAATAAAATTTAAAGTGTACTCATTGGAGATTAAAATGTTTCGGACAATATTTAAATTGTGTTGATGAAACTTGGAGTTTGAATCCATTAAGTGTTTGAGTCTCTATCGCGTGGTTCCTTCACTCTGTGTGCCATGACACAGTTCTGATTCTCAGTGTACGAAAAAGTTATTTTTATTAACCCCAGTTTACTCCGAGCGTTAATTGGGAATCTATGGCCATGGCTGTAAGCAAATTTGGTTTTACATCTCTGTCGTACATATTCCTGTAAATCATATCTTAAGGAACATTCATGATTCTAGTACCCAAAATGCCGTGGAACATTCGCAATAAGTATAATACGGTTCGTTTCTGATATTTAATAAAACGTTTGTTTAATGTGGGTTAGTCTCTCTTCTACTCAATTTGAGTTAATAGATCGTTTGTCGGTGAGTCAATGACAGGCTGTGCAACGCTTGTTACATGTTGTGTTAAATATGTCAGGTGGTTGCCACAGCACATACCTCGCCACGAATGGGCCGCAAATCTGCATTATAAATTGGATCCATCGCCACTATGTTGAACACCAGTACTTCGTTTCGACTCATTGTGACACATAGTAATAATAAAATTTTCCTCTGGGCGGGGAATAACGAGCTATTAATTTTTATCATTGAAGTTGTATGGTGTTTGCTAATATGATCGCATTCCTCTTTGCCGTGTGATCAATTCAACGAAACCCCAACTGGTTTTATGCCATGAATGATTATGGGGTGCGCCAATAAAAGTCAATATTAGACTGGCTGGCTTTCAGTCATAATTTCCACCTAGAGATTTATGGACCGTGGCCAGGTTTTCTAATCAATGACTGCACATATTTGTTGGTCAGTATAATTATTTTGTGTTCACTTAGTAGGAAACTAAATTGCATGTCATTTAAACTTTCATATCTTATGTTTCAAATATCTATATATTGATTTTATTTTCATTAATCAGTTTTACCACCAATATTACTAATAATATACACTGTTTATCAGAATACAATTATTAAAATACTATATGAAAGACAGGCAACAATCTAAAACGTTCAATTACCTATTAATCAAGATAAATACGATCAAAGATTGAAGAGTTTCCCGGTGTAATTGTTGTTTAAAGTGATAATATAAATACCACACAAAGTTTCTGGGATCCTTGTTCCTTTCGTCAGGTGCGAAAAATAGCCTAGAGCGACACAACTGCACTTGTCAACTGTCATATTTATATTATCATTTTTTTTGTCTGAATTGGCACCTTTCTTATTTATTATTTTCAATCAGCCGTAAATTTTTTCATTTTCTTAAATAGTTTACAAAGACTTTAGGTAACATGCGAAGAACTCGTATGAACGAAAGAATTCATGTTTTTTCATAACATTAAAATTCAGAACCAAAGTTAGGAAGACTATTTACTCGAGAAAGCCAATAAAGAAAGACAGCGGCACAGAAAATTTGACTTAATGAAGATTTTAAGCAACAGAACGAAACTATATACCTTAGAATTTATTGTATTTAATGCAATTAATTTTTTTAGGGCAACAGGCTACATGAGAGTAATCCACGTTGGGCAACTCCCCTTTAATAGCATAGGAAGGGATTTGAAAGGGGGGATGCGGAAGGGTAGAGGAAGGTAGCCAAGGGTTAACTAGGGCCCCCGGGCTATATTTTAAGGATCCTACTCGGCATTCGCCTAAAGAAATGCAGGGAAAACCATAGAAAAACCTGCATCAGGTAGATTTTTTTTTTTTTTTTTAGGGCAATAGGCTACATGAGGGTAATCCACTTAGGGCAACTCCCCTTTAATAGCATAGGAAGGGATTTGAAAGGGGGGATGCGGAAGGGTAGAGGAAGGTAGCCAAGGGTTAACTAGGGCCCCCGGGCTATATTTTAAGGATCCTACCCGGCATTCGCCTAAAGGAATGCAGGGAAAACCTTAGAAAAACCTGCATCGAGTAGGTCGGGCATTGGGTACTTGTCCCACGCCCTTCCGATAGCGGGAGAGGAGTTTGCTGTGGGGACGCAGCTTACCCCTCGCCATGCCTTGGCCTGTTTAGGAGGCAGCTGGCCGACTATTCCAATAGGAATAGCGGACAACTCTTGCCGTATGCCCAAGGTCTGCGACCCCGGAACATACACCTCTCAAAACAGACCGAGGTGCCTCGGCATGTGGGAACCTTAGTTCAAAAAAAAACCAGAGAGATGTGAGAGCATCCCCAAAGGTAGCCCCCGCCAGAGCTCTCTGGGAAGGTTCACCTGCGAGAAATTCTCTCGCAGGCTTCCTTAATCCGCATCAGGTAGAAATTATATGTAATAGAATACAACTATGAATTGCATTCAGCCTGCGAGAGGCAAAACCTTGTAGGAGAGATACGAAAGGGCTACCTTTGGGGATGCCATGTCCTCTCCGTTTTTGAACTAAGGTTCCTACAAGCCGAGGCACCTTGGGGTCACAGACCTTGGGCATACGGTAAAAGTTTTCCGCTATTCGCATTGGAATAGTCGGCCAGCTGCCTCCTAAACTGGTCGAGGCACGGAGAAGGGAATGCTGCGTCTCCACAGCAAACTCCTCTCCCGCTATCGGAAGGGCGTGGGACAAGTACCCAATTCCCGACCTACCGGATGCAGGTTTTTATAAGGGTTGTCCTGCATTTATTTAGGCGAATGCCGGGTAGGATCCTTAAAATACAGCCCGCAGACCCTAGATAACTTTTGGCTACCTTCTTCCACCCTTCGGCATCCCCCATTTCAAATCCATTTCCTATGCTATTAAAGGGGAGTTGCCCAACGTGGATTTTCCTCATGTAGCCTCTTGCCCCCCCTCCCCCCCAAAAAATGAATTGCATTAAATACAATAAATTCTAAGGTTATATATAGTTTCGTTCCGTTGCTCAAAATCTTCCTTTTAAGGACTTAAAAGTCAAATTTTCTGTGCCGCTGTCTTTCTTTATTGTCATCCTTGAATAAATATCTTCCTAACTTTGGTTCTGAATTTTAATGTTAAGAAAGAACATGAATTCTTTGGTTGGTACGAGTTCTTCGAATGTTACCTCAAGTACTAGCACAATACAAAGCTACACGGCCTTGTTTTCGCATGTCAACCCTTGCGTGAAACCCGGGATGATTTCATTGTTTCCCAAACACGGCTTTCTCGGAAGCGCCCCGGGTTGGCTTTATGGATTACGATCGCATGTATTCAGACTGAACACCCATGATCTCATCGGATGAGCTGCGAGCTGATCCTCCTGCTCTGGTCGAACAGCATCCCTAGTGTACGTTTCCCGTTCGATAGTCGTGTTTGAATTTATTACGTGTTGAAACCAACGGTACGAGCTATTCCCTCGACAGGGAGAACGGACTTCATACAGGCCTCTAAACCGCACACTATCATAACATTCTCGCTGATACGAAACAGGTGATCCAGACTTGTCAGATAGAAAACAATCAAATTGAATAATTTATGCTGTATTTCAAGCATTAGAGCTTACATTCATAGTCAAATTCTTCTATTTATACTGTTTAAATGTTGAAAATGATTCACTTATTAAAATTAATCACTAACCATTTGTTCGATCGTTAAATAATTTAAAAGCGACTATATAAAATATTACTGGTGTATCCTGTGATCCATGGACCCTTCTTTTCATTTAGTAAATTAATTACTGCTGATCACTCTGGACGTCACATGCATTTCCGTATTTTAAATTTAAATTTTATAACACCTCTATCAGTGATGTATGTTTCAATATTTATTTCATGACGTTAAATATAATAATTGAGAAAGAGTTTAAAAAAATGATGAAAGGGATTGATTGTAAGATTATCCGTATGTACTATGAAGATATTTGTTACTTTACGTTTTGGTTTATAATCGAGATATCACAGTTCTGAATGTGTAATACTTTTAGTGACAAAATTTCAGTTTAAATAAATAAGCAATACAGTCAATATGTCAGAAAAATTCATTATTTAAACCAAAAATTCGTTTGAGTACAACGTTTCGTCCACAATTTTGGGACTTCTTCAGAGAATCGGGTAAAATAAATTTTTGAATTTAGAGCCATGGACTGCATCCTATAGCGGTTGTTGTATTCAGACCAATTTTTGGTTGAATTAATAATTTTTTCTGACCTATTGGCTATATTGCTTATTTATTTATTAAAAGATAATTGTCAGACTATATTAAATATTATACGATTCTGTATGTTGAAATTAATTATTTCAAATCTGAGAACTATAGATACGTCGCTCATGAGCCAGTCGTTTCAACTGACCGACCCCTTCCGAAAGTGGCTCCCCGCTCGCTCCGAACTTGGGAGCGAAATACTCCGAAGAGGCATACAGGGTAAAACTTCTCTGTGCAGCGATTCAGTTTGAGCGACATCCCCTCCTGCACTGCGCGCCAGCTCACAGTTCGCTCAAGAGCGGAGCGCTTCGACTCCAATATTTGAGCGACATTCACTCCAACTCTGTGTGCCAGCTCACGGCTCGCTCAAGAGTAAAAACCTCATTTGAACGTCTGTTCGCAAGTAGTGGGAGTTCAAGAGCTCCATTCTGACCAGTCTGTAGTGTGGACAGATCGTAATCATTTGCAAGTCTGCTTATTTTTTTCCTCCGCCAGTCATATATATAAAAGTATTCAGCCTAAAGCATTTTGTCGCAAACTCAACACTTTTGCCCTGCGCAGCTAAACTCAATAGTGCTAAATGGGAAGTCGTTCCTACTACAAAGAAACCAAAATTTTGACGCATTACAGGGTTTAGAGGAAAGTCGAAACTTATTTCAATTATTGCCTACGGATAGTGGCAATTCCTGTGGACTAATAACACTTTCTTTAGAAATATCATACGTATGTCTTCATGCGGTTAATAGACCGTCATCGAATGGTACAAATAGCCTAGAGTAATAATACAACACCGCGGATCGTTAGATAACAATATCTTGATTACCTCCGGTGTCATCAGTCTCTCGTTATTGCAGGTCTAATGGAGCATATCGTCGTTACCTGGTTACTATTGTCAATATACTTCAAAAAATGTTTCTTCTAAATTTATCATCGTCATTAAAATTACAACTCATCATGTCTACGTATTATGTCTACACAAATACAGGTTCCTCGGAAATCCTGAATATATGTGACGGCACAATTCCACATGGGTGTCAAGGTGAATATTGCTGTGGAAGAAACTTACTGGAATGAAAAAAGCTGGATGTGGTTCATTGTTTTAACTACAAACATAGATATAGTATGGTGCCAAATGCCCTTGTAGTTACAAATTATAGATTTATTTTGTTTGAGTTCGGTACAGAATTTTTTAGAAGACTGTAAGAAGACTAAAGAAAAATAAGTCTGTAAATAAGTCGCAAATTGTTCACATAAGCTGACGTACGTTTTCGTTGCAGACGATGCTTTTCCTTTCAGGACTGATATGTTAAAACCGTACAGACTGGTTTAAACACTACCGATTATCGTATGTGGGATTTTGACAATATGCTTAAGAATTTTTCACACCGCTATAAATTTAGAATTACAACATATTGATGAAATAGTAAAAACAATTTGTGCTTTGCATAATTATTTTCTTGAAGCCTACGCTCTCAGTCCATAGTGGCTTAACATCAGAGGATTCCAATATGGCTCTTTTACAAACGTATCGTATCGCTAAATTTCACGCTAAATAAGTAAGACAATTAATTAATGGACTACTCCCACAATGAAGGACAAGTGCCGTGTTAACAAGACTTTCTTACTTAAAAAATTTAAAATGCGTGTATTTAACCATATGGTCGCGACAAATCGAAATGCTGGAATTAATGTTTTGTACGGGGTTATAGCTTCTCTCATGATTGTATCTTTCCTTTTATTTAAAGGTTTTACGAGTGATAAAGAGTTCATATAAGTTTCTTAATACATTCTGAGATCACGCGGATATATCTTCAATTGACTCAATACATTAATATGTGAATATGTTTATATTTTAATTAAGCACTCTGGACACCATATATTATGTTTCTTGTTTCGCGTTTTCCTCTTGTGGACAAGCGGGCAAAGTGAGCGCATCATTGTCGTAGTCCAATCGCTAATTGTGCAAGCATACTGGCTCGTTACACACTTTGCGATTATAATTCGGTGATAATTAATCGCTGACGTCGAATCCGCAGTAGTCTATTGAAGTGAATGAGAGCTTGCACACTGGGCGGTAAATAATCTCGGCGATGAAATTGTCTTGGACGACAGTTTGAGCAGTCGCTTGGTGCCTCTGCCGCCTGAAGACAAATGTATCGCTACTTTGAACTAGTGGCCAACCAAATACATGTTTGCAGCTGAGCGGTTTTTCTACCGCTGTAGTTATTTTCATAGGATAGGTTGTTTTTTGCCATCCTATCTTTTGTGTCCTCTTGCATATTTCAAATAAGAATAATTTGGATGACATAATAGATAATATCATAGATAAAATACTTATTTTATAAATTCAAGAAAGACCTGTTTCATGTGATAAAACCCTGAACATATTTCGCGTCATCCTGCCTCAATTCTTCAAACGGTGTGTAGAAAACTCCAACCTCTCTTCATTAATTGGATGAACCCAAATCAATCGATTTTTCTTCTCATTTTCATTCGACGACGAAATAACAGTGATGCTAGAATCTGCTCTTTGTTCATTTCGAACTACACAGTTCACAGCACTCTCAACTGAGAATAGTATGACGATAATTTTACTTCCGCGATAATAATCGCTGTGTGTGTAAGTTTCTCGATTTCTTTGAGCGACGACGATAATTTTAACTCCGCGATTATAATCGCCGGATGTGTAACGCATCAACAGTGTGGTGTCGAAGGGACATTTATCGTGCTAGTACAAAAGCATGCTTGTCAAGTTTTCAGTTACGAGTGTAACCACATCAAGGTTAAATACTAACAGATAATCGTGTACGTGACTGTTTCTGCATACTTTCTTCCATTTGAGTTTCAATAGTCACGAGGAAATATTTTTATTGTATTCATTTTTCGTAATTGATTAAACAGGTTATGGGATACTTCTCATAAAACAAATAACGTGCAGGTTTTCCCCCCCTGAAATCGTAATGTGATGCGCGCGCGGAACGTCATTCAATTGTGGTGTGTGACATCACCCCTGGGTTCAATGATATTATTTCATCGTGTATTTTAATATATGGTCCACGTGGCGTGATGAACGCGGAGATCACTTCCGACGCAGGTTATCCGGTCTACACCACGTGGTTATAGGGGCTGTTGTCTTCGAAAGCAGGGTAGTTTCCTGTTGCGTTAAGCAGCCAATAAAATGTTACCAACATGTAGGTCTATGTGACGTGGTCGACCGCATGGAAGGGAGGCAGAAGTGTCTAAAAGTTCAAATTCTATAGACGACTTGCCACAACTTTGCCTTTCGGCTAGTCACTGCCGTGAATTGTTTGTGTCGTGTATGTGCTTGCATTCTCGCCGGACAGTTTAGTTTGGCGATCTGTGCAATTCTATAGACGGGAATTGTGGGAGTGTATAACTGGTGGACGCAGAATTATTTGAGGAAACCAACACAGCGGGAGTGTACCTGCTATAATGCTTAATGGATGTACTCACGGAGAGGAAACCAGAAGTACGTATAGACGCAAATTAAAAAAATATGCCTTTTTGCGCGTGATAGACACCCTAACGCCCTTTAAAATCATTTATATTTATTGCTTAAATTCAATAATAATAATAGCTGCAAAATATTTAATTAAGTACTCCAATTGACACACTTTTCTTATTATGTTATTATAATTTCAATTCAAATGTTAATTAAATTAAATTTAATTAGAGTTTAGTTCTGTATTCAAATAAATAAATACAGTAACTTGTCGCCTGCTGTCATTCTATTATACCAATGACGGCTTTTTGTAATCCACATATATCAAGTTTTTATGTCATTTTGTTTCATAGTAAATTTTTACAATATTATTTGCTTCTCAGAATAATTAGTTTTCAGATTGACGATTTTGTCTCTCTACAATATTAACAATGCTTCATATATTATCATTTTCTACGTAGGTGATTGCAAATTATTCACGTCATACGTTGTTGGTTATCGATTGTGGTTTAAGACTGAACTATAATCCTACATTTTCTCATACTATGCCCCTCGAACTTAACTTATCTCGTAAATTTTTAATGGCCTTAAAATATATTTTATATAGGTTACTTTTGTGTTTGATTTAACATGGTATGGTTTATTAATTACATTCTCTTTCAGTGTAGCATTCGAGTGACGTTTAATTACGATGGTTCCTCAATATTTCTTGTTTAATAGTTTTCGGAATGCTTTTAGAACATTTAATATATTTTTCTGTCACGTTATACTTTACTATATGGGAATAACAAAGTTATGGTTCTGTTTAACAAGTATTTATGTGAATATTCCTGTTTTCGTCCTGATAACAGCTTTATAAGTCTTTCGTGTGCAGACCAAGAAACATTACGCTCCTTCGATATCTCCATCCTTCCCGGATTTTGCAAACTGTGCTCCTGGAACGATAATGTTGGTATTAACGACTACCTTATCTTTTAAATATTTATGTCTGTCTCAGAGTAGACAAACTGTATGCAGTTTTCCGCAGCGTTAATCTTCTCAGTAAACTAGCGAGAGAGCTATTGCTTCTTGGGCTCAACTAAATCCGCTGTTCAAGTGTTCTTGAATCACAAATTATTTCTTCCTATTACAATTTACCTTCATTTTATATATTTAATTTATATGATCACGATAACAATGAAAACATTTTTTATTCATTTATGGTTTGATATCGTAGAGATATATTTGGTTCATTAAGGTAGTTTTCATTTCTTCGTTTCTGACGGTAGTATATTTTCTTCACCATTGATGCCGTAATAAACAACAGGTATATGAACATTATTTAATAAATTAATAAGTACTATGAAATCAGAGATTATTTTATATTCTTATGATAATATACTTAGTGAAATAGCATTCTTCATTTGTTGCTGCATCAACCAGTTTATTCTAACTTGTAAAATATACGTTGTAAAACGTGTCTTGTGAAATTATAATTACACAATAATGCTATTGATTAATTTATAATGACAATTCAGACACCCAGCATTCCTAATAATTTTATATTTTAATATGTATAAACGAGGTTTTATGTCTAAAGGTTCGAAGAAACGTTAACATTTAAGTTTCTGTAGAGTAAAAAAGAGTACATTATATACGACCTTATCTGTTTATTCGTTCAATGTCAACTGTTGAAAATCAAATATTTATTCAGAATGTTATGAATATTTTAAAATACAAATCATAATTTATTAATAGGTTTATAATGGCCGTTTGACCCTATAACAAAATAAACGTGCGTTTTGGTATAATTATAAATAAAATGCATACATTATATTCGTAGTTTGCGTTTAATTTTACTTTGTTCTTTGTATAGATGCTTACTGATAAATGATAGACACAGAAAATATTTATACTGCATACTTTTTTTTCGCAAGAAACTCACAATATCATAAATCTCCACGAGTAATTGCAGAAAAAGTGTTTGTGTTCGTATCCAGAATGGCTGCTAACCGATGTCATGGAGTCAGAATACCTAATATTGGTCACTGAAACCTTTATATAGAACAAATAACATATGGGAAAGACGTGCAGAAATGTTTAAGTGCTTAAGTAGTAGGATTTTGATAGAAGGATCAAAGTGTAATGAGTCAATTTGGCAAGCAGTATGTAACGCCCATTAAATTCAGAATATGTCTATAAAGTGTATATAAAGTGTTAATAATTGTGCGTGTGAACGAGCCCATGTCCTTGTTACAAGAAAATATTAAGGTAAAACTGTACAACTTACTATCTGTAAACCCGCAAGTAAATGATATTACCGTCAGATTTCCGAGTTCAGATTTTGTATTGTAATGTTCTATTGATTGTTTGAATTAATGCTTTGATGGCTTTGTGAATTTGATTGTATATAAAGTATTCTTTATTGAAGACTCAGTGATAGGCCCTGAGAAATAGCAGTGGTATTATTGTAAAGTATTAATATATAATGTGATTTAAATAATTTGCTTTAGTAAATTAATTTTTTCGTATATTTTAAATCTTGATTTTTTTAACTAAAACATCCGATCGTTTCAATTGTTTTACTACAAAATTGGCGTCGTCAACGTGTGGTTTTTCTTAGTAAAATTTTAATTGTTTTGGTATTTATTTTATTGGGCGCCAGATTTTGCATTGTAATTATAAAAATTAGAATCACTACAAATTAGCACTGCAACGTGCAGTTAATTTTCCTTTGTATTTAATTAAATACTACAAATTAGGAAGGTTCCCACAAGCCGAGGCACCTCGGCCTATTCTGAGAGGTGTATGTTCCGGGGTCACGGACCTTGGGCATACGGTAAGAGTTGTCCGCTATTCCCATTGGGATAGTCGGCCAGCTGCCTCCTAAACTGGTCGAGGCAGGGAGAAGGGAATGCTGCGTCCCCACAGCAAACTCCTCTCCCGCTATCGGAAGGGCGTGGGACAAGTACCCAATGCCCGACCTACCTGATGCAGGTTTTTCGAGGGTTTGTCATGCATTACTTTTAGGCGAATGCCGGGTAGGATCCTTAAAATATATCCCGGGGGACCTAGTTAACCCTTGGCTACCTTCCTCTACCCTTCCACATACCCCCTTTCAAATCCGTTACTATGCTATTAAAAGGGAGTTGCCACTATGTGGATTACCCTCATGTAGCCTGTTACCGTAAAAAAAACCGTAACTTGATGCATTGGTTTTTATTACATTGTTTAAAAAGAAATCATTACAAATTGACGCCTCAACGTGGCGATTTAAATTGTTTATTTATATTGACTATTATAATATATATACGCAAAATTAAGGCATTAAAATATTCTAATTGAGAAACAGTTCGAAGAATAGTGACTCGTTTCATCTTGTAATAAGAGGAGGTATTTTCTTGTATTGCCGAATAAAGGATGCGATCTAAGACGTATTGTCGGCTGCATTCACGAAGGGGTGCTCATTTTTTGTGAGGATGAATGCACATAATCCCCTCGATTTGTCTCATCTTAAATATATATTTTATACGCCAACTGTTCTATAATTTATGTTTTCCTATTACATAGAAAATTCAAAGAGTTTATTAATAGTAAACATCTGAACGCAGCTATAAAGAAGCTTAAGCATATTTATCTACCAAGAATCAGTTATCACGTCTTTAATTATACTTAGCCTTTTCTACACTTTATAAAATAACTTTCTTCCGTACGTGATTATAGTTGACTGCACTTATTTTGTTTAAAGAAAAGTACTTCTTTAGTAGTATTATATATTCTTTGTAAAACTGAGACAGTTTTAAAGCACCCTGTGCTACGAGGTTGTAGAGAACAAGCCATATTGATTCAAGTAACGTATTAATCTATTATTTTTAAAAGAGTTTAACTGTCTTATATGCCTTGATTTCTATCAGATCATATTTGTCGCAATTTTTTGGTCCGTTTTCTAAACGTTTGTCTCCATAAATAAAATATGTGTGTCAAACTGATTTAGAAGATGATGTAATCCAGAATATTTAAAATAGTTCAACCTGTTAAACGATATTTCCGAAGGATAACCATTTAACTATTATGTATAAAACAGTCCTCTATTTTTAAAAAGAATATTTATGAAATTTATGATAGTATAATTTGTCAATTAAAATTCTTGCCATGCTTTGTCAAATCATTGAATTATTTGTGGTAATACAATAGTCATACAAATGTTAAAAATAAATCCGGAGACGGTTCTTGCCACTTTCTTTCAACAGTGTTGACGCGCTACGCTGGTGAATTAATTATTAATGTCATTTGTTAGGTAATGATTCAGATTTTATTTAAAATAAAAGTTTTCATTTCAATGAGTCTAACACGACACGGTAGCTTTGCAAAAATCTTACCCGGGAAACGAGCACCCATAAATTTACCAGTTCCGGGCCAATGAACCATGACTCGGTTCACATTAAGTTTCGGAGAATTCAGTTTGTAAACTCATTGCTCATGCAAAGTGTATTCATGAATAAATTTCTAAAGATTCCAAAAAACATCTGTTCGACTAAGAATTCAGAACAAAAGCTGTCATGATTTTTTCCTATTGACTTATTTCTTTGAGAGGATCACGCCTTTATTTATACAGGGTCATGCCACCGCGTATGCCAAGAAATTTTATCTAACGATGTTTAAATATTATTGATGTAGTACCTAAAAATCAGGTATATTTCATAGAAATATTTATATTATTTTAGTAAATGTTAAACTGTATTAATATAATAATACTCAAATTTTCATCCGCCATTCGAAAGTCTTTTAGGTTTTTTGTTATTATTTGAAGCCGAAAATTACAAGGTATATAAGCTAATATGATAACTTGGTAATAATAAGCCAGGTAATTCCATCATATGATAGGATTGAGGACCACTCCACGGAGGGGACCTCTTGACTATGATTTGAGATCCATAACTGTGCGTTGCCTAGTCTTCTGTTGTCATGTTGATTTGCTGATTGAGGCTGCGTTCTTGTATGACATCAGGGATCTAGGGTATGGCAACTTAATTGTGAATGTTGTAGTTTTTAGACAATTTAATAAATAAATTTTTCAGCAGTTTTTCTGTAAAACGATCACTTAAAATTTTGAGACCTTCTCCATTTTGTCTCAAGATTACAGTTTTATATCGCCAAGAGCCTCCTAACTGCTCTGTATAACAAAATAAAAAATAGTTTGAACGAAATTGGTGCGTCATTTAGTTTTTGAAGATTAACAAATGTCAACGGGGCCGAGAAACAGGAATTTTGATTACCACGGTCTCGGTTTCCCTAATGCATGAACGTAAATATATACTAAAACCACTCTATAGTATGCAAAGTAAAGTCGAGTATTATTGGATTTATATAAATTGTATTAATTATAATATATTGTGTTGGTCTCATAACAGTGTACTTAAAATATTAATACATAATTCGGAAGTCGAAAAATATAGAAGTGATATTAAATGTATTAGGAAAAATACTTTAGTTTTTAACATGGAGTATATGGAGAAAATCCGATGTGTGGGTTCTTGGAGTTAAGAAGCGCCAGTTCATTTGAACTAGATATATGAACTTAAAATGCTTTAATTTATTATTTCCGACGAATGGAATTTTATAATTTATTCCAAGCCAGAATTTTAGTAGCATTTTAGTTCAATGCGAGGGCGCTGTTAGGGCAAAGTGGCAGAAAGTGGGAGGATAAAAGCGAAAAATCCACAGATCGGATTAACGTAGCCACTTAGTGACGCATGCTCTGAGGAGAGGACAAAAGAATGTATGTCGGGAATTAGCTAAAAGCATGTTTGCGAAAATCCAAAATATAAACACAGGGTGTTAAACTCTGATCAGGGTGGCGACTGAACAAAAATATTTTGAATTAGGGACGGTAACAGTGAATCGAATGATGGCCTGCGAGAGGGCGACGGGGTTATATTATCTCATAAGAAAACAAGATAGAATAATTACTGGATGACGGAGGATTTAAAACGGAATGCAGGAGCGAATATTCATGACGTATTAGAGTGGTATTTAAACAAGCAGATATAATGTAGGAAGTATTAGAGATCAGTTATTATCTGGACGTTTAGATGTTGAGGGAACTTATCATTTAGTCTATAGATATCCTGAAAACCAGTCGGACGGAAACATCCAGCGAAGTTAATAGAGCGTATCAGCGGGTGTCATCAGTCAACACATCAGAAGATCAAGAACCAGTAACTAATGACGTACGCATAATTCACGTCATTCGAAGTTTTACGTTAGTTATAAAACACAAACGGTCGAAGATTTAAAATTTATTTAAGGCAATTCTTACGTAATTTTATCTGTGAATCGTCTGCTCCAAATCAGTAACCAATTAGAACCCAAAGAAAAGTAGTTAAATTTGTTTATATTCTTAACAAATAAAATATTATACGTTTGGAAATATTTTATAAATATGTAAATAAATTATTACTATTTGTTTCACGCAATAATCAATATTTATAATCTCGGACTTGTATGTGCTAAGTTAACTGCTTGTCATAGTAACGTAATGAATGAAATATTTAAGACTTCTCTCGCAACTCTTGTAAACTAAATGTCTCCAAAATATGACACTGAATAATAAATTACCAGAATAATGAATATAATAATTGAACAGTTGAAAGACAAATATGATATTCAAGTACGTTTAGAGAACAATTCATGAATTCATAACTTGAGTAATTTTTTATTTACTTAAAAGTTTAATGTCACATTAACTTAAATGTCATTAGCAACCCATACTTTAGTTTACATAGGTTAAGATAATAAATTCTGTTTTAAATTAGTTTGCTTAAGTTGTATTCATTGACGAATTGAACTTGAGTAATATTTGTCCAGAAAACAAGACAATGCAACCAATTTACATTCAGGGCTCGCTTCGAAAATATAACCTCAGTATTATGAATGTACAAGTCAAATAGAGAGAGAGAGAGATACATTTTCTAAGTACAAACAATAAAAAAACATGAAAAAATTAACATTTTACTTTAATGACTACCAAATGAATAGGTTGTAAATATTCTGACCTCTTATTTTGGTCTGGAGCCATTCTTAAATAATATTTCTGTACGGTGATTCAATCCTATTTTTTTCTAGAGTAACACTGCATTAGGGTAATTCACTAGGTGGCAACTACTCTTTAATAGCATAGGAAGGGATTTGAAAAGGGGGATGCGAGAGGGTAGACTAAGGTAGTTAATGATTAAAATTCAATCAGAAACAATTTTGAGTACGACAATTCAGCGATAATTTTATACGAGTATCTTAATCGGTTTATCTGATTAAATAGCAACATGCTTTTTTTGAGAACTTAAAATTATTTACTTATATTCTCAGCTGTAGCCAAATTTTGTAAAATTTCTTTGGAAAACTAGTTCGCCACGTAACACTCAATTTTTCCTTACGAGCTGTGCTGTTGCTTGAGTCTATCTACGCGTGTGTAGCCTTCACTATTTCAAGATTGCAAATTTTTTTCGTGTTAGAAGGAAATTCAAATGACTTTCAGAAACTGCGTAGTTATTTGTGTATTCCCGTCTTAAATTTATCTCCTTGTTGTATGAATGTAACGGAGATTTTTGACAGCGTTTAATAAGGAGCTGAATGTAAAATTATTTTCTGACGGATATTATGACGACGTAACGTATCTAATGGACTTCTTTAAGAAGATGAAAGAGTTAGCATTTCAATTTACAGGTCCTTCTCTATACAACGATCCCTTATCAAAATGAAATATTGCTGAAGAGGAAAGCTTTTGTCTGAGAGAAGGGAAGTTCGGTTACCTAGGCAAAGAGCTGGCGCCCCCAGCTGCCTGTTAACGTGTTTGTCCGCAGACACACAAAGCGTGTGGAGTGTAGAGTGTTGACCGAGGCACCGAGGCGGTCAACTTCAAAAAGCTTTTCACAGCTCTCGTCTGCCGGGCTGCGTAATGAGCGCAGCTCTGGAGCACAGGAAATTAGCTTCCCTGATACCTTACAGCACGCTCCACGCCACGGCTGCGAATTAAAACTGCTCCTAACCTTCGAGGACTTCTCGCCTGATTGCCAAGCCCCGTTTCCACGAACCCTAGCAAAGGATATAGCTCAATTTTCTTATCTACATTATTTCGAATGAATTACTTGTAAACTTTCGTTCTGAGAATCTTCTATATAAACAACCATTAATTAACAACAATTGGGCGGAAAGAGATCGCTATTGAGACTGTCAAGTCGAGAGAAGACTGTGAAAACGTTTAAGTTCTCTCATTAGATAGTATAGATATGTTTGTATCTCCCAACACCTAACACGTTGACCATTACATGTAACAATTACACAATTATACTCATCTTAAACGGGGTAGGAAAAATTTCTCTGGACAATAACTGTAAAACCTTCACGATATTTTTTTTTGGCTTCAATACTACACATATTTATGATTTTTTTACGTATCATGATTCTTGTTGAGCTAAAGGCTGAGGCCAAAGTTTTTATTTTATTTTATTAATTATTTACCATCTGCTGAAAAGCAATAAGTAAATATTGTGTATGAGTGTGGGTTGAGATAGAAGACGCATTCATTAACACGTCTTCTGTTGCGGTTTGGGTGTTGTTACTATTTAGGTTATTTCCGGTTATTGTTCTCAACTAGAAGCGGCAGGGCAGGTCCAGAGTGTAGTTTCTTTTAAATCTGCGGTTGTGTTTACTGCTGTCTAGTAGATTAGTTGCTAGTTGGTTGGGGGTGTAAAAAGTTTTTTTGCTGTATCTTTCACTGCTTTTCCCAATTACACTTTTCACTGAATTCACTTTGAGGTCACTATATATGTCTGCATTGGTTACGTAGTATAGTGCGTTAGTAATAGTTCGGAACATTTTTGACTGGAATCTTTTGTAATGAATTATTTTATTGGGCTGGGTATTTTATATTAAAGCAAAATAAATTATTGACCATTTACAATTGTTTTCTTAGTATAGCACGAAAAACTGTGGGTTTACGTTTCAGAGATTAGCTGCTCGCCCCAAATACGTACTGCCTATTCCTGCTGTCCGCTGTAGTTGGAGATCCCGGATTTTCCCTTACTGAATCCTGCGGCTGGATGGAGCTTCTCGGTCCTTGATCTCCAATATTCGGCGGATGACCTCGTACAACCTGTTGATGGGCAGGTGTATTTATTATATGCTTTTCCCCTACTCGGATAAACATACACTTCGGGATCCTATCCCCAAACGTTAAATCCCCTTCTTTCTGCCGACTCTTTCCACGTCTTTCCGCCCAACTGTTTTCAACGTCCTTCTTCCAACTGTTTTCACGTCTTTCCAACCAATCTCCTCAACGTCTTTATTCCAGCTGTCCTAACATCTCTCCTCCTATCCCGGAGCTGAACGTTTTCCCGCCCTTAGCGTCACGGGCTTTTACTGTTTCTTAGCCGCATGGTATTTTTCTATGGGTCGATGTACACTATCTCGGTATTAAAATAGCCACGTGCGGCTACCTGAGACGCGATAGGTCGGCGTCTCGAGTTTGGAAACAAAAGAATCCACCAAACTACAGCAAACAACATTTCCGAAAATAAAACAAAATTAAATTAAAATACGCGCGTTACACTTGTATGATGCTGTTCCCCATAGCTGGATGTCATAGATCCAGACGGGTTTAAAAATGGTCTTGTATATTCGTAGTTTGGTGTAGAGAGAAAGTTTTGATCTTCTACCCAGCAGCCAGTCATTTCTTTTGTTTGCGAGTCCTCCATGTGAGGCCCTTGTCGAGATGCATTCCCAGGTATTTTGCCTAGTCAGTTTGTGGTAAGGCTAAAGTTATTTCATGCAATATGCCAACCTAGCAACTAATGGGGGATGCCATGGGAAATGAGATGGACACGAAAGTCTGTTGTGTAAACATCCTCTGCGCTTTAACAGAATCATTCTTAGGATTTGTTTTGTATAAACATTTTCGTGTATATATTACATATATGTTGAAACTGCTTGTATTTATACTCTAACGGACCCAAAACCTGAATATACAAAATATTTTGTCGCATTAAACCTTTAAAATTTTTGAGAAATGTGCTTAATTTACGTGAAATAGTAAAGGAAAATTTAATTAATTAGAGTGGCGTTCAGACGACCAACGAAAGTCCCTCAGAAAGTAGACCCGAATCCCAGCGGTAAACTAAAGTTAGAGAAACAATATCAATCATTTAATTGAACGCTGTTTCGCTTGGGTTGGGAGATGTCATACAGTTATGTAACTTACACTACTAAATTACATTTATCATATAATATTATTTTATTCTTATAGAATGTAACTGCGTAGCTGATTGGAAGCCATCCAGACGTGAACGGGTGATCATTACACAAGACCTCATTACATTATGAATAAAGTCTATAATTATCCCGATCCTAAAACCGGATAAGAAACCGTCTTCTCCCGATAGCTAAATTCCAATATATCTAAATTAATCGAGAGAGTCATCGCGAAGCGCCTGATGTGGTACTTGGAAATAAACAATATAATTAACCCTCATCAACATACATTCCTCAAAGAAAATTCGACCACCTCCATGCTTGTAGAACTTGATAATAGGATAAAAGAGGTCCTATCGCAAGATGCTCACGTCTTAAGTCATTCTGGACATAACTAAAGCATACGACAGAACTTCGAGATGACATACATTAAACCAACTCTCCATATATGGTGTAAAGGGGAATATATTTGAGTGTACAAGGAGCTTAATTGCACAACAGATATATTATGGTTAGGGCTAACAACACCCTCTCTAAAGAACATGTATTAGAAAATGGCATACCCCAAGGATCAACGCTAAGTGTAGTGCTTTTCATAGTAGCCATTAATGAGCATCCTACCACCAACCAGACACCTTTTATATGCAGATGATATTATTTTGTTTAAAAGAGGTTACAATATATAAGAGACAACGAAACAAATGCAAAACAGATGGGATATTATTACTTCATGGGCCGCTAAAATAGGTTACAACTTTAGCTGTGACAAAACCAAGGCAATTATCTTCACCAGGAGAAATAATATTAGGCACTTACCGCTATTATTAAAAGAAGAAATATACAGTTTCATCAACACGTAAAAATATTAGGAATGATATGGGATAAGAAATTAACTTTCAAATTCCGCAGAGAAGAACTATTGCACTGATATAAAAAGAAGAATTTATATACTCAACTGTATTTCCGCAAAAATTTGGGGCGCTGACAAAAGAACCCTAAACCTATTATAAAATCGAAAATCGAGTATTGTATCCTAATTTTTCAAACAGCAAGCAAATCCTTAGTTAACAAAATAGCCATAATAGAAAATATATCCTTCAGAACTATTTCAGGTTGCTTGAGAACTACTAACAGAGAAAAATTTCTATTCGAATCGGGACAACCCAACATCTGGTGTAGGATGAACCTTACTACTATACGTTATGCACTCAGGGCACAGGAGTCCAGCTGCCCTATAATCAGGAAAAACGCATCCCATAAATAGCATCAGGCATCAGGAGCAACCAACTACAGACCTTTTAGAGAATCCTTATACAGCCTGATCAACCAAACTACAGCTGGGCAAACCTAATCCTCAACAAAACATCTTAATGTCAACGAGACTAGTAGAAGAAAAGTTCAAGACTATATAAAAATCTGTTATAAAAATAACCGAGTACTGGACAAAGAAATGCCGCGGGAAGATTAATACATCAGCATATTCAAAATTCACAGCATTCAACGAAGCAAAATTTCCAAAACAGTTAAACCGAAAAAAACAGATAATCCTCTCCCGAATAAGATCAGAGGATACCAAATTAACCAAGAGTTATATTTTTCCAGAACAGAACCACCACTATGTTCCCAATACAAAGAGATCCTAACCGCGAGGCAAATCCTGCTGAGCTGTGAATACTACGCAAGTATTAGAAACTTTCAACATTCCCACCTAGCGGCAACAGAGTCGACGATTCTAAGGATGCTGAAGGTAATCAGGGAAGCTATATTAAGCAACCTAATGTAAAATAGAAGCATAGTCTGTTAATAGTAATCTATGTAAACGTTTTGTAGGAGTCGCTAATGACTGTCAATGTTAATGCGACAATAAATTTTTAATTTAAAAAAACAACTGATTATACTAGACAGTTCGCAACCCGTTTCAGGTTGCGATGCTAACTGAGAAGAAGTTTTGTACTAGCCGGTTTGGAGGGTCCCAATCACCTACCACGGAGATTTGTCTTTATCGAAAGAAATTCACTCTAAAATCAGTCGCTACAATCTTGTGGTTGTAAAGGCTCCTGGACTTCCACCAGTTCAGTATTTCCCATTTACTAAACTTTAAACTTCTTTAGCGCGTTCTACTTTGTTCAAGTCTCTGGACGGTATAGATATCTAGGGCATACAACGTTATTAACTTTCCTATGCTAGGTATCTTGGTCTCGACGCTGGACTTTCCTACGACCGACTCCACTTCACTCCGTATCCTAGCTAAATACCACAAAGTTACCAACATCCACCTTATTTTGTCTCTAGATACATTATTACATACTACATGAAGTAATGTATTGTAATGGTACAAAAACGTAAATCTCCTATTTTTTTTTATTGGGAGGTTTAGAGTCGCGTCAACAAGATTGTTCTTGGCGACTGTACATAATTGAATTAAAACATATAATTCTACATTTCATGATCTTAGAATAGATAGTTCTGTGTTTTTTTGGGCAACAGGCATTTTATAGTTATTGCAGACCAGCAAACCGTACAAACTAGAAAACAGATTTATGGGTTAATTTGGTGTGCATGGTGAGAATTCTTTATACTATTATTTGTTGTCTTCTTGTGATGTTTCGGGATAGAGATAAATTGTAGTAGCTTACTGAAGAATATCCCTTCATTCCTTCCAGTTCGGTTGGTAGACTATTTTTTTTCTTTCGAAGAAGCCGGAGAGGGTTTCACATGCATCCTTTTTGGTACATACAGGAGTAGTCGAGATGTTTCGTTGATTCGAGGCTTCTCTCTTCGCCAGCTGGTCAGGCTCTATATTTCCTGCTATACCTGCGTGTGCGGGAATCCACGCTAAAATTTTATTTCTATTATAGGCCTATATGTTGCTTAGATTTCACTTTTCAGGAGATAAAACTCTGTTTTACGTATTAAATTGAATGCAAGAATAAAATCATTCCGGGAGAGCATGAAAAAAAAAGTCTAGCTGAGGGAGCCTTTTAATTTCTGTACTTTAATTAACAAAAACTTATTATATTTTGAAATTATACTTATTTGTCTGATTATTATATTTAATTAAGCAGCCATCGTGGAAAGATCAAGTAAGAAACGCGGTACCGAATGAGCAAGCCCCGTTGAAAATTAATTAATTTAATTGCTGTTGCGAGATCGATAGTTAAAGTAAGTTCATTAGAGATTTGGTCGAAGAAACCTAAATTGGAGACACCCGGACAGGACCGAATCTGAGTTCTGCCACTTCCCGCACAATTATTTGAAGTTTCCGTTTCTAACGGCGAAGTTAAACAAAACTGTTATATTGTAGTTTTTTTTAACTGAATACTGTTTTTTTATAATAGTACCAGTGTGTCTTCAGTTAAAAATCTGAAGTCAGAAAAAATATTTTTATTAATGGAAAATTAAACTACATTTCGTCGGTAACTTTCCGACCTTTACAGGTTGGCAGTCAAGGGAGAATGACCTGACTACAAAATTTTGTTAAACTTCAACCTAGTTTAATTTTCTAGAAATAAAAATATTTTTTATCACTCAAATTATTTCTAGGTGGTTTTAATTGTCATAATATATAAATAATTAATAAAATTAGACTTTACAGACCATTAATTTAACTGCATATTGTGACAATATGATTTGAAATGCCGAGAAACGACTCTGACATAATTATGAGTTTTTCAATTTGTTTTAGTTGTTAATTTCAGTTTATTTAATTTACTGTAATTGTTCCACACCTGGCTTTTTATTCGAAAATTATACATTTATTCTAAATTTTTAAAAGTACTGCTAAAGACGAGTTTAGCAGCAGCTCTGACGTCATACCTTCTACATGTCACTAATAATAGTGTTTAGGCCCTACAATTTCAATTGCTTCATTTCAGCCGCACATTTCAAATACGTAACACACACGAAGAAATGCGATTTTACAGATTTTATTTTTTCATTTTTTAGTATATTTTTAATTAAAAATATTTATTTGGGTCCTTATAACGTATAACTGGAGGTGTTTGGAGGGAGTATGACGTTGAGGTGCAAAAATACCTTGATACGGCGAATGCGCGGGCTACAGTTAACGAAATGAAAATTCACTGTTACAAAAATCAGGGTAATAATATTGTGTAGAAGTCGACCCGCTATCACACTGGGCTATAATTTAAACGGAATAATCTCACCACAAGACAATCACTGCAATTTTTTACGGATTTATCTAAGTAGCGACTTTGGTACGGGAGACCCAACCCTGGGATGATATTGTAAAGAATTATTTTTTTTGTGGGCTGGGTTTTTACGTTAAATCAAAATAAATATTTGACCAATAAAGAAATTTTATATAAGTTTATTAAAGTTAAACATGAAAACTCTTATCTCAGGCACCTGTTGTTTTTACATAGAAGAGATCTGCTGCCCGTACCAAATGCGCACTGCTATTCTGTGTTGTGTTGTGTTGCGTGCTGTAGCTCTCGTACCGACGTACAGGCGTCGACCCAGGGGTTGATCACTGGCTAAGGCGTCGGCCTCCGGGATTGAATGCTGGCACGCCGTCGTACTAAATTCTGTGGTGCTATTCTGTGAACTCTTCACTAACAAATTGTGGCCCCTTTCTCACGACGATTCTGCCTCGAACTATCTCAGAGACAACAACTTTACGGAGCCTCTCTTAATCACATCCACCAGCTTCGGTGAGCGCAGAACAACTGTCCAGTTTCAAAAGCTTATCTCTTTTACTTTTTTCATTGTTAGAAAACTTCGTCAGTTTTACTGATTCTTCCATTGTCACAAGATTTATAGCATGCAGCTGCAGTTCTGTAGTCAACAATGGCTAACTATTCTGTCCTGTTGAGGCCAACAATCGAGACAGGACACGAAATTACTTGGATGGAAATATTTATCGCCTCCACCTCCACGCACGTGCACGGTTTCGAATTCTCAAGACCACACAAACAACGCTTCCGAGAGAAATAAAAACTTAAACCTAAATACACGCGTTACAATATTAGAATAAAGTTTGGAAAACTCGCGTATACACTCAAAATTAAAGCCCGTAAGCAGTATACTGACATAGGTAAATCTTCGTTCCGTATTACTTCCACGGAAGGGTGAAATAGGTTACCTGTAGTCATTATCATGACGTTTCGTCTTACAGGTAGACATTGGTAGTGAAGAGAAAGTGTTAAAAGCTCCTAAAATTAATGTTATTCCATCTAGTAATCTGAATTTCAGATTGTGAAGTGAAGTAGACAATTGGAAATGTTTAGGAAGTGTAATTTATTTATCTTTCACAACATTATCGAAAGACTTATTACTCATATTTATGTTTATATTTATTGTTCTTTGATTATATACCTGTAGACAAAGCGGCCACCAGGATCTATCCAATTTTCAGCTAAATTATACAATACTACCCAAATTTTTTATTCTGAATGATTGTAATTTTCATTTGTTCCAAATTAAGTACTTAAATACTTATGGAAAGTTTTTAATTTTCGACAGATAAACTAGGTGTGAAATAACTATATTAAATTAAATGAATAATAAAGTAATTCTATGTAAATAATTCAAAAAGAACTTTGATTTGTGTTATTTTCACTTTGTTTTCGTAAATTGAAAGATGGTTTTATATATAAATAAGTTTATAGAAATAGAAATATAAAACGTATGCGCTACGTTTTGCTTTTGAATTCGTCATCTGGTTGTGCTGTTGTGTCGCTCTCACGGCTCTAGTTGTTTTTAACCACCTGACGAAAGCAACAACGTTGTGTGTTATTTATATTATCACTTCATTTGGTCTGTTATTTGGCCATCTATTTTCTAATATTTATTTATAATTGCGAACTGATTTTTGAGACTCGCAACCTACTATGACAGGTTAATGATCATCGGCTGTGTTGTTACAGTTCCAGGTGGACTACAACGACGGAAGTTACTGTGAAATAGCTTGAAACAATCTGAACTTATTGTGTACGTGGCTGGTCACCGTTCTGATTAAATTCCTGTTTCCTTGGCTACTTTCTTGCGCGGTAAATGATATTCAGTACTGAGAAGCAATCTGTTTGCTGTTCTGCGTGGCATACCTCTGCCGGAATTACAGGTATTCTATCTATCCTGCGGTTGCATAGTTCCGAAAGTCTTCAGATCTATCTGTGGTACAGCTGCGACACAACTCTTGTCTCGAGTTTATGTGATTGTTAAACTGCTTAAGGAGCTGTGGTTAGTAACAGCGAGTTCCAATTGTAGGAGACAAATCCCATTTAATCGAAGTTTATTGGAATTAATAATGTCTTAAAATATCTACAATTTACCTACCACTTCGCTTCTTTCGTTTATATCACATAATTAAAATATTTCTACCATTCAGCACTATTGTGAAAAAAAGTAATGTATTCAAATTCAGCAATAAAAAAGTTATTTTGTTTAAACGAAACTTGGCAAATAAAGCGTCCCTCATGCCTTAATTGTTCATTAATCAACATCATTCATAAATATATTGGACTCTTTTTACCCACACTTAAATGATAAAACGGCATAAAGTAGAATAAAAAGGCTCTTCCTAATAAAACAGACTATGACCACAGTACAGTGGAATCTGCAACAGTCGCAGCTTCAAATAAGTTAATATAATTAATTATACTATTATTATGATAATTAACAAATGCGAATTGTAAAATGTAAATGTAAGAAACTCACATTTGAAATGTATAATTATTCTTTCAAACTGATCAATCGTATGTATATAATTGAAATCGATGTGAATCGCAGCATACTTATGTAAACAAGCACTATTTGTAATTTATTTATGGGTCGCCAATGACCAAGTTGTTAACGCGACCGTTATAAACTTTTAATTAAAAATAATAATAATAAAAAAGTAATGTTTGTCACTTTTTGGCAATATCTAAACATCAAAAGTAAAGTGACCTGTTATGGAAAGTAACTTGGACCACTGAATTTTTAATTGGTGGATGATAATGTTAATTATCAGTAATATGCACAGAATCCCAACCCAAGCAGTTAATAATTTCAGATTGCATAACGCCCGCCATTTTACGGAAGTGTGATATTTTTTAAATATTTATACGGGTCTATATACAACGATATAAAAAGTTTCACCGACATCATCTCCACAATTTTTTTTTAGAAATGCGAATAATAGGAATATTAGTCCGCCATTTTGAATCCAGGTGGGTCGTTTGATATTTCTTAAAATACTGATACTGTTATATTAATCAAAGACATAAATTAATCGAACCGTTTCCTGTGAAACGTGTAGACACAGCTTGACAGAAAAAAGCGAATTTAAAGATTAAAACGATGATCAGACTAAAGTACTAATTTATTCATATATATATATATATATATATATATATATATATGTATGTATATATATTTATTGTAATGCCAATTAAACAGGCAATTAATTGTTTTTAAAATAATTAAATTGTTAGCGGTACGAATGCGTAAAGGCGACAATGAAGGCGGGTTTTTCCTTTGTTCAACAATGGAGACCGCGCGGGGAGCTGAGTATGCGCTTGGAGAAAGACCAGTCTGCAATCGCCTATGAATGGTGGCGTACGAGAGATGAAACTGTTAAAAGTCGACGGGGAGATATAATACAGTAGAGTTCACCTAGAGCAACAAACAGTAAAGTTTGCAGATATAAAGTACGAACGGCGAGATCCTGTATTTTTACATGAAAGCAAACAACATTTTCACGGAGAGATTTACATAATAATTTACACACGGTGAAGTAAATGGTTGCTTCACGCTGATTGAACAATTTTCGTATAGAGGGGACCGGAATCCACTAGCTGACCAAAGGGGGCGTCTCATCCGAGGTTCCAGATAGCAGAGGACGAGTATTTTAATTGTGTGTATTAAAATTTTCAATGAAGTGTAGAGTCTGTGTAAAAAATGGCTTTTTAGTGTGGTAGTTTTTAAGCTACAAGAGAGATCTGGTACCAGACAGACATTCCGTGAGTAACAAAACTTTGATATAAATTTGTAAACGATAATTAAAAAGGTATAGTCAGATTTCATTCAGTTTTCGTTTAATTTAGTTTTCTTCTGTTTCACTTATCTTCATATTGTTTTAGGTTAACTTTTATATTTTAATTGTTAATTGTCATTTTATACCTTGCTTTTTTTAAATTATCAAACACAGTAGTGACCCTGAGATAAGAGATTCGACGTATTTGATTGTAATGATATAAGAACTGTATGTTCATAAATGCCACGAATTAATAAATAAAAATTAAAGTATTATTTTTAACTGGATGGAATTCGGCGTGCCAAATAGGTCTTGTACAATGTAAATTTATCAACAATAATTTTTTTTAAAACTTAGTAAATGTTGTTAATTATTCCTATGATTTAATACTACCTTTTTAATCATTACAATATATATATATATATATATATATATATATATATTGTAACATGATTATGTTGAATTGTCGATTTATTGCCTTTGTCGGTGTCCGTTTCCCGCCTGGCACATTGTAGAGCATTGTTGTTGTAAGATATGCGGAGAGTGGTATAATATAAAAAATGTCATAAATAATCACGTATTGCAGATGTTGAATGTTTCGAAATAAAATTGTTTTGGAAATATCATTCCAATAAAATTACCTAGCGCCCGTATTAGAAATTTAGTCGAGGAAGGACGAAAGGTCGGACCCCGCAATA
The DNA here is from genome assembly GCA_037074705.1 of Zhengitettix transpicula. NCBI lineage: Eukaryota > Metazoa > Arthropoda > Insecta > Orthoptera > Tetrigidae > Zhengitettix > Zhengitettix transpicula. Next base: position 27,405,444 of record CM073593.1, on the reverse strand, counting down.
TATGTATATAAATATATATGGTTAAGTCAAATTTAATAATGCCTCCATGCTTACAACAAGTAATTCCATAGATATAGCAAATTTATTTGAAACTGGGGAGTGTTTTTGTGAATCGCAAACAACATGTGAACAAAATTTGGTACAATTATCTTCACGTTTTTCAGAAACACGAAACTATGTTTTACTTCCTTCCAGCCCCACTCGTAGGGGCTGAACTGCAACTTACCTGGCAAATTGAATATCATAATTAAGCTCGGCGACTTCCATAACCTCGTATTTGATACCAATCTCTGGTGTTTTCGAGTTGTTTTTATGTAACGCCCCTCCACACCTACCTTTAAGGGTGCTCCCCTTCCATTCCGAAAGGGGTTCAACTTATAGAGAAATAACGTCGGGAGAAACACTATTAATTGACGTGGTATCGCTCCTCACTGTAATTATACTAACATCATTTATATATACGGACAATGAAAATTATAATAATTTGGCACAAAACAACTACAGTTTTTATATGTTAGTTTACGGGACATGTCACAATCAGAGTCTAAATTTCCGTTAACCAATGACAGTTCTTTCTAGATGCACGAATTTCCCCTTAATTGACTTCTGTGTGGATACTTCGGTTAGCAGTCGACTGACTTGTAGAAAATATTTTTAATTATTATTTATAATACCAAAAATAAAGATTTAAAATTTGGTTCCATTCTCTTTCAGTTCGGAAACTTCATGAAACAATCCTGCTACGACTGAAACAGTTTCGTACACTTTTTTGAATTGCGCGTTTTTCATCTTTTGATACACATAAATTTCTTTGTTTCATTTCACAGTGATTCTATTGTCTTTTGGATTTCTTGAGAGTTGGTTTTAGTAAAATAATTGTGCTTAAATTAATTTTTTTGACTGTCGCTACGAAATAAACCTGTTATAAATTGTTTCCTGCTGCTTTTAATTACAAAATTTTGCTGAAATTTTTAAGAAACTGGTAATTGTTTCTTCAGCATTATTTTTTTTAAAAGTGAATTGCTCTGTAAAGTAGCGGCTATAGACAAATAAAAAATATAGACATGATTTATCAATATAATTCGTTAGTCCAAATTATAGAATATTAAATTAGGCACTATAACACACTCCCTGTGGGCATCAAGTAATGTGGTAGTGTATCTTATGGCTAATGACATTATAATGAAAAACTTAAAATTTGGTTGAATACTGAATTGTGCCACGCAATTTGCCTCTGTGAAATTGGCAGTTGTTGAGGCTAGCGAATTCAGAAGGTGTGTGTCCTTATGGAAAATTAATCTCGATAAATAAATATCCAGAAACTGTGTCTGGTGTGACGGAGGGAGGAATACAAACAACCACATTTCGCTTGCCTTCTTGGCAAAGGCTTTGCGAACTAATGCCCGGCCTTACCTTTCTTTGTACGCCCTTTCCGTGTTAAGTGCCCTAATATATCTTACTTCTTTCGCAGATGGAATTGTCCGAAACAGGCGTAGGTAAAATGAACGCTTTGTCAAAGAGCTTGTTATCTACCAAATAACAGATTATGTCGCTTTCGGTAATCAAAGCGCCTCGTGAAGTTTGACTTGAAAGGCGAGTTAAATATTGAAGGGTTTGCGCTAGTGTTATACATCATACTCTTATATTACGCTCTAGAACTCAGTAATTCTATAATGTAATGTTTAAGACATATAAAGTAAATTAATTGTCTCATATAAAAGTAATTAAAATAATTACCAACGTGTTTCATGCACAGACAAGAACCTTATAATTTTGATGAGATCTGATTTTAATGTCTCAGAATTATTTCCACTCGAACTTATAGAAGAAATGCTTTATTAAAAATGTATGGATAAATGACTACGTCCAACGTGTCTTCCATTTTTTGTGATATCTATAAAACCAAATGTGATATGTGGAAGTAAAAAATCACTAAGAACTCTGTGGATCAAATTAATTTGTGTAATTGATTCCGTTGAAATATACCATTAATTTCGGCTGCAATAAACCGTTTCGATAACGTAAATAAATTGGTGGATTTACTCGTAATAAAATTCATTGCCATTTTCTAATAATGTTAATAACTGCTGCTTTCAGCTAATTAATACGCAATAATCCGACAGAGCTGGTACTACTATTAATTCTGTTGCGGTGATTGGATTATGATATATCCCTAATATCAGTCGTTGCTACTCACTGAATCAGGTGTTTACGTGACATGTTCTTCAGGCAGTTGTGGATATTAACATGCATGTGGTATTCTCGCCAGCGTATTGTGCGCTATATGTATGTAAAAGATGTTATAAAACTTAGTTAATGGTTTATTTACCTTTTAAAATTGTTTATTTAATGCTGACTTAATTTCCTCCAATATTTGTGTGTGGTTGCTTTCATAAACATGGACCTTGTTACTTAGCAAATTGCAGTCTTCATGTTTATTTACCGAATAGTGAGTTTCAATTCAGAAAATTACTTGTCAATTAACCATTTACTGACCTGGTGACAAGTATAACTGCTATCTACTAATTCATTGGCAGTCTTTCCCATTATATCTCATTATATACTTTCTTTACGTGATTTGTTCTTTGTTTAGTTTTGCCACATGATTATTTGAAATTGTTGGATTATTGCCTTTGTCGGCGTCCTCTTGCCGCGTCGTATATTGTTTGTTATTGTTGTGTGGATGGCGCCCGCTAATATTTGTAAAGTCAGTTGCCATGTACGCCTCGTCGGGGATAAAGCTCAATACCATTGGAGCGGAAAAGTATTGTCAATGAAGTTTCTCCCTGCAGAAATGTTCATATCTCATTTCTCAATGAATAAATTGCATATAAAAAATTGTTTTGGTAATTTCATATTAAAAAAAATTACCTTGCGCCCAAATAAATTGTCGAAAGCGACGAAGGACAGGAGGTCGAAGATTACTATATATATTGTAACATGATTATGTTACATTGTCAATATATGAAATATGGCCTTTGTCGGTGTCCCTTTGCCGCGTCTCATTGAGCATTTTTGGTGTAAGGCGCGCCGAGACGTGGCGTGGCAACGCTTCAGTTCCGCTTAGGACTCTACAAGGGACGGAGGTCCCATTGTTTTAACAAAAAAAATGTAATAAATAACCACTCCCTGCAGATATTAAATGCTCAATACTCTAGCAATAATTTAATCATACAAAAATTTCACTCAAAAAATTTCGTGGTGCCCATATTCTAAATGGATTCTATAAACGCGTGAATGAAAGGGTTTTTGCTACAATATATATATATATATATATATATATATATATTGTAATGCCAATTAAACAGGCCATTAATTGTTTTTAATATAATTAAATTATTAGCGGTACGAATGCGTGAAGGCGACAATGAAGGCGGGTTTATCCTTTGTTCAACAATGGAGACCGCGCGCGCTTAAACTCATTATGCACTTGGAGAGCCAGTTCTGGAATCGGCGATTGAAAGGTGAAGGAGTCAAAATTTTGCGTACGAGAGATGAAACTGTTAAAAGTCGACTGGGAGATAATATAGTTCAGTTCACCTAGAGCAACGAACAGTAAAGTTTGCAGATATAAAGTACGAATAGCGAGATCCTGTATTTCTACGTGAAAGAAAGCAAATATTTTACGGAGAGATTTATTAAATAATTTGCACACGGATTCACAAATGGTTGCTTTACGCTGATTGAACAATTATCGCATAGAGGGGACCGACAACCACTAGCAGACAAGACGAAAGAGACAAAGATCCCGGAAACGTTGTGTGGTATTTATATTATAACTTTTTGTCTACCTTTCTTATTCATTATATGTATTTTATATTGATTTATTTAAAGTCCCATCAACAGCTCAGGTTATTAGCGGATCATTGTGGGAACTCAATTTTCATTGTCGGGGGACTGATTTGACGAGAGTATCTATCACGTACACAAACTTCTATGCCCTCTCGCCAGGATTCGAACAGGACACTAGGTCGACTACTTGAATATTATTGGCAACATCAATTTTAATATCGTGGAACCCAATGTGCTTCATTTGATATAGTTTTTATTTTCTAGTTCTTTTATGTTACAGCTGTATTACTACCCCTCATTCTTGTGTTGTTGAAATATGTGAATGGAATCTTGAAGTAGATACTAAATCGATGTATAAAATTTACAAAGAATGGCGTCGCATTCTACAGTTAACATAATAAAATATACTGTATGTTTTATGTGAGTATGGGTGATGATATGCTTGCTGGTCATTTATTATTATAAGCTGAATGGAAAGGCACTCTTCAAATCCGACTAAGAGGACGAGTATTTAGTAACTTGGCTGACTGAACGAAAATAACTGAGAGATATCATCAGGAAATGCATGTCACATCCCTGAAAAAACAAAACTAGATATTTGAAAATAACATGTGATACGAGTCGGTAAACATAATTTTTTATCGAAAAGAATCCAAAATTTGTACAAAATTATCACGTACACGTATTTTTTCGCACCGTAGACTCATTTTTAAAACTCGACACGGTTTCATCGTGAATATTGTCGGTGATACAACAAACAAACTTTATTATGCACCATCACGTAGCAGTACTGGGAATCAAAATTCGATGTTCTCAGCTTGTCTTAGTTCATTCCACAATATTACAATACAAAACTTTCTCTATATTTCAAAAATTACATTATTTAATCGCAAATTTACTTGTTTGGGAGGCTTCAAGAAATTTTGGATTGTTGTGACAATTTATAACTGATTAGTTGGTTTCCCGGATATTTATTTATATTATACAGGAAAAGTATGTAACTCGACAATAATCTCATCTTAAGAAGACTCACAATAGTGCTAGTAACCATCCTTATATGTGATAGGGGTGTTTAACCCAAATCATTTTTGTTCCTCTATCGTAAGTAACATGAGGAAAAAGTTTGGTAGAAGTTGTTACAAGCGTTTAAGATTGTACGCGGTACTTTTTTTCACTCCATTTCACCCCCCCCCCTCCTCCACACTTAGGGGTTGATCCACAATTTAACTTGCATGTTGAATGTCAGAATTAAACTCAGCAACTTTTACAACCCTGGGATAGGCACCATTCACTGTAGTTCTTGCCTTATTTTTATTTAAAGCCCTACCGCCTCCACCCCGACGTGTGCTCCACTTCATTGTCAATAGGGGTTGAATTTAGGGATTGAAAGACCAGAGAATGTCACTATCAACCTCTGCAACTCCGAAAAATTTACATTATATGCTAATAATTCTCGATTTAGTATGTTTTCAATATGACTCCCTTTCCACCGCCAACCCTGCAGGTGTTCGGGACTTTTACCTAATCAGTGATTGTTCCTGGATCGTAAGTAACATGTACAAAGTTAGGAAGAAATTGCTCTAGGGGTTTAAGATGGTACTCGAAACTTTTTTAAACCTCTTCCTAGGGTCTGAACTCTGCCATTTCCAAAGCCCCATGCGCACAACTCACTGAAGCTACGACGCAATCGGATAAATGGTGTAGGAACACATAAGGAACAAACAAGAAAAGGTAATTCATTTTTATTCATATAGGTGACCGGTTGTTTTTATAAATAATCTGTCAGACAAATGCTAACAATTATTCGATACTCGTGTATTTGAAGCCCTTTACCGGGTCCACGACAAGTGCATCTGATGTGCCAGGTTCGATTTCCTGTCAGACGCGGATGGTTTGGACTGCGGCTCACCCAGCCTCTACTTGATTCAGGATTAGCGGCTGCAGTTGCGGTAACGCACTATCGGGAAATGTGCCACATCAAATGGTACGTAGTACGGTTACTATTGCGTGTTGTCATCGCAGAAACAAAATTAATCATTTTTGCGAACATTAGAACGATAACGAATTTTTTTAACCAATGTTTAGTTCTGCAGAATGTTTTTTACTTCATGATCACAGATTTCTGATTCAAAGTTGTGATAAGTCTGATAAAAGCTGCAAAAAAAGAGAACATCTATTAAAATTATTAGGTTATACACATACTTTTTAAAAATATATTGAATAAGAATTTATTTCTCTCTTTGAAATTTTCTTAAAATTAAAATATATAAATGACAATCAATTTCCTGTAGTTGTAGGCGATGCTGCAAAGCCATTATTAAAGCTATCTATATGTAAAGATGAAGCTGCCGAGTAATAAAAATAACTAAAGCAATGCTTCAATTAACTGCCGGTAATGAAAGCTTATAATTTATTGATACAATCGATCGTGTACCAGTATAAATAGGGACATTTAAAAATTAATTATGAAGGGAAAACGTTCAGTGTTCAACTGAAACGATGGTATGAGTAATTAGAATACACGCAAAAACTCAATTTTTTTTCGTATGATTATAGGATATTCTGTAGTATTTAAATGTTGTTTACTTTTGAGTCTTGCATAAGACAATTCTTTTGTTGATACATTGTCATTATTGTCCATAATACAATAATTTAATTTTTCAAGTACTTGTTCTTAGAATCGCCTCTTCACATTAACGTCATTTCTTCCATGAAGAAGAAGAATAAAGGAGCGACTAATACCTATTGAACCCTCAATATTATAATGGTTATGGGATCGGAATGATGATAATATTAGTCCGTGAAAACTATAATTAAATTAAATATTTGTAATTTACTTTCACGTACGTTTAATACGTTTTTATGATGACTCGTGGTTTTATGCTGTATGTTACTGAAATTTATATATATTTTTGATTATTATCCTTTACCCGCAGGAAAAACTATGGAATCCCGATGATGAAGTATTGTTTGTTTAGAATTATTATTATTACTCGAGGACCCCAATTTATTTGATTGTTTAATGAGGATTACCTAAAAAGTTTAAGTATTAAACTTTATGACAATCTCCCTGTGCTTTTTATTGAATTCCGTTTACATTACGCTCAGTAATGAATATTCTGTCTCTGAATATTTTTATTTGATTTGAGCTTGTAATCGTTGAATTACCTTGCCAAATGAGAACAAACACCCTTCATTATATTCTTTTCGTGATTAATTTTGAACGCACGGCTGCGGTAGTAATTATAATTGGAAATTTCATTTCAGGTTTCCTCATAATTTTAGGTGATACTACTGATTTTATTTCATGTGTTATAAAATTGTGCGTCGTTGTCAGTATATAAAGGATACAGTTATCAACATTTTTTATGTTGATGTCTGTAACTAACAAGTGACGCTTGGGGGATCACGAAAAAATAACGGTACTAGAATGTTTACTCTAGCATCGGAGATAGTATTATAAAGCAGCATTTACTTTGTGTGGTTTAATGTGACTTTGATGTTTTGGGTTATATTAGCATAATGAGTAGGCTAACGAATTTTGTGGGTACTGTTCGACGCAACGAAAGGGCATAGGCCTGTGCTATGGAGTTTAATGTATCTATGGTTACAGAGAGATTCCACGGTCGTGGGACATACTGTGAGGGGTGCTACAATTCACTAAAACATATATTTGTTTTTGTATTGGACGCGTTGAGCCACGAACACAAAAAATGAGATGAACATAAAATCATCGGTTACTTACAACATTATCGTAAAGTGCTTATTTGCAGAAATTTTAACAAAATTGCGACTGCCATCAGTAATACATGCTTGGTAGCGTCGAATAAGTGATTGGGGAACAGTTCCAAAGGTGACAGGCATTTCGACACGCTTGTAGCTGCAATGGATACTCAAACGAGGTCCTCGGTTAAGTCAACTGGAGTCTCTTCAATCTCCATAACCTTACCGCTCTCTGTCGTCTCAAAAACTCTGCTAGTTCTTCATCTGATGCTCTTCTTCTCAACTCTAGACGAGTCTTATTTTTTGGGGGATACAATCCGCTCACATTATTAAATCTGGACACATCTCAAATATAACTTGAGAATGCAACGCCCTCCAGACAAAATAAACCGCTCTCAGATTATTTTTTCTATCCCTAAAATTGTTTTTGTGTCATCTGGTGAATTATAAACCTGCTTGAAGGTATAAAATGTCTGTTTTAAAATTATACTAATAAGATAGGATCCAATTAACTCACAAAATTAAGTGATAAAATAAATACCACACAATGTTTCTGCTTTCGTCATCACCTGGTTTGTGTGGTGTGCCGTTATTACGGCCATTGAGTTTCTAAATCACCTGACAAATGCAACAAGGATTGCAGAAACTTTGTGTGGTATTTTATTTTATCACTTAAGTTTGTTTGTTAATTGACTACAGTCAGGTATGGTAGATGTATGCGAGAGCAAAATCGAACTGTTACTAGTCCCCCTAACACTAGTACTCTATGGAGGACTCTCTGATGGTGCGAAATGAAGAGAGGCGCGGGTGAACGGTGGGATATCTGTCATTTGAGGTGTCACCACCATGAGATTCTCATGGCTGTTAGTATCCGAGACGAGACCCATGGCAGACCACAACTGCCTGCATTGCTTCCAATCCCATATACGTGGGCAACGGTCTCATTGCTTTTAGATTTCATCTGTGGGAGAGGCTGCGAAAGCATCCTAGAACCGTGACGATTCTTGGTAGTGGGAGGAATACTGCTGAAAATAGAACTGTGGTAGAGAGGCCTTTCCGCGGTTGCGGCATGTGGGAAGGTGAGGAGGAAAGGAGGGGTCTTTCTAAGAAGCTACCCTTCTGTCCTACCAGGAGGTGGTGGAGATTGATTCAAGGCGGTCGTCCAGTCTTCTGGGGTGTGGAAGGAGTTGGTGACCCCAGCATCAACCGCACTCTGGGAGGCTAAGGTGTCGAGTAGTGGGGACTTGTCTCCACCTCTTAGTTATCCGATGACGAAACCACCTGGCCTAAATCTCCTAGTAGCAATAGCCTGTTGCTATGTGAGAGGTAGTCCTAACTTGAGAGCCTATCTAGGAAACTAGAGTGTGCCGACAAGTTTCAATGGTCTTCGGGAAAGTGCATCTCCACCCTGAGGGGCGACCCTGAGCATTCGTGCTAACGGAGATAAGTGCGCGGATGACCAAAACCGTTCTTCGGGCAATTTGGTACCTCGTCATGCGTCGGAACCCAGGTCTATCCTCCAGGGTCCCTTTAGCCCAGCTGGGTTCTGGTTATCCATGTCCCAGCCAGACGCACGTTGGAGTTGGACTCGAGGGGGTATGTGGTTACTAAGGGGTGGGGGATCTATCCTCCCCTGGGTCAGGACCCAGTCCGCAGGGATTTAGGTATCTCCATTTCCGCATGGGAGCATCTGCATGTTAATTGACTACTTAATTTCCGTTTGCTGAAAATTTACTTTTTTGACAACTTGTCCCATTGTCCAACCATGGATACTTAGACGCTCCTCAAGGTTAAGTAATTTATATGTTTCCAAGACGTATTAATTTGAACACTTCAGATTATGTCTGACAGCTGCATGTATTCGTATTATTATTATTGTGCGCTTTACTAAACAGTTTTAGAAATTTACAGAACTTTATATAACAACCTGATGTTTTACCTGATGCTTCATGGTATGGTTAAGGACTAAATTGAGTCTCCATAAGTCATTTTAAATTAGAGTTACAGGTAAATTCCGTGGTATGATCGCCGAATAGAATTCTATTCATAGTTACATACGCTTTTAAATGTCGTTCTTATCCTTATATGCTCCCATAAAAAGGAGTGTAAAGTTTTTATTTTCGTGAAAAGCAGTGCATCGAACGGTTTAAACCGTAGTTACATGATCTATTTCCTCGCAATAATGACAAATCAACATATTGTAGAAACGATAATGTTTTATTTAATTTTACTAATTTTAAAATTGATAAGAAATGTAGGTACACTATATATCTAAAGTAAAATACATTTTTACTTTTTCTTTTGTTTTAGTCGTTGGTATATTATTAATTTCAAATGCGTGATGTTGTCTTTTCATAAACGATAAAAACATTTTAATTCATTATTGGTCATGTGGGTGATTTGAGCAAACTTCTTCCTGGGACAGATCAAATAGCAGTGTTTGCAGTAGGCTCGTATCACAGGGATACACCGAGACAGCTCATCAATAGCGCGTCAAAATATTGACATTGGCAGATATACATACAGATATGCATGTGTCACTGGACGCTTTGTACTGATAATTCATACCCGCCTGTCCTTGTCTCAGTCGGACTTCGCCGTCAACCCCGGACCTCAGCAAGGAAAGTCACGTTGGCAGGAAATACGTTTCTCAAGTGTTTGCAATATTACGATTATTGATTCTGCAAAGGCGTCTCAAGAAAATTTTCCAGAAGGTCCAATTCTTTTTTCTTGAACTGATCTTTCTGTGCTGTTTTTATACAGACAAACTTTAAATTGAGAAACAAGGAAATGTTGCGCGCCCGTGGAACGGGAAGCCCGTGATAGCTGTTCTCTCGCAGGCAGAACATTTCTGGATGCCTTTTCCTCTCAGTTTTTGAAATAAGATTCCCACAAGCCGAGATCCTCGGCCTGTTTTGAGTTGTGTATGTTCCGCGGTTGCAGACCTTGGGCTTACGGTAAGAGTTGTTCGCTGTTATCTTAGGAACAGTCGGCCAGCTGCCTCCTAAATTTGTCGAGAAACTGAGAAGGGAATGCTGCGTCCCCACAGAAAACCCCTCTTCCGCCACCGGAAGGGCGTGGGATAAGTACCAAGTGCACGGCATACCTGATGCAGGTTTTATTGGGTTTTCTTTGCATCACTTTTAGGTGAATGCCAGGTAGGATCCTTAAAACATCGTCCGGGAGCCCTAGTTAACTCTTGGCTACCTTCCTCTACCCTTCCACTCCTTTTCCTATCGTATAAGACGGGAGCTGCCACCACGCGGATTACCCTCATTTAGCCATTTAGCCATAATAATTGTGACTTTTCTTATTTCGGCAAAATAAATTTATATACGAATTAAAGAGCATAACTCTATTTTTAAACTTGTAAACACATTCCTATCACTAACAACGTCACATCTCTATTTTGGATAGAGAACCACATTATTGTAAAAGATTAGTTTTTGATATGGTGTATATTAAAAGTCAATCTAATATTGATAATATTAAACATGACACAAGTCTTCATAAGCTATGATATATCATTTTAAGTTATTTGACCCTTGTCTATTTGTCTTTAATTTCAGTTCGTACGTTTAATTTCCAGTCTTATGTTCGTCACCGTTAGTAACTGACTCCAATCCGTGTCGAAACGTCAGGCACTTTTAAATTTAAATTTTCTTAGTTATTGTTTTTGTATTTAAAGTTTGTATTATTTTGTATTATTTTTTAACAGACGTTAATTTCTATATTTTATTTATGGTGTTTTGTTATCTACAATATTGAACCTCACTCGCGCCAACTTTTAAAAAGTAATATATTACAAGCCTGAATGATTAATTCTTGGGATTCTACCTGGGTCATAGTAGAATTGAATCACGACGTTTCGATGTTGACCAACATATTCACTGGGAAAACCTGCGATCTTCCATTACCTGCCTCTTAGTTTTTTTTTTCAACACACATAAATATGAATAATTACTTGTCGATTTAAACTCAGTTTATTGTAAAAATGTAGAATAGTATTTTAGTAGGTGTCAAGAAATCAGTCTAGTGGTAGTTCCAGTCAGATTATATTAAAACTTACTCGTTTTATACGGAACGATGCGAATAATTGAGCAAAAGTAATGAACTGATCTCGGAGACTAATGAATTTTTAGTTTCTCATTAATATACCACATTTTGCAACTTTATTTATGAATGATTAATGAATCCAGGAGAGACTCTTTATTTGAGTGAACGACATAAAAATTTGTATGACATTTAAATGTAATAGCGAGTGATTTTATTGAGGGGAATTTTCACGGGTGTCCTATTGTCGGATTTGGATGTCAGTAACTGAGGGGATTTAGGCGAAGGGGAGGGAGAAGAAAGAATGATAGACCGAGTAGTGAGAATTTCATTAAGTGATAATAGTGAGAGGAGTGAGTGAGTGACTGACAACGTTTCCAATAATAAAAAAAATTAAGGGAGTCTCTATCAAGAGAGACGTCTGCGTTTGATTGACAGCCGGAAGAGAGTTTAAGACTTTTAATATCACATTTACAACAAGCTGGCAGTTTTATGGAAAATAACTGTTTATTCCAGTAGTCTGGAATAGTAAAAAGACATGTAGTATGGGCGGGTTCAAAAGACAAGCTCAATTAGTATCTTGTTTGTGAGATTATCATATTAGATTTGGTTCACTCGCTTTGTTTTACCATTTTGGACTGTTTATTTACTTAAAAAACTTTCCAGGAAGATATCTAAATAATTATATTCATTTTTACGATACAGTTGGTGTATTTCATCAATAAGTTTTAAATGTGTTCTTTTATAAGTTCGTTTTGGAAACTAAATTGAGTGGTTTAATACAAATTTTCATTTCTTTCGCGACCTGTTCGGTCACATTTAGATTTGAATTTGCACCCTTTGTCCTCCTCCGGTTATCGAACAGATTCTCTGTGGGTTGGTTCATACATATTAAATTTAACCACCTTGTTTTGTATTCTGTACACACGCTCTCGTGTTCCGAACTGTAAGAATCATAGAATGCCTGTGTATATTCCACGTATGTAGTTGTAGTTCTAGTTCTAAACAAAAGTGGCGAAAATTGAAAATTATGTTTAAACACAGGTAATGGAAAATAGTGTGGAATTTTAATGCATTCAAATCATTAATACTTTCGATTATGTGAAGTATTATGAAGAGTTCGTATCACTTTATTGCTTATTCGTAGAATAACAACACTGGATAATAATGAGACCCAATTAGATATAAATAACGGGAAGGCAAAAATAAATCTGAATTTTTTACTTTTAGTATTTTAGTAATCAGCCATAGAATTGAAATTAAAAACTATGTCTTTATTTTAAAAAATCATTAGTTTAGAATTTTTCGGAGCTTTCGACAATTTTCCGTAGTGTACAAAGAAATAGGGTTTCAGAACCATTTTAATTTAAACAAGGATCCTCATATATATTTTTAAATTGGTAATTAAATAAATTATAATTTTAATATTTATTAAAATTATAATTTATTAAATTTTAGATTTTTAAAATAATAAATAGACAATTTTATTTGAGATAACTGTGGCAAAATACCGAAAGCTATGAAAAATTAAAGATTTCTTGAGTATAAGGAATTAGTTTTTAATTTATTTTTGATGACTGATTAAAAACACAGCGGTAAATAACTAAAATTTATAATATTTCAGTAATCAGTGTTTTAATATAAATTTTATATTATTGAATTACAAACTAATTGAAATAACTTCTTCGAGACAACGACGTCATAAGTTTACAGCTAGCACTATAACATACATAAGTTGAGATTATCGCGTTTTAATATTGTGAGACTAGCAATTGAATTCATTGAGCTGAGCTATTTTTGAAAAAGCAAAATGTAAATATTTTAATTACTGCGGATGTGTAATGAAGGTGAAAAATGAAAGCAATCGGCCACTTGTTGATAGACAACGTTCAAAAGAGCTGCAACATACAAAAAATTGGCCCATACGTCTCGGACTTAATTTGAAACCTTTATAAATGCAGAAACATAAAAAATTATCCGGAATGTAGAATATAAAATTAAGGAGTGTAAATAACATATAAAATATATAAAAGTTAAGATAATAATCCTTAGAAAAATGTTCAATTCAGCAGAAGGCTTGAAAATGGCAGTATGCTCGTCAATACATTTTAGAGCTCGTTTGGTTTGCCCAATATAACCCCGTGAACAATTCTGATATTCAATTTTATGAGTTTCATGTTGCGTTTGTCATTTATCTAGAGAGTTGTCATAGATAAAAATGTGACATTGACCTGTTGGAATTTGACGTCGCTTCCGAAATGGAAAAGATACTTTGCCACGTGAATATTATAGGAAAATGTAACTTTTCTACATACAAACATGTTTTTCGGTGTCCCGTGGGTGTTTTCCGAGCATTTTTCAGCAAATCAAGATGATTAAATTAAATCTTTTTCTACCTTTCTGGGTTAATATTCCTTTGTCCTTTCAACCACTCAGGTTTCAATTTAAAAAGACTTACTTTTAAGAATTACATATGTCGTAATAGTAAACTATTTTTCATACTTCACGCTTTTATATTTTTATTTATACCTGTTTCTCCAGATAAGTATTTTTGCATTGGTCATATATGAGGTTATAGCTGATATATGTTCGAGGGAACAGAGAAAAAACTTCTAGGCTTTAGAATTACGTGGTTACCAATGAATAAAAGTATGGAGCTACAAGTGAAAAGAAAACTCGTTTTTAAATTGAAAAATGTACCGGAATTCACCTCAGAAACTTCTCATTGATACAAAAATTATTATTTATAAGTATATAAGTGATTTACAGCGTTAAAACGGTTATAAATAAAGTTTGATTTAGAAGAAAATAGGTAACTAGGAGAAATTTATACATCCAGCACGGGTTTTTAACGTATCGTATCTCCAAAATACATATTAAAATACATTAAACGCAATATGTGCTTTGAACATTTCATGAAATAATACTGCGATTCTCAATGTAATTATTGACAACGGCTACGCTGAATCAATTTGAAACATAGCAGGAACTATACGCGAGGATCGATAGGAAGCTGACTGCACGTTCTGTTTGTGTGCTAGACAAACAGTCAAGCTTTAGGACAGTTTGATGGTCGAGCGTGATTTAGTGATGTCGAAATTCGACGGCTATTATAATGGGGAAGGGAGGGATTGCCACATTTTTACGCGTAAAGAGAAAAATGCCTAAATAATAGGCATCAACAGCTAAACAAAGTCAGCCCTACTTCCTTGTGGTGATCGAGTCAGCCACATTTCTTTTGATTAAATATGGATTTTCCAGGCTGTTTTAGAATAGTTCAGGAGAAAAAGTCACAGAATTTTCTGTTGGATTAATCTAGTAACTCTGGAGAAAAGTACGGTAGGTTGAAGTCAATTCTTTTCGGCTGACAATATTGTCGAAAGAATGGAAAATGTTCAGGATTAGATACTATAATTTTCTAAAATAAACGTCGGAGATAAGTGACCGAAAAAAGGTTAAATAAGGCTCTCAATACGTCTGCATCCAGACAGGTTAAATTATAAGTGGAATCCATGTACGTAATTTTTATCAAAGAATTGTAGTAGTCATTAATATTTACATCTTTGTGTCGAATGAGTTGAACGGTAAGATTAAAACTCCTTGAAATATTACAAGAATATACATGACCGATAAACTGAACAGGCGTAAAGAACGAAGAAATAAATCTTATTATCGATAATGACTGACGCGTTATTACATAAATAACTGGGTGATATATTTGATGTGTCAAAATTTGAAGTCGAGGACTCTGCAATACTGTAAAAAACCTATGGCATAGTTACTGCTCGTACTGTCATGGTGCTAGTGATTTCCCTTCCAGTGAGATACGACGGCCAGCTGCACCAATTTTGAAAAACGAACGTTATCTGCACACATGATCTTTTTGTCAGTTTAACGCTATCCGATTACACTTCACACACACTGCACAGAAACTATAGGCGTAAGCGTAATGTTGTCAGGATTGTATCGCAATAAATTGCATGTAGTTTGCCAATACGTTACCATAAGGTTGGAAAGTAACCTAATTGTTTAACATGACTGGAGTTATGCCCACAGAAAATCATAGCAGGGAATGTTACTTTAAGCTTGAAAAGATAAGAATGTTAGTAATAACCCATATTCATCTTACAACGCAACATATTTTAGAAACAGTTATTTCCTTACATGTTTTATTAAAGTGAAGATAGTTCAAACTACAATACTATCAAAATACATTGATTTTCTTTTTAACTTATTATTTTATAAATGGAACAATTTCCTTGTGTATTTTTTGGAATTTTGTAGAAAATATCATGAATTCTTGTTTTAGTATTTATAAGCATAATTTAAGAATAGTAAGGTAAAGAGAAAAAAGTTGAAATATATTGGATGACAATTTACGGTTCTCGTAGTAAATAACACTTGAACCGTAACATTCTCTTACAACAACGCAATTTGAAACATAAAATGCTTTTAGTTTTTGATAATCATTTTTAAGTTATTACCACTTAAGAATGTAAAACTGAGAAATCATATGTTTACTTCTTAAAACTCTTTAGAGAAACATATGTATTCCATTGTTCAACTGAATCAAGGTGGCTTTTATATAGCGCGAAATTCGTTTAGTTATTAGAAGATTTGAATTGACTGCCTTGACACGTTTTACTTTTAAAACTTTTTCAGTAAATCAATAAGAACATATTTCTAACAAACAATTCATGGAAGCACCACTCACAGTTAACAAATACTTAAATTTCAAATATTGCTGGATTGTACATAAATTTGCAAGAAATTTTCACGCTATTAATTTTCTGTTATTCCCCCCTGGTTATTGCCTATCAAAAACTCGAAACGACTTCATAAAATCTTTATACACATTTTATGTGTTAGCTATTGCACTACATTTGATATGTATTTTATTCCGTTCTCACGGTAATGCCATTAAGATCATTAAATTTAAATAAACGGTAATTAAAATCAAACTGAGTTAAGGATGTAAATGATAAATGTCTTGAAAAGATCTCCCTAATGTTCTGCAATTATCGGTCATTATCATTGTCATTATCATAAGAGTTCCTGTGCTACAGCACAGAAATTAATTAATAAAGAATTCATTTTTCTTACTTTTACAATCCTTCGTAATTGTGTTTTAACATTGAAAATTTTTTGCTTCGATATAAGACTTTAAATTTCCCGCCTTACGGCTCATTCGCTCCCGCTAATGCTGCCAGCTGAACATCTCCGTGCTACAAGCTGCTGAACTCACGATTTATATGTGGATTGACAAATGCACATGCACGGTTTTCTTTTCACCCCTCTGCGCTACCCAAGAAGCACAGTATTACGTATTACGTGGCGGGCTAAAGAATCTGGTAACACTCCCGCTGTTTTAGTATTATTTTACATCGTTTTCCTCGCATAAAAATGGTTGCTTGTGGTGATGAAGCACACACCTTCAAAAAATCACGATCTAGCACTGGTAATTACGCAAGGGGCCAGTTACTGTGTTATCAAAATGTTACTTTTCTGCATATTTTACCGAGATTATTATTCTATTGTGATTAAAGAATGAAATAAATTTAAATAATCTAAGTCCAAAAAATTTTAACGGGTGGCGATACATACCTGTAATAAAATAGGAGTGAAACTGTGGAATTTTTTGTTACATTGACAGAGACATTATTACAGCTTACAAAAAGCGTCTATAGCGAAATTTTAACTTAATGGCGTTGATTTAATGAATACGAAAGATAGCCAATTCAGACAAAAAAGTAATATAATGTAATAATTAATTATGAGATTACCTGGGATTGATAACTAAGAACAATCATAGAATTTATAAATTAAGAAATTAACAAACAAAACCAAAAAGATACGAACGACATCTGACGAATACCTTTAACTATCGTTTACAAACTTAATTAACTTGGTTTCTATTTACAAAAATCTTCGGCTGGTACCAGACTTAGTTTCCTCGGCTCGAACACACAATTTACACTAAAAAGGTCATGAATCACTGACTCTACACTTGATTGTCAAACACACGGTCGTAGTTATTGAATTTTTCTCCGGGAACTGGATCTGCTGCACCTCCGGATCATCAACCTTACATATTGTTACACATTGTCCTTATGTGGAAAATGTTGATCTCAGTACGCGTAGGAATCTTAATGTCGCCCTAAATATTTGATTATTCTTTGCAGTTATATTACAAAGTATCTCGCTGTCCAAATTTTATACTTGGATTTAAAAACTTGTAACTTTCTCGGTTGAATTTTGTACTTAGGCCACGCTGTTGGTTACTCTGAAATTTTGCTCCCTCTCCCGACCACAATATCAGACAGACTGCCTCCAAAAAGCGCTCGCAGCCCGCAAACAAAGACCGCCGACACATTGTTGTCTTTGATATTGGTACCGCTAAACAATCCAATTATTTAAAATCATTACTGGCCTCTAATTAGTATTACAATAAATACCACACAACGTTTCTGGGATCCTTGTCCCTTTCGGCAGGTGCTAAGAAAAGGATCCCAGAAACGTTGTGTGGTATTTATATGACCTTTTTGTTTGAATTGGCTATCTTTCGTATTCATTAATTTCAATCGGACGTAATTTTTTTTCATTTGGTGTTGATTTAATATGAAACGACAAATTCTGTTACACCACCATCATGTTTACTTCAAATTTCTATTATACTTGCTTATAAATTATACTGCAGATATATTATCGATTCTCCATAAAAACACGGAACGGTTTTAATAAATGCACAGGCGTAGAAGCATATTGAAGAAAATTAATAGTTCAGTTCAATTATGTTTTTATTTTTGAATGGTCTTTTCTAGTAAATCGTTAGTTCATGATTTTTTAAATAGCATTTAATTATTATCATATTTTGGTCATTCGTTTTCATACTGTGTAATGTTGTACGTAAACGTAAATTTGACCCAAAATTCATACATTTTGCAAACGTCCGTAGGGGTTTTGTTTTCTCAAGGGGGTGGGGGTTGAGGGGAGAGTTGCATAAGCTGAATAAGTTTTTGGTCCCTCGATCCAGGGGGTTTGAACAGCTTTCAGCGCTTTTCCACGGGTTGTAGCAATCTGAACATCAAAAGTAAAATTCGTTTGACAAGCGATAATACAGTGGCAATAAAAGCGCTATCGTTTGTGGCCGGGCCAAGCGCCGGAGCTGCTGGCTTTTGTCACTGTGGCAGCTATTGTAGCTCGCCGACTCGTCCGTGATAAGTGAAATCGCAATACTAATTTGATTGATAACTGCCTAGTCCTGGGCGCCGGTATTGACAAAGCATCGTTAGTTCTTTGTGGTCGAAGCAGATACAGGAATGCGGCGATGGGCGTCACCTGCCTCGGAAACAATGCGGACGGCCGAGCCGAATATCACAATGCTCAGACAGCGACGTAAATGTATCCTCAATACGTCACTCAAACATATGTCGGCGAATAGCGAACAACAAACAGGCTACCTCCTCATTCTGCAGCCGCAATTCTACAAACAGTTTGGCTTTCTCTTAAAACAATCTAAAGCCTATTAAAATAACAACAAAACGAAACAAATTTCTTTTCAGTTACCCGTCAAAAATATGTCCATTCATTAAATCGTTAAATGCTTCTTACTCATATAGGTTTTCTCGTTTTAATAGAATTGTTAATTTCGAGCAAAAAATAGTTTTCGAAAATTGTTTTAAATACTATGAATGATTTTTAAATTACTTTAAGCACTGATTAAAAATATGAAAGCCATTATTTTCCCATCTTGTAAAAATTTTTCCACAAAATAACTCTAAAATGTCAAAATATTTTTATTAATTTTATCAACTTATGAACGACTCAGTTAAAGTTTATATATGGACAATGTGTGGTGGTATTGGTTCTGAAATATAGAAAATGAATTTATTTACAAATTTATTTTAAATACAATTCAAAATACACAACATTTATTTTTTTAATAAAAAAAATTTCTGATATATTAACAATTTCTCAGGGATTTTAAAAATGGTTGTTTTTAGAACTTAAAAGAAGTACGTCAATTCACTTATATTTTAAAATGAAAAAAAATACGACTGATTGTAAATAATTAATAAGAAAGATAGCCAATTCAGACAAAATAAGTGATAATATAAATACCACACAACGTTTCTGGGATCCTTGTCCCTTTCATCAGGCGCGAAGAAGCGCCTAGAGCGACACAACTGCACTCGTCAGCTTTTCAATTTTGTCAACTGACGAGTGCAGTTGAGTCGCTCTAGGCGCTTCTTGGCGCCTGATGAAAGGGACAAGGATCCCAGAAACGTTGTGTGGTGTTTATATAATCACTTATTGTGTCTGAATTGGCTTTCTTTCTTATTAATGATTTCTATTTTATAAGAAATGTAATGAAGGAATAAGTTGCGGTTTTTTTACATAACCTCAGAATTCTAGTGGAATAATTTCCAGTGATTGGCACCTTCAAGAAAATAGGAAGTGGCTTCTTCAACTTCGATGTTCGTCTAGTCTAGTCTAGTTGTCCATTTTTTCTTGTTACGACCACTTTCTCCCAAAGAGCTATGGTACGTTAACCTTATTTATGCAAACATGTTAATATGTCCAAGAAGACACGGTATCCTCAACCTTTTTCTCTAGATTTTTATACTTTGTAAAACGTCGTAATTTTTATCCATGTTGTCGAGACGTTGTTTTTGACTAGTTTTTCAAGAAATTCCAACTCAGAGCTACCCAACGGGAAAGTATAGCCTTTGAGGATTTTCATTTTCTTTTAAGTCTACTTTGTTCTTTTCGTTGACGAAACTATGAAGGAGGTACTTGATTGTACGACATCTGTCATTTAAATGATAAATGATTCATAAAAATGTTACAAATTCTTATACTAGCATTTATTTTTCCTGAATTCTATATTTACGTATTACTTCTTGGGAATTTGTGGGGGATTCTCTCTTGTAAACAAATTGAAAATTTTGTACGAGCTAACAACTTTTTTCCTATTACGTAAAACGTCTGCAAATTGCTTAGTAATTAAATAATTTAATTATTATTTGATAAAAACTTTTGGCTCATCGCTGCCTTGATTGAATGTACAATCACTACTACCAAATGGTACTGGGCGTACTGTTTATCAATCATCAAAAATATTTTGTTGACAGAGTCTGATAGGACGTTAGGATAAATTATCCCCTTTTTTCTCTTTAAATTGAATCCTTTCACACTGCATGTACAAAAATAGCATCCTTAAAATTGATTTTTAGTTTCACAAAACCAGTGGTATATGAAATCATTTTTACCTTGAAACGATTGTCTTAAATTTTTCCACTCAATTTACACTTAACAGCCCCTTCGCTGGATGTAAAATATCGATGGTCTCGATGATCATCTTTGGATCGATCTTTCCTGAACCAAGAAATGTGATTGGGTCAGGCTGTCACGTGTTAATTCAATTTGTGGGATTTTTGGAGAGACGTTTCCCACGGTGCGATAGTCCAGGTAACTTCCGAGGGTCAACATCCTACGTGCCGAAGTCCAGACCGAACGGATTATCTATCCGCCACGACGGCGCCTAGTCAAATTCCAACTTACCAAGCTCTCCACCCTTTCTAATATATAATTACATTAAAATGAAATATATATATATATATATTAATAATAAAACAATCGCGCAGAGGACGGAAATATATTCTAGAGTATAAAATGCTTGTGTTCAGGTTTCACTGTTGTTTTCAAAAGACAGTTTACAAGCTTATAGGAAAGTCCTAAATATATAATACTTCATTCTTTATCAATAAATATGCATGATAATACCATACGAATAATTGACGTTGTCCCTGAATATACAAGAATCATACACATAATTTGTATGATTAGTAAAAAATTCTATTCTTGATGGAATATTTAAATTATTTTTTATAATTAGCTATTTAAAATTATGAAAATCGAATTGTTTTTAAGAATTTTTTCATCGCAGACTTGTTATAACCGGAAATCTATGATTTCCCAAAACCGCATCGACAAATACTAAATTACTAAGGAGCGAAAAACCAGACAACTATCTCTCTAGAGATATGCCGAATTAAGTAAGGCTACGTACATACGAGAATTCGGACTCACAATCTCAGCTTAGAGTCCACCGACGCCTTTCCGAGCGAGCGTCGTTATTTCTTGAAGGGGTCCACACACAAAAGTTTGCAGACCCGGTATACGTAGATCTGTTATGCAAATTCAACGTGTGTGCACAGACCAGGACGTATGTGTGAATCGAAAATCCTTGTTTCGGATTCATGGAGCATGAGCCTGACGTGAGTAGCCGTCTGAGACAATGACAACGCATATTAACGTCAATCGACACCTGACTGTGATCATTAGTGTTTGATACGTCGATTTTCATCTTCCACTTTCTGTAATTCTTCATTTTCTTGAACTAACTCTCCACTTTCGTGCTCATCGCATAGATTTTAACGTTAATCCTACTAATTTAATAAGTCTTACGTTGGTTCGTTAATTTGAGGCAAACCTGTGTTCTGATAACTGTGTTAACCATTCGAAACATTTATTTTTTAAAAAAATTATTTGACAAAACTTTTATGCAAAGCTTATTTGTTGGTTACAGTATATGCAAATTTAAAATATGTACATAATTTACATGGTAGCACGGTAATTCGGTTAATCCAGTAATTAACCTAAATTTAGCAAAATTTTTATTTTTGTATCTAAGTTTGTGTGTTTGAGGAGCATACATTGTTGGGCTATGAGGGTTCATTGGAGATGTTGAATTTGATGGGTTGAATGGAATGGGTGGGTGGAGTCTGCGGGTATGTAGATGGGGTGGGTTAGGAGGTGCCAGAGTGTTCTGGGGGAAGGATGAGGTTTTCTTTTCAGGCGACGTGAGTGTAGTGGTAGGCCATTGAATTTCTGGATCGTGGTGTTAGGTGGTTGAAAGTGCTTTTGATTAGCAAGGTTACGGTTTTGACGATTAAGGATTTTACTTTGGGAAGTTTAATGCCGTGGTGGATGACCAGGGAGAGTTAATGATGGTGCGAAGGATTATGGTTTGTTTTGTTTGGATTTTGGCTGTTGCTCCCCATATGGATGAGGCGTAGGACCAGGTGGGTTGTATTATGGAGACATATACTAGGCGTTTTGTGCTAAGAGTGAGTGTGGATTTTCTGTTTAGGAGGGAATATAGAGTTCTGATTTAAGGTTGGTTTTGGAGAGGAAGTGTTTAATGTGGGGTTTACAATAGAGCTTTGAATCGAAGAGGAGTCCTAGGTAAGTGTTTTCTGTTTTTGTGGGTATTTCGGCGTTTTTTACACAGAGGAAGATTTTTGGATAGTGTGAATGGGACGTTTACTGATTTGGTGGGATTTATGCTGATTCGCCATTGTTTGGACCCATTCTCTAGGTGCGTAAGTGTTGAAGAGGTTTGATATTGGAGGTGAGAGAGGAGGTTTGGTAGGACATGGCAATGTCATCTACTAGGAAGATTGTGCTGGTGGCGGGATGTTGTGGAATATCGTGGAAGATGATGTTGTATAGGAAGGGGGCAATAACGCTTCCTAGGGGGACACCTGCCGCAATGGAGTGGGGTTGGGAGATGTGATTATTTAATTTGATGGAAAAGATTCTGTAGGACAGGTAGTTGAGGAGTATTCTATAGTGGGTGTCATTTAGGTCATCTTTGCATTTTCAAATAACTGAAGGGTGATGAATTTTGCCGAAGGCTTTTTCGATGTCTATAAAAGTGGTGATGCAGGATTTGCGTGGTTCCGAAACGTATGAGAATAAATTTCTTCTGTTGACCTGCATGATCCTATACAATTGTTTACATTTATTTGACCGTTGTTGACATTCTTTCTCACGCGCCCAACGTGCTGATTGATTTTCTTTAGATATAATTCACTATCAGGAGTGATCACTAGTGATGTGTCCCTGGAACCTCGCAATTTCATTTCACCCTAAATGTTACAGAACTCTTCATACTGCTGGATACTTACCGGTTTACAGTTATGAGGGTTTTACCTTATGCAATCAGTTTGTTCCCAAATTTGTAATCTTTCCTCAAGAACGGATAATTGCGCTAACTTATAGGAAGTTGTAAATAATTTTATCATGTCCCGATTGCATTCCAAAAACTCTTTAACACCACAAATGATTATTCCTGTTGCACTGTTGTTACTTAATAGGAATTACATGGTGATGTGACGGGTCTAGAGGGAAGGAGTGACGTTGGGCCGTTTGAGTGGTGGTGGAGCGTGGCATGACGCGGGAGTAAATCAGACCAGAAATTGCCCCCCAGCTAAACAGTCGCGCTACGGACAAATTTATTGGCCGTTCTTCCTCACAATCCCCAGCTCTATGCATACATACATTACAATATTAATGAAACGAAATTATGCCGCGCGGACGAGTCATTTTAATTTGAACGCAATAGTGGCTGAAATCTTGGGCTGATTTATTACGCAGGCTGTTATTGCTTTCAAGTAAATAAACCTAATACTTCCTGCCAAAACCCACGCCGTTGTAGTAGCGGTAATGAAATAGTTAACGATTGAAATATAATTTAACTCTGTAAGGCAGACAGGCCGTAAACAAAATTTGTTTCAATTGAAATTTATTGATTCATGAAATTATTTAGGTTAAACCGCGATGGGGAAGAGTATCGCCCATATTGTTATATATTTGTTGCGTATTAGGCAAATGCTCTACATTCCGATGCTTTTCACACAATTAGTAAAAATGGCATTACGTCACATATTAGTTTACGATTCTTGATCACTTGCAAGACTTTTTAACCCCAATGTTTCAATATTTTAGTAAAATGGGGAAAAAATATCCTACTTTATTATAGTGACATAAATAAATGGCCTTGAGTTCACTTTATTGCAAAATAATATATTATTCAAAAAAACGACGTTTCGTCCTCTCGCACCCGAAAAGGTAAGAGAATTTTTAATCTACAATTTATAAACACACATTTTGTTACTTTCCAAAGTGTTTAAGAACAATTAATTTAATACCTTATGTGGTCCCAGGAGAGGACGAAACGCCATTGTTGTAAATTTAATTTATTTTCCCATAAACATAAAAATTACTTTTCTGTCTCTAAACCATTTAATTATATAATATATATTGTAATAATCGACATTTAAACTTTAATTTAATAAAAGAATTAATCAAATTTAATACTTAAAATTATTTATTTTCACTTTGTGGCTTCTAACTCAAAAACAATTACAATTTAAAATATTGTTTTCTCAGGGCCTTCACTGGGTTTGATAATGGACACAACAAATTGATTTTAGAATCTTATTAACAAACAGTTCACATTTACCTAACAATATGTCGATAGAAAGAAATTAAAAAGAAAAGAAATTAACTTTTATTGACAATTAAAAGAGAACGAAATCTGACTATCCTTTAATTACGTTTACAATTAATTATTAGTTTGGTTATGTTACTTACATCTGTCCAGCTGGTACCAGCATTCTTTTGGTTTCGGAAGTACACTATTGCAAAATTATACACTGATTCTAAAATGTCGACTCACAGTTTTCACACTATTGAAGCCAAAACTGATAGGCTCCCAGGAACTCGGATGGTCCTCCTGAATGTCAGCAATCTGATGTCTGCTCGCCTTATACGAATCCTCTGATTCGTAGATCTGTTAGTGTTTTACCGCTTTGGACTTAAACTGCAACTTTACTATTCCGGATGGCTATAGACGTATACTGCCGACTTTCTTTCCTGGCTGGCTGTATACGTAAACTGCTTTTACTTAGCCATATTTACGAGGTAATACTTCCGTGAATGTGTTTACTTTGTCTTAAAGTCACAACTTTGTTTAATAATACATTAACGACGGCTATTCTCTGCTCTAGTATTATTTGTTCCGTCCTCTGAAATGTCCCGCCACCAACTGACTCATAGTTCTCTCGAGTTTTAGCGCGCATACGCCATTTTTGACTTTTCGACAAAGTAAAGTGAGTTTGCTTCTCTCACTGTTGCTTTGTTCGATCAGACCGCTATAATGGATTTCTCAAACAATTCAAATTTTATGTCGAAACAATTGATGGCCTAATTAATTGGCATTACAATATTTATATAATGATATTAGTTTTTAAGATTATGTTTCTGAGAGTATTGTATCCATAAGTAAACTGTAATGTTGATATTAAAATTTTAGTTTATTGAATATTTTTATTTATTGTAATACTTATGCATAATATGTCAAGCTCGCTCTCGCAGGATGAGGATTTATGACCCGTGTCAAGTTAATCGCGAGGTGTTGAGAAAAATCACGAATCGTGAGCACAATTATGCTAGCTAAAACGTCTCGAGAGGTAAAGTCCATCGTGTTTATGTATGCCAGTAATTTTAACTTAAGATAAAGACGCAAATTTCTAGGTAGCGTCTCCGCTGCATGGACCAATATATTAATATATGCAGATTCTCATACATTTTTAAAAAAACTCTTTTTAGTGTAAGAATTGTATCATATAATACTGGTTTTATATTTTTGTTGTTGAAAATAATGAATTTATGTTCCGGGAATGAGCTCTTAATCATTACAACAATCTGCAGGTTTTAGTTCTATATTTGCATTATTTGATATACAATTAAATTTATTTACTACTTTTAGCTATCCTTCTTAAAAATATTTGCATTTTCAACGGGAAAAGGGTTTATTTGCTTTTCAAAACTTTTCGGAGTCATTGTTAAAAAAAATTCGATTTTTTCAAGCTTAAATGTATTTGTATAAACCTACAGCACTGTATTCTACGTAAATTTCAATTTATCGTAATTTATGTGAAAATTTAAAATTTCCAGAGACATGTGGTATGCGTATTAAATATGTTCAACTGAAGAAGATTGAAAATCTTCAAAAATATACTCGTGTTGTACAATCAATGCACCCAACGAAACACACTGAATTTTTTTCCACATTAGGTGTAGATGCGTTAGTGGAGCACTGGCATGTTCCGCCATATAAACAAATTTAAAACAATTCATTTATAGGTTATGTAACCTAAATCTGTGTGATTTCCTTTGTTTCCCAAGTTTCCCCTGTTGTACGAGTTCTGTTTCGCTTCATTGAGCGTCATTGAGTTCAGTGACTGTCGCTAGATTGAGATGAAATTTATTTCATCTATGACCTTCGATACACACTTTGTACACTTTACTGACTACTTGTCAATATTCTGATTAGACTACGTATATGGAAGTTTGCCAATTATCTTTGTCTTCGAAGCGATTCAATTTTAAATACTTTTGGTACATAACGAATCATATAAGTATATATAACCCTATATATATATATATATATATATATATATATATATTACGCTGACCGGATGCTTCCCGGAGTACTATGGATATTTGGAAAAATCGTGATTTAAATTACGAATAAGATTTATTTGGATATTTTAGATTTCTTAAATAATTTTGGTGAAGAGATTCTTTAAAATTATTCTTACATTTGTTTTTATCGATAGCTTGTACATGTCAATTAAAGATGATGTTATCTAGGTAATTAACTGGGTATTAATCAAAACAAATATTAGCTAATTAATTACAAGCACCGGGGTGTTTGTATTGATTCTAATACAGAACATAATTAATTTTTTCAAAAAATAGCTAATTCAGTTCTCTAATCCTCTTATTACAATAATTTTAGTATCAGTAAATAAACATTCGCTCAGATCACTGATATTTTACCGTGAATGTAAAATTGACTGCCAACGTATTATTAAAATAAATCCGTTTGGTACTTCATTTTCCTCAAAATCATTCGGATAATTAAACCCGGTAAAACGAACGTAGTGTTTACAGCGTATGATTGGCTTTAATCACTAAAAACTTGTATAACTAACTACTTGTCTAAAAGAATGTTTCTTTTTTTTTTGTTTGGGTAACAGGCTACATGAGGGTAATCCACAAGGTGGCAACTCCCCTTTAATAGCATAGGAAGGGATTTGAAAGGGGGGATGTGGAAGGGTAGAGGAAGGTAGCCAAGGGTTAACAAGGGCCCCCGGGCTATATTTTAAGGATCCTACCCGGCATTCACCTAAATAAATGCAGGAAAAACCCTAGAAAACTAGCATCCAATGGGAATAGCGGACAACTCTTACCGTATGCCCAAGGTCTGTGACCCCGGAACATACACCTCTCGGAACAGGCCGATACATTAAGTAACTTAAACATCGGTTCCCGTATTTGATCTTCTTTTTACAGTGACATTATTGAGCAAAAAATATTGTGTAAAGTTCAATTTAAAACTAGAGAAAATATATAAAGTACACAATTTTCAGAATAAACAGAAACTCAGCCATATAGACCATGAAATATTTTTTAATTAAAAGTATCAGGATGAAATGATCTCAATGCGACCGGTAATCGACCCTGTCTCCCGATTGGTACATGCGTGTTCTATCACATTTTTTCATCCATCAATTATACATTTTAATATTTATTTCATGGTAAAAAAGTCACAGAATTAATTGAACCTTAAATCTATAGATCATAGTCATGCTTAATTGATGACTGAAAAATGGTGTATTTTAAATATATGAAACTCAAGTCTCGTACTTGAAAAATGTTTCCGTGGCATAGTAAATTACATGCCTACGGCCAGCTGCCTCCTAAACTGGCCAAGGCACGGCGAGGGGAAAGCTACGACCCCACAGCAAACCCCTTTCCCGCCACCGGAAGGCCGTGGAACAAATACCAAATGCCCGATCTACCTGATGCACGTTTTTCTAGGGTTTTCCGTGCATCACTTTTAGGCGAATTGCCGGGTAGGATCCTTAAATCATAGCCCGGTTGCCCTAGTGAACCCTTGTCTACCTTGCTCTACCTTTCCGCGTCCCCCTTTCACTCTTTTTCCTATGCTATAAGAGGGGAGTTACCACTATGTGGATTACCCTATACATAGTCTGTCTACACCTTAAAAAAAAATAAAACTTGCCTCGTATAATTAACCAAATATAACAAATTTTAGTGGTCACAGTGGTGATTCCGAAACTTCAATTTAACGAAGCATTAATTAAAAAGGCATTTAACTATTGTAAACGCACTTAGTCGACTTCTTTGACTTGATATTAAATATTTTATGAGGAAGAACAACCATGACTTTGTTGTTTAATATGGACGTTTATCCGCTTGAGCGGATATTTTTCTATGGAGGAAATTTGTTTTCTCATTGCAAGCTGTAAGAGAACAGCAGATGTTCGAGACAACGAGCGCGGGTTGTTTCACAGTAGATTTGCTCATCGCGTGATTACGACCTGATCCATGGAGCGTGCCACTCAGCAGTGACGGCCTTTCCTAACGAAGCATGTGCAATCCTTCACTCACTGCTCAACACCAAACCACGACTAAGTCACTTTTGTTTGAATGTAGAAATTTATGGAAATTGTGAGACATGCTTCACTGAAAATATTACATTACGCGTGGGTAAGAAGCAAAAATAGTCGGCTTTAACACAGGATTACGAAAAGTAGTCCAGAAATAAAGGAAACGTAAGAAATTTGAGATAGATAACTTTATTGCTCAACATTGTCTCCATTTATCATGATTCACTTATCCAAGACTCGATATCCTGTTTAAAGTGAGAACTATCGAGCTCTTAGAAATTATTATATTTAATATGCACTTTGTTTTTAACTTGACAAATTCGAATTATTAGTAAAAAAACTCATCGTATAATAATCGTCAAAAAGTTCAATTTTTAAAAAATGATTGTCTTCCCGAACTTAAGTTTTCCAAAATTCAAATTTTATATACAAACCCCATTTGTTTTTTTATTGAGAATTCATAGTTTGTAAAGGAAATAACTTAGTTTTTTTCCAAATATTTTTTGACCTTGCAGACGAGCCTGCAACTGACGATATACGTACGGTTAATTTAAGATTTTTCAGTTGAAGCTAGAGTTTTCATTACAAAATTAATTTAAGAATAAAAATACCACGTTTTGTTATTATTTCCCCCAACACTTGTGTAATTGCGTTGCTTCCAACGCGAATTCTAACAATTCCAAATTCTGAATATTTTTATTAAAGTAATATACAGTCCCTGGGTTAGTCTGGCAGGTCAAGTCTCGCCTCCGTTGCAGGGCTACTACCTGGAAAACGGGTTGGTGGAGCTCACAGTGGTGATATAACTTCGTGCGCAACGGTTAAGTTAACGACGTACAATGCTTCGGGGAAATAATTTTTTCGATCGTTAATAGGTAGGTTGAAGGTAGAAATTATTTGTCACTCCCAGAAATCAAGAAAGAAATAAAGAAATTGAAATAATGTATTTTCTATTGACTAATGTCTTAATGGGTGCTGGAAGAATTAATTATGTTGACTAAAAAATAATGTCCAATACAAGTCAGAATAAATGTATTCATTGAATGATTTAAAAGTTACATTAAAAAGGTGATTAATTTATTCTGACCGTTTTTGGCCGTATTTAATTATTAAACACTTAAAAAAGAGTCAGGTCTTGTTCAATTATATTTTTTTAAAAAATAAAAAGTATTATTTTTATTTCGTTGTAATTTAAAATAAGACTGCTCTGGAAGTATCATTCGACAAGTTTATCTAAATAAGTTCTGTTTAATTTTTTTAAAATATTGGTGAAAGATTATATTCTTTTTTTCGTATTTCAATGTATGGAAAATTAGGAATGCGGAATGAATTACGTTTTCATGAACATGAAGTCAATAATAATCAGATGTAACCAGAGTTTTCTAGTGGTGTATTATTTATCTTCTAAGTTGATTAAATAATATTGGATAGAGAGATTTCCAATAGCGAGCAGTATTGATTAACAATAAATGAAGAGTAATTTTTCATAAAGTTTAACTCATCGTATTAAAGTTTAGGATCAGTTCCAAGATTTTTTAACATGTTCAGTTTTCATGTACGTTTCGTACAAATTCTGTGATTGTATATGTTGATACGAATTGACGACAGACAAAATTATGAGAGCTTAATTCCCTATAAGTGGAGATAACATTACAACGAGAAATGTTCGTTTAGAAATTAATGATCGTTGAAAATCGGTTTCATTAAAACGGTAATTAGATAATTATTATAAACATTACTTCACCACTAGCGACTCGAGTTTGCAGCGCAGCGTAATTGTTCATATTTCATATTTTATTCTTTCTCCGCCGTATTAAATTCCAGAAAGTCGAAATAGAGATTTCTGGTTCAACGTTGCACAAAAGTTATTGGAAATGTCTTTCGTGGAAGCAATTTAACGTTTTGGGAAATTCGCACAACCGTTAAAATGAGTTGAATTCACATTCGCTTCCGTAACAGAAATAAGTTTTCGAACGAGGCAATATTATTATTTGCGAGTAACTATGTTCATGTACCACTTAGTTTAGTTTATATTGCCAACATTTCCGGTAGTTATCAATTATTCGTATAGGACCTTTTTGATTTGTATGTTCTACTTTAATTTATTTGGAACACCAGGTTTCAAATCAGACACGCAAATAAAAACGTTTGTAGCTTCTAAACATTTATGTAGTTTAATTTTTGTTTACTTACGTAACTGATTTAAAACGTGGGGCTACCAGTAAATTAAAAGTGGGGCTTATTTTAAAAACTAAATTGAGATATGGAAGGAGAATGTCACTACTACGATACAATAATTTTATGAATTTATTTTGCTTAAAATGGACGTTAAATTGAAATTATTTATTTGCAAAATATTTTAAATCACAAATAAAAATTAATTAAAAAATTACTTAATTAATTTCTCATTATTTATTCTTGTGCTATCCGCCGTTTTAAAATACAAAATCTTAACTATGTAATATTGTGTACCTGCTAAAACTGAGATCAAAATAAGAACGATTTTTAGTTATAGCAAAGTCGCAGAAATGAACAGACTGAGGAAGGTCAGGTAGAAGGAAAATCCAGCGCCGTATCTTCTTCAGTGTCGAAAGGAAGATTTCAGGAAAGGGAAATAGGAAAGTCGCTAACGTGATCTTGATATCTAAGTCCCGTCCAGAAACATGACCATAAAACAGAAAGTGCTATGAAGATAAAGATAAGGCTCCCTCATTCCATGATGTTTGTAGGAAGATTGAATATTAAGAGTGACTTCGACGTTGGAGAGAGAAAGCCCTTCCCAAGTGAAAAACCCACTTACAGAAGGCGGGTAACAAATCAAAGCTTCATGACCAGCCCACGTGATCTGTTCAGGGGCCCCTGCAAAACAGATTCAAACAGGGTTTTGACCGAGGCAGCATCGTAACACTCCACAACCAATTTTTTGCGGATCTAGCGTAGACACTTGAAACCCACACATCCTCTCTAGCCCGAGTTGAAAGAAATTTCTCTCAGGTGTGTGGTAACGGAATTAATAAAGAAGTCAGTGAAGCTATAACTATGTCAGGGCTTTAAAAATTGTGGTTTTTATAATAAGTTGAAAATAAGTCAGCTGAGTTTCATTTTATAAGAAATATAATGAAAGGAAAAAATTGCGGGATTTGTTTACATAACGTCGGCATACTTGTAGCATATTTTCTGGTGCTTGGCGTCTTCAGGAGAATTGCAAGCAGATTCCTCTGGCTCCATGTACGCCCAGTCTCGAAGTCCGTATTTCTCGTTGACCTTTCTCCGAAAGAGCTATCGGACTTAAATCATGTGTAACTATTAGTGTAAGCAAAACGGTGCTAAAATGTCAACATACTGAAGAAGAATTTCGTTGCGCCTTTTTCTCTTCCATTTATAGATCTCATCGTTCCCCAACGGTCTCACAGACGTTTCACCCACATCGGATAACTGGAGTGCAAACTTGAAACATGGTCGCGTCTACTGCGAAGGCCCAGATTGGACATGCATACTCCATGACCGGTCTAATCTAACGTTGGAATATTTTGATGCCTACGCATATTCGTGAAGTAAGGCTGTGCTGTGTTGCCTTTACGTTGGCAGGACCGAACGGTATTCGTGATCCTGCAAGATGACGTGAAAATTTTCGTTTTAATGACGCTGTAATGAGGTGAATGTTTGAAATTATTGAGAGATATTTGCATCCGGCGATATTAGCTTAAAAAAGAATTTAGAAATTTTGCATGCTACGTGATTGGCGGGAGTCTTTTACAATAATAAGAAAGAAAGAAAGAAAGTAAGTGAAACATATATTAGGGTTTTATTTATTTTGTTTTATTTTTCAGGGTTTTACTTTGAGAATATTTTATTTATTTAACATTTAAATTACATAATTTTATAATAATTTACCTAAAAGTATTATTCTTAGTCCCTCGGTTCGATTATATCAGGTGCTTATTTTAATTGGGACATGTCGGTCATGTAGCAGACAGCGCTGAGGTCAGATATTCGAACTATATTTGTGGGCTGGTCGGCCTGACTGTCCTTAAGCAATCTGGTTCCCAGGAAACGATGGAGTTGTTTTGTATGTGTAGAGGTATGATATATCAGACAGCGACGTCGATGGCGGTTTCTTGTCTGAATGGATACTATTGGAAACGATCGGAGTTCTGCCTTTAGTTGTTTCGTGGACTTCTTGGTAGGATGGAATGGAAATGTAGTGGGGTACAGGGAATGAAAGGTGGTGGCACAAGATAAGTGGAAAAGGTTAGTTGAGAAGAGGCTAAGGATCATCTAGGACTATAGAACCAATCAAGTGTTTCTTTGATTTTTTCTGAGATTTTTAATAATTCATTGATAATTAAATTAGTAGCACGCTTTATTCCAGCAAGTACCACATCATTCGGCGTCAATTTAATTTAAACTGGACCCAAAATTCTTGAAGCAATTAAAAATAATTATTCGAGTTGTTTACACTTACTCTATTCAAGTTTCTTGAAATCAAGTGATTTAAAAAGTGAAGGATTTCTCATCACGTTAGATCATTTCATGAATCAATGTTAATGAACACAGTGTTAAATAACTGGTTTGATGTGATTACGAATTTAATTTAAACAATCCTCGTCCTAATTTTGTGAAATAGCTATGACTGCTGGAGCGGACGCCCAAGAAGTTTGAATAAAGTCTGGTTCCTCGTAAATCCTTCAATCAAACGAGATTCCTGGCGTATCGATCCGCGTGGGAAGTGCATAGGCGAGAAATTGTGGCTTTGATGTCGCTTGTCACACCACTCTACAATGCCCGCCTCATAGCAAGCCTTCCAAAACATCGATCTCGTGCTTATAATCAATGTTAATTAGATTTCGGCTTAACGATGCAACGTTACGAATTGCCGCTATTCACTATTCAATTACGTTTATAATTCATGCGGCGAATTGAATTCAATGAAAAATTGCGTCACCAAAATGTATGACCTTCCCGGCATGCTTTCAGTTCCGTTCATATTCAACGTTTCTTTTTATATAGTTTATTTTTTTTTCTAATGAGTGTGCTCTTTCATACCCCCGACACCCGAACCGCGGATTACTGGCCCTGAATGGCCGTTTGGGAGACAGAAGTGACATGTTAAAAGGCACGAGAATTTCAGAGGTCAGTTTTATCAGCTGGCGGCTGCTGAATGGCTGTGCTTCGGAAATAAAAGTTAACGACAACACCGCCAAACAATAAAAAGAAAACATTGCCACACAGTGCTTCACCAAAAACCCTAACAGCACAGAACTATTCGGGTAAAGCAGATCCTAATACTAAGAGGATTTTCCGAGATTACTTGATCTCTCGCGAAGGAAGCGTCACAGTTCACTGATCTTTTATGTGCTCATAAAAACGCAACATTATATCTGAGAGCTCATGTTTAGGTTTTGTTTGTATAAAATGCCCTTTAAAGCTTAGAGGTGACCGGGGTTTCATAGACCTTCCCGCCGAACTAAATATTTCATGGGTGCAGTGTCAGGAATAATATTCCGGTAAATCATAAACACTAGAGCGTTATCGTAAACAATTCTGGAAATACGGGTTTTAATCCTGGATGTTTCACCACTCGACAATACTTTAAATTATGTGAATTAGTGATATCTTCAGAGTAGGTATACAAGCAGCGATTTGGGTGAAATTTATCACCAGTGTGTGCTGAATATTGGCGCTGTGTGAAACCCTGTTTGGTTCGGGGGATTCAATTGGATTAGTAACCTCGAGGTTTATACTAGAGATACTTTTGATGGGTAAATTCTATCACTACAAAAAATATACCAGTATAATTAGAACCACATAAGAATTGGGTAGTAATTACAGTAAGTAAAAGGTTATCAGGTGGCACACACACCCTCAAGTCACCGACGAGAAAAAACATTAATACAATTGGACCATTTATGGTTTATACACTTCACAGGGCTTTTAGATCTAGTTGAAATTAGAGCTGAAACCAGGGTAAACTCAATTGTAGTAAATAAATTCATTCATAACCTGTAACGACATGCCCGACATACCTGATGCAGGTTTTTTAGGGTTTTCCCTGCATCACTTTTTGGTGAATTGCCGGGCAGGATCCTTAAACCATAGCCCGGGGGCCATAGTTAACCCTTGGCTACCTTGCTATACCTTTCCGTATCCCCCTTTTCACTCCCTTTCCTATTATATAAGAGGGGACTTGCCGCTATGTGGATTACCCTATACATAACCTGTCTAAACCTTCAAAAAAATTAGTAGAAACATTTTATTGGTCATATTTGAATGAATGTTTACTATCCGGCTATTTTCTTTGTTTCGAATATATTTCTTTTTTTGTCCATCTTTAATTTCTCTCTTGGTCTTCACTCTTATTCGTATCATTAACCAGTTCGGTAACCACTAAAGTTTTATTTTTTGCCCTTCGTGCTTCTTTATTTTCCTAATTTTTTTTTACCTCATATGTTGTTTTTGACTTTTCACCTTTTGGATATACTGAACTAAACCACAAAGCACTTTGCAGTAGTGGACGTTCTGTGTGATGGCTAGGCTTTTGTCTCATCGCCACAGGCTGTCAGTGTGCAATAAGAGACGCTTGTCGCCGCAGATGGCGCTGGAATATTATTGCGCCAGGTTGACAGCTCGCTCTGGCTGCTATTAGCTTGCCTCATATTTGAGAAGCTTGCTGCATCCCGGTCGTTTATTCCCTAAATCTAATTAATATTCTGCTCTTACTTATGGTGCGTTGTAAAATTACGGAAATGAATTTTCTAATGCGTTGTAGGTTCTTACGATGTCGACGACGCTGCGAATATGTCGTCACAGGTTGTTTCTGTATTTCGTTCTGTTTCTCGAAAAATCACCTTTATCTACTGAGTCAGACCTCTATAATGTAAAAGTCGTAGAGGTGTTTCTAAAAAATTTAATAAAGTTGATATGGCACATTATTAATTGTTCATAAAATCGAATTTCCTCTCAGAGCGACATTAATCAAATTGTTGATAATTCTCTTAGGATGGTGTTAATATTTTGTGGCTTTGCGGATATTAGAGCTAGGCCTCTGAACCCCCTTAATCAGGCGATGGTTAGTTTGGTGTGAAAACCGTTTTGGCTTAATAATTACGGAGTTAAGCTTGGCACAGGAAAAGGTTCCGTTATCATTGGCCAAGTTATCATTGGCCAAGTTATCATTGGCCAAGTTATCATTGAATGTGAGTACAATTAATTATTTACCAGTGTATTTTAAAAATTATTTTCAACCAACAGTTTCAGGATATCTTCATAAAAGGGTTAGTAGAAATATTGAATTGAATATTACAATCCTCTGACATTCTATCTTATGTACAGGCTTTCTTTGTATCAGTTGTTAGCTTTTATGATTAGACTAAAGAGTGTCAAGAATAATAATTTTGTAATGTTTGGGATTTCAAAAATTTACTTGATCGTGCAAAAAATCAACGATATTTTTAAAATCAGTTAAATTGGATTTATCAAAGAATATAGGGTGCATGTAAATTAAGTGAGTGATTTCTAAGAGTGAAGTTTGTTGTCACTATGATCAAATTAACTGAAACTTGGCCGCAAATATTTTAATTTCATGGTATTATACGTGGATCTATAATTTTAACGGCACGAAATAATCTTAATTAGATAATTTATTACGAAAATAAAATAAATAAAAATGGTTGCTCTTTTGTAGGAACAAATATTTTGGATTCATACAGTTATATACATAAATAGACATTATCGACATTTGAATTATGTACTTCGTCCTTGTGACGATTTTATAATATTCATAATTTTAAATATAATTCGTGACATGAATGCCCTTATGAAGGTTCCTTTAAATAAATGTTGTCCAAAAATTAATTAAATGAATTTGAAGTGCATTTTAATGCAACACTTATAGAACCTCGGGGATACATCAAACATTAAAAAAATTTCAACTGTATACAAGCTTTACTGAACATTAACGAGTGATGCAAGAAAATCAAAGTTTATCAAATATAAAATCATTTTATAAAATTTATCCTTCGTAGAAATACGTGAAGTTTTTAATGAATCAACGAAAAATGACAACTAACCCCAAAATTATGCCACGGAATTATTTTCAAAAGAAATAAATTGAAATTAATGGATTTAAAATTAATTTTAATTATTTTAGCCGTAACAGAAATTATTATATTACTTCTAACTTAAAGTATGGAATTACAACTATTGTATATTATCGTCAGATTAGTTAAAATAAAATTAAATAGTTAAAATTTAATTTTTAGTGTATTTATAAATATTGAAACGTCAATATTATTCTGCAATAAATATTCACGTAAGCAACTTTCTCTGATGAATGGCGATAATGACATTCAAGGTTCAAATAATACATCTAATAAATCACATTTTGAGGAAGATAATATTTTATTGGCACAAGAAATTACAATTTTTTTATTTATTTGTTTTTTTGTTTCAGGTATGTGAGGGCAATTTAAAATCAACATTATTGGGTAAGTACTATTTATTTATAGGATAAGAACTATTGACGTTGACAAAATCATCCAATTAGTCCTTGTTCAGTTTGCGTCGTGTCTTCGGTAGTCTTTTAACGATTTGTAAACATGACATTAAAGTTGACTGCATGGAAAAAATAAACAAGATGCTTAATTTTTTTAAAAATCTAGGAACTCTAAATAAAATAAGTTCACCTTCAACTGTTTTGATACAACGCAACTCGTATATTCTCATCCGCCGAGAGAATCAGCTGATTTATAAACGTGCGTGATAAGATCGCAAGATAAAGGTTTTTAAACACCCAATTTTTTATTAATTCACATACAACTATCTACTAACATCCAACAAATTTAACTATGAAGTTTGAGTATATATAATACATTTTTCTTAAATTGTTGGGCGTGAGAAGTTGCAAATAATTATATAACACCATAAAAGTTTTAACATGAATTTTCAACAAACTACAATTTCTCAGGAATTTGATTTACTGTTGAATTTTATAGGGCATAAACATTAAAATCATAGATTTCAAAATATTACTGTATATATGGTGATTTTTGAACGTATTTAAATCAAAAAATTCGATTGTGAATTTTGTAGCTAACAGTTTGCTAAATTGTTCTCAAAATTGTGAATATTCCACCTCAGTTTCCACACGGTAAATTTGGCGCCAGCTTGGATAGTGAATTTATCCTCTGCTACGTTCTCGGCTCGATGTGAAGAATGCTGCTCCCAAAAATAGCAACGTGGAGCTGTTTTTACCCCACCTACCGGACAAACCGTATTTGGTTTCAGACTCCGATTCACCCAATATGATTTAATACTTCGCCTCGCGCGAATTATCGCATAGACGATTCCAGCACATTCGTATCGTGTCGTAGCAGCTCCCGGAATTTTCCAGCCAAATACTTTGAGATAAACGGCAGAATTTGGTATTGAAATTTCCTGATTTTAGAATAACAAATAAACTTTTAAGACGGTAATACAGAAAAATATGAGTGATTTCCTGGTCATGGCGTACACTGCCGTGCATGTCCATACTCACTCTAACATCTTTTACACACGGCCTACTCTCCGCCGTCCTCGTCATTAGGGGTTTACAAGACTGATAAATTTACGTAAAAGTTAATTTACATCATATTGCAGCATTAAAAAATCTTCAAATAAATTTTTTTTTTATATATTGATTTATTTGCAGTCGCATCAACAGCTCAGATTATTAGCGACTAATTAAGGGAACTCATTTTGATTTGTTGGGGACCTGATTTGACGGGAGTTTCTCTCACGCACACAAACATTGGGATTGGAACCCGGGACCTCTGTGATGCGAGGTAGTCATGCTGACCCTTACGCCACACAGGAGGTCGACAGTAAAAATGTCTGTTTCACTTAAAGTAAGAAATTAGTCGTGGCGCCAAGTCGTCATAACTGTTACACTGTCATTATTTTATTTTATTAATAACTATTTACGATCTGCTGATAATAAAAGCAATAAGTAAATATTGTGTGTGAGTGTGGGTTGTATAGAAGACGCATACATTAATACATCTTCTGTTGCAGTTTGGGTGTTGTTATTTAGGTTATTTCCAGTTAGTGTTCTCAGCTAGAAGCGGCAGGGCAGGTCCAGAGCGTAGTTTCTTTTAAGCCTGCGGTTGTGTTTACTACTGTCTAGTAGGTTATTTGCAAGTTGGTTGGGGTTACCCCGTCGTTTGGTAAAAGTGACGTGTACCGATTTTGTCATTTATTTTTGTGCGCCATATTTTAGTCAATCTTGGATGTTATTGAGCCTATTTTGTAGCTGCGTGGATGCACTGACTGGATCATCCTCTGAGACTAATATCACAGTATCATCTGCATATGTAGCTATTGTAGCTCTTTCGCATGTTGGTAAGTCAGCTGTGTATAGTAGATATAAGATCGGCCCCAGGACGCTGCCTTGGGGTACTCCAGAATTTATGGGGTTGAGGTCGAACCGCTGTTTTTCCTCGTCTCCAAACAACGCCCAACCGTCAATGCTCACAAAATTAAGATAATTTAAAAACAATTTAATTAAATATGCTAATACTTCAAAATAAAAAGATCATTTATTTTTATCGTAGACGTTAATAGCCACAGTATTAGATTATCATTGTTTGCAATCGAATTACGCAATCCGTGTAACTGTTACCGTTATACCTGTCTGAGTTTGAAGAAAGAAGTTGCTGACCTATAGACTCAGAGTAATTCCATTACTACGCTGTTGTAACGAAATCGGTTACTTCCACAAGTAAACATAAATTATATTATGATATCGAGCCTAACAATGCTATGTAAGGTGATAGCTGCTGGCTGGCAGTAAACTTAATATATTTGAAAATTTTATGTTTTTAATTATCTTATATTTTTTACTTCTGTCAGTTAATTAAATTATCATTATGTTTAAATAATTAATTATTCATGTCATACTTTTAAGTACAAAATTCCCTATATCATCATGAATTTATGTTATTTAACCAGGCATCCATCTCCTACTGGCTGATTAAATTTCTCATCTGTCGTTTTCCAATTGTCGGCTTGTTTATCTTTAGATGTTTACATCTTCCGGATCGTGCCGTTATTTTGTTTGCGGCAACACTGTCGGGTTCTCCATTATTGACCCAGAGTTTCCAGGGAAGGGTTGTAACTTCTGATATACTGACACGAACCATGCGTTGTCTTTTTCACAAACTTTCACACAATTTCCAATCATTGTTACCTTCTAAATATTTTGGACGAACTTTCTGTTGGTGCAGGCCTTAGTTACAATAATCTCAGTTGACATGATGGAATTCCAGTATTCAAATTTTCTAACCACAGCTTATATAAAATGCCTTTTATCAGTCAAAATTCATTATGGCATCCGTGAAAAATGTCTGGCATCGTCGGTTTATGTTTCTCTTGAATGTACTTTCGAAATACTCCTCTATTTTACTTTTACTGTTTTCACAAGTTATTAGTTGTTTTTAAGCAAACACGTATGCGATTCAAAATTACTGCTGTTATTGTTTATTGTTGTATTAAATTTTGATGACGTGGAGAGGAATTTAATAATTCGCAGCTGTAAATTCGTTACAAAGTCCAGGATTCTCAGGAGCCATACGTCCGTTCCTCGTCATGCACGACACCAAATTAAGTTTAGATGCCAATCAAAATTAGAAGGATAAAAGTTGATAGCGAGGCTTGATTTTTATCGCAATTAGTTCCACAGTTTGAGCGCGAGGCGTGGAAATGAAGCAGCATTGTTCGGGGGTTAATTAGTTTACTGGTGCTCTTCATTTGGCTGCGCTTTTGGCCCAACGAGTTTAACCTGGTTTCCGGACAGGGCGCTGCGAATCGCCCGGTCAAGTATCGGAAAAACTGCCGCTTATTTAACTGCCTTCTCCTCTCGTAGCACCTCTCGTATAGCGTTTGGGTAACCCTGCTTGTTTTTATTTTTGCGAGGGCTGAAACAAAACTTCGAGGCACAGAAATTGTTGTTTAATTAGCAGCATTGCTTGAAGTCCTTAATTAACAGCCGTGTACTTTGTCATTTACACCATACTTTCTTCAATGGAAAGCTGCAGTAATGACTTGGAATTTTGTTAATTTTAGAGATATGACCTCGTCTAAAGAATGCATGCTTATATTTCGGAATTAGACATTATCATAGCCGCATTGTCCTCGGATTGAAGTCTGAAAGTTCCCTTAAAGGAATGTATACTTAAATTCATTTAACGAACCTTGTTAGTAAGTTTCTAGTAGCTTTAAATCGAGAGTTCAAGAAAGCATATATCGTAGCTAAAAGACATAAAGAGCATTCCACACATTAAATGTGATCCCATATAATTGGAAGTTTGAAGTGTAGTTTAAAGTTAAGAAGAGATTGAATTGCTTGTCTAGTAATCTCATCTCTTGTTCATTTTAAATAATCTCTCTTTTATGTATTTTTTGTGTGTAGTTTATAATATTATTCTTCAATACTCATTGTTTCTTTTCCCCTTTATGTATTTTACGTTTATGTATTTATAGTATTTTCCACTTGTCCACATTTCCTCAGTGTCATGAAATGAAATCAGATATATAGATTAAAGGACTGTTTTTATACCGAAGCAAAGATCTGGTAAAATTTTCAAGTTAAAGTTCGTATAGGAGGGGAGTGTGTTAAGGAAAGAAGTGGCAAACAATTATTCTCCCCCTTATTATAAACTAGTTGCGGGGCCAGCGTTGCCCGGGTTGTCATAAAGAAACTGAGCGACATCCATAACCCCAGAGTTGACTCGAATCTCGTTTTTTGCGTTATTTTTATGAAGCGCCACTTCACCCCTATCACTAAAGGTATTCCCCTACAAATGCTGAAAGGTGTTAAAATTACACACAAAAACACCGGGGGAAATACTATCGATCTCAGTAACCCAGAAAAATATTTATTCAACGCATATATCGGCCTGTTTGCATGTTTAAAAATTTCCACTCCCTGCGGGTGATAGACGTGTCCTATCCACTTAGTGTTTGTTTCCTGATTGCAAAGAACACTTGAAGGAAATTTGCTGAAATTTTCTCCAGATTTGTATGCGGATCATACACATATACAGGTAATTTTATTTATTAGAAGATTAATGTTCTCATAAACAGAGACATCTAGGTCAGTTTTGAGAGATGTATGCAACAGGATCTCGGACGTTGTGATATGGCAAGAGTTTTCCGTTGTTCTTATTGGAACAGTCTTGCAGCTGTCGCCTAACTGGTTGAAGGTTTCTACAGGGGCTTTCCATGCAGATCGTTTAGGACAGTGCCGGGTAGGTTCCTTTAAATACACCCAGGGGACCCTAGTTAACCCTGAACTATTTGTTCTTCCTTCCGTTTCTATCCCTTCCTATGCTGTGGTAGGGAACTTTCCTCTAACGTGTCTCTTAAAACAATTGTATAAGGATAAATCAATCATCCTCATCCATTCTCTATACCTATTTCTTGGAAAGCAGCAAATTTCACAAACCATTCGAAACCTAAACAAAGATTACATTTGTTTATGAAGACTTGCTGATAAATATTCTAAATTTTCTTTTTCCATAACAGAATAATAATTTATAATTGTACGTCTATATGAAATTAGACTTGTATCTCAAATGTGTTTTATTAATCTTTGTAGACAAAAACTTGCATTATATTAATATTAATCGCGGAAAAATACACAAAGATTTTGAAAATATGTTCATGCAGAAATA
This sequence comes from Zhengitettix transpicula, assembly GCA_037074705.1. NCBI lineage: Eukaryota > Metazoa > Arthropoda > Insecta > Orthoptera > Tetrigidae > Zhengitettix > Zhengitettix transpicula. Next base: position 27,362,834 of record CM073593.1, on the reverse strand, counting down.
AATAATAAATAATTTCTGACCGCACGTTAGTAAGTAAATCAAGTGCTTTTTTAAACCCTATATTTAGATTTATTGAAAAAAAATGCTTTACTAATTTGAAATAAGAAATTATCTTATTGTTATTCTTATTCAGACGTTTCTTGCAATGAGAACATGATGTGAGGGTCAGGACATCGAGTAAATAGGTTACTTCTAGAACTATATTTACTATAAATATAAATTATAAATACGTTATTAATGGACGAAACAAAATAATTGCTTTTCAACAATATACACCAAAAAAATAAATACTACGTGCAATATTTGATCAGTATTGAAGTATTCTGTGTATTTGCATAAATGTAAGTTTATAAGTGAATACACAGTTAGTTTACATTATGAATTTGTGCGTATGATAACTGTAAATTAAAGTTCAGAACAAATTAAAAAGAGACATTAAAGTTATTAATTGAGAATACTAAAGAGTTTAAGCAATGGTACATTTCTATTATCCAGCACCACGATGTTATTTGTCAGGCTTTATTTATTTACATTGAACAACTTTTCTCAGAGTACTTTTTTGTTGTTAGAACAATTCAATAGAAAGACGGTTCAGGTAGAAAAAGCTCATTTGAAACTGTACCTGGATCACGCAAAAATAAATTACAACTAAGGTATACGAAATGAATTAAATGTTATTGTGGGCTATATATTACTTTTCCACACTATAACGTTTAATATAGTAACTGTATGATAGTTAATAACTTTTATTTAATTTTGAGTTTCTATATTCTGAATAGAAAATTAGCCGGAGAAAATTGAAATTAATTATTTTACATGGGTTGGTAAACTTTTATTTAGGCCTTAACAGACTATAAACGCTGAATTAACTGTGTTTGTATCATCTCTTTATTTTCAGACTTATAATGCACGAGTATTAAAGATAATTCACTTTTACATTGACATTGATGTAAATGTCATGCGTACATTACTTTCCGACGATGTTTTGTCGTGTACGATATCACCAGGTGCATCACGCATTTCCGTGAGTTCCAGAAATATCAGCCACAACTCTGCAAAGAGAGTTTCTGTTCTCTACGAGAATGTCACGAGAATTAAATTTAAAATTGTGTATGCAAATACAGTCAAATTGTTCTGATTTTAGTCACAGTTTAAAATGGATAGAAAGCTGCAATCCCAGTGGACGTAATATTCTGAAACGTGGAAACGCTCCAAAATTCCAGCGCCTAGGGATTACGGTCCTCTTGTGACTGTCGGGTTTGTTCAGACATTATGAATGCATGTAGCAATCACAGTTCTCGCTCATTTCATCTGGGAATAAGCCGAATAACCACGACCCACTATCGATTCGGATGGGCCTCATCTAAGTTGGCCACATGCTGTAATTTTTAAGAATTTTACGGTACCCACATGAATAATCTCTTAGGATGTTGTGTTGTTGGGCAACATAAGAAAATCATCATCAATATATTTCAAATAAATGATTTCTAGCAGTTGTTACTTTTATAAAACAGTAAAATATGATTTAGGTTCTAGAAGAATCGGATGCTTCCTACAAAATCATTGAACTTCTACAGCCTTTACAACGGTTTGAAGCAAACCTCCCGTATCTAATTATTGTGACCAATAAAATAAAGTAATATTATAAATTAAAGTAAATAACGACCTTTCCATACCTATTAAAATATCATTATTTAGCCCTTTAACGAATTTTCTGTACGTTTTTGTACTTTCATCTTTTTTTCAATCGGATTATATTACTACGCTAACAATTTTGTGTCATATAATGTATAAATATATAAATCAAATAAACCTTCTGGCAATTTAATAATAAATGTTACCAATTATTAATAACCTGATGTATTGAAAAGTCATTAAAGTGATAAATAAAATATTTTAAAATTTCTGTAAAAGTCATTAATATCTTTAATTTGTAATTTTAACTAAGCAGACGAAAATTAGAAATTTATTTTAAACTACAATGGTTGATGAAATGAACTAATTAAAGGCTAATGAAACAATACAAATGTTCGTTTCATTTAAAATTATTTTTTTTACTCATGTAAACTGTAATTGCGTAACCCGCACTATACTGATTTTGAATAATTCTTGATTTAATAGTTTTCCACCAATTTATTTCCTTTCCTTCGCCTAGTTCTTCATATTAAAATACGTACTACATACAACATATTGTCAATTTATATATATACGGAGTCTTTCTCAGTTCTAATCTGTAATCTGAACCTGTTTTACTGGCTATTTTACTCACAAATTTTTTTGTATTCTTGATAATTTTTTCGCCTAGAATATTTTACATAATTTATTCATTATTAATACTCCTGTCATAATTAACATTATACTGAATTTCGGCGTTTCCAAATATTATAGTCTCCTCTTACGAGCTTCTATCCTGTTCAAATTTTCAAAATATAGCATATTCAGCACTTGAAATTTACATTATATCCTGTATAAATGTGAAAAGTAAACGAGTTTTTGTATCAAATAATAATTCCTTAGGTAACAATAATTTTGTTGTAACTTCGTATTTAAACACCTGACGTCTCTTGTTGTAGCTTCCCCATTTTCTGGTATATTTACGACAATTTCAGAGTACTTCGGCGTTAGCAATGTTAGTCGACAATATATCATGACTAAACGTTGGTTTCTAACATTTTTGTGTTGTAAGTAAACTATCCTTTACAGTTAAAATACACAAATTAAATTCTACTCGTTCGCAACAGTGAATAATCAAATAAGTAACACACGAAAATAAAATTATCTTAAAAACGAAAAATGATCTTCTGAAATACACAAGTTTCAAAGTACACGTAATGAAACACATTAGTGGAATTGCTTAAATCAAAATTACTGTAGGTGGAATCTGTTATTTTCATGTACTTAGTAAATTATGCGGAATAACCATAATTACCATACAGTTACTAAACGAAGTCTAACCAGAAAAGAAAATCGAAATTAACTGCTTTATAATGACTAGGCTTGGGATGCAGTAAGGAAGTATCCAGCTCTTTTTTTTTCCGCGTTATTCTTGCCTTAATGATCCATTTAAAAATGAATATTTTCCCCACTGATATTCGTTAATATAATGTTCATGCCGTCCAGGCAAGATATTTATTATCAGATAAAATGGTTGGTCGTTTTTGGTTCGCATACGTTACAGGCTGTAATGGAGAGTTGGATAGGAAAGCAGGGCGAGATTTGCGTGCCGTAATGAGAGTTCGCAGGCAGCAAAGTACGTTCGAGGACGGCTCCATTTCCTTGATGTCGGTTGAATGTGCAGCGCGAGGCAATGGATCGGAAAACCCAGCCGGCAGTTTTAAGACGGCGAGGCGGAGGTGATGAACTGTGCGAGAGCTACTTCCACAGGGGATTACGCTCTCCAAACAGCCTCAACAATGGCAAATTACCATCGCCCTAAAACTGACCCACTTCACATCGACGTATAAAACATCTTGGCTTAAATACCGGCTCAATCTGCACCCGTAACCTCGGGACGAAAGAATTCGTAACTTTCACTCACGCTTTGGTTTTATTTTCATAATTTTCAGTTACATTACTTAGTTTTAAAATATTATCTCAGTTAAATCGCAAATCATGTTCTCACTCGACATTATGGTGCTTGGGTCGTTTTGACCAACGAATTAGCTTGACTGCGTTTCCTTCATCATAGCCCGAGATATGTTGTTCGAGGCGTAGCCTAATATACGAATTTGTATCAGATAATTATAAAGTTTTCCAACTTTTTCTTCATTCAGATTTATATGCATTCGTAATGAGGAATAATGTTTCAGTTTGACTATACAGGGTGAAACCAAGTTCGACTGCAAAATTTCAGGAATGGATTTCTCATATTGAGATAAAAAAAAAGTGTAGTACAACATGAACCCGGAAATGCATAGTTAGTTATCCGAACTTTCATATCTGATCGGTTTGTATGAGGTACAACCGTCGAGTTTCAGCGCTCTGTTTACGTATAACGTTCAAAATTACCTACTTTGGACTGAATACAGGTAGCTGCTTTTCTTCGCATTGAGTTTCGAATGCTATAAAAAATTCAGGGTGTAGTGAGTATTGTCTCAGACACTGTCACATTGCACATTTTGTCCAGATTAACAAGGCATGTCGTCATGCACTAACATAAATTTTCGGAAAACCGTAATTATGCATTTTCGGACGTATTCTGTAATACACTGATTTCTATTATCAATATGATGAATCCATTCCTGAACTTTTGCAGACAGAGTTTTATAAAACCCTGTATGGTAGATACCAAACCAACGTCAAGACGCTATTAACACGTGATTTACTCATCTATCAGGAATACTTATTTCTCTTGGAAGTGCAGAAAGGAGCACTTTTGGGACCTGAGAAGAAAAATTTTGACTGTGAGATGCAGGCTCGTTGGTTAGGTAGAGACAACTTAAACGGTGATATTATCGGAATGGAAGCCCAGCGACGCAGTGCGGAGCTTTAGAAGAGATATATATTGTAACATTCAAATCGGTAATCGACGGGTCTCTTGTTGTGTTACGTTTACTTTTTCGCATCCTTTTGTTTGGTACAGAACCGCGTCGGTATTGTGGTTGCGTCACGGTTTGGGCGCAAACGCGAATGGGAGTCAGTTGTCTGAAGGAAATGATGGGGAGAGGATAAATGTTTAGTCTCCAGAAAAAAGTTTCAAAACCAGTCTTGCATGTGCAAGAGAGATTACGGAGTTATCAGTTATAGAGGTGTCGCATCAGAGATTACTGTAATATCTCATGTCTCGAAGACAATAAAGATGTTAAGTTGAACTTCAGTTTTGATCATTTATTTGTTCAAAAAGTAACTGGAGCCATAAAAAAAGAACCATTCAACGATAGGAAAGAGCTGGAAAATAATATATATATATATATATATATATAGTAGCGCCAATTTCCAATTAATTAGGCCATTATTGTTTGGACATAAAATTTGAATTGCTTGATAAATCCATTATAGCGGTCTGATCGAACAAAGCAACAATGAGAGAAGCAAACTCACTTTACTTTGTCGAAAAGTAAAAAATGGCGTATGCGCGCTAAAACTCGAGAGAACTAGGAGTCAGTTGGCGGAAAAACATCGTGAGGAGCAGAACAAGTAATATAATTTGGGCAGAGACTAGACATCGTCAATGTATAACTAGTTAAAGTTGTAATTTAATACGAAGAAAACATTCACGCCGCAAGTATAGCAGCGTAAATAATTGAAAAGTAAGAGCAGTTTACGTCTACAGCCAGGAGCTAAAGAAAAGTTATCGCTCCGAAAGAATAAACAGTTAAAATAAATCGTCAAGTAGATACGTTGCAGTTTACGTCCAATTCAGTAAAATACTAATAAATCTACGAATCATAGGATTCCTGTAAGGAGAGCAGACATCAGATAGCTGACATTCAGGAGAACCATCCGAGTTCCTGGGAGCCTATCAATTTTGATTTCAATAGTGTAAAATCTGTGAGTCGACATTTTAGCATCAGTGTATAATTTTGGAATAGTGTACTTCCGAAACCAAAAAGAATGCTGGTACCAGCTGGACACTACGTAAGTAACAAAACCAAAACTAATGATTAATTGTAAACTTTAATTAAAGGATAAAGTCAGATTTCGTTCTCTTTTAATTGTCAATCAGAGTTAATTTCTTTACTTTTAAATTTCTTCCTATCGACATATTGTTTAGGTAAATTGTAAACCGTTTGTTAATAAGATTTTAAATTAATTTGTTGTGTTCATTATCAAACCCAGTCAAGGCCCTGAGAGAACCAGATCTCAAATTTTTGTTGTAATTATCTTTATTGCCACAAAATAAATTAAAAATATTTTGTTTGTTAATTTTTGATTATTATTACATTTTGGCGCTTCAACGTGAGACAAATTTTTCAAATTCTTTAAATTAAAATTAAATTAATTAAAACTTTGATTATTGTTCATTACTATATATATATATATATATATATATATATATATATATATATATATAATGAAATCTGAGAAAATAAAAAGGCAGGATTTTATTAAATTCATTTCTGTAAGATCGTTCGTTTCAGTTAAGACGGTGGTAAGCTGTTTATAAGCCATTTATTTGCGAGGCCATAAGAAAAACAGAGTTCTTTGGCAGTGAAATGTTCGAAGTTTTTTTTGAGAACATATAATTAGTTACGTATCGAAGTGAGGAAAATTGAAGTATTCTTTGGAGGTCCTATAAAATAGCAGCAGCCACGAAAAGCTGCACAGACAACAAAACTCAGACGACAGTCACCTGAATAGTGCCTAGTTATAATGAATAACGATGTTGCTTTTAGTTTTGGTTGCAGAAATACTGATTTACAATTTCTTACCATTTTAATTCACGTTTTCTTCCCAAACATAGGCGGCTAAATTAAAATTCTTTAACCCTTATGAAAAGGAAAGGATAAATTTCGGTATTGTAATTTTTTAAGAAAAAGTTGTGTACATTATATGTTTATTTACTTTAAATTCTTACATTATTATAGTAATAGAGACAATGTATACAAGAAGTATGTTATTTCTTTCTCAGTCATAATTCCGTCGGACGTGACGGACTCATAAAATGTCAATATCATGGTCGCTAATACTAATTTCACGCAAAAGATTTAATTTTAAACCTGAAAAACAAAACTTGGCCATTAAATGATTTAGTTTCGATAATTTAGTGGTCATAAACATATAAATATTCCTGTCAAAATATTGGAAAACTGTATTAAATGAGAAAGTATCAGCGGTTAATTAATTAGTTTTTTAAATGAATGAATTCTTAACAAGATAATCATAAGTTTTTCTGTTTTTTTTAAGACAGTGTAATAGATGATGCAAATTTTAGTTGTTAATCATTTAATTTATTCGGACCATTACCCGCCTAATATCGATTCATCGTACGGCCGTTAGCTTTATAATTTATAAAACCAAGTTGTATGTTCGAATGGTGATATGAAGAAATAAAACATTGCTCAAAATAAGGTTGATGTTGAGAATTCGTATAAATACAAAAAATTAAATAATTGGTTCCGTCTGTTACGCAGGAGTGCAGATGCAGCCATGTTATCTGCTTCTAAATTGATCACGTAATCTCCAGTGGGATGTAAATCATTTTCTTGCGTTGAGTTACCGTCATTGAGCATTGTTTATGTCCACTGGGAATTTCAGCCACGTCAAATCAAAGGACATATCGATTGGTATCGCGGGAGGCATCACCTTTAACTGTGTCACACTCATTTCCCTCGACCTCAGACACGTGCCCCTTGGGAACACAAACTGTTGTTACTCATTCCCACGAGCTTCTAAATAAGTTTCATCCCAAGCTCCGTTGAAAAGTTTGACATTTATTCGAATAAAAGCTACCGTTTAGTCATTAATACGACAGATCGGATTTTCAAAAACTGCCTATTTACGTTATTTATTAATGTCAAACCACTACAAACTCTCTAATCATAAATTTTATTTCTAATTGTATTTATGTTTGAGTGACTATTTCTATTTAGTGTAATTACTAAATATTAAAATAAATATTCATGTACGTATCCATATCTTACTATATAAATAATACATTCTTATTCGTACATTTATAATGGAAAAGTCTAACAAAAATATTTTAAAATAATTCTTTTGAATCTTTAGGAAATAAATTATTTATAGACATTAAAACATTTACCACGTCAAATTTACATGGAAGCAGGAGGGTATTGATATCAAATAAATTTCCTCACAGGATCTTTGTTGTTCATACTATGCGTATTGACAATTTGTAAACGTTTTTTCGATTTTGCTCCTGAAACCAAATGCAACATTTTTCACGCAGCAGAGCATTTTGTATTACATACAAAAGTATTAAAAGAGAAATAATATCTGTAAATGTTAAAGAAAATCCTAGATTGTATTTATTAAATTCTGAATCATTGTTTAATTGTTTTTATAAAACTTTTCCTAAAACATTTGAATAAATTTGTAAACATAATTCAATAATAATATGCGTTTCAAGTATAATACTTTCACAATAAAGGTTTCATTTCACTAATTACTATTTATGAAATGGTCAGTGCACAGCGAAAAAGTGGAAATCCTGCGTTCGATTCCTGGACCAATCGAGATTTTTCCCATATCGGTCTTTTCATTCAGTTTTATAATGTTTAGTGCTGAGTTTCGATTGTAAACATTCTTCAATTCTTAAATAGAATTATTTTGTAATCTATTTAATAATGATATATTCTGATTATTTATGATTAAAAGATAAATAAATCACAGCCTTTTAACGTCAGAAAATTATTTTTTTATAGAAATAATACTACGTTTCGTCGGTATTTGCGGCCTCTTCATGTAAAAAATGTAACACTATAAGGCAAACAAAAATTTAAAATAAATTTTTGTTGAATGTTTTGGCAGATAAAATAGTGACTGCTGGGGCCGAAATGCACAATTTAAACGAGAACGACCAGTAAAAACTTAGTTACTGTTGAGTGCGGTTTACAAAGGAACTATTTAAAATATATAAATTAAAGTGTTACAAATGCAAAGTGTCATTATTGTTATTCAAATTATTAGGGTAAGTTTTTTTTAATATTGATGGCCGTTTTATCTGATCGAATATATAACATTTCACTCATTACCGTCCAGTAGTAGTTCATTTCTTCATACAAAATTGATGCATTATACCAATCTATTTTACGGTTCTTTTATTAAATATCTTTTGAGAAAACAGAATTTTTAATATTACTTTTTATTTTGTTTTTGTGTTCATTTAATCTTGTTTATATTGAACGCCTGGTTTGACCTACATTTGTGGTTCTACAATCAATAAAAATTTATATAATTAAGTTATCTGCCAAATCGTTCAATATGTTTTACTTATTGTTTTATGTATGTTTTATAGTGTAAAACGTCTTAACTGAAAAAGTCGCAAATAGCGACGAAATGTTCCATAATTTCTATGAACAACAATTTTCAGACGTTAAGAGGCTGTGATTTATTTATAATTTTGTTTGTAATAATTCGAAATCACGGAAAACTTTTGTTACCTGAGAAATGGAATTTTGCATAGTAAATTGATATTAACGTATTTTAAGGTTATGTTCGAATTGCGATAAACTTAAATTATTTGTTTATCGCAACGTGGGATTACCTTACGTATTGCTAAATATTTATTTCAAGTGTGTAATTATATAGTTCTAAAATTGAAGTTGCATTATCTGCAAACAGTAAAATGGTAAGAAATAAAGTTTTCTGCGATAAAATAGATGTAGGGCCTCTTTAATATCATGGAATACCAGAAAATATAATCTCATACTTTCCTGTCTGAGGGAATAATAGAAGTATAAATTCCTCTATTTTAAATATATTTATTAAATTAACTAAATTACTAAATTTTTATTGTGATGCTAGTAACTGGTCCAAAATTACTAAATTCATATTTCGACTTTATTGAAACATTCTGTTGTTTAGTAGCAAACGTGGTTGAGAGAGTTTTTCAGTTTCATGATTGAGGATTGTTCACGTTGTAATGAGAGTATGGAATTAGTGCGCTACAGCTGCGCGTGCTCTCCAGCAATGAGTTGCGGAACTCTTTTTATTTCCGGGAGATATAACAGCTCTTAGCCTCGTCTAAAACAACAAAAACGAGGCCTCGGCGTTAAATTTTTTTATACTTCAAAATTCCGACACAAAAAAAAAGAATGTGGGAAGCATTAAGATAAGTAGTAATGAGATCTAGGACAAAGAGCCTCTTCGCGATTAAGAATTGTTTGAGGCTGTTTAAAAACAGAGTTGTAGCGACCGAGATGGCGGTTTCAAAACACTCTTTCAGTAAAATATCCCGGCACTACATTATGTTACGAGCGATGGAATATATTTTAGCATGTAATTTCATTACCAGAGTGAGAAAAAAAAAATATTTTTGTCGATTGATCAATCCATTGAAGTGATTTACTTTTGTAGGCATTGCTGTGTTTTGCAGGTGGTATTTAATATGAATATGTTTCCAGAAAATTATTAGGATAAAACTTTTATTTTATTAAACTTTAAATTTTCTATAGATGATAAAATGTTTTACAATGTTGTAGAAATCACGGTGAGATGTACATATATAATTTGCTACAAACTGAATAGATTCCGGAGCTAGTTTATCAACAAAATATATATGGATAAAGTATATAACACAAATTTTGATAGTGTAATAATTATTGAACTGTCTGGAAATTTTCCAGAAATTCATCTTCACACTTACGAAGGATTTTACTCATTTAAAAACTTATCACTCTGTTATTCATGATGATATTTAAGATTAATAAAACCATGAAATATCCAAACTATTTAACGTATTCGAACACGTTCGTATTTTTTCCTAAAAAATAGCTTCCAATAATTGGTTACAATCCCTTTTTTGATTTATTTAAAAACTATAATTTTCCTATTGCTGTATTTTTTGTATATAATTATGATTTGTGTTTATGACCCTCTCGGCCAATATAACTATGATGTTCAATTTTATCTCCTCTTTCAGCGTTTTTTTTCCTATACAGAATTTACTTGTAGCTTTAAGCCAATCATTCTGTCTTTTGCTTTCCAAAGGTTTACAGTCTGATGTATTTACCTTATCTCGGCCGTGTCCTGGTTTTTCGGATCTCTTAATTTTTCCTAATTCCACTACGTAGATACAATGGTTAAGAAGTAACGATAATCAGCTTGAAATTTTTCTCTTTTCTCATTCTCATGAAGTAAGTCATGCTCAAGTTAATTATGTGTAATTAATATGTTAGGTTTCATAAATATTTAAGTAAATAACACACATTACTAATATAATAACTTTTCTCTATAAATTAACTGTAAACATAATTTTTTATTAATTCTCATAAATATTTAAGTAAGTAACACACATTACTAATATAATAACTTTTCTCTATAAATTAACTGTAAATATAATTTTTTATTAATTCTCAATTATCTTGCAAACATTACAAAAAAGAAAAACTTGATTTATTAGGTAACTGTTTACATTCATTCAGGGACTATGGACTATTTTTTATTTGTTCCTTAGAAATAAAACTGATAAACTTGGTTACATAATTGTACTTAATGCAACCTCAGCGGGATAATTATTTTCTAGACTGTTTTTCTGACAGAGTTGATAAATTTTAAGAAAACCTTTTTTATGAACAGAGACACGTGATCATAACGAGCAGATATTAAATTATCTGATTGATCTGTTATCGTGATGAAACCCCCCAGATAGTTCGCGGTGGAACTCTCATTCTCTCTAATTTGTTCTACAAATATTTCTCGTCATTGATGGTGTAATTCTGTTCCACTGCTGTTTTGGTGAGACGGAGGCAGGCAGAACATTTCTGGAGAGCCGGAGAGGGCTACCTTTGAGGATGCCTTTTTCTCTCTGAGTTTTTGAACTAATGTTCCCACAAAACCTTGGGCATACGGTAAGAGTTGTTCGCTGTTCCCACAGTCGGTCAGCTGCCTCCTAAATTGCTCGAGGCACGGCGAAGGGAATGTTGCGTTCCCACAGCAAACCCTTCTCCCGCCATCGGAAGTTCGTGCGTCAAGTACCCAATTCCCGACTTACCTGATGCAGGTTTTCTATGGTTTGCTCTGCATAACTTTTCGGCGAATGCCGGTTAGGATCTTTAAAATATAGCCCCGTGGGCTACCTTCCTCTACCCTTCCACGTCCCCCCTTTCAAATCCCTTCCTATGCTATTAAAGCGGAGTTTCTACCATATGGATTACCCTCATGTAGCCTGTTACACTAAAAATAATTAAATAAAGATGTTGTATGTCTGTGGTCTGCTAGTTCAGTAATGATGCCATGTTAAAGACTGATCCTTCTTTCGTCCTTCTCTCACCGGACCAATTATTATTACTGATCCACGAACTCTTCAGTTTTCCAACCAATCACACCGTTCCAACGAAAAGTCAATACTCTGTTTTATGGTATGTTGTCTGTCCATGAAACATTGCATTAGCCATTAAACAAGGACCTCACCGAGACCCACAGGCAGCCAACAATTTTTTGTATAATTTTAAATCATAATTTTATGCGCTACAATAGTATTCTGGTGTCTTATGCGCCCTTATTTGATCGAAGATAGAATGTTCTAAATAAAAGTATTAGACTTTACAATATATGTATTTTTTGTAGCAAGATGTGTGAGGTTCTTCTGTTATTTTCTTATAAGACTTTTATAATTTTCTAGAAATTCACGTGAATGGGGAAACTGAACACACTTCGTGTGTAATTAATGCTTGAGCTGGTTACTGTAACTTTAAGTTCCATACAATTAAAAATTTGCAGATGCAAGACCCTTATTAGTATGTCACCGTTGACGTAAATTATTTCTTGATGTAACAGGCTTCATATATGAGGATTTAGTAATATTATTTTTTTATAAACAAAGCCGATCAGAGGAATGTAGAAGCGTCGCCACCAGTGGAGCACATTTAGGTTCAAGTACAAACAGTAATCAATACAGAATTGATATTAATAAAAGTATTTTCATTGTTATTTTAAAAATTACAGTATGTTGTTATCTTATAAGCATTGATTTTATGTGAGCTTGTGACTTAGCCTTTCCCGCGAGAGGCGGTAGAGTACTACTTTTCACAGCGTGAGCTGAAAGGTTGGCAGCATTGTGCGTCGTGGTGACGCATCCTACCTTGGCACTAAGAGGTTTACGGGAGGCACTCACTTCCAATAAGGACGCCCGGCTTCTCGCAATTATTGAAGGCGCCTCGACTGTCAGCTTTCGTCTCGTGACTCGCCATTCGACGAGGCAGCTAAGACCTGCCTTAATAGCATTATTCAACACACTCTTCTCCGGGTAAATTTCACTCTGTCTTATTGTTCTCGCTTGCATGCGAGGTCTATTTTCTCCTATTCGTAAGTTTCAAATAAGAGGGAAGAAATGGATGCCGCCACCATAAAAGGAAAGTTGCGAGTAGACATTTTAAACCTACTTATTTGTGTTATAAGAAAAGATTAAATAACACTTTGGGTGGTTTATTTTGCATAACGGACTCTACCACTTAGAGGAAAGGATACACGCACGGTGGTAAGCCTGCACGCAAAGCGATCAAAGATAGGAATCCAGTTCTCAGGCGAACTGGAGGTATTTGGAAATAAACCATGAGCGAAATTATCGTGTGTAAAATTCAACTTGGAAATCTTTAAATTTATTATCAGCGTAAAACGTATGAAGCCGATTCGAAAATATACTGTTTATAGATAATTTATCTTAGACGTATAAAGTGGAAGATAAAAAAAGTTAGAATACTGTAATTTAGGATACATATTTCCAATAAAATAATATTTGATTAAATACTAAAGAAAATTCAGAATTAAGTTGATTATTAAATGAAAAATAAAGTTATAAATTAATGATAGGCCTACTCCAAATAAGATTTTTTCCCGTTTCTCGAAAAAAAAATTCTAGTTGGAGAAACTTGTAGCTATGGACCTAATGAGAATGGCATCACACGACGTAGCGACGAGAAAGGATCGCACCACTGATACTCGTCTGAGTTATCGAAGTTATTGGTTTTTCCCACGTAAAAATTTAATTTTAACAGGTTCACTAATGATTCATTTATATAGAATTTGTAGTTCAAATATATATAAATACAAGTTTATTTGTAAAGAATCTGCATTTACTCATAACCGAAATTAATCTAACGTAACATCTAACAGATTAAATAAAAAATAATTAAATAAGTAGGTTTTATGCGAGAGATTAAATATATTGTATTGAACCTAAGAGTTACTTAGGTAAGTGGTGTTCATTCTCGTATAACCTATTTAAAGCAATATTTTTTAAGCTGTAATTTCCGGATAACTGGTTTTACTAGCTATTTGTCGTGAACGGAAAATATTAGCGATGTAATGGTTAACGTACAAACGTCAACGGCTCAATTGTTGGCGTGACGCAGGACGCGAACCCTCTGGAATGTTCTACATCCTCCAGCAACGTGGTGCAAATCACTCATATGGACGTAAACCTTTGCAATAGTCGTAGTCAGATCAGGAGCGGGATGCATACTATTACGCGAAGTAAGTCAGCAGTTAGTTATGCGGACCATAGTGTTAGTGAGCGATTAGGTATACCTAATCGCTCACTAACACTATAGTACACAAAGTAGTACGTATTATATTTCGTCGATAGTGAGATTGGTAAAGGCCAAGACATGCGACTGATTGAAAGTGTGTTTAGCCTGACAGAGGCAAATCTTTGGTGCTTGGTGACATCCTGCTCCTGCTGTGTTGCCGCACCTACATGATATCTCGACATCCTGGACGTTGGTTTTAAAGATCGAATCGATTTCAAAAATGGACTGAGGGCGATTGCTGATATCGTGTCATTTGTGTTTGTTCCCAAATAGGAAAATGTTCAGTTTTTTTGAACCACTATTCACAAAAATCAATCTGTTTCTGAAAAACAATAATAAACATTTGCGTTCTGTTTAAGCCACAAACGCCTTATCCGATACGAGTAAGAATAGCAAAGATACAAAGATCTGGGTGATAAACACTGTGTTGTATACAATGCCCTATACATCGGCCAAACAAAACGAGCCTTAAAAAGAAGGGTTAAGGAGCACCGGACGAACTTATAGGTTCCAGAGTGTAAATCACTTCTTTTGTCTGTATTTGGCTATTTTTATTATTATTAATTTTCATTCAGACGTAAATTTTTCATTTCTATATTTTCTATTTTGTTCACCAAAACTGTTCCACTGCCTTTGTCAGCTTTAGTGAACAATTCATTCGGGTTTCTTTTTATAAATTTGTTGGTTTCGCTGATTTTACGTACGAATTGTTTTTTAGTAAATGGTACACGAGTATTTGTTGCCCAATTATGTATTATTTACACTGTATTTTTTTCTAATAATGTTTTTAGCATCATTTGGATTTTTATATAATCCTTTAATGTTTTCAATTACATCCGATTTGTTGAGTTTTTGTTTGTAAATTGAATTTATCCGCTAATGTCGCGGACCCTCTTTTAAAACTGGTTGATTTTGAACCGAACTGTTTAGTAAACACTTCCTGAATTTTTAATTATCGTACATAGTTGCATAATTTTCATTATTACTGCCAGATATCGTGTATAATTTAATGTTTTCTTACATTAATGTTAACGTTCTTTTTATTAGCGGTCAACAATATACCCTGAGAAAGTCCCGTAAAGTTTCATATGTTCGTATCAGCTGTTCATTTCAAGGATATTTGTATCGTATCATGTTTTAATTATTTAGCTGTAAATTCTTCAATTGTGTCATAATAAGCTGAACCCCTTCCGTGATCAAATAATATTAAATAACTTAATTGTATGTTTCAATTTGAATACTCAACGGGCTATTAAATAATATTAATTGGTGTAAATGGAGTTTAAAAGTATATTTTACTAGTGACTTACTACAGTGTGAGTCTATTAATTGTAATATATATTTTTAATTTTTGATATCGTGTTATTTACAAATTCATTGTTTTCGTTCCGATACCAGAATGGTTGAACCTTGTTCGGTATCATACTGATGGTGCGCGATTGCAGTAAGAAGTATTCACTTTGGAAAGACTACAATCTTCGGGGATGAATCTAAATCAATGCGAATGTATATATTTTTTTTACTTAGAGCATTGTGGCGCGTGGCAGAGGCAACACTGTGGACTGCTTCTATATTCAGGGCCCCTGCAGCGTGGATTATGCTGGGCTGTCATGACCCAGTTGCTGCAGCTCGCTGAATAAGCAATGTGACTTGTCGCCAGGGCGTTTCATCTGCCTTCAAAGACTGCCTAAAACTAACACAAACACCTCTAATCATGTCGAAAAGTGTGAATCATAACGACACAACTCCCTCAAGTGGCTCGATTCCGTGCGATAAAATGGCAAGTTTCGGAACCGTAGAGTGACTAGACTTGAGGAGCGACGATATCAAGACTTCAAGTTTACTTCGCTCTCATATTTTTCTATTTATTTTGTGTCTGTCTATTAAAATGTTTTTAATTACATTTGTGACTATATTTATTATCTTGACTTGAGTTTGTTATTATCGTGTCTCAGGTTTTAAAAAAGCGGTTTTTAGGCTTTCCGTTGGACATACAGAAATTGCTACGACACAATTATATATTAGTAAAGTTAGCTACTCGTGGAATATGACGTAATGGCGACATGGAACGCAGGTGCTGGCGCTCTCTCATGTCATTGAACAGGACTCGAATTATAGATGAAGCTGAGGAATTAGACGCCCGGAGAAAGTAGCACAGTTTCATTTCCAGTGCTTCTTAGGTTTTTATTTCCTCACGCTTCATAGCGAAAGATTTTCGCTTTCGGCGAGATAAATATAGTACTATGGTTATTTTTAAAAGGTAGCAGATTTGACCTTGAAGCTGTTCATTGCGCCGTCGAATCGAATTCCTTTAAACGTTGTCAACATATTATTGTGCACACAGCTGTTTGTTGTCATTAATTATTGGCGATGTTGCAACGTTCGTATAATTATCTGCTCTCATTCTCTGACTGCCAAAACTGCTCCCATTTTAAAACCACTATAGGTATTCTTGTGAGAGATGAAACTTCGGATTCATAAGTTAACCATCAGTTTGTGACTCTGCTACTTCCATTTGTAAACTTCTAAAAGTCATTCGGGGAATACAATAAAGCGTTGATACTTGTATAACATAATTGTATTATAAATACCATGCTTATAAAATCTTGTTCTCTCTAAATTTTTAGATATTCAGAATTGTAATCTATTTATATTTGACAATGAAGAGGTTCCCAAAAAGTAACGATATGTCGTGCCAATTTTTATTTTATTAGATTTTCTAATTTTTTTATTTGATTAAAATATAATTCTGACAAATCATATCAAGACTTCAGCGTACTCGACTCGAAGTAATATACCACCTGAATTACCGGCCTTTTAGCAACTTAAGTGGTTCCTAAAACCATCTGGTTCATATATTTCCGTTCTTAAATGTTTTCTCCACACTGACTCCCGAAGCTTCCCAAAAAAACTTACCCGACTGTATGCACCATTAACTTCAATAAATACTGCTTGTAACGCTACCAACATATTCTCTAATTAACATAATACTTTAATAATATTCACATATATTTGTTTTAAAAAATAATCCATTCATGAGGATTTCTCACCAAATTTCCAACTAAATTCACGTTTTTAACTGCGTATTCTCTCATATATAAATAATGTGTGAATTTTTATAAGATTATTATAAAAGAACGATTCTTGTCAGGAGAACTTATAGGGACGAAAGAGTTCATTAACATGAAACGTGGAGCCCACTTATTTTAATTAGTAATGCTAGCTCGACTACAATCTGGTGAACAAACCAAATTTTTAGCATTGTTTGTTTGAGGACATATGTTGTCTGACCCTCGGGGCCTCAGCCAACGCAATTCCTCTTAATAGAAATGTAAATGAATGGGCTGGGTATTAGTCGGCGGGAAGACGCTCCACTTGAAGCTGTCAGAGTCACTCGCGCAGCAATCAGTGTGCAGTCCAAAACGAGAACTACTAGATTTCATGTGAATTATTATTAAGGTCAAATTAGATATTAGATAGTTATTCTCATAACTAGGTTACCTTTGAAAATTTTTGTAAAACGTATTAAAAGTACACAGTCATAAAAGATGATAATGAATCACGCACGGTGCATCAAAACATAATACAGATGTACACTTGGTTTTCTGTCGTTAATATGATATATTTGATTATTGTGTGTTCATTATTATGAATTCCTTGAATACCTACTATTATTATGACATATGTTGATTGATGATTCTCATGATTGTCCTATGTTTGGATTTGTAACACCGTCTATGAAAGAAAGTAAATTACAAACTATTTAACGTAAATTTATACTTACGTGAAAACTATTGTTGTTAATAGTTATAAGTATCTAACTTCCTTGAAATTTAAATGAATAAACCATAAAAATTTGTCAGAATTATATTTTAATAAAATAAAAAAATTGGACAATTAATAAAATAACAATTGGCACGACATATCGTTCCTTTTTGGATCTTCTTCATGGTCAAATATAAATATATAACAATTCTGAATATATAAAAATTTAGAGATAACAATATTTTATAAGCATGGTATTTATAATACAATTATGTGAAAATTTGTTGAATGCGTGAAATTTATTTGTTGTAATGTAAATACATAATTAAATTTTGTGAAGAAAATTTCTAAAAACGTGCGCTAGGACCACGAAATAATTCCGAAAAAAAATATTATTGTTTACGAATTACAATTTTAAGTCGTCTTAATTTACATTATGAAGTAATTACCTACTAATCTGCTTATCTTCACTGCATTTGTGACCGTGGTCGGTAAAAAAATCTTTTTTTTACCATATCAGCACTTCGGTATGACATGTGGTATAAATTCTTACAAATAATGATTTTGGAGACTTCTAAATTTTGTATTTACAATGAGTACGAACACTTGTCAGTATTTAATGATGGTTTCGCCTACGCATTTATGGAAGTCGATAATTCACCAGGTCCAGCCATTAATGTCTTCAAGACCACCTGGCTGTTCCCGTAGAGTAGACTTTAGCTGCGGCTTCCACGCCATTCCAACTTATAATGAAAGTTTTAAAAGTAGGGCAGGTCATCCAAAGTACTTAATTGTATAGTTGAATGATAATCTTATCTAACTAAAATTCATGCTTTCTTTTCGATTCAGTTTTATTAGGTAGCAGAAGAAAATGTTATAAGTTTGGAGTTTGATTTACAAACATTTGTCAAATTTATCTGTTGTGACGATTTATTCACAGTACATGTTTGCAAAGATATTTAATGGAGTTATTACATAAACGTAGTCAATATAAACTCCCCTTGTAATCATATACTGTAAACGAATATACCTGTCGCGAAAAAAAACTGCATCTGTCACCAGATTTTTTTTCTATAATTAAATGCTAATGATACAAACTAAACAATCAGCCAACATGGAAATATGTAATTAGCTTACATTATGAATAGTTCTTATAGAAATTCATTCTGTCACCCCATTCACTTCATGATTTAGTATGCAACTTATCCGATTGGTATTCATTTATTGAAATTTTAAATTTTATAAGCATATGTATTTAAATGTATTCCACGATATTTTTGTGAAGTATCTCTTATTAGCTATAATAGCGTAATAATTAAATGGTTTTGTGGGGTGTATATTGATGTAATATTAAAACATTTGTTAGTAAATATTACATAATAATATAGCAGCTGCGGTAAAACAGAGAAATTATTCACAGTAAGTATAAATATTGAATCAAATTGACTCTATATAATTAAATTCAAATGAAAATAATTTTTTATCAAGTTTTTTGAAAAGAAGAATTTGTAATAATAACATAATTATAAATAATAAGAATCAATGGAAGCATATTTTGATGAAATGTTAAATAGAAAATTCGTAGACCTGTGGAATGCGGTCGTATAAATGAGTATAAGTCATGAATATTCTGTACGTGGTGATTGATAGTACAATATTGGTGAGTTCTTGCGAATAAATTTCCTTTAACCAGGACCGTCAAATTCTACTTCAGTCAGTTGATTGTTGTCCCCAATTTCTGAACCATTTATACTTTTAACATCAACTTATATATCTTATTAAGCATTACATGTTATACTTATATTTTCTCTCCGGTACTAAATCTATCTTCTATCTCCCGTCCCAGTATCAATTTCTCGTTTCGTATTCGGCCATAACAGCCCTTCGACTACGTTATACAGGTTTTAAAATTACTTATTGACGCCAGTGAATAGCCAGAGCCACGGTTTGAAGCGAGAATATCTTCGTTCAAGATTACGTAGTTTTCACAATTATGGTTAATACAGTAAAAAAAATCTTCCAACTTCTGCCGTCCACTTCATTTTATTTACTGCCGGCCGACAGGCTTCTTATTTCTAACTGCTGTCTGCCCTGTAATGTCGAGATTAAATCCCAGCTTAAATGTGGCTCAAAGATGCGCACAGACTTTTATGTATGGACTTAAAAACATTAGAATTATCAATTTTGCATTTGATAAATAAATTAAAGCAATTATTTTAAGTAAAATAATTTTTTATAACTTGAGCGAAACTTAATGGTTCCTGATAATTGCTGGTTAAATGCTACTTCGACCATACGTATGTACTAGATAATTTAATAACATTTAATAGTTGTGGAGCTCTGTGCGAAAAACATTTGTTTATCGAGTTTCGTGTCTAAACGCCAACATGAATACTTAAGGCATTTGCTTATTCATGCTTTATGAATATGCATAGAATGACGTATATTATTTACAAATAGTTTTCCTGAATTTTGTAGATTATTTTGGTAAACGGAAATTCTTCGAAATAAATGTGGATAAGCGCCTCGTACCTATCGAAATACCCTATAGCCTGTTAATATTTAATATGAATTTTCATTTACGAATGCGCAATTATAATCTTGAGATTTGGAAAGAAATTCACTAGAAAGTGTGAAAATGGAAACTTCCATTATAACTAATAATTTCCTGATAAGTAAACATTTCAAACCTGGACCTAAATTAAATATTTTTTTTTGTTTAATGTGAGGAATTTTAAAATAATTGAATAGATGTTTTAAAAATATTGTAATGTATAACGGCGAGCAATTTAATGAGGTAATACTGAATCACAGACATTAATATAGCTATAATTTGCATTTTATCGCTATTAAGCCTTACTCCATACAAATTTTAATTACTTTCATTATTTATTTGATCAAAATGTTCAAAGTTTCTCTATTAGTTCATCACCAGAGTAGATCTATGTCATTATTATGTTAATTAGAATTTGTTTGAATATAATAAATTCACAGTATGCCAATATCAATGAATGTTAATATCATATTATATATAAATGATCAATTATCATTTATAATTTATCTTAGGCTAAATCGAGATTTTAACCATTTATTACGTACACTATACAACCAGCCCCCCTTATATGCGGTATTTATAGACAGATTAATTTGTAAGTAATGACAACTTTTCTATTCTTCTCCCCCACAATTTTGTCTACAAATAATTAACTATGGATAACAGTAAGAAATTAGCAGAAGTAGACATCGTGAAAAATCAGAAAACACGGCGTAAGCGAGGGTATGCACGTTACATTCAGTGAAAATAAAAAATTCGAGCTGAAAATAACACCAACTCACCGACATTCGTAACATCCAACTGGCCGTGGCCGTGACTGAGGCTTTGTGACACTCCATTAACGATAACTATTCTCTTCTGTCAATAATCGATTTGTAACTGTATTTATTTCCTTACAAAATTTTTTAAAACTACAGTACTTCGACTGTGCAATAAACCTGATAGTTTAAATATATTTAATTATTTATAATATAGACTAAATATTAAAGTATGTTTCTAAGTTGTTATAAAGTTGTTGGTGACTTTAAATGTAAATAAAAATAAACAAAGTAGTATTTATAATAATATTTTAATTTCAAGTTGTGACAGTATGAAACATAATCCTGTATTGTAGACGTAATTGTAGGCCGTTATAAAAATCATAAACAATGGCATGAACTAGACCAGCTCGTTTTGGAAAACAATTTTTTTGCTCTATGTTCAAAAAGAATTCGAAGTATTAAGCAACATATTTTGATAGGCCTATTTCTATTGTTATCGCGTCTTTCTTTGTTCGGCGTAGTTTGAGTACGTACATGATCAATTGTTTATAGGTACCTACACGAAAGTGATTACAGGACTGATTAAAATAAAATACAGAGTTAATACGATTAAATAAAACTGTAAAATAGAGTAAAAATTAATTGATAGAGAAAAAGGCTATAGAACGGCCGTTAAACATGAGAAAAAATTATTCCGAATCTTGGGACATTATAAAAATGTTTCTTTTTTTTGGTAAAAAACAAGGTTTCCATTCAGGATTTATATGCCTGAGGTAACGTGAGCTAACTACAGACAATCCGTGGTGTGGTTTGCGCTTTAGAAATTCGAAATTGGTCCCTACCTCCGCGTACTTTTGTGATTAATATTGAACGCTTAATGTCGTGACATCCTGAACGATGTACTAAAATGTTAGTGATTGCATTCCTTGAGGGAATAAAGGGATGTCTGGGACGCATCCACTAGCCGGAATTGAATTGCGCAAGTTATGGCCCACGCTGTTTGCATTCCAATCTCGACATTCTCTTCATTACTGCGAATGTACTTGTTTCTCAAGACGCCGCATACGCCCAGTAAGTAGATTACGGTGAATCGCTGGCAGTTTCTGCCTAGCTTCAAGGGATTTCACGAGCGACTCTCTAAGCCCCACACTGCCGAACGTTTCGGCGCGTGTAAAGCAGCTCCGTTCATAATAATATCGCAATTAACGAAACAGTTACGGATATTAATATCAACAACTACAACTTTTGAATCCATTATAGGAAGTATGTCAATGTTATGGACTTGGTTAAAAAAGTTGGGGTTGAATATAAAGTTACACTTAACAGCAGGCAAGGATTTCTGGGAAGCTAAATTATCATATTATCTGCAAAAAAAAATTGACTTGTACTATTTGAGAACTATGACAGAAAATTTAGCATTATCTTGTTTATCGTTATACAGATCCTTCGAAAATTCTAATATATTTTGTCTGCTTTGAAACCTGCAAAATAAAGAAAATTTGAAAAGAATAAAACAAGATTTATAGACAGCTTTTAATGTGGATTTATTTTTACGGTTCACATGACTAAATCACATCCAACATGTATTCTAATTATAATTAATGAATGTATTACACCATATATTCACTACTATTTTAGCGGGTCTTTATATTTGGAAATCCGTGTAGCGGAATAAAACCCAGTAAGAAATTTTAGCTAGAAATTTTGTAAATGTGACGGTCAATATTCAAATAAGTTTTGCAGCTGACGAAATATTACACCCAAGGAGAATTTTGGTTGTCATCGAAGCTCTGACAGAGATTTTCCTGTT
The DNA here is from genome assembly GCA_037074705.1 of Zhengitettix transpicula. NCBI lineage: Eukaryota > Metazoa > Arthropoda > Insecta > Orthoptera > Tetrigidae > Zhengitettix > Zhengitettix transpicula. Next base: position 27,339,794 of record CM073593.1, on the reverse strand, counting down.
GTTGATATTTTAAATATTAGCACTGACCCTTGTTGTTGCGTGCCTACGATACAGTAACTGAAATATATTTTCTCTGTTCCGTATAATAAACAACGTAGATACCCTTTATTTCATTGCCTACATTATTATAATAAACTAATGATTTGGTAGAAATAACTTAAAATATAATAGGTAGGGAAAAACCTTTGGGTAAGGTATCAGATCGGGTTCATCGGAAGTAAAGAGATGGAAAGACGTGAAACGGAACAAAGTTGTGAATCCGAGGGCTTCATAACTGAGGGTTAGGTGACCGAAGAAATCATCCGTTTGAATAGCTGTTTCATAGATATTAATATATAAAATCAGTATACGAGGGAGGTCTGGAAAGTTTCCGACACAACAATGATAGAACATATTGTAATATACACAATTAATACTTCGTTTAATTGATTTAATTAAATGAAATTAAAGAATTTGCCTCTCGTTGAAGCTATTTATGTAATAATCAAATGGAAGGCGTTAATTAAATAAAAGAATTAATAAAATTTACAAACAATATTTATTTATTTTGTGGCAATAACTCAAAACAATTAAAATTTTAAAATATTAATTTCTCAGGATCTTCACTGGGTTTGATAATGGACACATCAATTATATTTAAAAATCTTATTAACAAACAAATCACATTTACCTAAACAATACGTCGACTAAAAGAAAATAAATTAACTAGACAATTAAAATAGAACGAAATTAAAAAGTAAAAAGATAAACTCTGATTAACAATTTAAAATAGGACGAAATCTGACTTCTATCTTTTAATTACGTTTACATAAATAATTATTTTGTATTTTGTTACTCACATCTGTCCAGTTGGTTCCAGCATCTCTTTTGGTTTCGAGAATACACTATTGCGAGATTTTACACTGATTCTAGTCAAAATTGATAGGATGTCAGGAACTCGGATGATCCTCTTTTTTTGTCAGCTATCTGTGGTTTGTAGATTTACTAGTCTTTTACCGTTTTGGACTTAAACTGCAATTTTACTATATCTGACTGGCTATGGCCGTAAAACTGCTTTTACTTAGCAAGTTTCGATGTAATGCTTTCGTGAATGTTTTAATTTGTCTTCAACTCACAACTTTGTTTAATAATAATACAATAAACGACGGATAGTCTCTGCTCTAGTATCACTTGTTCCGTCCTCCGAAATGTCCAGGACACCAACCAACTCTGTTAAATTCTAATCACCAACTGAATTAACCTTGTCTCGAGTTTTAGCGCGCATACGCCATTTTGACCTTCCGACAAAGCAACAGAGTTCGGCTTTTCTATTGTCGCTTTGTTCGATCAGACCGCTATAATTGATTTCTCAAACAATAAATTTTATGTTCAAACAATAAATTTTATGTTCAAACAATAAATTTTATGTTCAAACAATAAATTTTATGTTCAAACAATTAATGTACTAATTAATTGGCATTAAAATATATATTTTTATTTTTCAACATAGTCTCCTTCTAACTCTACACACTTCTCCAAGCGATGCTCCCATCTCTGTAAATTCACTAGGGCTGCCATCTTCACGTTGAGGTCGGAAACTTTTCAGACAATCCTCGTATATGTACCAAATTCAATATTTCGCTTCTGAGTCTACTACGACCCTAAAATAATATATCTGTAGAACAGAAAACGGAAATTACAAAGAGGAGACTCCGACAGTAAGTTGGAAGATATTACATGAGTCGAAAGTACTTTCACGCGCGCGGCCGTACTGGAAATCACACCAACGAAACGTAAAATATATGAGCGTATAAGAAGTGGAACAAGTTTGACAACCGAAGAGAAACGAACAAAGTCGCTGAAATGGCAGTGGACACGACGCATCGGAAAGGAGATTGGATTGTAGATGGAACATTTGAATCAAAGTGACCATAAAAGACTGAGAGGGATAGTATTTGATTGTTGGGACAGATAAATAAGAAACACGGCGCAGTCGGATTGCTTTGAAATGTCAGTTACTGGAGAAATGTGGGTGCAAGATATGACAAGGAGTGTTTGATTTTATTTTAAGGAGTTGTAAACTTGACACTTGGAACGGAATGAAATGTGTCAGTTTAAATCTATCGTACACCTGAACACTTAACCATGAAATATAAAAGGGGTTATTCCTATAAAATAATTTCCTGTAGCTTAAATTGACGGTTATTACAATGCGCTCACCAGGCTATTCGAATGCTTGATGTTTCGGTCTGGATGGACATGCTCTTTGTGATCCGAAGATGGCGTCTGTGAGTGGAGGAGAGTAGATAGAGCGACGCTTCGGCTGCAGCACCTGTCGGCTGCGACATCAATTACAGCCGCAGGGAGACAAATGACTCTTGTTCCCTCGTCTTGCGTTATGACGTGGCGTTTCGCGACGAAGATTCATTGCTGCTGCTCAACCCAACAGCATCGTTTTATCACACATCGCGAAAACGTTAAACACTTCCCGATCTCTTCTGACAGTCATTCCGACGTTTTCTGTAGACTTTAAATTCATGATTGACGCAACGCTTTTTCTTATTTGGGGTGGGGGGGGGGTTCTAGCTGTTTGACTTTGTTGTTGGTATTGCAATGGCCTTTTTAAGATTATCTGTGGTACATTTATAGTTCCAATAAATATTAAAATGGAACACATACTATTCCACAGCAACTACTTTCTCATTATTTCCCACCCATCCATGGAAATGACTTTAACTCAACAACACGAAAATAAAGTTACTGTTCACGTAAGTAAGGTGAAAGAATATTGTTATTGGAAAGCAATTTTAAGAAATACACGTCTGAACAACTTATTATTATAAGTTGTTCAAATGCACACGAAATAAATTAAGATTTCGGAATAATTTGAAGAAAAATATTTGAGTTTACAATGATCAAAGATTGAAGTCTTTCCCAGTGAATTTGTTCAATAAATAGTTCTCGGAATTCACACGTGTTTTGCATAATTATATTTAGACGCAACGTTTCGACGACTGAAAGCTCTTTCGTCATCTTCTAGGCGAAGTCAATGTTTTTTTTAGTAATGTTTATTATTCGTGACATCGAGTTTAGTAATCTTTTATTTTAGTTACTGTGTTATTCTTTGTGTAGAATTACAGTTTGAAACGGTGTATAAGTTTGTGTGTTTAAGAAACTTATTCTAACGTAGAGGAATGACTGGTACCGGATTTAGTGTGAAATAATTAAGGGTTATTTATTTTATCATTTAGATATTTCTTTACGAAACTAAACTTTTGAGCATTTTATATTTTTGTGTTCAGTCTGGCCAGGGCAATGCATTAGACTCGGGTGATGGACGGAAACAGGGGCTGCTTTTTGTGAGGATTAAAATATTATGAATCTCTTGTGGGTCTAAGCTTTGGTGACAGGTTTTTAGCACGCTCAGACAAGACGCTGCGCCAAATTGGCACCGTCGAGAACGTGTTTTCCTTGGCCCTTGAAATTTTCCACGAACTTTGCTTTGAATAGCAGATGCCACCTTGCTCCCTTTCTTCTTTGTTCCAATGATCTGGCCCTACTCTTACAAACGTGAAGTTTCTCCAACGATTCTATTTAAGTTTTTCGATAGGGATCCCAAGAAGCTGCCCCGGATTCCAAAATTGCTCTCACTAAAGTTAAGTATTCTACCCCCCTAATATTGTGAGATCACCTTTTTTAGGTTCCTCTTTGTCAAATGTAAAGAATTAGACGCTTTTCGGGTTGTGAAATTCACTTACTCCTTTCACCTAAGGCTATTGTTGAAGTACATTCCTAAATATTCGTCGTTTCTTTTTCTATTGTGAACGAGGTTTATATTACTGATATTATACATCCTTAATTCGCTGCACTGAATAGAAAGATCGCTCTTTAAGTGCTCCGTGGGTATTAGCATCCTAAATTGAAAGAAGTGAATGAGCAGGTTTTGCACATTACGGTTTTTATGCGTGCTGCACTGGTGAGGAAAAAGAGGTTTATGGAAAGTTGTTGATGAGATTTTACGAGAAGAATTGAAGGATATTTTATGAAGATTTAGGTGGAGTTATTGGACAGGGTTTTATGGAGATTTTGATGGAAGGCGGTGAATTGAAGTTCGGGAGCTTGGGATTTAATATGGTGAGTGCCGCGGAGAGGCCAGGGTCTTTTCACATGTGAACATGGTTGGATATAGCTTAGAGACTTCTGAGGACCTTCCGGATATGATTGATGTATGCATTAATACATTAATGCATTTCTGTGTCAGAATAAGCAGTCCAATTCTCCGTCCTTAAAATAACTAGGCACCTTGCTTGGTCGTCCTGAGTGAAGCCCCTAGTAAAAAAAAAAAGAATTTCGACATAATTTCTCAGACATTTCTCGATTCCGCATGCTAGATTTTTGGGTGAAAAACTTAATTTTATTCCATGATGTTAAAAGAAACATTGATATTGATAACGTTTGAGACTCTGCACTGGTGCATTGCTAATTGAATATATTGGTAATTCAGTTTCTCGTCTAATTAGTATAAGGTAACACATTGAAATATTTTAATTGATATATGAATAATTTAGTTAATTTCTCGGGCTAATAGTGTTCTTTCTTGAGAAAGTGGGTTACATAACTGTAAATTATCCAATATTCAGGACTTTATTTACATGTTCATTTGATAAATCAAATTTATGAATTAGATCTACTCCAAAACTAATATCTTCAATTGATCTGGAATTTATGTCAACATATTCCAATTTGTATTTACACTAATTACGAATATTTTTTTTTGCGCTTGCACGCTCGTACGTTGCATATAAATGAAATATTGGATTTTTTCTCCATGCACAATGGTAAAGTAGAAATAATAGTTAATAATTGAACTTCAAAAATAACTAATGAAAAATGAATTTAGTGTGGCGATAGATTTTAAAACTTACCACTGCCTTCATATATCTTACAAATTTTAAATTAATTCAACAAAAATAAATATAGTTGTAAAATAACATACTTTCATTAATTTTGCTACGGCTACCAGTGGTACTAATTAGAGTTCTCTTTCTCGTGGATGGTGCACTAAAAATTTCGGGGTCATCATTAAAAACAAATTATCTTTTTGTTTCATTTAATTTATCTATATGTCTATATTCTGTTGACTTTGAATTACTCAAATTTTTAAGAGTTTACAAATCGCGACTACGACAAATGACTTCGTGGAAACGCGTCCACGTGACGGACAGATCTATCCCTCAATAAACTTAGTAGTGAGACGGCAATAAAAATAGATTGCAGGACGAGAATTGACACTTGGAGTTTTCTTATAAGAGTATCTCTTCTTGAACGAACAGAGATTGATGGCGGCTTAGGAGGTGACAGTTTAACACTCTTTCCAGTTCGCAAAGGCAAGCTCTACAACATTCGTGAGAACATTAGGGACGGAAACCATGTCGGACAGGTTAAAAAAAAGTTTTTCCTCCACTTTCAGACTCCATTGTTTGTGGCTGTTGAATGGTCCACTGTAATTTCTTCCTCGCTGAAACGTATTAAATGGAAAAGGCTCAACCGGCTGCATCCCCTGAATTAATTAGCTGGAATTTTCATCAGAGTTTGCTGATTAAATTTACGAACAGACTAATTTAGTATTTGCATTACTACTTCTTATTCTTAATAATTTATTTTCAATTTAATATATTGATCAGCATATACTTGGAACTGAATGGTAAGTTGTAGGAGCCATTTACATTCAAAATGTATTGTGGACTTGTCTACAATATTACATATTTACTCCTGGGCTCCGACTGCAAACTTTCTTTCTGATATAAATCAATTCATACGATGACAGAACTCAAGCAAAAATCATATTTCTTTAGTGCAAACTGTATTTGTCAGACATTTTTGAAAAATACTTGTCGAACATTCGCACAACTATATCCTATCTCTATAGAATCGCTTAATTCAAATATCATTTTAGCATATATGGTCTCTACACTCATGAGCCCAAACCTTATTATCAGCTGCTTAATAGCATGTTTGTCCACGTTTGGACATGATATACAGCAACGATTCGGCGTGGTACTAATTCCACAAGCCCTTCGTTGATTCCCGTTGCGGGTCGGTGACTTTAACACGCGGGACTGGATGTGTTCCATCTGGTTGAGATCAGTGGAATTTGGTGGCAAGACATCACCAATAGTTTCAAGCTCGTAAATCCGCTGCAGATTTGAGGCACGGAGGCACCGTTGGGGAAGAAATCAAACATGAAGCGATGGATTTGGACTGCAGCCTGGACAACACCACCTTTCCGTATATTCGCTCTATCACTGTCATTTAGCTCACGGCAGTAGTACGGGAAATGCCGACCAGTATTGCGTTTCCAAGATTCTCGTTCCGAGGCGTCGGGTCATAGAAACCTTCCCTTTGCGAAAACCTCTTATATCAGTGATTTTCCCAATATCGTCGCTAGAATTTTCTCTATCTTCTTATTTAGCCGCGTTTTATATATATATATATATATATATATATATATATATCTATTAAATAAAATAGAGTGTATGCCCATACCCCATAGCCAACCTCTCTCTCGCCATCGGAAGGGCGTGGGACCTACTTGATGCAGGTTTTATAGGGTTTGTCCTGCATCACTTTTAGGGAAATTATGAGTAGCATATCTTAAACTACAACCCCGGGTCCTAGTTATAGCTTGGCTACCTTCCTCTACCCTTCCGCATCCCTTCGAATCCCTATTAAAGGGAAGTTGCCGCCATTTGGATTACGCTCATGTAGCTTGTTACTCCAAAAAAAGTGAAATTGTGTATGTATGTATGTTTGTTTGGGTGTGTATGTTCCTTGTACAAATCTACAACCGTGGAGCAAAATGAACCAAATTTCATACACGTGTTCTTTGTCAGGAAAAAAAACAGTGTCGTCGTGAGACACATATACCACTCCCAGGAGCGGGTGTGGCCTGGGGTGGTAATATTTAAACATGCTAAAACGGTCGATATTTGAGTCAGAATTTTTTTAAGTGGTTAAAGAGATTGATAGTGTTTGTACCGATGTTATCTGTGTATAATTTCAACACCTTACATAATGGGAAAGGGGCAACATTGGGGATGGGGGTGGAGTAACGTTATGTAAAAATATCGCAAAAGAACCGAGATTACAGTCAAATCCGGAGCTATGGATGCCGCTGAGTTTAATTATGACAACCTGGGCGTTGCGCGCGGGGATTGGTGGGGATTGGCAAAATTGGGTGGGTGTAGAAATTTTCAAACAATGTGAGAGGCCGAGTTTTGCATAGAATAAATACTTGTTGTTTAACCCCAAGTAGCGTTGGCGGAAATTGTCGAACATGTTAAAACATGTTAATATTCATTGAATTTTTTCGGTGTCAATGAGTTCACTCCCTTTCGACATGGGAGGTGAGCACTTTTACGGATACGGGTCAATGTGCGTTACATAAAAATAACGGAAAAGCAACATAGTTTGGAGTCAGATCGTGTGTTATGAATATATGACAACCCGGGAAAAGCTGGTATTAAATAAATATGACGTTATAATATTAAATCCGTAAACATCTTGTACAATTTATTTTCAAAAAATTTGGAGGTGCCATAAATACTTAGATATTTTGACTTTTCTCTTCTTGCGTAAATTCATAGATGTTTAACTTATTATAATAGTTCTCTTAGTGGGATAAATATTATAATTACCTGATAACTTACAATATATGTAAAACTATTTTTGTATTATAATAAGAAAATTTATTTAGGTGTTTGGTAAAAATTAATCCAATAATAAAAGAAACGAGTTTTTTTAAAAAAATTATTTATATTAACTAGTTTACAATTAAAATAATTCTTAATTTCAAGGCTTCTTTAGTGAAAGTTTATGAATTTGGAAAGGATCAAGCCTCTGAAAGGGAAGAGTCATTAAATAATAAGTAAGAAACCAATTTCTCGGTTCGCTTAGTGCTGAGCGAAAGAAAGCCTTAATGTTTTCCCAATCAACGTGCTGAATCCGGCAAAATCTCCGTAAGCTCCCAAGGAATTGATCTCCCTCGCAGTGATTCGTCGCTGTCTTCACGACCTCCGTAATTAAAGTTACCTATACAGGTTTAAACGTTACATCACGAAACCCTTATACCAAGAAATTAAATTCTCCAATGACTAAAGTTTTAAATAACATTTGTTAAGTTAAACGCTTATACACATATATATCAGGATAACAACTTTCTTTCGGTTCAACCGATAATGATTTCAGGAGTTAAAATATGTTGCTTATAAATTGAAATAATACAGATTATCATTACATAGCAACTTATGTATTTATGGTTTAAGTTTAATTAATTTAGAATAAATTAAAAGAATTGTTTTCGACGTATAATAATAATTTTATTTTGCATCGTCAAATTTTACTTATATACAATATAATCACTTTAATTTACATTTATGGATAAAAGAATATATTCCATTAATATTTACTTATGCGATTGTTAGAAGTTTGTATTTACTTTAAATTAAACCACCATTATCTCAATATTTCGAGATTTTGATATGTTTCTGACATTGTAAATGTAGTCTTACTGTAGAGGAAATGTGTAGTTAAATATTAGAGAAACACAAAAGAATAATATGAAGCATATTTTTTAATAAGCATGTCGATATATGTAACCAAAGCATATTATTCACTGAAATTTTATTGTAGTGAATTTTTGCTAACATTAATTTAACTGAATAACATGATTTTTAATATTAAGATAATAGTATAATAAATTATTTTAATTAAAAATTGTCAACATTTAAGGAAGTATGAAATAGTTGAATAAAACGATTTTTTTTATGTCAGAAACATTGGGCATGTAAAATAGAGAATTTAATTACGTACATGGAAAATACGAGTGGTTGAAATGAGCCTCGAATACTTAACGGTGGGAATATATAAATCAGTGGAAGTATGAATAATTAAACCCATTTAGTTATATGGTACGTGAATAGTATAAAATATTGTAAAATCTGTGATTAATAGTTTTAACTTAAAAATTTCATAAACTGGCCGAATAAAAATAAAAACTAGAAGTAGAAATATTTTTTAATAATTTGGGAAAATAATATTATTTACCAATCAATAATCTGTCTTCTAATAAATAAAACAGTGTGTTTGTATGTCTTTATATATGAATATCTGTTAGTTTGTATGTATGTTCCGCATACAAATCTATACCCGTGTAGCAAATTTCTTCAAATTTCGTATACGTGATCTCTTCTCACTTTCGCGGTGAGACGCGTCTACTACGGGGGGGGGGGGGATATTTAAACATGCTAAAACGGCCGATATTTAAGTCGGATAAATATTTTTAGATGTCAAAGAGATTGATAGTGTTTCTATCGATGTTATTTATTGCACCCTTCGGAGTTGTGGTGTAGAGTTGTTACAAGAAAATAGCGCGAATGCAACCGAGATTGGAATCAAATCCAGGATGTCGCTGAGTTTAATTATGACATTCAACTTTTTGTTTAACCCACAGTAGCGGGGGTGGAAATTTTCGAACATTTTAAAACGGCTGATACATTAGTCGAGAAAAACTTTTTCTGGGTCAGTCAGTTCAAACCCTTTCACCATTGGAGGGGAACACATTTAGGGGTTAGGGTGGAGGTGCGTTATATTAAAATAACGCACAATCAAACGAGATTGGAATCAATCCAGGGGTTATGGGTATACGACAACCCGGGCAACGCCCATCACCCAAATAGTTTTAAAATAGATGCGTAATGCTGGAAGTATCGTCCACTTTTGTAGAAATTTTGTTTTTACTATCAACCGTAGATAAATCTATGTACAAACACGTAAAAAATATGAATTCGTCGATAATGTATTACTTGTGTGTAGACTTATTACGACGAAGAATACTGTGCAAATGGAAGTTCACGAATCCCTGGGAGGCAATATCTATAGTAACAAGTTTGAGAACTGTAATTGCATTGTTTCCTTTCCGACGACATCTGCTCGCACGCTTGATTTCTTTCGTAGCAACCATCTGACAGACAGTACCTTTGTTGGTCTCCTTTATGGGGAATTCTTTCCGAATCCATTAGCTTCGTTTATGTTGCAAGACGTTTTTACCTCTTGCGAAATACAGCTCTCAGCAATTTCTTTTTTTTATATCATGCACTCTGCTTTTTCTACGACGTTATTTACAATTTTACAAATTTCACGTTTATTCTGGAAAATGTGTTTATGTATAAAGTTGAACAGTAAACAGCGGATAATATGACCAAGAATATGGTAAAGTATTCTTCTTCGTTCATCTTCTGTCTTTATTTGCTCAACAAAATAAATGTGGGACTATAAGAGAAATAATTGGAAATATTAAAAATCGTAATAATAGCGACAGATTGCAAAACTGTATTTGTAAATAAGTTGTATTTATTCGTTAAACAATACCAGGTTATCAGGTTTCTCCATGAACATTTTGATGATGCGAAATCTTTCCGGTTTACTTCAATATCTACGAACATGTGCGAGTATTCTTTGTCACCACTAGTTTGTAAACAATAATTTGTTGAGGGGATAAAAAATTTGATTTATAGTGATGAATAATTAAAAGTACACTAAATTATTTTTCATATTGCAGCACTATTTAAAAGTTCCTTAATTTACGCATAATTAAAAAACACAAGAATTCATTAGACTATTTAATTTACTTGGTTATAATATAAAAGGATGTATACGTTATTTCTATTCAGATTTAAACGCATGGACAGATTGAAACAAAATTCAAAACACGCTAAACGGTGCTGTGAGGTAGGGGAGGGTGAGTAACCATTAGCATGAAGGTGCAAAGAATCATAATTAAAAAAATTTGAACATTTTATGTTAAATTACTGGGCGCCAAGGGACCATGACGACACAGCACACGCGACAGAGACGTTACTACGCAACAACAAAATAATAACTTATTTCGTACTGAAGCAACGCAGAACTATTTTAATTGAATAAAAAGTATAATTATATTCAGAAATACTCCATCAAATGATAAAAAAAAACAATACGAAAGGTTATAAAATCCTTGGAGCTAATACGGAGGCGCAGAAACACGCTTAGGGGTGGAGGTGGAGGGGAATAGCAAGAAAATAAGGCAAAAACAACCGATATTCGAGTCACATCCGGGGTTATGGATGTCACTGAGATCAATTATCACAACACGGGTAACGCCAGGCACCCACCTAGTTATAAATTAAAAATTGAGAGCCTTTAAGCAGCAAAACCTTGCCTCTAAATATTTGTATACAAAATTATTAAACTTGCGAAGTGGTCCTAAAAGTGGACGAAACTCAGTTTATATAATTGTTTGTTCAGAAACATAATTTCCTGACTCAAGACAGTATATTTATTTCTATATATTATAAACGTCAGATATTTTTTCATCAATATTAATTTGGGTATTTATAGTCATTGTAGCAGAGTATCTTAATTTGAATTAGTTGATTTTAATGTCATCTTGCGGTTCATTCTTTCACGACGAAACTCATTGGCGGTTTTTTTTTCTCGCAAAACAGACCTGGACTTTGCGTATCTGTCTGGTATATGAACTTTCCAATATCCAGTCTTTCCCTTACTGCTATCTTTACTCTACCACACCGACATTAACTCTTGGCCATCTCGTATTTACACATCATCTTCTTCACACATCAACTCTTACATCAAAACTGCCCTTACATCAAAGAATCTAAGCTTACATAAAAAAATCTGTCCTGACATATATGCATAAACATACATTCCCGCAAGAATTGTCCTCTGCTTCTCTGCAGTTATTTATAAAACCTCTGCTGTTTCATACCTCGCTTCAAGTTATTCTTCTATTCTTCTATTCTTCTCAAAACATACTTTTACATATACTGAACTCACTTCGTCGGGAAGGTACTGCTCTTTATAAAATTTAGACTTTTACTGCATAATGTTGGACAAAAATGCTCCTGCCATACATTAATCGATTACACGCCGAAAATCATCAATGTTTCAGATGATTTGGAAATTGTAATTTTTCTTATTATAATAAAAATCGCGTTTCAATTGTTTCTTATATTAATGTCTGGAACGTAATAAAAGTTTATTAAAGCAGAAATATGTGGTGCAGTGAATTTTTAATCTTTCTATGTCCCCGCGGAATATTTTAATTACGGTTTCCGCGTTATCCGGAGACCGAGACCTGCTGACAAAGCCAGGAGGGACCACACGCCGCAAGCCCTAAGCCCGAGGATTGAGATTCGTCGTCAGGGTGTTCCATATTGACTGGAGAATTAATAAGACGAGAAGGTTTCTTCGAAACAAAAGTCTGCTCTCTGGTGGGGAAGCCCCTCTCCACGCCTTGCTTCGGCGACCGAGCGTTGATTACTGCTTTCGTCTGCACGGCTCCACAATACCGCCCAAACATTAAAAAAATCATTAAAGACGTCTTTTCAGACGAAATGAAAGGCAGAGAACTCATGGAAAAGCAACAAAGACAGCTGCTGAAAGTGCGTTACTGTGTAATTAGTTTCGCCATGAATACAATAATAAAATTCCGCTATTATAGTGTACGGAAAATTTAATTCCAGCTTCAAATATTAAATAAAATATGCAGTATCCTTTTTAAATTTTTCGATGTAAAGAAACGTTACCACAAAGTCCTTGCATTACTGGGAATAGTCAAACTTGAGATAACATGAACGATTACATACATGATGATATAAATGAATTTTCTAGTTCCAGGAAGATGATATTGTTAATAGACTTTTGTAAAAATAATGTAGCTCTTTTACCTAATTAAAGTAATGGAATAAAAATATCATAATTCAGAAGGAGAAATTATTTAATTTGTAATCAGTTCTCACTTTTGAATTGCAGTTTTGATGAATACTATGACACGCATGCGTCACCGAACCGTAGAATGAAGCAATGATTCAGAAAAAATTTGAATCAGGTTCCAAAGTAGGAAAAACGCAGCATAATGATAAGAAGAGTTCTAGAATAATGCCATTAAATTGAAGAAAAACGAACAGGAACCGCGGCTATGAACAACCGATAAGATTGGACTATTAAATATTGTGAAAACATGCAGGTTGAAATCTAAAACCAACACTTTTTAAAGTACCCTGTAATTTCTTTATAGTGAATAAATTTTTTTATTTAATTTGGTAAACTTTTTATAAGGTATATTTATTTCTGGAGCCTGTACTTCCCGAACGGCGGAGCCGCTAGATTTTAACGTAACAGTTAGTGTGCAAATGACAAAGACTCTGGAATCAGTTAAGATCCGTTTTTTATTGGCGACTCTGAAAACAACGAAGTCCAATATTTGTGAGGGCGAAAATATTAAAAATTAAAGCAGATGGCACCAAAGCAGTAACTGGTGGGTTAGGAAACAAGTTCATTGAATGTTAGAGGGTTAAAGGTGATCTTATTAGATGCCACCGAATATAAAAAAAAGAGAAAAAATTAATAGGATTGTACTCTTGTCGGCCGATAGTTGTTCCAGAAAGTAGTATGAGCTGGATCAGTAGGGAACTGAGAGTCGTGAATAATTGAAGTGAAGCTGATAAATAATTAAATATCCAGTATTAGTCAGCAAAGTAAATAGGGATAGGAGAATAGAAGTCAGATAAAGCATGACCGGGCCGACAAACTATTATTATGATTATCGGGGAGTCCGTGTTTCGGTTAAATATATCTACTATAGTATGCAGCATGTGTCATGGCGGCTCAATTTAGTGTTTTTCCGTGCAGATGCTACATCCTAACCGTGAGGGGCCATCCAGATTCAGTAAGGTCTTATTCGTGTTTATATTTATTTCGTGCTGCCTCCCCTCCCACAATATCCGTTTACCCGTCATCGTTCGCCTCAACTGCTATTATAGGATTCGTGAAGCAGGAACTACGTCGCTAGACTCATGGAAAACCTTTTACAATACCATGACGTCTACGAGTCGACGTCATCAGTTAGAAGCAAATAAGCTACATTAAGGTAATCCACGTGGTGGCAACTCCCCTTTAATAGAAATGGAAGGTATTTGAAAGAGGGGGGATGCGGAAGGGTAGAGGAAAGTAGCCTAGGGTTAACTAGGGTCCCCGTGCTACTCGGCAGTTGCCGAAAAGTAATGCAGTACAAACCCTAGAAAACCTTCATCAGGTAGTTGCTTGTCCCACGCCCTTCCGAAGGAGGGAGAGGGGTTTGCTATGGGGACGAAGCGTTCTCTTCTCCGTGCCTCGACCGGTTAGGAAGCAGCTGGCCGATTATTCCATCGGAAAACTCTAACCTTATGTCCAATTAGAGCGTGTGATGGCATCAACACATTTTATTGTACTTTGTCCCATCTCAACACTGAGAGAGACGACTTTTAATAAAATAATGGAATGTTTAATTAACGATATTTGTCTTTATTAATGAAATATCTGAATTTTTTAAAAAAATTTTGAGCGCCACAACTGTTAACACGTTGGCTGCCGACTACGAGATAACTCGTAGACTGCGTTCTTTTCTAGGACGCCAACTACGAGTTATCTCGTCCTCGTTTACTTGTCATTTTTGTGCAGCTACGATTAAACGCGGAATAAATTAGTTCTAATATTGATAGATGGCTTCTGGGAAAAGAACAATAAATCAATGCTGTCGTGCATGAACAGAAAATATAGTAATAAACTAAAAAAAAAATTATAATTATAAAAATTAATTCAAATTCAAGAATAAAATATTATTTTATTAGATGTTTTTATTGCTTTGCGTTTTTCAATTTCTTGCGCAGCATATATATTAGTTTGTTCTACCAGTAATGCAAGAAACTCATCCGAAAAAAATAAGTCCACCAGTCTTTGTACTGACGAATATGGACGAGTATTCATGATTCAGCTTTAGCGAAGCGACATGTCGAAGCGTGTCTGCGTTAGAATTAACTCGTAGTTGATTCAGAACCTTTTGGGAGAGATACGAAGGGGCTACCTTTGGGTATGTCTTTTCCTCTCCGTTTTTGAACTAAGGTTCCCACATGCCGAGGCACCTCGACCTGTTTTGAGAGGTATATGTTCCGTGGTCGCAGACCTTGGGCATACGGTAAGAGTTGTTCGCTATTCCCATTGGAATAGTCGGCCAGCTGCCTCCTAAACTGGTCGAGGCATTCCTTCCTTTCCAGAGAGCTCTGGCGGGGGCTACCTTTGGGGATGCTCTCACATCTCTCTGGTTTTTTTGAACTAAGGTTCCCACATGCCGAGGCACCTCGGTCTGTTCTGAGAGGTGTACGTTCCGGGGTCGCAGACCTTGGGCATACGGCAAGAGTTGTCCGCTATTCCTATTGGAATAGTCGGCCAGCTGCCTCCTAAACAGGCCAAGGCATGGCGAGGGGTAAGCTGCGTCCCCACAGCAAACTCCTCTCCCGTCATCGGAAGGGCGTGGGACAAGTACCAAATGCCCGACCTACACGATGCAGTTTTTATAGGGTTTGTCCTGCATTACTTTTAGGCGATTGCTGGGTAGGATCCTTAAAATATAGCCCGGGGGTCCTAGTAACCCTTGGCTTACTTCCTACACCCTACCGCATCCCCCCTTTCAAATCCCTTTCCTATGCTATAAGAGGGGAGTTGCCACTATGTGGATTACCCTATACATAGCCTATCTACACCCACAAAAAAAATTGGAATAGTCGGCCAGCTGCCTCCTAAACTGGTCGAGGCACGGAGAAGGGAATGCTGCGTCCCCACAGCAAACTCCTCTTCCGCTATCGGAAGGGCGTGGAAGAAGTACCCTATGCCCGACCTACCCGATGCAGGTTTTTCTAAGGTTTTCCCTGCATTTATTTAGGCGAATGCCGGGTGGGATCCTTAAAATATACCTCGGGGTCCCTAGTAACCCTTGGCTACCTTCCTCCACCCTTCCGCATCCCCCCTTTCAATCCCTTCCTATGCTATTAAAGGGGAGTTGCTACCATGTAGATTACCCTCATGTAGCCTGTTACCTAAAAAAACAAAAAAAAACGTGTTAATTTGAAAAGTATGCCTGCGAAAGAGTTTTCTCGCAGCTAAACCTTTCCAGAGGGCTCTGGTGGAGGCTACCTTTGGGTATGCCTTCACATCTCTCTGGTTTTTTGAACTAAGGTTCCCACATACCGAGAACCTCGGCCTGTTCTGAGAGGTGTATGTTCCGGGGTCGCAGACCTTGGGCATACGGTAAGGGTTGTCTTCTATTCCTATTGGAATAGTCGGCCAGCTGCCTCCTAAACTGGTCAAGGCACGGAGAGGGGAAAACTGCGAAACAGCTAACCCCTCTCTCGCCATCGGAAGGGCGTGGGACAAGTACCAAATGCCCGACCCACCTGATGCAGGTTTTTCTAGGGTTTTCCCTGCATCACTTTTAGGCGAATTGCCGGGTAGGATTCTTAAACCGTAGCCCGGGGGCCCTAGTAACCCTTGGCTACCTTCTTCTACCTTTCCGCATCCCCCATTCAGATCCCTTCCTATACTATTAAATGGGAGTTGCCACTATGTGGATTACCCGCATGTAGCCTGTTACCCATAAAAAACGTGTTAATTTCAAAAATTTAATTATACACATTTCTATACCAATTCCCGGTTACAACCCAAAACTCTGATTTAACTCCAATTCAGACTTGGACTATTCATCCAGTGGTATTAAATGTAAGAAAATAATTTGTCATTATTGTAATGGAGCAAATATACAACGTAAAACGACGTCAAAGCGCATACATTTTGCAAATTACCCCGAAACGAATCTGACGGAATGTTTAACTCTGGAGTTATTTCTTTGTACAATATGCCCGCCCTCTTTCAACCGTTGTGTACTTACATTCAAAGGAGAACAGATTTGAAGGCTCAACCTAAGCAAACTGTCAACGCATATTTAATTTGTTCGGGGAAATGCTGCTTTATATCATATTTTTCTCTACCTAGAGGACTCGCAAACTCGGTTGTTCGACAAGAACAGATGATGAAAACGGAAAGACTTAACGATGTCAAATGTAATTTGCTTGAAATATAGCGATTCTTCAGGTTTACAACTGTCGTGTTTAAAGAGAATCCTTAATAATGCGCGGGTGTTTAATATCATATTGCAGTCTTTACGTTTGAGGACAATGATGTGATTTATTTACAGTATTATTGCGATTTGGTTTTTCATCTTTTGGACACTTGAAAAAATTACTATTGCATTTCAGAATCTGATATGTTATACACTTTAACAAAATTTCAATCCGACAGTGTGTAAGTTTATCATAATAATGTGAATAAAGTAAAAAAAAATACCTGGATACATGAAAACAAATATTGTCCCGGTAAGGGTTCTTTCAAATATCCACGGAAGAAGAACGCTGTTTGTTACCTTACAGCTCTCTTGTTAATAGTGTCGAAGGAGCATCTGAAATCTAGAATATCTGCGGATTGGGTGTACTGTAGCTGTTTTAGAAAATTAGCGCGAACACTATTGCTACAATCCCGAAAGCAAATTAATTTCCACGTATTGCGAACAGCTCGTTGCTGTGGAAACACCGGCCGTGTTGCCAACTTTTGTGACGCTCTTCATTTGCTCACGTGGATCGTTTACCGTGTCCAGTCGTGTGTGTATTGTGTTTTACCCGGTTAGTGTTTAATTATATTAGCCTTACAACTAGAGGTTCATTTGCATAGAGGGAGAGTACTTTTTTCTAGGTAAATTCTGTAGAAAGCATCTATGAAAATATCTCATATTAATCATACAGTTATGACTAACGAAATTAAACTATATTGTCTACATTGATTATGTGAACTAGGTAAGAAGCATTAAGATGAATCACTTTTTTTAGAGTAACACTAATATTCGCTGTTCGTGTATATATATATATGTATATATATATATATATATATATATATATATATATATATTGTAATGCCTGTTAAATGAGGCATTGTTTCTGATGGATAGCCTGGACTGTCCGAGGGGCAGTTTTTGTAACGTGTTTATTTAGGATTGAGTAGGACTGAGTATTTCATCGTTTTGAAAAGCTGGGTGTGTGAGGGTGCAAAAAGATAAATAGTCCTGTCTCGATTGTCGGCTTTTGACAAGACAGAGTAGTTAGCCATTTGATAACTAAGGAACTGCCACTGCATAATATAAATCTCGGGATAATGGAGGAAACTGTCAACGGGCATTTGCGACGAAGTTTTGGAACAATGGAAAAAGGAAAAGGTTGGGGTATATAAACGGGAGATAAGCTTTTGAGTGAGTTAGTTATTTTGCGATCACCGAAGATGGTGAATGTGTTTAAGAATTTAGTCGTGCTGTGATCACCGAAGCTGGAGACTATGACTAAGAGAGACATCGTTTAAGGGAGGAGAATGTGTTATAAGTTTCAGTCTGCGAGAGAAATAGCCAAATATTCATCGATAAACATTTTGTATGCTGAAGTCTAATCTATTCTAATCTCAAAATTAGACCACTGTCTTCCATTGTAGGAGACCAGGACACTGCATCCAGCGACAAATAATCTTCAGAACGAGCAAATAATATTTTCCTTCACGAACGGAGAACCAACTTTTGTCAAACCAACAGTGTGTGTTAGAATCAGTTTTTAAAACGGCCAGTATATAAGGTGTGTGTGTACAAACGAGCCAAATTTTCCTGAGTAATCGTAAGTTGAAATTTCATGGTATTCATAGATGTAAAACGAATTAAAAGATAAAGTCAGATATCGTTCTTTTCTTTTGTGTTGATAAAATAAACTCTTTAAATTTAAAGTCAATCTTGTAGAATAAGTTCGTCAATAATTAATTTCGTCTATGTCTAGACGAATAAATATTTTCTTTTAAATGAAATGTAAATTTTTGTTTCTTTGATTATGTTTAAATGTTCTGCCGTTATCAAACCCAGTTAAGACCTTTGTGAGAATGAGATCCTTTTTATATTTGTTTAATTGTTCAAAAATTAAAATAAAAATTGTTTGTTGTTTATAAATATTAATCTTTTTATTTAGACACCCGTTTGTATATTACATTTTGGCTACCACAACGTGGGGCAAATTAATAAGACACCCGTTTAATTATTACAATATATATATATATATATATATATATATATATTGTAATATTAATTCCCACTTTAATGAATCTATTTAAATAATGGAAAATATTTACATGAAAGGATCCTAAAGAAGAAAATTTATTTAAACTGACCCAACAATTAATCTATTCGATGCACACAGATTTCTTATTACAAATAAATATTCGATGACCTTTTACAACATTTATTACGTACGAACAAAATTCTTACTCTTAATCTCAGTGTCATTATCTGGGCCTTTAAATAAAGAAACGTATTACTCCTTTTTAAACAATCAAATTTCTGTGACGATTACACTTTTATGAATTAATTACAAATTAATATTTACAATATTCAAAAGAAAGAATCGAAATATGACGCATTTATCTTTAATAAACGTTCACAATAATAATTTAAATGAGGTATGAGTTTTTTCTGGTACCTGGGCTATTTAACTCTTTCAGCATCACTTACATTACTCAATTTTTTTAAACCGACTATTATTTCACTGAATTTACACTTCACTTTTGGATTAGCAAGTGTTGGCTATATCTTGTAGATGAAAATCCGCAATTATTCCAATTTTGCGGTAATTCAGATAATTCCTCCACGTAGAGTTTTTAAAATTATTTGGCGTGAACTGGAACACTCAGAAATCTTTCTGCAGCACTATCCGGGTGAATGCTGTAATTGCCTTGTAATTACTACAATATATATATACATACATATTCTTATACATATGCTTATATACATGGCTATTAGCGTAATTTTAATTTAATTAAGCTGAAGTAATTTTTTTCTGCAAAAAAGATAATTTGAATACAGCATTGTATCTAGTTTTCACAATTAAATACATTAAAATTAAAAATGTTAAATTATTTAAATCTCAACATTTATTGTGGTTTATCTTGGAAATGAATAACGTGATTGTATCTCCTAACAAAGTCAATTAGTCAAATGTTGGAGAAATTATTAATGAATATCAATACGCTTAAAGTTAAGCTCTTTCGTAGGCTTTGTCTGGCAACACGGGTCACAGTAATTAATACGCCAACGTCTTGGCCACACCCGGGGCAAGAAGACGCTGACCAGCAAGAAGGGGGGGCGCTGTAATTTAACACACAAGTGCTGTGTAATAGTTAAAGCGAACTGAGATTCACAGACTGTGCCCAGTTTAGTCTTATACAACCTCGAGCCTAAGGTACCGGCCTAAATATACTGGAAGGCTAAGCATTTTTCATTAATTTAATAGTTTTAATTTTACGTATGATTTATATAAAATATATAATGCTTTGATGACAGTTTCAGGCAGTTTATTTAATAATAAAACAATGTTTATGTAAGTATTTGTACCTGCTTCAGGAGATATCTTAATATAAAACGTGATTTTATAATATATTTTTAAGTTAATTAAATAAACTGTCTGAATCTGGTCATCAACTGCACTATAAATGAATTAATATGGCGAGGCTGTTTCTCTTGTTTATCGACCTTCATTTACATTATTTCGGTCCCTTCACGACCAATGTTTCCCATTTAATTTGTTTTTCAATAAAACAATGGAACTGGTACACATTAAATCCTGGAAGGTAAATTTAATTCGCTTGATAATATATTTGTGTATTTTTACTTACAGATTGCATTTATTTACAACTTAATTAATTCAGTGAAGTTGTAGAATATTAATTCTTCAATATGATTTTTTTGTTATGTAACTCAAATTTTTAAACAATATACATGGAACGAATGTTTATACCATGGTATTACCCTGGTGATCAGAGGAACGGAACATACTTTGTAGCGTTTAATGGCTTCGCTCAAGGAACGTGGGCAAAATCTAAGCAAATGAGTGGTGTTCAATACATTGGGGAATGCAATTTCCGGCACGGCTATACACCGACCCTAACTTCGAAACCATTCTCAATCCGGCGGCTTGCCTGAGAGCGTCGAAAAAATAAAGTAACAAATTATTTTTATTGACCAGAGATCATTATAACACTAGACATTCATAATTAATACTAACCAACTTTATGTCAAGAAACTGGGAACTGATACGGATCCGATTCTCGTTGATGATTCTCTGCTGGTTTCTGTCGTCAGAAGATGATCAACATCTGACGCTACCGTCACGCGCTGGTCTCCAAAGTCGTCTTGTCTATATGGGTTGCACTGAACCAACCCAAAAATATTTCCGAGACAATTTATGCCCTTTATTATAATTTCACGACTATTACCCAATCCTCTGAAATCCCTTAAAGCCATTTTCAATCAGACGGCTTGCATGCGAGCTTCGAAATAAATATAATAAAAAAATATTTTTACTGGCCAGAGATCATTATAACCTTTTACATTCATTATTAATATTTAACCAAATTTATGTGGCGAAACTAATATATTATTATTTAATATTGAAATAATTGATATGTGGAAACGAGTCCGCACACAGTAACAGGCTACGGAAAAGTTTAATGGATTTTGCGCCTTTAATAAAGCGTCCTGAAACATTTTCGTCGCACAGACTGGAAACAACTTGATATATTCATTAAACCATTGTGAAGTTTAGTTGAGCGCAGTTTACAGCACGGTTTTGTGTTGACCGCCAATATCATTATCAAACCTTCATACCTCATTCAGTGATTTAACAGCTGTTCTCAGAATATTTCACCACAACAATCAAGTGTACACTAGCAGTAACTATGGAGTGAGAGTAATCACCTACCTCACACGGGAAATTACAAACGGGACAATCTGTGGAATAGAACAACAAACCTAAGAATATAAAACGATTATGTGGGGCCATCAAAAATTATGCAATACAAAATTGTTTTCTTTAAATAAATAAAAAGTTTGATTTATTTAATGTAAGAGGAAATTTTATTTACACATACAAATTCAGAAAACCCTGATATTAGACTGCATAGATTTAGATATAGATGTATTATTCATTCCATTAGAAATAGGACACGTCACAATATAAGATTACATGAAAATAATAATTATTACAAATACACAGTTTATAAAACAAACATTACACTTTACCGAAAAATATAGTATTTAAAACTACGGTAACCATTTTACTTTAAAAAATGGTTTAAAACTACGTTATAGATATTAATGACACTAATTAGTAATTTAAGAAATAATGTTTTAATTCATCTCCAATTTCCATTCGACGGAGTTTCCATCGATTCCCGTCGGACAAGGAGAAGAAAATAAGTCAGCAGTTAAGTTCTAGAATATTATCACCGAAAAATAATAGCTTAACTTGATAGGATACTAGCAAACTATTTTATTAAAGAGGATCTAATCTGTCCTTCCTTTCTACGAACTCTTTCACCGAGTAATATGCTCCATTAATTAACAGAGATTTACAAATATTAATAAATAAATTTGGTATACTTAAAGTTTTTATTTCTTCCGGAAGACTATTGAATAGATTCATCCCGGAATAACGAATGCTTCATTCAAAAAGGCTTAGGCGATGTTTTTTTATTCGGAGTTCAGAGCGTTAGTGTTATATAAAAGATTTGCTCCGATAAGGTCATATAAATTGAAGTTTCTCCAGACAAACTTTAAAATTTCTAGAATATATTTACAAGGCAATGTTAAAATCCCAAGATTCCGAAACAAAGGCTTGCAAGTGGCATTCAAATCCACACCCGATATGTTTCGCTTTTGTAATATAAAAATTTGCAACGCGTGATGTGAACGACTCCAGTTTGCAATGCCGGAGGACATGACAGAATGAAAATGTGCATGATATACCATTTTAGATGTAGATATATCACTTTCCCGAGCTAACACTTTTAATGTGAAGCAAATTTTGCTAAGTTTTCCCGAGAGTTTATTTATATGGGGATTCCATTTCAATTTATTGTCAATCAGACCCAGTAAATGTGCGTGCTCCGAATTAGAAATTAAACTGTGAAGGTAATTTTAGTTTTCTCTAGATTAAGATAAAATTTGTTTGCAGTGAACCACAGATTGAAACGCAATGTTTCCGAGTCACTGTCCGTGGTTACTAAATTTGTGTCGTCATCGTAAAGGACTGATTTTAAGGGATCTAAATAATTCAGTACATCGTTAATGTATATAATGAAATGTAAGGGTCCTAAAACTGAGCCCTGAGGGTCACCGTAAGTAATTGTTTCCCATTCGGACAGATGCTCATTTCCATCCTAGTTTAAAATCGCAACTTTTTGGCGTCAGATCGCAATAAAGGAAGGGAAACTCCTCTGATTCCATAGAAATCTAATTTTCGGAGTAAAATGTCACGATCTATTAAATCAAATGCTTTGGAAAGGTCAGCAAAAATTTCCAGCTTCTTTAAGTCTTTCGTCGGTGCGTCACGAATACTTTGAACGATGTCGTATGAAGCCGTGTTGGTGGATTTACCTCTAATAAAACCATCCTGTGATGTGGAAATAATTTTAAATTTTGTGAGAAAAATTTCAATTCTCGTGAGTACTGCTTTCTCGAGAATGTTGGAGAATATTGACGAGCGAAATTGGGCGATAATTGGAGACGTCTGTTGTAGAACCCTTTTTGTACACTGGTATAACTTACGCGTCGTTTAGAGTATCCGGAAATCTACTAGACGAAAAGGACAAGTTAAATATGAACTGCATTGGAATTGAGATTTAGTTACAGCAGTGTTTAACAAGTTTACTGCTGACTCAATGTCACATGCATTTGAAGATTTTAAATTTTAATAATCTCATTTTTGTTGATAAAACTGTTGACGTGTATCTATGGCTCGAATAGCAGAGTAACATAGTTAATAATGAAGGACAACAAACCCTTAACGCTGTGTGAACAATAATATATGATAACGAATTTGATTCGATAGCGCAAGGAAGAGCTTCAAGGTCAAGTCGGCTTCCATTTGAAAAGAACTATAGAAGTAACATTCTTTGCTGAGAGAATTGAAGGAACTTTGATAATATTAACATCAATTAATAATTACGATTTACTCTTTCAAGTTGAATATCCACAAAAAACATTGAAATATGATGAAATTGAAGTTATATTTAATGTTTAATTACAACCATAGAACTTAATGGAAACGGATAGTTCTGTTTAACCATATGTTTCATTCAAACAAAATTTTAATTATGATTCATAATGAATACTGTACAATGAAGTGCCAAATATATTGAGAAAGTAAATAGTCATATGATGTTAAGCTCGCTGTACGGGAGAAATCAATTATAATTTGTATTGAGAAATATTTAGCTTTGTGGCACGTAAAATTCACCCTCGCTAGAGATTATCATCATTATCCATGAAATAATGACAGCTCATGAAGTTTTTCATTCTGCTCTTAATGTTTAACCGTCAGGGGCGATGAAAATTTCATCTGCAGGAGAGAAGTGGCAAGTTTTTGCAGCTCCTGTCCAACCCTTCCTCTGCATTCAGGACAGCCAAATATATAGAAGGCTCAGGAAAATTGATTGCTTGTACGTGGAGGTGCAGGCTGATGTCTGGACACACGGCTCTACAATTTATATAAGCGTTCGACTTTCCTGCTGGGAAAAGTTTGAGCCAGCTTCTGCCAGTCGCTGGGTGAACATGAAACATCCAAAGCTTCAATATGGTTTGACGAGGAGGCCAATTTTTCGGTATATTCAACCTGTTAACTACATAATTTAGGAATCTTAAAATTCTCACGAAGTACTGAAAAAGTAGGTGTTATTCATTTTTCAAATGTTAGTGCGATTGGATATCGTAAATCGACGTGGCATTGAATTTTCGTGGCAGTGAGTTAAACCCACTGTCGTAGAAGATGTTTACACTTACACTCGGAGTAGTTTGCTGGTAAATTGAAATTTGTGGAAAACACAGATTCTAATATGGCATAAATATCATCCCTGGAGTCTCCAAGAATTGAGAAAATCAATAAAATAATATAATACCATACATGCGCCTACAAGACTAAAAATAAAATTCGTAAAAATAAATTGGAATATTAATATTAAGAAAGATAGCCAAATAGAGACAATATATGTGATCATATAAATACACAACTTTTCAAAAGGTTTTGAGTTTTGTCAACTGACTTTTTGCGTGTATCCAGCCCCTTACGTTTTTCCTGCACCTGAAGAAAGGAACAAGGCTTCTAGAAACGTTTTATCTGTATTTGGCTATCTTTCTTAGTATTAATTTTCAATCATACGTAAATTGTTTTATTTTAAATTGGAATGCTATTACAAAATATGTATTGCCAGAAATCTATACCGGCCGTAATGAGCTACCCATGTCAATTCCAGATTCCGTACGAAATTCTTCAATCCACTAGCCCTGATGCAGGCTCACCTTACAATTTGTTTTACTCAATCACAATTCTTACAGGACTTTTATTGTGTGACCTCAATTGAAGAACAGATTTTTTTATAGGCAAATTGATCAAGGGTTTTAGAATTTTCAATTCAAGGATAGACAGAAGCTTCTGTCATAGAGGCTATTATTTAAGCGACCTGGGATCTATTCCTAGTCCGGTCGAGTTGCTTCCAACCCTATACTTTAATTGAATTGATTTTCATAGCATCCATGTCTTGAATTTGTGAAATATTTCTCTCTGTTATAAATAAACAACAGCCTTTTGAACTCAGAAAAATATATTTACTGTCTTTGGGGATGCCTTCACTTCTCTCTGATTTTTTGAACTAAGGCAGCTCGGCCTGTTTTAAGAGGTGTATGTTCCTGGGTCGCAGACCTTGGGCATACGGTAAGAGTTGTCCTCTATTACTATTGGAAAAGTCGGCCAGCTGCCTCCTAAACTGGTCAGGACACGGTTTGAGAACTGCTGCACAGAAAATCCGTATACATAGCCTGTCTACACCTTCTTCTTCTTAATATACACTACCTTTCGTTACTAATTTGCGACTTCTTCAGGTAAAATTTTGATAGTCAGGGTGTTTCTCCGGTGACATCTTTGTATTTAGAATTTATCTCAAATAGTCAGAATATATATCACTTTTTCTCTATTCATGAATTGTTTATGTATTGGAAAGTTTATTAACTCCTGCTTTTTTTGCTCGGCTTGTTGAATTTTGAAAACTTAAAATTATTTTATTTTGGACTATACCAAGTAAAATGAACCATTTTAATTAAACGTTTTACAGTTTAATTTCAATTATATAATCAGCCAAATTGTAAAATCTTATATGTAATTTTTTTTAAAATGTGAGAAAGACTTCTTCCAATTGTCCGATTGTTCTTTGAGTAAATCGGAAGGGCTGGTGGTCATATATTTACATTCCATTATTTTGGTGTGAGGAAACCGCCCCCAACATTTGTAAAAGTATTATTGAAACATGTTGTGTATACAATACGGTGCTGAAACGATGGGGGCCATTTTCCCGATTTCAATTCAAGGGCTGTCGCCAAATAACGACATATCGATGCAGGTGGAATTTTACTACGCCTTATCGATTCATTTAAATGCAATGGCAAGATTACACGTGAGTATGAATGGGAGAATGACATTATTTGATTACTTAACTCAAAGATGATGTTAATGATTACTGGAGAATTTTACTATCATATTCTTACTGATCTTTAACATCTGAATAAAAATAAAGGTTGCTGTCTGATAATTTTTCAGATACGCGTATGTTAAAAAGATAAGTCTGTTTAAAATGCATAAATGAATAGTTTTGAGAAGTGGAAGTGCGCGAGTAATATAGTGATGAATCTGAGGAAGTGTGCTGTCTGAGAGTTGGGGGAGGAATTTTGGAGATTGGCGAACGTGAGCAATACCGCAAGTTCCGAGGCGCCATCTGCCGAAGCACAGATGCGCTCTGCGCCGGACGGAGCCTTCTGACAGCTCTTCGCAGGAAAACTTTGCTTCTCTGGACGCTCCTTTTATTTCAACTGCTGGCTGCAGGTTGCGTTGTCAGATTCCCAACTTAGAGCCGCCTCCCGACGACTCTGTTTTTAGTTTATACCTTCATTCTGTCTTTTTCTCGCTGCGTTGCGGATTTTCAACGCTTCGATTCGCACAAAAATTACGTGACCAAACTTCACTTTGTTTTCGTCTGCTTTATATTATTTGACTTTAAAATTTCGTCGTCCGCAACGCAATTCGTATCTAAACAGAACTTTATTTCTGAATTTTTTTTTTTGGTTAATTCTCATTTTGACTCTATTTAATAACTTGAATAATTTTATTGATTGAAATTATTTGTTTGTGAGAATATTCAAAAGGTAATTGATGGTCAAATACAGACAAGAAGGTAAAATGTACACATACAAATTCATAAAACCCTGACATTAGACTACATAGATTTATATATAGATTTATTATTCATTCCATTAGTCCTCGGTCGAGGGAATAGGACACGTCACAATATAAGGTTCCATGAAAATAATAATTATTACAAATACACAGTTTACAAAACAAACATCGTGCTTCACCAAAAAAATATATGATTTAAACCTACGTTAAAAATTGTCCTTTACAAAAATATATTACATAAAACTACGTAAAAGATATTAATATGACAGTAATTAGTAATTAATTACATAGTAAGTGTTTTAATTCATCTTGTATTTCCATTCGACGGAGTTTCCAGTAGAAAATCTTACATCGATTCCCGTCGAACATGAAAAAGGAAATAAGTCAGCAGTGAAATTCTAAAATATTAGCATAGGACAGTTGGCCAATTCAGACAGAAAAGTGATCTAATGAATACCACTCAACGTTTCTGGGATCCTTGTCAACTGACAAGTCCAAATGTGTCGCTTTTTGCACCTGATGGAAGTAACAAGGAACCAAACTTTGCGAAGCATTTATATTATCACTATTTTGTCTGAAATGGCATTATTTTCAATCAGACGTAAATTTTTTCACTTTAATTTTAAATTTAATATGACTAAAATATGATTGAAATGAAAAAAATATACGATTGTTTTAAAAATTCATAAAATGGTGAATAATATGACGATTAAAAAGAAAGAGACCGAGAGACGTAATTAATATCCAATAAAAGCACAGGAGGTGAAACAAAATTTACTCCACAAGATATATATATATTATACTATAAAATGTAAAAATATCACAACAATAAAATAATTAGATTGTAAAGGTTCCTGAATTAGAAAAAACAAAGAAGTGATACAAATATCAGACCATACAACGTCTCTGGAAACCTATTTTATTTTCTCAGGTGTTAAGAAAACTAAAGATACAAAATCCTAAAGCAACACAAGGAACAAGGTTTCCTAAAACTTTGTGTGGTATTTATATCACTCCTTTGTCTGTACTTGGTTAATTCATCTTATAATTAAAATATTGTATTGATGTTTTTGTATTCTATCCCTAACGTTTATCATTCACCATTTTAATGAGAAAGGTAATACATAATCATCTGTACAATTTTTCACATAAGTTTTTTTAAATACATTTTCAATTAAACGAGAATCTTATATATAAAAATATGGTCAACATTAATTTTCATTATCAGAATTGTGTAATTATATAAACTTTCAATATGACAAATTTTTTTGTTCTGTCATAACAAAATCTTGAGTACACAGGTTTCTTGCAGGATCAGTCTTACGGAAATACTGTAAGATTAGGACGGTCCACATGTAACATCAATCTCATGTGATCCTATATCATAACTTTTCGAGATTTATCAAAACAATACTGATAGATTATTTTAGAAAATTATTAATTAGGATTCTTATTAAAGTGGCAGTTGATATAAAACATTGGGGATGGGACAAAAACTACCTTGTAACTTAAATTAGTATACCTGATAGGATCTACGATACCAACTGAAACGTCGTGCTGTTAAATATTTTCTATTTTATAAGGTAAATACATGATCTTGTACCATAGCGGTATTTCATCATTTATATTTATTTCTAAAATAGTTAGGTTCAAATTAGAAACATTAAATTTTTGAAAAATTTACAATTCTCAAAATGATTGTTCAGGTTTGTTATGATACGGGTTAGTCGTTACAATTTGTAAAATTACTTTGGTTGAAATGACCTCAACGATAGACAAGTTATTGAACGGAGTCTGCAAACTCCCGTCGCACATTCAATCCAAAGTTTGTAGGTAGTTATTTTTTTGTTCTTAAAATGGTTCGTATAATCGGTTATGTTGCCTGTTTCCGTTTTTGATTTGTCGAATTACATCATATACGCATCTGTCACGCATTTAAAATAAATAATATTTAATTTTTATGAAAATGGTATAAAAAAGGTGTCGGATAAAGTTATTCGTGCTTAACATCTTCTGTAGCAAAGAAAAGAGGCCAACGTAATGAGGTTGACCTAGATGTCGCGAATGTTGAGGAGTGAGGTGATGGCTTATAATTTATCATCTGTGACGGCGAGGAAGGTTCGGATATTTGACACCGGGCAATTGCTTTATCTTTAGTAATTTCTCTCAGGATGTGGTCAGTGACTGACCACATCTCAAACTGAAAATATGCAGATAAACAAGATGTGTAAGTAGATTAAGATGATTCTGGAACGAATGAAGTAGTAAGCGATTTCGAGTTAATGTGTTGGTAAAAATAAGAATTTTAATTAAAATGGAAACTGTACATTACATTAACTAAACAAATATTTTCCTTGAAAAAAATTAATAAGAAAAATAGCCAAATACAGACAAAATAAGTGATAATATAAGTACCACACAACGTTTTACGGATCCTTGTTCCTTTCTTCAGGTGAAAAGAAGTGCCTAATGCAGTTGTGTCTCTCTAGTCTCTTCTTAGCACCTGAAGAAAGGTAAAGGATCCCAGAAACATTGAGTGGTATTTACATTATCACTTGTCTGCATTTGGCTATCTTTCTTATTATAAACCAATATTTCTTGATATGTTTAAGGCCATAATTCACTTACTTTGTAATTTATTACTTCCAGCGACGTAGAATTTCCCGTTATTTCTAATTGTAAAACCATTCTTTTAAAAACGCGTTCAACAAATGATTTGTATATTGTATATAGTCTCAATCAAATAAACGTTTCAATTCGTGAAAGAGACGGTGACTTTGCTTATCCTGGAAATACACGTTGCGCATTCATCATTGTTTGGGTCTTTCAAAATAAAGTTTGAATTCAAATTCAAGTATCAATCATTTATTGTTGGAGGAAGGCCTCTTTTAATAGAACGTGTCAATCAATTTTCAAATGAAAGTACGTTAATAATAGCCGTAGATATTAATGACAAGTATTCAGACAATGGTGAGAGTCGTGAATCAGCCATGAACCTGACGAAGCCGGACGCTTAAAATATTAGAACAGCAGGTGGTGGACGCCATTGAATGGCGAGCCGAATATAGACCTCGTTCCTTTTTCGTAGTTAGCTTTGCACAGACACAAACACATACTTCATACTACAATTTTTATTTTTAAATAAAGTATAAGTATTAATACGTACTTCTAGCTCATGAAAATATTTTTTTGTTACCTTATTTAACACAATTATTCTAATGTTTCACTGAAATTCGCATTAATCACACTCAATTCCACATATTTGTCCAATTGTTATGAAATGTGAGAACTTAAATTTTTCCTTGTTTTATTTCTAAATTATTTTTATTCGGACCTCCAAAATGTATTTAAGTATTAGGTACATGGCTTAAAGGGCGTCGAAAAATTTCTGCTGAGACAATAATACACCATAATTATTATTTATTATATACTACAAATAACATGATATGCTTTGTTTCTGGCCAGAATAATATTTAAAGAGGATTTATTTCACTATTTAAAATCTAATATTTAATAAAATAAGAGGAATTAGTTAGTTTTTTCTACTAAATTAAAAATGTTATTCAAAAAACCTAAATATCTTTATAATTTTTTAATCTGTCAATTCTCCATGTTATTTAGTTAAAAATATAAATATTGTCTTAACACTTTGGATTTACACAAAGTAGTTTATAAAAATTAGTTTCAATAATTGCTCACTTTGCTAAATCGTTCAGACCAAACGATCATTGTGAACTAGAATTAAATAACATAAAACCAAAGAAAAAACTTCATCCTTATAAACATTATCCGATTACAAAACATTGTTTGGATCTTAATCATTCTTTCAATTTTGATATTATAGATAATAAAACTAATTTTAATAAAAGGTTAATCTCAGAAATATTGCAGATTAAGACCATAAAATTTTCTTTAAATGTTAAACGGGACATTTCTAGTTTATTTATGATGGCTTATTAATTAATCATTGCTAATTTATATCTTAAATTTATATAATTTGTTAAGTGTTGTAACTTTGGATATATCTCTTCAGTCTGGCAATAGTATTTGCAAAGATCGCAAAAGTTGATGTAAACGTCTACAATTTCAAATTATATTGTTCAAAATTCATTTTTGTTTTTGTTATACACGTCGTCTATTTATTGTGTTAGTTTATTTTTATTATCTTCTGGACTTCGATAAATATATTAATAAATTTAAGTTTAACTTATTTTTGAGTAATTGACGGGTACTTTACGTTGTTTTTAGGAGCTATTTTTGTATCTAGTACTGACATGGTGCATGTTGATACATAACGATTAATGTGGCAGCTTATTACAATTGTTTTAAATTAATATGACTGATTTTATTTGTTGTATGATGATTAAATTATTCACCCAAATTTCCACGTCAGTAGCAATTTTTTTTTTGTAAAGAAATTTTTCTTTCAGCTTTCAAAATGATTAAATTTTGAATTATTTTGTGAATTAGATTGCCTTGTTTCTTTTTCCAAAACACAACTGGAGAAACTTGGCACTCAACTCTTTTAATATTTGATAAACTTTCTTTTTCACTGAAAAATTGTCCCATAATTCTACCCTGTCTCAATAAACAGTGAAAGTGTACAAATTAAACTAATTTTCTAACTTTCAGATTACTTCATTCAGTTATTACTTCGGAAGCATAGGTATCTATTTTTTTCTCCCAAGTGTAATAATGTGAATTTTACCCTGTAGTTTACTATCCTCATAGAGTTCTAAGAATTTTGAACATCACAAATTTTTTATTTGACTATAATTCAGCTTCTTATTTTCATTTTAAAATTAAAATTGTTTTACCCGCACAATTAGTTCATAATTGGAAGCCAATGGAATAAGGAGATCAAATTAGTATTTGTTACTTTATATAAGTACTCATGTTTGCTACCCTTTATAATGAAAATAGTGTAGTCACGAAAATATGGGTAACCGTTTTGGTCATTTATATATATATCAATAAATTTGTATTAAATATTTAAAAAAAATTAACTTTCATGTGGAAAAAATCAAAGAATAAAATAATTTGGTTAAATAAAGAGCCAAACAAAAGTAAAAAAAAGTGCTAAACTGCATACCAGACTATGTTTCTGCAATCCTTGTTGCTTTCAAGAGAGTATTAAAAATAATTTGGTGCTGATACTTGGCAACATTAAAATTTCTTATGACTTATGGAAGTGTGGTTTGTCATGAATGTATTTCATATGTGATATATAATGATTCATTCGTAGAATTTATATGAAGTTCATGAGCAAGTTTTACACTTCTGAATTAAGTGATTCTCCGAAAATTGTCAAGCCTTTGTTTTACTGAATAAAGTAATGGTGTTACGTGCAATGATTCACGTCAAGAGCCTTTCGTAACCTTACGCTCCTATTCAAACGCCAATTTACCCCTACTATCGAGGCATAAGAAGTTTCACTTCCAAACGAGGTAACAACGGAATAACGCATATCTTGTTCGACATTTGCCTCATTATAAGTTCATCATCGCGCGCCTAATTAGTAACTAAGTCGTTGCCCTCGATTAAACGTATCAAATTAGAAGGCTCCGAGTCGTGTTCTATCTTGAATCAGGTCTAAGCAGCATTCGGCTCGTAAGACCTACAGGAGTCTCGGAGCCTCACTTTTTCATTGATATGAAAAGATCTTGCGTGGATTTTGAACACTACATGCAGTGTAAAACATTCTTTATTCACCGAAATGATAATTAATACTTTTCATAATATTCGCTATCAAAACTCATAAAAATTTAAATCCTGCCAATGTTCCATAATTTCGACTTATTAAAAAATTGTATTGTTCATTTGGGTGGGCAACTAATATTATCGAATGCAGATTTTCCCCGGTGAATTTGTTGAATGTTGAGTTATCTTTACTATAACCTTTTTATTACCAGTAAAATATAAGCAGATTTAGGACTGAATAACCGTTAGCGTTAGCTATTTCAATCTTTGTACCCGTCTCGAAGCTCGAAATGCGCAGAAATAAAGAAAGGAAAAGGATAGGTGAGCATTTGAGCAGTTGGCCACCGGATTTAGTATTGGCGTGCAAGAGGCGTCTGTGAAATGGTCCGTACCGCAACAATGGATTCAGTGGAGCAGAGAGGGACACTATTGTGCTCGTCCCCTGCCTTCAACTTACATCTCCGTTCATCTTACACCGTAGAAACTGCATCTTTATCAGCCTCAGAAATACGTTTCATTTACGGCGGCTTCTGACAAAATTAATGCATTCCGTGGAGCGTAAAAAGAATTTCAGTGAGAAATTCCTTAAAAAAGCCCACAAATTATCGTAAAGAACATGACTCGAAAAAATATGCCAACGTCTCGTAATTTACCAAAATATTTTTAATAAGAGAACGTCGTTCAAACGATTCGGGAAGTGTTAAAATGTTAAAAGCTGCAAGAAATGGCGTGAAATAATCAATTTAAAAGAAAGTTAATAAAATTTTAGACAACTACTACAAATGAATCAAAATATTTCTAAGGCCAAAAAATATCATTTTACATATTTTACAGAATAATTATGGATAATATTTATACAAAATAGTAAACCATAATAACTCGCAATAGGAATCTTTGACAATATGCTACGTGTCGGTGTTTCATCTTCAATCGGAAAAGATTATTTAAGAGAGATTATATTTAGTTGGGGATTATTTTCGGAAGTCAAATTTAAACGGTAATATTTATTGTTAAAAGATATTAAATTCATTGATTTGATTTTATCCTAAAGTTACATGTCCAGTATTTTGATGTTACTTGTTTAATTTTTTTTTGCTGCAATTTAATTCTGAGAATGTGCAAATTTTGTTGTTGAATTATTTGAATCTTTGAAGAATTTTGTTATATTTTATTTACCTTATATTAATATGGATTTTCGGGATACAAATGTGGACCAGTGCGATTCCACAGATAGGTTTTGCCGAACGAATGTTCATAATTCGCACAAAATCGAAAAAAAGTCTATAAATTTCCCAGGAACTATTTTAGACACATACGTTGCTAATATAAATATTACAATATCGTTTAAGGAATTACGAACTCGTGCTTCTTCTAACGACATAAAATGTAAAAGGCAGGAATTCATTTGATTTCCAAAACAATAAAATGAAAATTATAATGGATATGTTCTTAAATAACGTACCCCTCATGATTTTTTAAATAAATTAAAATATTTTGTTCTTTTGTTTATTAGTATTTGATGTTTCCGTGTGGTTGAATTTACGAATTTGATGAGACTTGGCGAGGACTGCAAAATAAGTTATTCAAATAAAAAACCACCACTAATTATTAGTAACTGCCACGTCGATTTTATACAAATTTCTCACTAAATGTGAAACTAGAAACACCTATGACACGTAAAGTGCTGGAGGTAACACGCTTGTTATTTCTAACCCCCACTGTTACTTTGCGATGTTATAGTCATAAAATATATTATGCATTCAGTGAGTTGATGCGTTGCAATTACTCAATACGCCGCGCTTAAATTAAGTGTGTTTGCATAATTTTCCATATAATGAAAACAGTTTGCTGTTCATTTCGGATCTGCTAACTTAAAGAAATACCAACACAGACACAGTAATTTATCTTGGGCGTACGACGAACCATTTCTGATCAGGCACAATTCGCTCATGAATAAACATAACCTGACTTTAATTCTCATCATGATTTTATTTAACTGAAATTAAATGTATAATACTGCAATATTGAAAATTTTTATTGCTCAAATCATCTTAGATTTAAATTGTCTCAATCCTTACAATAATAAAAAGAACATATACTAAGTAATTATATTTCAAATCCATTACTAACATTTACGAGGGTCAACTGACACAATCTGCTATGTAAATCGATAAACAGCAGATATAACTTTAAATATCATCTCAGACCCTTTCCTATGCTGTAATATATAACTCTATATGAATTACCCTATATATATTGTAATGATTACAAATAATATTTATTAAACAAATTATTTGCCACACGCCAAAAATTTAATGAATAATTAAGAATTATTTAATAAAACACTTTATTGCAAATGATTAATTAATGATTTGAATTCCATAGTTGGTTTATGAATAAACAATATTCATTTTTATTTAAAGTGAAGGATTGCAAAATAATTAAGAAATTCTTTAGAAACTTTACAAGACAATTTACTTTTATTCAGTTGAAATTTACAACATTTTTATATGAGATTGAAAATTTTTAAATGTTAATAATTTTATAGATTTTTCAACTCTTTTTTCAGGGTAATTTATCTGGGCCTTCTAAGTAAAGAAACAACCTTTATATTTACGTTACACAATCAAATTCCTTTACAACCTAAGAAGTTAAACAATCAAATAAAACGTGAAATCGAAACCTGACGACTTTACCTTTAATTATCGCTTACAAAACTTGTTCAAATTTGTTCGTACTTAAAACATCTGATTGTACCAGGCTTAACTCTCTTGGGCTCGGGCTCACCGCACAATTCACACAAAAAGGCCATAATATCACTGAATTTGTAAGGATTAAAGAACACTGTCGTAACTCTGGATCTCGTCTGGAAACTGAAAGCTGTAAACTTCTTCGGGATTATTGGTTGGACAAATTGTTCGAAATTATTTCTCTCTGGAATTGGAGGCGGTCACAGTACTTATAGATTTTTATTTAGGCGTGATTTATTTGATTACTGCTTGTAACTTTCTCGTTGAAATTTTACTGTCCAAAACTTCTTACTCAAATTTAACTTTTAATCCTTACGGATGAATTTGTGCCTGCCACCCTGCTCGCTGGCTTGCTTTTTTTTTAACTTCCGACTTGACTTCCAACACCCGAATGTTCGCCTGCAAACACCCGACTGTTGTTTCAGAAAACGCTCGCGGCCAAACAATGCTCGCCTATACATTGTCGCCTTTGAAATTGGTACCGCTAACAATCCACCACAAATATCAAATTATAAAAATAATTAATGGCCTCTAATTAGTATTACAATATATATATAGCCTGTCTACACCTTCGTTTTCTACGAACATCCTTTGTACAAGAATTCTGAACGGTTCTTAGACTATGGCTCAAACATTTGATGCAATGTCTAACATTGAAGGGATAGGGCTTGGATCTATCTTTTATCTTTATTCTTTACTTTAAACGCAGTTCCAGTAGAAATATATATTTTAAGAAGTTTATTTTCTTAAAGCCGCATCAACCTTGTGGTTATGTATCCGGCTGTTTGTAACAATTTTTTACGGAGTTTAAGGTCCGTAATGAATTTTATTGCATGATGTACTGTAAAGAAAACCTTTACTTCTTATATGAATAATTTAATCTGAGAACGACCTTTCTCTCAGAGGATTTGGGTCTAGTCGAAGAGACAACACTATGAAGAAAAATCTATTTGAAAAACGATTCTTGCAAAAGTCACGCTTTAGCAAAAATTTCTGACCGGAAGAAATATATTTTCCATATGTTCTATCAAAATTACATATGGTGTCCAAAAATCCTATATACAGTGCGTAAATATGCCCAAACGTTTTCAAATATATAATTTGTTCATTTCAATAAAATAGGTCATGAACTGAAGACAAATGAACCATGCTCTGAACTTTTCAAATAAAAAGGGAACTCGGCAACCAAAAATTTTATCGATGAACTATTGAGGGCGTAGATTTTACGGGAAAGTCACGACATGCTAAAATTAGTCTGTCAGAATATATTTGTATAAATTCTACATTATACTCGGCGAAAATCAGAGTAATTTTAAATATATTTTATCAGAAGTTGAAATGTTAGATTAGGAACGATAAAGTTGGAAAACTAATATTTTTTCTTGTGCAATTTTGGATGCCTTTGATTAGTTTTTTTCCTTTCTCAGTTTCTCGTATGTAAATTTCAAGTTATGAATTCCGTTCTTCGTGTAATAATATTTTAAATACGTAAATTAAGCACATATATTAATTTTGTTCGAAATGAAGATAAGTAAAGGATGATGTGAAAGTTTTATCTATCGAGTTGGGCGGGTAGTTTACAGATGTCTTGCGCGTAGGCAAATCAAAACGCCATTTCCAGCTCACTCACATGCAGATTAAGTGGCTCCGCTCAGTGAAGCACGCGCTTCTTATTAGATTTCTTCAGCGTTGCTTCCCTCCCTTGCCTTGTTGCCAGGCGACGCCAACACGTCCTCATATCGGGAACACATTACGACTCTCCTGTTCAAGCCGCGAGTCATTCTTTATAAATTATGTTATCTTCGTCGACTCTCCGAGAAGCACAACAATGTTGTAATATTAATCGTCAACAAACTACGACGTGGTAAACGATGAGTCAATACATCAAACATTTATTGAACATCAGCAGGACTTTCAGCTAAATCAGATGAATTTCGGGAGTAATAATAATTTTCTCTTCCTACCACAATTTTTCGCAGCCAGAGTGAAAGAATCCATCTAGCATATATATGAATTCCAAAGGAAGTGAATATCTGGACGTAACAACCCCATCATCTTGGAACTTTCACTCTATTGCGCCAGAAAATGGAAGAGTAAAGTGGAAGAGACTCCATGATTCTCATTAGCCAGATACTTACTTTACAATCACCTTGTATTCTCCGATTTAACGTCATTCCGCCACATACTGACCTTTCAAGTGAACTCACATATGACTTTCAATGCCACTCCCGCGGTTTACCCAGTTTATCACAATAAAACTCAGCGACATCCATAACCCCAGAATTGACTCGAATCTTGTTTTTTTGCGTTATTATTTACGTAATGCAACTCCATCCTACCCTTCATGGTTCTCTACTCCCAAGCTAATAGGAGTTGAAATTATACACAGAATATATTAAAAAATATGATGAGTCTCATTGACCCCGAAAATTATTTATCCGTCTAAAATATCACATGTTTTAGCTTATTTGAATGTTTCCACCCCCACCCCTAAGCGTTCTTCACTCTCGTGCCGTAAGGGGTTCAAATTTTACCTACAACAGCAGTAGAAATACTGCCTGAGGTTATCTTAACTCATTTATCTGCTCGTTACAAAACCTGCAATTAAACGTGTACATTTCATATCATACCACGAATACAGCCACATTATGTTTTTTTTCGACATCGTGTCCATAACGGTTTAGGCACTTGTTGCTTAGCGGAATGCTAGATATCCGCCCTTGTATGTTCAGACACGTTGTCTCGAAGTATTTTACCTCCAACTCAGAAGAGTTCAAAATGTTCTTTCTCTTAGAGGCTCCTTCAAGTGAAGAAAATGGTGAAAGTTGCTTGGTCAGGGCAGTAAGGAGGGTGATCGATGATGTCACAGCGAAACTGCTTGAACAGCGTGGTTGACTTCTGGGCTGAATGAAGCGCGCGTTGTCGTGAAGAAAGATGACACCCTTGGAAAATTTACTATCTTGTGGCTATATTTGTTGTATGAAATATTGTATTGAATTAAAATGTTGTATTAAATAAAATGTACACGTTTCACTGCAGGATTATTAACCATAGTTTCTGATCACCTCTCGTAAAATAAATCATTAACTGTCCAAACGACGAGAAGGATTATAAATTTAAAAAATCATTATTTCTAATATAAATAATTTTTGTAATTTTCACTTATTCCGTCAAAGATTCTTTAAAACATTTTTAATAATATGAGTACAAAAACTTCTTAGTTATTTTTTTATATATAAATTTCACGAGTATTGTGCATCTTTGCTACATTTATTTTACGTGAGCATTGAAACAACCTCATTTTCATAAAAGTAATTTTTCTCAATACTTTGAAACTATGATTCCCAAAACCTCCATTATATCACTTGCTTATTTGAAGAAGTTACGCACGAATCAACCAATATAGAAATTAATATACAATGCAAATCGGTTCACAACCGGTTTTAGATGTCGTTCGAACTGATGGTATTTTGTACAAGGCGGCCAAATATAACTCGAAAAATTAACCTTATGTTAGGGAATATTGAAATTATAAAATACAATAGTAATAGGTACCTTTTAACTAGGTTGGTTATGACTAGTCAACTTTCAAGTTGATAGGAGACTATCCTCAGAGTTTCTACAAAAATTTTAAATATGGTCAGCGAAGTAAGGTTCATGAGTCTCGCAGACTCCAACAGCGCGTAATGAATTACTGCATGTTGCAGTTGTGGCCATTCCCAAGCATTGTGTAACTCGTAATAAAGCACGTGGAGGTGAGAAAAGGCGGGGCCGTAATTCACGGTCCTTTCCAGCGTCCATGAATGTGAATGGGGCGGTTTTTCTGCCGGTCATCCTCGTGTGTGGGCGACACTTGTTGCTGCGGAATTTATGGGAGAGTCACCCCCTGCTCGCTCATTAAGAATGCAGGGGCTACACACACGAAGAGCCACCCTTGCTAATGATCGCACTTCTACCAGACACTTCATCACGCACCAAGCCACATATATTGTCACTCCGGCTCAAAATCCGAGCCGTTTACTATTCAATGAAAAGACAAGTTAACTTGAATACACCTCTCTACTCACGAGTAGTGTGTGATTGAACGTCGGCATCTATTAAACACATTAGATGGGTTTAAGCACTGGGAATAAATACTTTCCTGAATCTAACTGTATGTACAAATAAACTGACACCGAAATTTCGTTACGTTTTCTATTTAATGTTTGCATTTTCTGTAAAATATTTGGCCAATTATCCTGAACATACTGTCATAGTACTACGAAAATATAAATCGTTGGCAATTCTTCTTTGTTATTTTGAATCCATCCAAA
Source organism: Zhengitettix transpicula (assembly GCA_037074705.1). Classification (NCBI taxonomy): domain Eukaryota; kingdom Metazoa; phylum Arthropoda; class Insecta; order Orthoptera; family Tetrigidae; genus Zhengitettix; species Zhengitettix transpicula. The sequence goes on along the minus strand of CM073593.1, from coordinate 27,299,774 downwards.
GTAATAATTTGTGCCATTTCTAAATGGCCCTTTACTATGCCTATAAAAGAAATTCTGTTGTACAAAATGTTTATTTTACTCCTGCATGTTTATTTATATGCAATGTACCAACTCTTACTTTTTTTAAAAAGTGTTAAGAGTTAAACTTTTTGATTGGTAAATTGTTCTCTTGTAATTTCATAATCCTGATATTGTTATAAATACGTTAAGAGTTAAGGTTCCCACATTGAGGGGAGTGGCCACTATGTGGATTACCCTCATGTAACCTACAATGAATAAAAAGTAAAAAATAGTGGACAATATTTAAAATAATCACGAAACTTAATTAGATTTTTAATATTCACAAGTAAATATTTCAAGAAATTAAGTTCTCGTGAATTCTATGGCAACACACACAGTGGAATGCAAAAGTTTCATGATTACTTCCGAATTTTAAACGTCAGATTCAATATCGGCGAAGTCTAAAGCAGTGTATGTGAATTTAGTTAGTATCCGTCTATTCGTTCGGGTTTTCTCTTATTATATAGAGCTTTTAAGCAAGCAATCAATCGTTCAAGAACAGTATAAATGTTTTCAAACAAATCTCGGCAAAGGAGGCTATTAAATGGATCAGAATAGAAAAATCTCGTCCAGACCCGGGAATATAACCCGGGTCATTCGGAAGGGGCGGGTTGCTCTTTCCTATATGACTTATCCTAGTCGAATCCCCGTCAGGTGCGATCCTACGATGGATGGATACTAGGATAACTCAGATGGTGAATCCATTTATGTAATGATTAAAAAGGTGGTCTTAATTAATAGGAATAATAAACAAAATTATTGTGTATTTCAAAATTTATTGTTGTTAATTACACATTATAAGCCCTGTTTTGCACGCCGAATTCCATCAATTTAACAAACAAATATTTCAATTTTTACTTTATTAATTCGTGGCGTTCTATGAAAATATAGCTTTATAATTTTACAATCAATTACGTTGAATTTTTCATTATCTCAGGGTCACCACTGGGTTTGATAGGAAGCACAAATACAATGAACTAAAATATTAACAATCCAAACTCATTGAAGTTAACGGAATACAATATTAAATACAAAAGTAAAAGAAAACGAATGAAAAGATAAACACGAACGAAATCTGACTATACCCTTTAATAATCGTTTACAGTTATTAATAATTGTTTTGTACTCACGACAGTGCTTCTGGTACCAGTTCGAACTCTTGTAGCTTGAAGTCAACACCCACTAAACAGGCCATTATACACTGACTCTACGCATTAGATTTTGAACACGGTAGTTGGATCTCTGCTGTCCTGGATCCTGGATTATCCGACTCTCAGCCAGTTGCCGGACGTAGATCTCCTTATAGTCTCTCTATGCGAAAATTAGGTCATTTTGTGAAGCAAAACTTCTGCTTCCAAACTGCGATTTTATGAGTCTCTCCGTCAAACTGTTTACTTGCGTTTTATGTAAACTATTATATCTCGCTGTTCGACTTCATAGATAGCCCTATTCATAATTCTGGTTCCGCAGACTTTTACTGTTTTTTATTTCTCTATGTGGACGGAACTGCTATGTACCGGTTCTCGACGCATACTGATTTCTCTCCGCGCGGTTTCTAGTCTCGACTATTAACAAAGAAAAACCCACCTTGATTGTCTTGTCGTCTTTAAGCACCCGTACCGGCAACAATTAAATTATATTAAAAACAATTATTAGCCTGTTTAATTGGTATTACAATAAATAAATATATATATTAAAATGTCTGATAAATATAATTATATATTCTAAGGACGATTATGTCAAGATGGAATTCAGATGGTCCAAAAATGGAATATTGTAGGGTATCTATGGAAATGTGATTGGGTAAGCAAGAAAAACTATTTTAAAATTATATAAAAAATTATTAACGGGTACATGGAAGTTATATCAACATGTAAACCGTAGGTTATATTAAAATTTGGCCATTTTATTCGTATAGATAAATATTTTGGGAAATAAACCACACACAGTCTTATATAGTGTTAATAATGTGGAAAGAAGAAACTTTTGTCCTATTTGTTGATTTTAAACCTCTATATAATCGGCTAATAATTATTAAGTAGTAAGATTTTAAGACTTAAGCCTTCTAACACGACCGATGGCGTATTGTTGTTGTAATATCAAAATTCTCTTCCTATTAAAATTATTAACATTATATGGGATTGTGTGTGATTTGCGCGAATACTAATAATTATTAGAATCCCTGTGTAAATTACTCGTATCTTAATAAATTTAATTAATTATATTGTAAGATATTTTTACGTATTTATTGTTCGGTATTACTTTCTACCTATCTGTAAGATCTAACATCTTCCGTGACTTTTCTTCATTATTTTCATTGTCGGCTGCTGTTAGGAAGACAAAGACTGTCCCGTGTGAAATTTTATCAGACGCAATGAGTGTTTTGTGAAGTCCCGCAGTCAACACTTGTAGCGCAGGGACACAAGTTGGCGCTTTGTGCTCGGACTTTGGAGGCATTCGCGGAAGAAAAGTTTCGCCTTCGGGTCAACTGGCTTCTTCCAGAGCGCCTTCCTTGCTTGCGGCTTTGAATTGGTGCAAAGTTTCGCGTCGAAGAGGCCTGCTTTGTAATTAATGGTGGCTTCTCACAAAACCCCACAATGATTAACGGCGAACCACTGTCGGCAACTATGCCGCGCCGGCAACGACAAGCTCCGTGGAATTTATCTGCAAGTCTCTCATTGTACCATTCCCGAGACAAATTTACTCTACTCGCTACAATTGTCACAGATTGGATCACGGCATTTACCGTAATTATTCATTTCTAAAGTATCGCGCACTGTCCTGTAATTTCAGTTGTTTTGACGTCATATTTCAATATTCCATTCATGCTTGATTTATAGCTCTGTTTGTATTCTATATTGAATGATAAATACACGTTACATAATCGCATCAAACTGTACATAAAATTCTATTTAATTGCACTTCATCATCATTCTTATTGCCTCTGTACCCAATTGTATAAAAATGCACCTAACTATTTTTGAAATTAGGATTATATATATATATATATATATATATATATATATATATATATATATATATATATATATATATATATATATTTAAACAATTTTAAAATAAAACAGTGCCCCCCGATGGTGAAGCCAATTTGTGGTATATAAGAATGAAAATACAATTTACTACACAATATTCACCATATGCCTCATGTTGATGCGTCAATTTAAATCATTTTAACTTTTAAATGAATAGGATGTTAATTAATAAGACTTGTAGTTAATTAAACAAACACATTAATTTATTATATGCAAAAATAATTTAAGTTACAAAATAAATATTTATTGAATTTAACAATATTTATTACGTACAATCCAAAAATTGTTTTTACTCTTTCTCTCAGGGTCTTTATCTGGGCCTTTAAATAAAGAAAGGTATTACTCTTTTTAAACAATCAAATCACTGACGATTTTATCTTTAACTAAAGGTTTTCAATTAATAATTGAATGGATTTATGACTTTCTCTCTCTCTCTCTGGTACCAGTACAAACAATTTTTACCTCGTTCAGACACTGTCACACACTTTACTTTTAATATCAGGCCTTGGTTTTCACTGATTCTACACTTCACTTAAAGATTTGGCTGTATTTTGATGACTTCTCCGCTCCACAATAATTTACCTATATTATCCTGGAACAAGTCCTCCACGAAGGTTTTGTAAAGTTCTATTCTGACGAAACTGCAATTACTTTCCAATATTTACTATGCAATACCTCCGTGAATGTTTTACTTTGTATTAATTCACAACTTTATCTGGTAATACATTAAGGACGTCTAGTCTCTGCTAAAGTTTTATTTGTTCCGTCCTCTGCAATGTTTCGCCGCCAACTGCCTTATGTGTTCCTCTCAGCGCGCTAACAGTCCTACAATACCTTAGGCCTCTGCCATTATTGTCTATTCTTGTGTGTGATTTGTGTCTGTTTGCCGATAACAATCCAAATCCACAATTTCTTTTAATTATTTATTATTAATTGCCTCTTAATTACTACAATATATATATATATATTATATGTTAAAAATGAATTATTTTCTAAAGAAGCCTTATTTCAACTTGCGTATAACTGTTCTTCTATAGTAATAATTCTGTGCATAAACAAACTTATAATACATTTTAATCTGAGATCGCTAAACTTATAGCTCATTCGAGCTTTTGTATGAAATTAAGTTATTTCAGTTAACACGCGAAGTTGGCGCTAGACTACAGTAGACAACCCATTAGCGCATTCCATAGAATTACAGTACGCACCATTCCTTCACTAGACATAATAAACAACACTCTCAGAGTATATCGTAGATTATAGTACTCTATGGAAAGCACCAAACTTACCGAATGCTTATTTCAAATTGAGAAACCATCAGTTTTCCTTTCGTATAAGTTAAATCATAGCTAGCGGTTTTTAAATTTTAGACGAGCTCATTTTCGTCTTCCCCCTGAGCATTCAAATTGTTCCCATGTGGGACGTGCGCCACATGTTGGGAGACAGTGGGCCAAACGGACGTTTTTTTAACATTAATACACACTTAACATTTGCATGGGATTTACAAAAATCTCCAAAAACATGATACGATAAAAATGCTTGAAAGAATCAGATGAATTGGAGCATAGAACAAACGCCAAAGATTTTCCTTTCTCAGGATAGATCAGCTTTACATCTCAACTAATCATTCTTACTAATCGACGAAATATAATTAGTGCAATTTTAAATCCCTAATAACTCGTTAAATAATTTTACCTCGCGGCTGGTCGATTTAGAACGTTCCAGCGGGTTCACGTTCTGCGTCATGTCAATAATAGTGGCTATGGCTTTTGTGTCGTAATATTTATACCGCCATAAGTTTCGGTTCTTTACAAATGAGTCTTTATTTTTCTGATCCGGTCTTTTTCCCGACAGACAATATTTGGAAAATTTCAATCTGGATAATGTTCTGTCGGGGAAACGCCAAACGGGATAATGACATCCGGAAAACAGTTATTAATGCTTTCATTTACACCATTTTTTTAATCTGAAAATGCTAAATTGTGTTGCAAGAAAGCATCCGTACATCGTGCCAATTTTTATGGCATTCCATTTTTATTTAACTATTTAATAGAACTCATATAAATTTAAAGAATAAGAAATTCTAATTTTTTTTCTGTTGAACACGTGACATCTAGATTTTTATAGCAGTAATTTCGTGATTCACGAAGATGAAATAATTACTAAATGTCATGTAATTTCTTCTTTGAATGTACTGAATGTTCCAACTATTCGACATGCCTCATTTAACATATTAAGTCTCAAAATATATTGAACAGGTGTCGCTTTATAGTAGGAGGAGGGAAGCCCCTTTTATTCTTGGCAGATTCTTGTTCATCGAGCTGCTTGCAAAAGATTACTTAACGTGTCTGCAGCGTGATGAATATTTAAAACTTGACGAGGGTGATCGATCATCGCACATAAGCAGCTCCGGACATTTATCGGATTCTCCTGCCATTAGCAACTCTTACAGTGTCTCTAATCTCCTGTAACAAGCGATGACGTGATCCTAATTAAATATGTGAGACATTTGTTACGAAAATACCAGCACTATTTGTACAGTTATACATCAAAAATTTAGGATAAAATCTGACGCATTTCATAGCGTTATAGCTCGTTAACATTTAACAGTGAGGCAAACATGAAGATAAAATTTAATTTTTTAAAATTTCTGAGTTTTACTGATAGTATTAATTTTCCGTATTTTTACAATAGAGTTTTATTTAATAATTGATGAGTGAAATGGAATTATAGGTTATTAAAGAAAATATTAATGATAATTAGGTCACTTTTTCTGTACAGTTTATCGTATGTTGACGTTATTTATAGGATTAAATGAAGAATTAGTTCATTCTCCGCAGCTGTTCTATTTATCTGCTTTCTTCTTGTCAAATAATAATGACAAACTTGGACGATAATGTTCTGTTTTAATCCACTATTTATTTTTTGTATTCACATCTTATTAGTCATTCACAAAATTTACAAGAAACTTCGTATACAACATCTGCTATGATATCAACGGCGGGAGAAAACTCATTATTGTTCTTTCACAAATGTTAAGAAAGTAAAGTGGTATTATCCGCTTTATTCATAGGATAGTGTTATTCAATTAGTACGATCCCTATAAATTCAATGTGTCTGAGATATAGAACAAAATTATTTGTTTTAACCTGTCTCAATTTGAAGCATTAATTACTAGTGTACGTCTCAGGCTGAAATGGATGCAATGATAAACATTTTATAATGATTGTGTATGAACCTCTTAGGGGTTCACATGGACGAATTCAGGAGCGTGGGAAGACACGATCTCGCCGGACACTCACAATATTTTAATCCGCACAAAGGGATGCCGCGCTGGGCTTTTTTTCGTTTCAGTGAGTACCTGAGATGTGAGCATTCACACCTGCCAGACTCAAACCGAGAATAAAACTGCTCATGCTAATGTCTTTTGGTAAAATTCATTAAAATCTATAAATAATAAATTAACCCCCCAATTAATTTATCCCACTTGTGTACACTAAAATATCAATTTCAATTACAGACTGTTTCCCATGAAGGAAATTGTATATAAATCAATACACATTTTTATTCGTACATTTATTAATGAAGTGTCTAACACATGGGGGACAAAAATACTGTTCAAACATGAATTATTAAAACAATTATCAAAACTACATAATATTTTGCTGTCACAGATTCTTTAGTAATATTTTTTGTAGATATATGAACTGTGATCTTCAGTAGGATCTTATCTATTAGTCGAAATCAATAGGTGTTACTTTTTGGGCAGAGGGTGTCGATTTGCTGGTCCACACGGTGCTGCTGCTCGGGATTTCAGCGCACGTCTGACCTATGCGTCCAGCAGAGATTTATGTGTGCCACTGCTCTCCCTGTCGCTCACGCACACACTCTTACTCAATTCGTTGGCAGCAACTTTTACTCACAATCCCGAAAATGTAAAAATTTGAAAAAAATATATATTAAGAATACTGATGGCCTCTACTGCGACATACACACTGATTTTACTTTTGATTCACCACAGTTCTATGTAAAAGTATAATCGGCTATAATAATAAGGAAAATGATTAAATTTCCCGAAAAAAGTTATTTTCATAACTTATTTCTGAATTAAGGAAAACTTGAAATTTAACAAAGTTAGGTTTTCAGTATATTTGGATGTTGAAATAAAAAAAATACTACTGCTTACGCTTATATTCGTATGAGTATATATAGAATAATCTAATTCGTTAATCCTTGACCGAACTTGTGGTGAGACGTCGTTTTAAATATCACTCTAATTTAAATACATATATTCCTTATAAAGGTAATGTATCGTAACCAATTATGTCTCTCAGCGGTTTATGGATGGCTAAACTGAGCTGTATTTGATCACTTACAACCACTTGTCGGATGTGAAATCGGATAAGCTCTCGTTTAAGTGTGCCACTGGAATGTTGAGGTTGAGTACCGACGTGTATGTGGTCTGCGGGCCTGTGTCTAGGACGCTTGATATCGCATGAATATCACGTTTCTAGATTCCTGACTGTATTGCTCTGTTGTTCACATGTCTATTGATTTTGCTTCAATATTACAGCTTCGGAATGATATTAATGTCGTAACCCGGTTGTGGCGTCATTTTATATAATATTTCATAATAGGCTTCGGAATAATGAAAATGTTATCAAGATCCAACGAATATTTAATAACTACCTCTAACTGGAATATTTCTATTTTAACATGATTATGTTTTATTGGATGGTGAAATTGCATCCTAACAAGCGATTCGTATTAATAGTATGTTTACATGAATTTAAAACTGTATTTATACAATGTTAAGGATTTATTAATTTAATACACTGAATTTATCTCACTAAATTTCTTTGAAGTAATTTTTTTTAGGATAACAGGCTACATCAGGGTAATCCACATGGCGGCAACTCCCCTTTAATAGCATAGCAAGGGATCCTAAAGGGGGGATGCGGAAGGTAGCCAAGGGTTAACTAGGGCCCCCGGGCTATAGTTAAAGGATCCTACCCAGCATTCGCCTAAAAGTAATGCAGAGAAAACCATAGAAAAACCTGCATCAGGTAGGTCGGGCATTGGGTACTTGTCCCACGCCCTTCCGATAGCGGGAGAAGAGTTTGCTGTGGGGACGCAGCATTTTAGGAGGCAGCTGGCCGACTGTTCCAATGGGAACAAAGAACAACTCTTACCGTATGCCCAAGGTCTGTGTTCCCGGAACATACACCTCTCAAAACAGGCCGGGGTGCCTCGGCTTGTAGGAACCTTAGTTCTAAGACGGAGAGGAAAAGGCATCCCCAAAGGTAGCCCCTTCGTGTCTCTCCTACAAGTTTCTACCTGCGAGCGAATATCTCTCGCAAGCCGCGATTGTTGAACTAATTTTTTTTTAGGGCAACAGGCTACATGCGGGTAATCCACGTTGGGCAACTCCCCTTTAATAGCATAGGAAGGGATTTGAAAGGGGGGATGCGGTAGGGTAGAGGAAGGTAGCCAAGGGTTAACTAGGGCCCCCGGGCTATATTTTAAGGATCCTACCCGACATTCGCCTATATAAATGCAGGGAAAACCCTAGATAAACCTGCATGAGGTAGGTCGGGCATTGGGTACTTGTTCCCACATCCTTCCGATGGCGTGAGAGAGTTTGCTGTGGGGACGCAGCATTAGGCCGAGTTTCAGAAAATATATATGAGAATCTACTACAGAACTGAGAGAAGGAGACGTTTCGTTTTGAATCTATTAAGCGCTTTCATGTGTGATACGACGCAGTTTTTCACCACAGGGCCACTTTGATCTGTATGAACTCACTCATTATTAGGTTTTCCAAATAATCGTTTAACGTGGCACTATTTTGTTGACATTTTTTTTTCGAAAAATTTTTTATTACCTCGATCTGAGACCGTTTTTATTTATTGAACTGCATGAAAGACTAATTTTTATTTCCCTGACTCAGATTTTTTAACGTTAACATATTTAAGATATTACTGTATTAATTTTTATGATCCTTTGTGGGATATCTACTCTCTGGTTTTGAACCAAGGTTCCCACAAGCAGAGGCACCGTGGTCTGTTTTGAGAGGTGTGTATTTTAGGGTCGCAGACTTATGGCTTACGGTAAGAGTTGTCCGTTATTCCTATTGGCATAGTCGGCCAGTTGCCTCCTAAATTGGTCGAGGGACGGAAGGGCGTGGGACAAGTACCCACACCCGAGGCAGATTTTCTAGGGTTTGTCCTGTATCACTTTTAGGCGAATGCGGGCTAGGGTTCTTAAACTATAGCCCGGGGACCCTAGTAGCTTGGCTACGTTCCGCATCCCCCCTTTCAAATCCCTTCCTATGCTATTAAAGTGGTGTTGAAACTATGTGGATTACCCTCATGTAGCCTGTCCCTCTAAAAACACGACGATAAGCGTTTTATTAATAATTATGTTTATGATGATTAAGCACATCACTGATAAATTACTAATTAATTTAATATTTTGTAGTGCACATTTCAGGAAGAGAATTTATTTTACTTATTTAACACGAATGACAGATATTTTTTTTAATACGTGAATATATAATTCATACCAGTGGTTTTAAAATTCTGGAGAAGCTAGTAGCTGTATTTATTGAAAAATGCAGAGTTAGATGGGTAAAAAGGACCGAAAGTGTGAAATGAATTTAAGATCGAACATTTTATTCGCCAACAATATTTTTTTTTCTATTACTGGTGTTATAGGGATTTTGTAATAAATGTACACGCACATTGAAACTGAGCTTCTACTTTACTTGCAGCGTGGCTTCACATTGTCGTTGACATGTGAGAAGCATACCTCGGTAAAAATTTGCCGGGACAAAGAGTTTATGCTTGTCGTATTTAAGTTCGTCCAGAAGTACCTGTAGTTTAGTCCTTTTAAGGTCCTCCGCGTGTGGCAGTCAACCGGTGCTAAAGCGGAAAACAACATAGAGGTAAACTTTCACGTCTAGGGGAAAGTGCGGTGGAGTACCATATTCTTTTGCGTAAAATATGTTGAGTGGTAAATGTTGAATTATTTTAGAATTTCTTTTTATGCAGTATTTCATTTTTCCTGTTTTTTCTTGTCTGATTACCTTCATATTAAAAAACCATCAGTATATTTATGTCGTATGGAAATTATTAATATTTTCAACTGAATAGACAAGAGCATATACAGTAACGCGGAACCAGACCAGCAATTTAATTTCCTGACCACCTAGTGGAATATTTTGAGTGCTGAGCGGCAATTTTTTTTATTTGTATTTTTGTTTTTGTATTTACTTTCCAATCAATTATAATTTTTGCTAATAATTTGGTCTTCGATTTATACCTGGTGATCAGCATTCGGTCAATAATGGTCGAAGCCAACGTGAGACGATCGTTCTGTTTGGACGCAGAATCTGGGCCGTGCTGACGACCTTTAATGGCTGGAGGGCGGCATCTCTTCATTTATTGGTCCGCAGACATAGATGCATAAACTTGCGTCGAAGAGCGCATAAAGGAAAACGGCTCGGGTAACTCCGGCTGTGTGGATTTAGTTCGCTTTTTATGCGTCGTCCGTTGCTACAAGATTCCCCGAACACTGCAGAATTCTATCCCAATGTCCGCGTGCTCTAACTTCACTATATAAGCTCCTTTAATTAATGGTTCACACGTAGTCATAAATAACCGAAACTGCAGATGGTCGTCATTCATGCCAGATTAAAAAACACGTTAGCTCTTGTTCGTGTCTGTAAACAACTGTTATAGCAAGAATGGGTTTAATGAAATACAGCAAACCTTTATGTCATAATATAATTAAATAATTACTAATTGTAATTAATCCACTCCATAAAGCAACTTGTCACTAATCTATTGTGTAAACAGAGCGTAATATTCAAATTAACCTTCCGAGGTCAAAATAAATACAGCCCACGCAATCTCCATTGTAAATAACAAATATTTAGTGTATTTAATGCATTTTATATAATTTGGTTTTGAAGTCGACGGGCATATTATAATTAAATGTACGGACGTAAAATGTTTCCAGACCATAAGTAAGGTTGTTTCTGAGCAACAACATACTATAGTTGATGAAATATTGAAGTAAATTGGTGAAAATACATATTAAATGTCAGGACTCAAAAAGCTCAAGGATATGCTAGGAGAGAATATAATCTATTTAAACGAAATAAGTCCAGTGTTCTTCGTTTATGTGATTTAGCGTCATTCCAAGACATGCTTATAATTGACTAGAACCGAACTGGTATAACACGCAGAAGAATACACACACATCCGACTTTTGTGTAACGAACGATGCTAAGGGAAATAAATTACAAGTAAAGCAATTTATGCAAAGTATAAAATGAAATAACGTTGAAAAATATTTCATCCAGATTAGGTAGGAATGATTGCTAAATGTGCACGATTTATCAGCCAGTCACAAGGATTTTCAAAATTGAAATAATTTATGAATAGAAAAAGCGATAAAAGCAGTACCCATTGAATACCTCATTACGGCCATACGGCATATTAGATATTCTGATCGGCGGATCATTTCATTAGTTTAACGAATGCTCGAAGCTTATAAATTCCTATTTTAATATTTTCATACAGCTGAGAATCGATAAATGTTGTTCTACTGAATATGTTGAATTGTGTTCCTTTGATGTTTTGTAAAGCGCACTAATTTACGACGTATGTGATAAGTATAGAATAATAACCCTCTGCATTACTACGTATTCGTGTATTTCAATTCATATTTCTGGATTTTACTTATAATAATTAACGGCACCACGTTATCATAATAAGGCAGGAGGGCCGTTTAAAATAAAATATTTTAACTTTCGTTAATTAACCCTTAGCAATATAGGGATCCATAATTTAGTATTGGTTGACAACTTAATAATTAGAGCGAGAATCTGTAATTCCAGTGATTCTCTTATAGCCAATAAATTATTTCAGTGATTATAATACATCCCAGCAGTCCTCGGCCTGTTTTGAGAGGTGTATGTTCCGGGTTCACAGACCTTGGGCATACGGTAAGAGTTGTTTCTGTTCCCTTTGGAACAGTCGGCCAGCTGCCTCCTAAACGGGTCGAGATACGGAGAAGGGAATATTGCGTCCCCACAGCAAACTCTTCTCTCGCTATCGGAAGTACCCAATGCCCACCTACCTGATGCAGGTTTTTCTAGGGTTTTCCCTGCATTACATTTAGGCGAATTCCGGGTAGGATTTTTAGCATATAGCCCGGGGGCCCTAGTTAACTCTTGGCTACCTTCCTCTACCCTACCGCATCCCCCCTTTCAAATCCCTTCCTATGCTATTAAAGGGCAGTTGCCCAACGTGGATTACCTTCATGTAGCCTGTTGCCCTAAAAATAATCATACTGGGGAGTCCATTCGATTGTATGCGAGGGCTATTCTCTCGCAGGCAGAACCTTGTAGGAGAGATACGAAGGGGTACCTTTGGGGATGCCTTTTTCTCTCCGTTTTTGAACTAAGGTTCCCACAAGCCGAGGCACCTCGGCCTGTTCTGAGAGGTGTATGTTCCAGGGTCTCAGACCTTGGGCATACGGTAAGAGTTATCCGCTATTCCCATTGGAATAGTCGGCCAGCTGCCTCCTAAACTGGTCGAGGCACGGAGATGGGAATGCTGTGACTCCACAGAAAAATCCTCTCCCGCTATCGGAACGGCGTGGGACAAGTACCCAATGCCCGACCTTCCTGATGCAGGTTTTTCTAGGGTTTTCCCTGCATTTCTTTAGGCGAATACTGGGTTGGGTACCTTAACATATAGCACGGGGGTCCTAGTTAAGCCTTGGCTACCTTCCTCTACCCTTCCGCATCCCCCCATTCAAATACCTTCCTATGATATTAAAGGGGAGATGCCCTATGTAGCCTGTTGCCCTAAAAAAAGTGGCACTTGTTTATAAAATATAAAGTAAGAAAATAGTATGGTTTTTTTATATCATTCTTTATGATTTATCGGAGTTGGATTAGTCCGTAATATATTACCTTTCCAATATACAGAATTATGGTATATAATATTTTGATTAACCTGACAAGAAAACTCATGAAATTTAATCATGTTGTGCGGGTGTCACCGTCCCAGTTCCGAATTGACGTTTCCGTTCAAGTGGTCTCCCTCTAAGATTACCTTCTTATCGTGCTTCTTGAGTTGCTCCAGAATCTCTCGCAGAACAACGATCTCGTGGGCAAACGTTTCTCTTGAAGCTTCGTAACGCTCTATCGTCTTCTGCCACATGGCAGTTTGGTATCTCTGTTGTGACAGATCCGCTAGACGAGCTCGATGTACGTAGTAATACACCATAGCCAGGAGACCCAACACCAACAGCAGGTCGAGGGCTGAGGACGGCTGCTGAGGAATGTCGACGTGCAGGTCCTGGTCGTAAGTTTTCATCTGTGACGGTTATATAATTCATTTTTAACTTATTAATAAATCAAATAATTTTGTATGAATAACTTAATATTAAAGACATAATAATAAGATCGATAATTCCAGAAACTCAGAATTTTACGATTAAAGCAGGACAAAATCCAAAAAAAGTGGAATCCAGTGTTGATTTATACATATATTATTGCTCTTTATGGGAATGTTAATCATAAAGAAAAGAAACTTGTGGTCAGTTATAGAGTTTCATTGACATTCAAACAGCTTCTAAAAAGCATAAGATCAATTTCGTGCCACTGCTGTATGACTATGCCTCAATCCATCTCCATTATTCGGAATCGTGCATTGTTTATCCATTAATAGACATCAATAGACAGAATAGTCTGTGAATACGAAAGATCTTGTTACGCTACTTATTGTTTATTATTTCGCTTTATTTTGAGATTAAATACGTATAATAATAACTCTAGCGGCATTTTTGTTGTCTTAATCTTTCTATCTACATGAAACAATTTTTGTGTGAGCAGTAGTCCTTCATAAATGAAGCAACTATCTTCCGATGTCTCTTTTTTTAGGTACCAGGCTACATGAGGGTAATCAAAATGGTGACAATTAATACCATAGGAAGGGATTTGAAACGGGGATGCGGAATGGTAGAGAAAGGTAGCCAAGGGTTAACTAGGGCCTCCGGGCTATGGTTTAAGGATCCTTCACCTTAAAGTGATGGCAGGGAAAACCCTAGCAAAACCTGCATCAGGTAGATCGGGAATTTGGTACTTGTCCCACGCCCTTCCGATGGCGATAGAGGGGTTTGCTGTGGGGTCGCAGCTTTCCCCTCTCCGTGCCTTGACCGGTTTAGGAGGCAGCTGGCCGACTATTCCAATATGAATAGCGGACAACTCTTACCGTATTCTCAAGGTCATCGACCCCGGAACATACACCTCTCAAATCAGGCCGAGGTGCCTCGGCATGTGGGAACCTTAGTTAAAAATACCAGAGAGATGTGAAGACATCCCCAAAGGTAGCCTCCGCCAGAACTCTCTGGGAAGGTTCATCTGCGAGAGAATTCTCTCGCAGGCTCGATGTCTTCTAAATTCCTCTCTCGGGTTTTTCTAGCATTTTTGCAAAACAACTGTGGGACCAATTCCGATTAAACTTCTTATCGTTGTTATACAGAGGCGTAACGAGGTTTTAAGTTATATGCAACCGCCATCCGCATCCTTGATGCTGACTGGTGGACATTCCTAAACTCGATTTTAAGTACTTTGTCGGGGATATTATTCATGGTTTGTCTCTAATGCGATAAATTAATTTTATCTACAACAATATATATACAAAGTAATTTAGTTTTGCGTTTACTCCATTCTGTATTTTATAACTCAACCATTAAAATTATTGAATCACAAACATTGAAGCGGCTGTAATTTTTTTTATAAGATTTCAAGTATTTACATTTTCTGTTGATTACTACTCATGCTTTCAATCCCATTCCTCTGATCGAATGAGCTCAACCCGGACTCACGATCAATTTCTTAAAAGTATTCCAATTTTAATATAACTATATATCTCAGGAAGTGGATTATTAAACGAAATTAAATCTTCATTACCGAATTCAAAGTGTATTATAAGAATTATCTAAATTTTAGTCAATTAAATTTACTTCATCATACTGATATACTATATACATCATATATACAGATGCTACAAATATGTATTAAAGGAATGAAAAGGAAATTTTGTTTATAAGAATGATATTTTACTTTTTTTAGTGCTGTAAGTGGCAGTTTCTGTAAAGTATTTAATGGAAATTTCTAAATACCTCATTCAAACAGGAACATAAGAAGTCTTTTACATTTTTATGTCAACGAGAGAACAGTTTATTTTCCTCTTACCACTTCCCATTAAAATTTATTTACATTGAACGTAAATATCAAACGAAACCCAGCACTTCTATTCTCTCTATAAAAACTCTTGGTAAACAAGCCTTTTGCCTAGCCAAAGAACTCCTCGTTTGCAGTTCCAGAAACACTAGCACAAACAGAATGTTTACATTTTATAACACATAGACACGTTCGAACTTTTCAACAAATAAAGCTTAGCTCAGCGTATAATTGTAAATAATTGTACAATTTTTTTAACGTTGCAGTTACAGATTTCACAACTTAGTAACTTACTTCAAATAATTTTTTTCTTTTTCATTCCAGTTATCGCCTGCATATTTTTAGTGGAGTAGAAACTTCATCATTTGTTTTCTGAGAATACATTATTTTTCATTATGTATTATCTTTGATTTTCTTCTTAGTATTATTCTGTATTTTATTTTCGTATTTTGAACAAAACATTATAGTGTGAATTTTACATACATTTTTTTTATCAAGTATAATAATCCGACTTGTTTTTAAATAAATATTTAAAACACTAGCCTATTAGTCTGAAAAAACATTAATATCAAATTAAAAACTTAGTTTTTAAATTTTACAACGTTGCATCCCTGATTGTGACCTCCTCAGGTGTTAAACTCCGCTATAATTTTTATATAAAAATTTATATTAACATATTCGTAACGTGCGGTTTTTATATAAAATAAACCGCACGTTTCGGCCGAAAACAAAAACGGAATTTAATTGTAATTGTACATATGAAGAGATCTCAATCAGGAATGAAACATTTTTTAAAAATATTATGTTTTAACCTTTTTAATGTACTCAAACCTGGTATTTTCCACATATAATCTTTTTATATCGTTTCTGATAGATTAAACAGCATTTTTAACAGTTCCTTGCTTAAAATGTTTAAGTTGTTCCTACATTGATTTTGTGTGTATGATTGTTATCAGATATGCATGGATTCCCCTCCCGTATATTTCTATTATTGAATAAGAAAGATAGCCAATTCAGACAAAAAGGGTAATATAAATACCACACAACGTTTCTGGGATCCTTGTTCCTTTCGTTAGGTGCTAAGAAGAGCCTAGAAAAACACAATTGCACTTGTCAGTTGACAACTCTCGATAGCCTATTATAATTATATTATTAAAGTATTTCAGACTTATAGGCTAGTGCTATCTTTCTTATTCATTATTTACAATCAGACGTAATTTTTTTCATTTTATTTCTATAATAATAATTATTATTATTATTATACAAACATACTTTCGTCCTTAAATTAATTTTCTGTTTGAAAGGAGTGGCTGAAATGACGCAGTGTTATATATAAAAAACCGTAATATACTTTTTTGTAGCTCTGGTTTTTTCATATTCAACAGGAGTGAAAGGTCAGCATAAGCGAGGCTTAATTTTCTGAGTAGTATTTGTACCATGATGAGAGAGGGCTGATATTAAAATTTTCCCCGTTTTCAGGCTGCGCAAACCAGCGCATGAAATCCCGCAGTCTGAAGTATTACTCAAAGTGTTAGAAAAATAACACCACTTTGAATCAAAAAGTCATGTTTCTTGCTGCTTCATGTGTCTGCTGGAATCCTCAGTAGCAGTTTTATGAAAGTAATGAATAAATGAGTTATTTAAAATCTGTCTAAATGATTTAAGAAATATCTGATCCATGTATTATTTTTTTCATTTAGTCTTCAGAGCATTCGTGGTGCATTGTGTTTGATTAAAAAGTTAATTGTGTTTCATATTTGCGTAAAATACTTGGTTGTCATATATATGTCTTATAGTTAGAAATTGGTCTGTATTACTAGTACTAACCCTTTCCGCAAACATTAAATATGAGCGTGGTAAGATAAATATATTTATCTAAATTACCAACGCAGATTAGAATACGGCTACGAATAAGCCTGCGGGAGAATCTCTCGCAGGTAACCTGCGAGGGATGTTCTCTCGCATGCATAACCTTTTAGAAGAGATACGAAGGGGCTACCTTTGGGTATGCCTTTTCCTCTCCGTTTTTGAACTAAGGTTCCCACAAGCCGAGGCACCTCAGCCTGTTCTGAGAGGTGTATGTTCCGGGGTCACAGACCTTGGGCATACGGTAAGAGTTGTTCGATATTCCCATTGGAATAGTCGGCCAGCTGCCTCCTAAACTGGTCAAGGCATGGAGAAGGGAATGCTGCGTCCCCACAGCAAACTCCTCTCCCGCTATCGGAAGGGGGTGGGACAAGTACCCAATGCCCGACCTACCCGATGCAGGTTTTTCTAAGGTTTTCCCTACATTTCTTTAGCGAATGCCGGGTAGGATCCTTAAAATATAGACAGGGGGCCCTAGTTAACCTTTGGCTTCCTTCCTCTACCCTTCCGCATCCCCCCTTTCAAATTTCTTCCTATGCTATTAAAGGGGAGTTGCCCAATGTGGATCACCCTCATGTAGCCTGTTGCCCTAAAAAAAATATATAATACGGCTACAACTACTTAATGGAAATCATAATTCTTGAGATTCCATTTGATGACTATGTCTCCATGAATTCAACACATTAAAACGCTATTTTATATTTTAATTCATACCTTTGCCTTTTTTACTCGAAATTTTTGTAAGAACTATTCTTTATGTCATAAATGCATTATATTAAGTCTAACATAATTGTAATTCACGTATATGTTCAGACGTATAGAAAGTCGTGTCAGGTGTGTAGTAGAAGAAGGGAGGAAGAAGATAAATGGTAGCATTGTCGTCAGTTGGGAACTGTCCCTTGAGGAGAAGGTGTAACTACGCCGTAACATTCTTAAAAACATGAATTATATTCTTACGAACGGTATATACAGACAACACCGGGGTGTCACCGTATTAGATTTTTTATTCTACACCATATCCTAAACTGTACACTATATATTTTCATGCGTCAATGTTTTTAATATCGTTTTTGCACTGCCAGTTGCCGAACAAACGTTTTATTTAAACTGAGCGCCGGACGATTCCCACTATATTTACAGGGAATTACGCATCATATTTTGTCACGACTTTATATTTTTCGCGACCTATACAAACTGATATGTCTACGATCCCATATTGTTATGCTAACCCCTTTTTTGCGTTTTCCATTACCTTTGCGTTTTACGTCGTTTCAGATTTTTAGTCCGTCACCTGGTTGCTGTGTGCCGTTCTTACGACTCTTGTGTTTTTTGAATCACCTGTCGAAATCAACAATGACTTCAGAAACGTTGTGTGGTATTTAATTTACCACTTATTTTCGTCTGTTGTTTGGCTATTTATTATCTTACTCATGTAGTAGAAAATTTGTACAGAAATATTTAACAGAAATTGTCAACGAATATGAAGCATCATTATTAAATCCTTCTTAGACAAGAGGACGTGTTACTGATTAAAGAATATTTGAAATTATGTTAAATCGTCCCACGTAGGTTGAGAGGTTTTCTTCAAGTATCTGTTTTGATTTTCTGACATCTGATTTGCTCGAACAGTTGAATAAAGTTTAATCCAAGAATAATGAAAGCTTGCCTAAGCATCAGGTCTATTATTTTAAGCATGAGTAAAAAAGGAAATCCAAGCTAGGACGTTCTAGACAGTAAGATATTCTTGTCGAATCCCGATCCGGTACGAAATTCCTCCACCTACAATTTACTAGTCCCGAAAAGGAAAGGTCCAGTCGACATTATTCCTCTTGCTTCAAAAAATTTAATCTTGAATAAATAACAATTTATTCCATCTTTACTTCTTTAACGGAGGTTGAAATGTAATATGTGTTAATATAATTAATTTGTCAGGTTTAAATGATAAATCTAAATCGATAAAATTGTCGTACCTGTAACAATCATGTGCGTAGGACATTTCAAATGCGTTTAAAATATCGACGCGAATTCTATTTCGGTTGAAACGCCTCTGTATTTCTTATTTTACACACGCATTTACCTCGTAGCATTAAAATCGTCGAACAAGATATAATGTGTTTAAATAATTATATTTACAATAATCTCTGCCTTGGTAATAAAAGCATTCGGCAGTAACGTGTGCTGTACAGTTGGGATTTTTGTCTATGTGCGAGGCATGTTTATTAAACTTTTAATGGCCTGGATTTATACGTATCGATCCATTGGGGTTGGAAACAATGAACAGAGTGTCACTGCGTATGAATATATATATACGTGTCACTGGCTACAGCACTCTGCAGAAAATAATTATTAAAATACATCCATGTGAATTTAGGCTACGCTAAATCCTCATTAGGGAATAATTAGTACATACGGTTGAGCTAACGGGGTTTTCGAGGTGTAATTTACTTTTTTTTTTACTCCAGACCAGCTGGATTTGTTCAACTTTACTGTGTCATAAAAAAAACTTCTGTAATAAGCTCGGGCTTGCGGGTTTTTCCCTTGGGAAGTATTTAGCAAAACGAACTGAATTGCAGGACCCATGTAATCCTTTTAATTCGTATCGTTGAAGAGCGAGACAGATGTTTGGAATTCCTCGCGAGTTTTTCCGAATGAATGTCACATACCAAAAATATGCATCTACTACAGTTTGCTTTAAATTGGAAGATTGAGAGTGCTCTAATGAGGATAAATGCATTAGATTTGAAGAGGGTATTTAAACGCTTTTTAAACGATTTTGTTTTAGTAATACTCCTCTTTGTGTTCACTAAACGTAATTACGAAATTTTTTTCTTTCGTTAAGGCTTTCATCTTACTTTTTACTTAACTTCTGAATGTTTGATACGCTTTCCAGCATTGACATCTTTATCCACTATTTCGGATTCCGCTTCCTATGTACTTCGGAGGTAATATAGGCTATATAATTTATTCCCGGAAATATATATATATATATATATATATATATATATATATATAGTGTCTTTTTATTATGCGTGAAATATGTGTAATTTGGCTCTGAATTTAAATATTGTTTGCTAAAAAATTAAAACAACGTATTGCAGTAGTATGGGCCATTATTATTTAGTGTTAAATACTTTGATTCTATTTCCTCGCGTTTTCACAGTCTACTCTATAATTTACTTCAGGTTACGTGATGTAATTTAAGAAAAGATTAAGGAAAATAAAATTCATATCATGTAAGCAATATTTAATTTGAAATGTGAAATTGTCGCAAAGTTGTGTACAAAAACTACCTTCTGGAATTAATTATTCGAAATTAATTAACATAAAAGGCTTAAATACACACGGAAATTTTTTTATATATAAAAATCTAAGAAAAGAAACAATATGCAACCCATATATATTTCCATGACGTATGCATTTTTTGTTTTTTAAAAATTGCTATAATTGTGAAATATGTAAAATATTGTACGCTGAATTCACGTATTGTATCTTTTTTGGCTAATATATAAAGTATATCCATTTTAATTTATTTTTTAGTAATTTTTCCTACTTCAATAATATTTAAATTAAACATTAACCATAAATTTCAAATTTTTACCCTAGGGAAGGTTTTTCTTTATAATATACGTGGCTTTATTAATAAATGAGCTATACATATATGCTTCAAGATGAAAACGTTCACAGTTGATAGCGTTAGAGTTACATTTTGCTACAAAGATTTGCCTAAGGTATAAACTATTGATCAGATACTGCTTCTTTTTTTATCATTGAACGCTTAACGTATGGGAATATTTTCCCTGCAGATGTGCTAGCGGCTTGTTCACAAATAGAAAACAATTCAATAGAATTATGATAGGTATTTATTTATTTTAAAAATAATATTTGTTTTAATAAATTTGGTGAATTGAAATTGAAAATAAAATAATATTTGATTAAAGGTATGTTTTTTAAAGTTGAGTTTAATCTGTAAAGCATTGCAATAAAGTGAACTGCACAGAACTGTATGACACCATTTATAGTATAAATTATGGTTAATCTTTATATGTGAAATGGAACTATTTTTTCTATACTTATTTTATGTTCATAGTTTGTATATCGTCATTGTATGCTTTTTAAGAATTTTCATCGGGATTTACCCAATTAAATTAAATAAACTTATCTATTATACGTTTCCAATGTGGTCACATTTTGGCTCTTTTACAAAGGTCCCAAACGAGTGGCAGCATTCGTGTCATATATTTTAATTTTTCTTAATTCATTTGCATAGATAATTTACAGGACACTTCATAGAGAAATATTGAATTATTTTTCCAAAATGTATGAAAAAAAAGCGAAATGAGTTATGTCTTCTCAAATGTCCTTAATTCTACATAGAAATATTTCATGAGACATAGCTAATTTTAAAAGAACTTTAATTATTTGAAATAATTGTAAGCCATAACTTATTTCTGACCTGTATAGTAATATTTAATATAACATTTATCTCTGTATCTGAAATTAAGTACTTCACAGCCTGTTCAACATTGACTAAACCCCACGATCGAGGTTAGCATATGTCTATTATCGGTTATCATTGAACAGCATGTAAATGACACGTTTATGAGCTGCATTTCATTCGCATGACTTCAACTAAATTCACTGTAAAACCATCCTGTAGCTAGGCAATAGAAATCCTCCTCCGGCTGCTGCACAAACGATTTCAGGGGAGATTTATGGCCCACTGCTACGCCTCGCAATTTGAACGCGATCTCACTCTAGTCTGTCTTAAAATCCCACAAACTATCCCAAGTTTTTTTATTAGTGGAATACAAACAAGCTTTGGAGGTGGTTACCTGTTGCTGTATTACAAGTAGTTTTTAAAGCTTGATGAGACAAAAACAACGCCTGCTTGTTTTTAAATAATCACATGCAATACTGGATGAAAATATTTATTATACCAGATATAAGAAACATTTGAACGGAAAAATAATATATTTTATAGTATAATTCTTTGTTTAATTGAAAATGTAAATCGAAGAGATGACGCAAACCCGCGATACATTATGGAGTATACCATTTATATTTACAAATTATTGAAATAGTAACTTCCTGGGTGTTGTCCATTTTAATTTAAGTTAATTAATATAAACATCTGCGTAATTTAATGTGCTCGTATTGGAAACATAAATGTTTTTCGAGTTCCTCGTGAGAAGATTTTGTAGCTTCATAGGAAAAATCACGCAGTGAATATTTTATTGTTAACCTGACTATATTGTGTGCGAAGCTTTCGTATCATGTGAAGTTTCTAATGCACATACCATGTCCATTTTTCGGAACGAGTAAATGTCAAGAATGAATGATCTTCCTCTCTTCGCGAAAAGTATCAATCGTCTAAAGGAGATATGTTTCTCTAGAAACTCAGGTTAAATATGCTTCCCGTATCATGTAAGGCACAATTGGAAAATATATGGGAAGTGTCATATTCAATTTGGCAGTGTTGAACGCTTTTTTCACACGTTCTGAGTTATAACTTCTACTCCATAAATCACAATTACTCTTGTGCAACGCGAACCCGCGCAGTCTGTATCCCTCATGATATACAGCCAAGACAGGCGCTTACTTTAGACTAAATACGTTTCGAAGCTATACGAACATGCCGCATATTCTTTATCGTGATTTTAAATTATATTAAAATGTATTTATCGACAAGGTACTGTCACAATGATATAATTTGAGGTTTTCTATTATATTATCTTACAACACCAGAGAAAAGATAAAATCGCAAATGATAATATTTTGGTGTTTATTTGTCTGAAAATTATAAGAAAATTGTCTTGAATAAAGTATTTTCTTAATTTTAAAATCTATAATAATATGTAGAAATTTTACATAAACAAAATCTTAATGTAAAACTAATGTCGCTATAATGAATTCTAAGAAAAGCTTCCAAAACAAATCATTATGCAAAATTTACAACCAATAAATAGAATTAAATAAAGAAGAAAATTACTTAATATCTCATAAACTTTTATATTTCATTGAGATCATTTGTGGCTTATTCACAAAGTAAAAATATTTAAGCATTTAGTGGTGGATCGGTATACTAAAAATAAAAACAATTAAAAGTCCATTTAATCAATACACTAATTAGAGAAGGACTTCATAATTAATTTCAATTATTTAAAATGTACATACAATTTGTACATTTACAAGAGTAATGATAGATCAGTTGTGTTTTATATTGCAATTGTGTGTCATTTTCATCGATATTAATCTATTTAATTAATTATAAAATATATATGATGAGTTAATAATGTACATTCATTAAATGTACATAATTAGAAAAATATATTTTAAAAAATAACTGAGAAATTCTAATTTATATTTTGGTAACAAAGTTGTAATGACAAATTATATAATTAACAATGAGTGTTTCGGATAAATTTGACACTTAATTTCTGATTATATTCATAAATAAATTTAGATGTAAATCAAATTGGTTTCAAAATACCACTAAATAACAACAACAACAAACATTTTTTATAAACAATCATGATCAAACAATTATAATAAAATACGTGTAAAAATTTGTGATCTACTATTCTACTCTTTAGTATATGTGATGAAGTAAAGTTTCAGGCAAAATAATTCTGTTATGTTTGTTTCCGTTGAGAAAGAAGTGCGGAATTGTGTACTTCACACTTCAGAATATTAAATGTTTTTTATGATACTTAAATTAAAGCAATAGTGTAAGAAAGCACTGAATTTCCAGTTGTAAATAATATTTAAATAAATATTATAAAGAAATTTGTAGATGCAAATAGTTGTTAATTTGTACACAAGTAACCGCTATTCACCAGAGCACGCCGTGGATTAATAAATTTTAAAGTGGTTGAAGAGAGTTTTATTTATCGCATTATCAGTATTCCAATCATGTGAATATAGACATTATATTTATTTATTATTACTATTATTATTTTCATGGAGTCAATGATAGCGTCTGACTCCCAGCTACCGTACAGTAACGGTGCAGTTAATGATCAGGTTAGAGTTTCAGATACAGATTTATAAGACTTTCGTAATCTAGACAAGATTTAAAAACCAAAACCATTCAATTTTCACAATTTATTTATCTTCACTTACTTAGAAATAAATTATACCCAAGCACATGAATCTAATTTCTCAACTTTGGATTATGTATTTAAAAAATAATGTTATATTCTATTTTCCGAAATTTTATATTGTTTACGAAACGCTTAAGCATAGATTGAGTGTGCTATAACAGTTAATAAATACGGTATTAAATAAAGCAGGCTTTTATAATAATTTCCAAAAGCAAATAAAAGTAAGTTTGTGAAATTTAATTCATAATAATCCTTCCCTTAGTAGATGAAAAGGGAAACCGCAAAGATAGTCGATTTAGCTTATCCGAATACAGAGAATTCGTCCACTTTGATTCCTGTTACGAGATTAACGAGACTTTATGTACATAATCGAAGGTCGATGTTGACAAGTTTTGGGCTTTGGAGACCACGTAATACGCTTAAGTGGGGATGGTAATGCATCTGGCGGTGCTAACGGAAAACCAACAATGATTCCAGAGCTTGTGCTGCTAATGAGCACTGTATAGAGCACACAGGGGCTTAGTTGATACTTCATCGTATTGGCGAGAGGGGAGCTTATAACCACACGCATTACTGGGATAATTCGTAATTTCAAGAGGGTATTAAGTTCTCAGATGTTCACGTGGAATGTTGCTTAATTGCTTGTATCGCTGGATTGGAGCTCTGCCTGAGCAACTTATCTTGGGAACTACACAACTCTGTTATACATTTTTTTTTGTTTAACTTGGCAAGTAGTTTGTCTATTCATAATACAGAACTAACAAGAAAATTCTACTGACAGTAAGTGCCAATTAATTTCAATGGTTACAATTATTTTCTTCCAAGTACATAAAGATACGGCCTGAAAACATCGGATCTTAAAGTGCTAATGATTGTTAGATCCTGGTTCGTTGTATCGAAAATAGTTACATGTTACAGCGTACAGCGTTACTTAAGAAATGCCTTAAGTTATATTTAATTTTTGTTAAGTTTATTAGAGACTTTAGAAAGGGTTGGTAACGCTCAAGTTTAAGAATTCATCTCGATGGCGCCACTCCGGCGTATAGGTAATATATAGTTATAAAAATGGTACCCCGAGTACTTGATTTTCACAAGGAACGAGTTCGTGCTTGGGGAAAAACATTGGGGTGTGGAAAGTCGCTTTGGGAAATATAGGAATTTTTGAAAAAGGAAACACACCATTTTTTGGACAAATAAAATTCGGTAGTCTAAAAGAATCGAACAAGGAGACTTCTGGCTGACGAGTTGTGGTGTGTAGAGAGTCAACGGTGAAGAGCTGAGCAAAACGATGCAAGATAATAATGGCGGCAGATGGAAAAATAGTAACTTTCATATTTCTTAATCCTTGACGCGTCCACGGTTGAACGTGAGAATAAGGAGATCCAATTGATTCTCCGACTAGTTGCAACTAGTATTTGTGTGTGTAATAGTAAGTAAATAGCTTTAAATTGTTTTATTTAATTTCATATTTTGTTACAAACTATCGCTAAATAAATGTCGTACGATTGTAGACGTCATTAAATCTTGCTAAAAACTGCTTCAACACATTTTAAGGAAATACAAAAATATTTAACTTGTAAGAAATTAAGTTATAGTTGTAAAAACTGAAAATTGGGACAAATAAATAAATAAAACTAATAAATGTAACTTGAATAGAAATTATTCGCACTTCACTTTACTACTCTTGACAGAACTTTGACAATAATTGCTCATAATTGAAATAAATTACTGTGCGTTACTTGTAATTTTCATATTTTATTAAACATGTGAACACATTCAGAAATTCCGAATATTAAATCGATCGTGGAAGTAGTGGATAGAAATATATCTGGTGTATTATCTAAACATTTTAAATTATTATTGGAAAGGTTATCAAATAAATTGGACCTTTCTCGTCTGTAGTATGGAGGAAAGTCGTGCCCTTCCGATGATCCCAGAATAGAAACAAGTTGTCAAGGAATAAGCTAGCGATGGTGCTAAAGAGGTCGGGTCAGTCTCTTATCGACCCGCATCTGTTCGGGCGTGCCTTCTCAAGGGCAATCATCTCTCGTGGCGTGCCTTGCATTCAGGCACAGACACGTGTGACATTCCATACCCGCGTCTATACAAATAGCCAACTACTTTTCATGCGCTCGTTATTATAGCACAAGAAAAACGTGAGCGGATTCATTACCTCGGGAGAGGTGGACTGGGACATATTTTTTCGTTTCCCCTAGATTTTACTTTTTAACTGTGTGCAGTCTACTAGGAAACTTATCCTGGGTCCAAAAAAAAAAATTCCAGAGTCCACCAGTGGGGCTCCAATCAGGTTTATTAAAACTTCGATCAAATTTAGCTATAACTTTATTTATTAACCGTTTAAATCTTAAAAATTTAACATGTAGATCTTCATCAGTATGTTACATATTTTCACACTTTTTTCTCATTGATTTGTGGTTTAAAATTATACATAACGGCAGTAAAATAAAGATTTTTCTGGGCCCTTCAGACACTAGCCAGTCAGTAGAATTTTACAGAAATAACATTTTTAATCAACCACAGTAAATTATTAATTTTTAATTTCCGAAAAAAATGAATCAACTTCAGGAATAAATAAATATTTTATGTCGAGGTATTGTAAACATGGTCCAAAAAATTAAAAAACGTGTTGTCCGAGAAATATGTTAGGTCACCTCCAGAACTTCATGTAGAACTCTCTTCAAAACATTGGGTATTTTCACTCCGTCGTGCCCGTACATTTACTCATTAATGTTATTTGAGGCTACAAATAGGCACGTATTTGTGTATAATTCTGATATTCATGGCTTCAATACAAGAAACAAAAGTAATCTATACAAAAAATGTAAAACATTGTCAATTGCACAGAAAGGTGTGCATTATTCTGAGATCTCCATCTTTAACAGACTGCCACAAAGAACCAAACAGTTGTCACATAACCAAAGTCAATTTAAAGCTGAGTTATCTTCATTTCTGCTTAGCCACTCCTTCAATTCAGTAAAAGAATTTATAGACGAATCGGAGATGTACTACAATTCAGTTATAAGGTAAATGGTCAACATGAACTATAAATCGGAATCCTTCTCGTATGTTGTTGCATAATACTATTATTATATGACTGTAAGTACCAAGCTTGAGCTATTCATAAGCTTATGTTATAGAATGTTAATAGTCTTTATTAATTGATAGTATTATCATAGTATTAATGGAATAAATGTACAGGCTGACTCAATCCATATCCTTGACGCTAAGCTTCTCTACAAGATCTAAGTAATTTTTTTTATTATTTTTAAAGATAAGGAATCACGCATGAGATCAAATTTACAAAATTGAGTATCACTTGTTAATATCTTTATAATTTGAATCCTATGAAACAACTAGCAATAGAGCAGAACAAATTAACAAATTGTTTATGAGAAAAACTTACCAAAAATATTACGAGTTCAGGAATATACGAATGGTTCAATATTCTAATAAAGTAATATTCATAATTGTTTAACAATTTTATTCAATATATACTCGCAGATTATAACATAATGCACTCTCACCCTAGTGCGCACACTGACTATATACAACTTTTATACGCTGATCCTTCTAGAAGGTTCTCTGTTGGAGTTTCTCGTATTTGCCAGTGTCGATGTCACGGTATCAACTGCTTTACAATGTTAACGTCAGTGCGACTGTCCGGATCTCTGGATCACTAATTCTTTTTATATACAATAAGAAGAGAGAAATACGTTGATAGGTCGTCTGAAATTTAAGAATTTATGTTTTTATGATTAATATATTTTTAAATAGAGATGCCTGTATTTGAATAAATTCTTCTAAAATTTTATCTCCAGTGATTGCTTCATAGTAATTTATAGAACTTCGTAAGGAAAAGCTATTATGTTATTGTCATGCAAGCAAAAGTTTAATTAATTGGTTGAGACTAATGTTCCTACTTGCGAGGAATGTCTTATCTACAACAAGCAGTTGGAGTGCGAAGAGTGTTTCGTATGGCTGAAATAGTTGCATCCCAAGCTGGCGCCTCTCTCTCTCTCTCTCTCTCTCTCGGAAATACCTTGCAGGCAAACCTTTAAAGTTCCGAGACTCCCAGCGGGACCAACTCCCGCAGAAGCACAGAACAGCTTTCTGGAGCACAGATACTTGTACTGCAGCAAAACAAACGCAATACGTATTGTAGGACTTCGCTAAAATGCTCGATAATTACCTAAACTTATAAATTACATGAGGTAGGAGCATTTAAATACTCCAAGACGAATTTTAATTAGAAATAAAACGAAACTGACATTAAATTCATCAACTGAGAGCTTACATTCAAGGCCTGATGGAGTCCAAAGAAGTTTTGAACTTGAAATAGGAGAGGATTTTGTTATACGGAGTGAATATACTCGCTTCTTGACAAAAAATATCCATGAAATTGCATTGAACTTCGTCGATCTTGCACTTACATACTCAGTTCCCCGTATTTAAAGTCGGAGAGAGACTTAAAGGGGTGGACGGACGTGATTTGCTAATTAATTTATTTTAGAAATGTCTCCCAATGTAGTGTTTTATAAAACATTACATACAATTTCAGTGCTGTGAAATGAAGTATCAGTAACCATTACAATTTGGTTTCCCATCTGAGGAACACTTTCGAATCAAACATCTTTTTTTTCTTACAAGTCGATGCTATGCAAAGTATTTTTAATAAAGTTCTGAAAAGTCGGTTTCAGCTAATTTAACTAATTTCCTTCCTTATCTTTTTGGCTCTGCTTAAAATTAACTATTAGTCCTAAATTCTTTAATTTTTAAAATTATTGAAGGTTTCGTCCTTTTTTTCCCACTTAGCATATTCACTTCTTAAAAATCCAACTTATAATAATAACAAACAATTTATTTCTTAATTTCGTTTATATAAATTTGGAGGCTTGCTTTGAGTGCGCGGTCTGTGGTAACCTGCACTAGAATAACGAAACTGGTGTCTCGGGACGGAGGCCTTGGCAAACAAACCAGAGGAAACGTCGACGCGTAAAGTAACACGTTTAAATCCAATGTTGAATGATGTCCTCAAATCGGTACGTGGCGTAGTCAAAACGAGGAGTACATTAGCCTGGTTTAAGGACGTGAGAATCAGTCTCTTGTACTTTCCAAATCGGAATTTTGAACGGTCAACCAATAATTAATTTAGAGAAGAAAATAGTTACGTCAACATTTTCAAAGTAGTTGAGCAAGAATGGGATGGAAGTGAAGTTTGAGAGGTGAGAAAATCAGCAGAATATGAATAGTGAGTGAACAGAGAACGTCTCTGGAGATACGTAGAAGTGTAGAATCCAAAGAAAGCATTTTATCAGGAGATTTGCGAGGACCTAGTGGAATTAGAGATTTATTGTGATTGGTGAGTATGTGGCGGCCTGTGAAGTTTGTTTACAGCCCGTCACGAAGTCCTTTGAGACAGTAAATTTCACTATCACCTGGTATCAACGGTGTGACGCATGATAATGCGACACAACTAGAGTGACTACTCCGCCATCCAAACGAGTTAGAGGGTTACTTGCAATTGTATGCGAGTAGCCCGATCTCTGAAGTATTTTTCATGACAAAACTAGAAGAAATCCAGTTGATATATATGACCGAAATACATTGCGAAGGAGTGATGTAATTTTATATGCACTTTTTTTTTGTATGAAACTCCATAATTAAATCATTTCTGTCATAGTAAAAATCAATTCTCAATTTTTTAAATTTCTCGTTATCATGAAATACCACTGTGGACAAAAAGTAAGGTGAAACAGTCGGAATAGTCTCTTTCCGGTATAGCCTTCAGACCTCGTTCGATTCGGTTTTTATCTCCTCAATCGTGTCAAAACGGCGTCCCCGCATTGGCCTTTTGAATTTGCTGAATAGCCAGAAGTCGCGCGGAGCCAAATACGGCGAATACGGTGGTTGCGGAATGATATGAGTACAGTTTTTGGCAAAAAAGTCGCGAAGAACCAATGCAGTATGACATGGTTCATTATCGTGATGAAGGAACCAAGATTCTGGCCGTTTCAGACGAATAGCTTCACGCAAACGACGCATAACGCTCAAATAATATTCTTTGTTGACAGTTTGGCCCGGCGGAAGGAATTCATAGTGCACCACACCACGATAATCAAAGAAAACTGTCAACCTGACCTTGATTTTCGATCGACTTTGCCGTGGTCTTTTCGGTCTTGCTTCACCTTTTGCACAATATTCGCTGGATTGGTCGGTGGTTTCAGGATCCTTTGCGTAAATCCAAGTATTGTCTCCAGTAATGATGCATTTCAAGTGGTCCTGATAGTCAGACAGCAAAGTTTCACACACATCAACGCGACGCTTTTTTTTCCAAAAAATTGAGCGATTTTGGCACCAATCGAGACTTAACGCGTTTGAGACACAAAACATTCTTAAAAATGGTTTGGGCTGAGCCAAATGATATTCCAACACTATCAGAGATGTCTCTAATTGTCCATCGACGATTTTCAAGCAGCAAATCTCTGATTTTTTGGACGTGACCCTCGTCGGTAGACGTTGATGGTTGTCCAGAGCGCGGTTCGTCTTCAACGCGTTCTCGGCCCTCTTTGAACTCGTTGTACCACTTATAAACGTTTTTTGTGACATAGTTTGATCACCAAAGGCCTTCCGCAACATTTTCAACGTGTTCGTACAAGAATATTCGTTCCGCAAACAAAATTTGATGCAAGTTCTTTGCTCAACAAAATCACCCATTGCAAAAATCGAAAAATTCACTTTTGGTTTTTACAAAAACACGTGTAACTCGGAGATAATTAAACCTTTTAACAAACAGACGGTTGTAAAATATTATATACATTCCTACCAACCTAGGGAAAAATCTTTATCTGCCTTCCTAATACCCGGGAGTTTTAAATGACAATTTCATCTTACTTTTTTTGTACTCTGCATTTGTTTTGAAAATTTTTGGAAATGTAGGGAAACGATAAATTTCACTGTTCTTCGTGCGTATGTTACAAGATAGAAATTCAGATAAATGGAAAATGAATCACTTCAACGACGTACTTGGGGGGCCTTGGTATTGACAGAAATCAGTCGATACTCCATCGGCGCGTGGCGAGACATTTCACGCTATTTTCTTATCTGACCAACAATATTTCTTTATGAGACACGTTTAGTCAAGTCATTTCAAATATTAAATATTCATTCTAATTGAATATGTTCTCCCCGGTCGCTAATAACTGACAGAAGTATTATAATTTCTTAGAGCTTGTTTCTATGCTAACGTGAAAATGCAAATAATGCTGACAGTTCTTAATTGCATATTACATAATATTGTCCTAGTGAACATATTGTAATAATTAAAAGAAAGCCTTTATTTATTTTAAAGAATTGAAAGAATTTACCTCTCGTGAAGCGCCATTGAGGTAATAATTAAATGGAAGGCGTTAATTAAAAGAAATAATAATCAAAATTAACAAACATAATATTTAGTTATTTTATTTTGTGGCAATAAAGATAATTACAACAAAATTTGAGATCTGGTTCTCTCAGGGCCTTGACTGGGTTTGATAATGAACACAAAAAATTGATTTAAAATCTTATTAACAAAACAGTTTACAATTTATCTAAACAATATGTCGATAGAATTAAAGAAATTAAAAAGTAAAGAAATTAACTCTGATTGACAATTAAAAGAGAACTAAATCTGACACTATCCTTTAATTAAAGTTTACAATTAATCATTAGTTTTGGTTTTGTTACTTACGTAGTGTCCAGCTGGTACCAGCATTCTTTTTGGTTTCGGAAGTACACTATTGAAAAATTATTCACTGATTCTAAAATGTCAACTCACAGATTTTACACTATTGAAGTCAAAACTGATAGGCTCCCAGGAACTCGGATGATCCTCCTGAATGTCAGCTATCTGATGTCTGCTTGCCTTACCGGAATCCTATGATTCGTAGATTTATAAGTCTTTTACTGAATTGGACGTAAACTGCAACGTATCTCCTTGACGATTTATTTTAGCTGTTTATTATTTCGGAGCGAACTAACTTTTCTTTAGCTCCTGGCTGTAGACGTAAAAAAACTGACTTCGTTTCCTGGCTGGCTACAGACGTAAAACTCTCTTAGACTTTCCTGGCTGACTGTATACGTAAACTTCTTTTACTTAGCGATATTTACGAGGTAATACTTCCGTGAATGTTTTTACTTTGTCTTAAAGTCACAACTTTGTTTAATAATACATTAACGACGGCTATTCTCTGCTCTAGTATTATTTTTTCCGTCCTCTGCAATGTCCCGCCACCAACTGACTCCTAGTGCTCTCGAGTTTTTGCGCGCATACGCCATTTTTAACTTTTCGACAAAGCAAGTGAGCTCGCTTTTTCATTGTCGCTTTGTTCGATCAGACCGCTATAATGGATTTCTCAAACAATTCAAATTTTATGTCGAAACAATAACTGTTCTAATTAATTGGCATTACAATATATTTTAGAGGAATAGTAAAATATATATTAATCATTAACGGCGAGAATTAGAGAAGCTATGTCTATACTTGAAATTTAGGATATTTTTCCAGATTATTTTTCCAGATTATTTAATTTTAGTCACTTATTAGGCAAATATCTATCGATGTGACCTGCTTCTCATTTTTCAGTCAAAATTTTGAGCTGGCAGTGTCTGTCTCTAAATTTTTACAAATATTTTAAGTGAAGGATCACGTTAGTATTATTCACTCAAAACAGGCACTTTAGGGTATTTTTCGACTAGTTCTTGAATTTTGAACTTACGAATTTACCACATTTTAGGACTCAATATCGCATAAATAATTTCGCTAATAAAAACAATGAATTTATTATAAAAATTGATTATGTCCTTTATTCACATCACACATTTTATACTGTTGAATCTAATCGCAGCGTTTTTTGTATTCTTAAATTACTTTTCTAATCGATGAATAATAGTTAAACTTAATTTCAGTAAAGTAAAATCGTAATTAAATTTTTCTGATCCTCTCAGTCTATTTTAATTCATTTATTATCTCCGTTTTACGTTAGTTTTGATTGAAATATCATGCCCATAAAGAAACTGGCTTCATTATTCACTAGTTAATCAAATATTAAATAATCCTGTTTTGTCTGAACAAAATTCTGACTAATCTAACAGACTCTGATCCACCTAATCATAATGTCTAAAAATAATTTCCTCCTTATACATTTTTCGGATATATCATCCATTTTGTGAACAGAAATGTTCTCCATAATAAAATAATTTTAAAAAATTTCAGTAGTGTCAGTCAGCGTGAGGATTAACTGGTTTAATGACACTGAAGCGTGGATAACTTAATTTTGTTTAATTTTATCTTAAGAAGTTATTCATACTTGTTTATAATAAGATGCTTTTCAAACGTTACGTAGTTAAAAATTAAACTGTTCTTCTATCTCGTACGTTTTGACGCAGTTTTCATGGTACCGTTATCAAAAGAGTTTTTGTGTAAATTTTTGAGGGGTGCTTATCGTTGAGACAGGATCATTTCCGTCAAAGCTGGAATTCCGTTGAAGGGTACGTCAAAAACAATTGATATTCATCCGAGGTTCCGCACAGACTCAATAAATTAACAAAAAATTCACCTAGGACAAAGATTGCCTTCATGCATGACTAACTCAAAAATAGTAATTCCAATCTCATTCTCGGTTCATTTCGTGTTCTCTCTGAGTCTGGAAATTCACTTCTCAGAAAATATGTTTTCTGACGTTCTCAAATAAAATAAAAGTTAAACCACGAATATGTCATCCGATCATCAATTAATTCTCAGTCTATTCTCGAGTGTAATTTCCTGGGTTCTAGAATATGCTTGTCTAATTTTCCGGAGAATTAGTCATTTAGAATCACACTATTAGCTTTACAGTTAATTTATATGAAGTAAATTATTTTCACTGAATTTCAGCTCAAACTTTTGTTGTAGCTACTGAGACTGTTTGAGGTTGAAGTAATGTCTCCACTTTCCTTTCAAATCATCCACGCATTGAATGGCATCGATGTGAATTGGGAGAAGTTGTATAATAGACTGCAACGACCAGGATTATTTCCTTTACTGTCGTAGAAAAAAATTGATCTGGCTCTCTAAAATTCTCAATTTGCATGATACGTAAAGAAACGTGAAATAATTGAATGTTTAATTAAAAATTTATTTCACTCACCATTGTTCGTATATTTTTAATTGTAAATTCACATTTTTAATAAATTTAACTGAGATTTATTTTTAATCATGTAATAGATAAGTTGAAATAAAAAAATACGTCTGATTGAAAATCTTATAAATCAAAATGTGTGTATGTGTGTATGTATGTTCCTTATAGAAATCTACACCCGTTGGGCAAATTTTACCAAATTTCATACACGTGTTTTTTGCAACAAGGAAACGGTCACTGTCGGGGTGAGACACCTCTACAACCCCCAGGAGCGGGAGTGAACGGGGGTGGAAAATTTCATACATGCTAAAACGGCCGATATTGGAGCCGGATAAATATTTTTCCGTATCAAAGAGATTTACAGAGTTTGTAACGATGTAATGTGTGTATAATTTGAAGCCATAACCGCATGGGAAAGGAGCTCCCTTAGCGGTGGGGGTGGAAATGCTTTGCAGGAAAATAACGCGAATACAACCGAGATTGGAGTCAAATCCAACGTTATGGATGTCACTGAGTTTAATTATTAATTGGCGTTTAACCACCAGGGGCAGGGGGGCGGGGTGAAAATTTAGGAACATGCAAACACGACAGATATATGCGTCGAATAAACATTTTTCAGGTTTAATTATATTGATTGTATTTCCACTGATGTTGTTTGTGTATAATTTCAACCCCTTTCGGCATGGGAGTAGTATACCCGTAAGGGTTGTGGGTGGATTGACATTAAATGAAAATAACGCAAACACATTCGAGTTTGGACTCGAATCCGGGGTTATATTTATCACTATGTTTATTTATGACATTAAACTTACAGTTTAACTCCCCCCAGCGGGGGTGGACGGGGGTTAAATTTACAAAATCTTAAGCAGTCGATATTTGTGTCGAATAAATATTTTTCTGGTTCACTGAGATTTATAAACTTTCTCTACATGTTCCATATATGTAATATTGACCTCTTTCGGTATTTGGAGTGGAGCACCCTTAAGGATGGGGGTGGAGTGAATTTCTATAAAAATAACGCAAACACAATCGAGATTGGACGCGAATCCAGGGTTATCGTTGTATGTGAGTTTAATTGTGATATTCTTACATTCAACTTGCCGTTTAACTCCCCCAAGCGTGGGTAGTATTTTTAAAACGTGTTAATTGGCCGATTTTAGCGTCGCAATAATAGTTTTCGGGGTAAATTAAATTCATAATACTTCTGTATATGCTCTCAGTGAAAAATCTGAATCCCTGTTGGCAAGGAGGGGACCAAGATTAGGGGTGGGGGGGGTCTGGTGGAGCGTTACATGAAAATAACGCTAATACGATTGCGGCATCGATATCTCTGAACTTAATTATGACTTTTTGTTTAACCCAGAGTGGGGACTTTGGTGGAAATTTTGTAAAATGTTTAAACGGACGATATGAAAGAAACTTTTTCGAGGTCAACCCCTTTCGTCGTGGGAGGTGAGCACATGGATAGGGAGCGAAGTGCATTACATAAAAATTACGCAATAGCAACCGAGATTGGAGTCAAATTGGGGGTTATGGATATACGACATTCCGGGCAACGCCGGGTACCCAGCTAGTTAATAATAAGAAAGATACCCAAATACAGACAAAATAAGTGATAATATAAATACCACACAACGTTCCTGGGATCCTTGTCCATTTCTTCAGGTGCTAAGAAGAGCCTAGAGCGACACAACTGCACTCGCCAGTTGACAAAACTCAAAAACTTGTTTTGTTTGTGCAGTTCTGTCGCTGTAGGCTCTTCTTAGCACCTGAAGAAAGAAACAAGGATCCCAGAAACGTTGTGTGGTTTTTATATTATCACTTATTTTGTCTGTATTTCTCTGTCTTTCTTATCATATAATAGATATTTAGAGGTAATAAGTAAAGAACAAAGTGAAAGCTGATGGTCGTCAGCTAATCTTCATATAACCATCACATCTTTTGTTGGTTCCTTATATTTTTTGTTATCTTGCGTATTAAATAATTATATTATCGTATGAATGTTTGCAGAATTATAAGTTTTATAGTTAGCATGAACCTGAAACTCAGTGTTTGACGATATTCTGACTCTCGACTATCTTTGTAATTAAAACAAGTAATTTACTTACTTACTGACTCTTGATTCAAAATTTCTACGCGAATTCACCCAGAGAAGCATATTTTTTCCTTCTTTTCTGATTCTCGAGAATAATGTAGCGCAGGAGATTAACAGTGCAGATATTTCGTGAATGTGGGAAGGAAATGAAGTCATGTTGTTTTTTTTACGGCGGGAATAAAGGGCAGTGCTAAGATGGCGTGGAGGAGAGGCATAAAGCTGTTCAGACGAGATGGTTTTAAGTGAGAATTATGCTTGTAGTTCGTTGACTGGGAAGATTTCCCCATCTTCTCGCCGGAGTTGGAATGACTTGTGCTCTAACAGCTGGCAAGTTTTCGCCGCCCTATGTGAGATATACTCGACGGTTGTCAGCTTTTCCATTTCTCTTCTATTACATTCGTAATAGTCTGGATGGAGTTATTACGCCATAAGGGCGAACAACTTGGCGCTGAAGGCTTTGAAAAGCCTGGCTACAGTGTTTTATTTCCACGCGTCACCTTTTTCCCGGAAATAGACTGACTGCCGTCTTCTTACAAATATCGTATTAGCGACAAATAAATCACTTATTTTTTTGGTCTCCGGAATGTACGTCATTAACTTGAAACGATGAATTCAAATCCGACGTTATTTATAATTCACGTGGCCGGAAGAAATACGTAATTCCACTACATGGGTTTGTTTTTGTTTCACAAGGCACCTTGTGCTAACAACAATGCTGGATTGAATATTGATGTCCTTCGCATTCAATATTTGCGGGGACGTGGTATGCAAATACAGATTTATGAAAGCTCAAAGCAAATATATTATCATTAAATTTAGCCACATCACACTCGTATATTATCGCTGCGGAATGAGCAAAGTAATGCTCGGCAGACTTCACTGGTAACTTTTACATTTCGGAGAAAAGTGACTTTGATCAGTCACTTCTCGACATGTGATTTCACTTTCGTAATCAGATATTAAATAAATTAAAATAAATATACATTTGGTATTTTTATGCGAATATTCTAATCTTTAAATTTAAGTATTGGAACTGAGCGGGTTTTCATTAGTGTAACTATTTATAACAGCCAACAACTTATATAATTTACCTCACAAATTGTAGTTGCCGTCAGTTAACTGTCGTAGTTTTACAGGATTTAAAAACAATAGATTTCAAAATTATGACTTCTTTTCAGCGATAAATTTGTTCGAGTCTAAAACACTGGTAGAAAGAAAATCAAGCCGAGACGAAAGTGTAATATATTGTGAGAAACAGAATATAATAATATAATTAGAAACCAATTTTTCTCGTAACAGTACACCAAACGTGTAGTCTACAGGGAATTGAACCATAAGACTATTTTGAAATTTGATGTAATCGGCATAATTAAATTTTCTTTCCACTCCATTAATGAAAGCGGAATTGTTTTGAAGATATTCGCCCCGAGAAACAACTTTCTTGTCAAATATTATTTACTAGCTGGGTGCCCGGCGTTGTTCGTGTACTTATTTATATAAACTCGAAAAAGTATTTAATGGTATACTTAAATATATTTCTTGAGTATTTCAGGATATAATTGTCAATTGTCACTCAGTCTTCATACATTACGAAATATTACATTGATGAAATTGTTAGCTAGACTCACAACTAATATAGCGCGAAAATTAACTTACATTTTCCGCAAGGATGGTAAAGTAATTCGTATTCTTCTTTATTACCAATCGATGGAGTATTGCTGTATAAAATTATATTTTTTATTTAAAGAAAATATTTCTGCTTTATTTCATTCCTGATAAAGGAGAATTTCCTTTGTTCGTTGCGTAGAAAAGTCTTTCTCTCGCGTGACGTCATTGTCTCTTGGCGCGCAGTAATTTAACATTTAATGATAATGGTTTTTAATTATAATTCTTTCCACTTTTATGCTATGGGTTTGTCACCCCCACAGTACCGGTTCTCGATTTTGGCAGAATACGTATACCAATTTTTGTTGCAATCAGTCCACGCTTTGAAATTTGTATAAAGAACAACGTAAATACATACATACATACATACATACATACATACATACATACATACATACATACATACATACATACATACATACATACATACATACAAATATAGATCCTTTTTTATTATATAGATTTCCCGTGTAGCCTCTTCTTTAAATTCATGGAATTACTCCGTCGCATATCCAGCTCCTTTGCACTGACATATTTCTGAAGAAATATTATTTTTGTCTCCGCATACGATTTGCCGGAATTTATTATGCTTTCGATCTGGTGATAACATCGACACTTGCGTATCAGGATTCATCTTTAACTCCAAATATTTTTCTGTCTGCTATATAAATTTTGTTGGGTTTACAGAACCATTTTAATTAAATGTTGGGAATTCTATTTTCCCACGAGCTCATTTCCCGATCTCTTCTTCATCGAACTTTTGACTGTCCAAAACTTACTTCTGTGTGGATTTACATCGTTATTTGTGTCCTTTTTTTTAACTTCAATTGGAGTCGTGTTTTTCATAACATATGACTAATTAAACAAACTATTCTATCAATGTATCGTATAATAATTACCAATTCCTTAACGAATTACGTGTTTTCCTAAAGTGCACAACTAATAAAGGTGTTCGAAAAATTACTCTGCATTTGTAATATGTTATTTTTTCATTTCTCGTTCAATACACAAAAATTTAAGTTAACTTGAGAATCTTTCGCTTTTACCTATCCTCCAACTCACTATTATGAACTTTTATCTGTGCCTCTTAATATTTTTTGAAGGATATTCAGACAGAATATTGGACTGCAGATCAAGAGAACGTAGCAGAACTTTGTACGTGTTTTGCGAAAGCTTGTTCTCAAAACCGAGAGTTAATAACAACGTTTTGAGAGCTGATTATGTGTGATAACTACGGACTACTTACTATGT
Source organism: Zhengitettix transpicula (assembly GCA_037074705.1). NCBI lineage: Eukaryota > Metazoa > Arthropoda > Insecta > Orthoptera > Tetrigidae > Zhengitettix > Zhengitettix transpicula. The sequence continues at coordinate 27,260,241 of CM073593.1, read as the reverse complement.
AAATTTGCGTTGGCACAAGAGCATTCCTCAAAGTTTCCCAAAATTTTAATCTTCTGAACTGTTATAGACTCATCTTTCATAAACTTACACTCTACTTCATTTTATTACATGTAACAAATGTCTCGTACGTGGCCAGAAATGAGCATTTATTATACCTTTCTATTTTATTCTGAAATATATTCAGTATTACCTGAGGAACATCGAATATAGTCTAATTATTTATTCTAGAAACAAACGTTGATAATCACGTATATATAATTTTTGCAAAAATTCGAAATATATTTAAAACCATTAGATATAGAATTGAAGTCTCATCCATCGTGTTTTCGCCTTCGTTTTCATACGGATGCGACTTATTTCAAACACCTGTACGAATGTTTGGTGTTTTTTGCAAAAATTCGCAATATCTCGAAATCCGTTAGAACTGAAACCTCGCTCATCGAGTTCCACGCTTACGTTTTCATGTGGATGAAACTCTTTTTAACTACGTTTTTTAATGTTTTTTTGCAAAAATTTGCAATAGCCCAAAATTGTTAGATATATCGTGTTAAAACCTAGGCCACGTTTCCCTATGGATACGTTTCATTTTAATCATCTTTAAGTTTTTTATTTCATAACTTCGAAATATAATTAAAACCATTAATCTCGTTCAGCGTGTTCTCGCCCTCGTTTCCATAAGGTTACGACTCATTTTAACCCCTCTCGCGCCATCGGGAGGACGTGGGACAAGTACCCAATGCCCGACCTACCTGATGCAGGTTTTTCTAGTGTTTTCCCTGAATTACTTTTAGGCGAATGCCGGGTAGGATCCTTAACATATAGCCCGGGGGCCCTAGTTAACCCTTGGCTACCTTCTTCTACCATTCCTCATACCCTCTTTGAAATCCCTTCCTATGCTATTAAAGGGGAGTTGCCACCATGTGGATTACCGTCATGTAGTCTGTTGCTCTAAAACAGATGGAAAGTGTGAGTTTCCTGTCTGCCAAAGTAACAGTGGTAGTATGAGTGAAATCTGTGAATTTGTAGTTGTAGTGCTTTGAACCATAATAAAATAAAACGAATAATAAATTGTTAGATTAAAACTCTATTTTAATATATTTTTAATGTTTTTAACAGTTATGTCACAATTTCTTCCTTTCTCGGTTATGTATAAATCCTTTGTTCCTCATTTGTTATTTATTTACGTATTATATACTTCATTGTTGCGTTTGTTATATCTGCATATGAAATAAGTCTTTGACTTCATATTTTTACTCAGTAGAGGAAATTATTACAAAATTATTTATATATGAACAAAATTAAACTTTATTCCGTCGTTATTTTTCGACATATTCATCTGTTTGCGGCCGAAGGCGAAGAATAATGTCTAAAGCTACTGTTAAAACTAATAACCAATGTATATGTTGTATCTATGAATGTTGATACCATTGACAGGAATAAAGGATAATTTCAATATGAATTTTCACCTGTTTTATTGCATATAAAACGGAAAAGAATTTTAATGAACAATAATTGAGAGTCCAAAAATGAAATATTACTTGAAAACTTATTTATACTTAATAGAATTTACTGAATTATTTAGAGGGTTAAATATTACGTTGCGTTGTATAATGGAGTTTGTAGTTCGTCACTGAAGGCTGTACTACACTTCTGTGGTTCCATTCAGTTCCTTTTTGAGGTCCCAAGGTATCACGCTGGTACTTACGTCAACTCCGGAGAAATTGGGTCACTCTTACACTCGGTCTCAAGATCTCAGGGACGAAATGCAACGACAATGGTCACCCAGGCGATGCTTTTTTCCAAGACCTCTCACAGTCTAGAACGCAGCAGTGTTCTAGCAGCAATAATCCTGCTTGTGTCCGGGCAAGTAATCCGCCTTCTCTCTTGCGTTACTTGGAAAAACCTGCTACACTCATGTTATGAAACGTTGTCTGTGTTGGGATATCAAACAATATAAATGTTTGGAATACAGCAAGTTCATGTCGGATTGATCACACTTTTAATAAAAAGGAATAGGATCAAATTAAGATTTTACGAGATTATATCAGTTTTATTTTAATAATGTACTAACAGTGATATAAAATAATTTTGAATTTAATTTAATTTTCAATTTGTCAGTTTATTCAGTCCAAAGTGAATCTGCAGGCAATTTCCTAGAATTCTGACCTGATAGCAGGGAAGAGTTGGTTTCGACCTCCTGTTTGTAAGGCGGTTCCAAAAGTTTAAAAAAATTTTAATCTAGATGAAACTCGTTCAAATTAACGTAGGTCACATTTACTTAGTATTAAATCTCTCTACTGATTTTACTACTTTCACCGAAGTCTTACTATTATTTTCTCAGTTCCCATTGGTTCTTAAGCGTTAATTCTAATTCAGTCTGCCTCTAATCATATTTTTACTTTTTCTTATTAAATTAAAACTTTTCTAATTATCTCCATGAACTCTAGTCTTCACCAAATTCTTCTGCGAACTCAGCTAATTAACTTATCCGAACTCCCAATAACTAATTATAACCTTTCAATTGCATCCAAAGTGCCTTAACCAACTAAATCGTCTTCATCGTCGTCCATCGATCTAACTCTTCTAATTCCGTTCCTCCCTTTTTTTTTTTTCGAAAGCCACTTTTGAACGAACCAATACAGTTTTGGTTCTTAGATTTGGCAACAGCTCAGCTCCAGTTCCGATCTCAGTTCCGCATGCTAATTTCGCAACCCGGGAAAATAGCGTTTTATGTCTGCACCATACGCCGTGATTCTCCAGAGAACATTTTCCGAAGGCGGATTAAATTTATTGTTAAAAAATGTTCAAGGAACATGATTTCGATTGAGAGGAAACATACTATAAAACAATTAATATTTTGCTCATTTCTTGATTAAAAATGACAAGTTTATTTTTGTTATTGTATCTATAAAATATGTAAGTTATAAACGGAACATAATATAACGTACTACACATGTTCGTTAAATAGGTTGTTACTGTTATTGAATTCAAGTTAAATACTTTGTATTTTCATCCCTTTATTTGACATTTAAATGGTTTTAATCCATTAATATCCATTGATTTTGATTCAGCGGGATGTTCTATACCAATACAATTGTTAATAATGAAAATAAAATTAACATTTAGGTATATGGCTCTAATTATTTATAGTCACCTGAAGAGATCCTAAATTTAGGACGACATATTGTAATCTTTAACAAAAGAAGATTTAAATTAATTAATTTGCCCCACGTTGTGTAATGATTAATAAGGTGGTCTTAATTAATAGGAATAAATAACAAAATTATTATGTATTTAAAAATTTATTGTTGTTAATTACACATTATAAGCCCTGCTTTTCACGCCGAATTCCGTCAATTTAACAAACAAATATTTCAAATTTTATTTTATTAATTCGTGGCGTTCTATGAAAATATAGCTTTATAATTTTACAATCAATTACGTTGAATTTCTCATTATCTCAGGGGTTTTTTTATACGAAGAACAATTACAGTGAACTAAAATATTAACAATCCAAACTCATTGAATTAAGGGAAACCAATGAAAAGAAAAACGTGAATGAAATCTGACTATACCTTTTAATTATCATTTACAGTCATTAATAATTGTTTTGTACTCAGGACAGTGCTTCTGGTACCAGTTCGGACTCTTGTATCTTGAAGTCAACACCCACTAAATAGGCCATTATACACTGATTCTACTCATTAGATTTTGAACACACGGTAGTTGCTCTGAATCTCTGTTATCCTGGAACCTGGATTAGCTCACCCTCAGCCAGTTGCCGGACGTAGATCTCCTCAAAGTCTCTCTATGCGAAAATTAGTTCAGTTTGTGAAGCTAAACTTCTGCTTCCAAACTGCGATTTTATGAGTCTCTCCGTCAAACTGTTTACTTGCGTTTTATGTAAACTATTATATCTCGCTGTTCGACTTCCTAGATAGCCTTATTCATAATTCTGGATCCGCAGAATTTTACTGTTTTTATTTCTCTATGTAGACCGAACTGCTATGTCCCAGTTCTCGACGCAGACTGAGTTCTCTAAGCGCGCGGTTTCCAGTCTCGATTGTTAACAAAGAAAAACCCGCCTTGATTGTCGTCTTTAAGCACCCGTACCGCCAACAATTAAATTATATGAAAAACAATTAATAGCCTATTTAATTGGTATTAAAATATATTTTATTTAATGAATTATCTGAATATATAATTTTTAATTTAACTATATTTTTCTGACTTAGTAGTGATATAACATAAAATAGTTGAAACATTAACCTTTTTCCCGGTTCAAGGCATGCGACTTAGATATTTACTCCTCTACAGAAAACCTATATTGAAAGTACCTCGTATCGTAAAAGAAAATTATTTGACGTTTGACGAATAAAGTTAAAGTTTTCCTGCATATCCAGGTAAATACCCCAGCTTCGAAGTCAGATCGAGGCAGTGTCAATTTAGATCCCTGCAACTAATCTGCTCGTGTCTCGGCACGAATTGTAACCTTCTAGATTTAGTGGATTAGCAGGGACGAGCTTTTTGTTCCTCGGTGGTTATGCGCATATCAGCCAGCGGTGTCGTAAGTCTCTGCTATCGTGTGACGTCCCATTATGGCAATTTATCCCCGAACCCGGAGCAAATCGCCATGTCGCTGCGTGGTTCAGCGTAACTCAGCTACTTTCATTGCCCAGCCATGCCGTCAGCCATTCTGAAAAGGATTCCATTCTTCTCCAGAACGTAATGAATCTCAGAAGAGAACCAAAGGAATTCTTACTACATCGTTAGCTTTCTCCATATCTGGAACGTTCATTTGATTTCTAATGAAGGCCACGTTCAAATAATGACCTCTTTATGATATATTTTCTGAAAGATGATATTAAATTTTATTGTCAAGCTAATTTTATACTGGTGATGTTACCATTAGCAAATCCAAAGTCTCCAGGACCAAGTTATTTAAATTGACGGGGATTTCAAGCGCCAATCAGTAACGTCTTAAATTAAAAATAATTTAAACTGAAGGGAGTATTACATAATTATAAATCCTTACCAAATATGTTATAGATTTTATCATTCAAACTTTCAACAATTGATTCAGTTCTGTCAGTAAACTATTTAGCAAGTAAATATATCCTGGCATATATTTCGTAGAAATAGTTTTAATACGATAATTTTAGAAATAAGCCTACCAAATTTGTAGGTCCAAATTTGAAAAATCTTTGGAGGATTTTTAAATTTTCGACTTATTTTATTGTCCCAGTTTAGAAACTACTCTAAATAACAATTGTTAATTAATAATAAAATTGACAAAAACCAAAACCACATTTCTGCAATATTCGTTGCGATTCTGAAATTTGAAAGCAAAATTGGTAGGGGCATTTGAAAAAAAATAATTGAAAATTCCAACGGATGAACTTAAATTTCTTGATTTGATTTTGACTGTTTTATTTTTTGATTTAGAATTTTATACTCATACAGACGCAAATATTTTTTCAACTTCTTCATTGTTAAATTTTCTAGGGGAACTAAAAAATATCCAGTCGCATTTATATTCACCTCTCTGTTGATTGTATCTACTGCCCAACTTTAAACTGCATCCCGGGGACCCTAGTTAACCCTTGGCTACCTTCCTCTACCCTTCCCCATTCCTACTTTCAAATACCTTCCTCTACCATTCCCCATTCCTACTTTCAAATACCTTCCTATGCTATTAAAGAGGAGTTGCCACTATGTAGATTACCCTCATGTAGTCTGCTGCTCTAAAACTGATGGAAAGTGTGAGTTTCCTGTCTGCCAGAGTAACAGTGGTAGTATCTGTGAATTTGTGGTTGTAGTGCTTTGAACCATAGTAAAATAAAACTAATAATATATTGTTAGTTTAAAACTCTATTTTAATATATTTTTAATGTTTTTAACAGTTATGTCACAATTTTTTTCTTTATCGGTTATCAATAAATCCTTTTCACTTATTTATTTATCTATTGTTATTTATTTTTCCATTTTCAAATGTATAATTATATATTTTTTCTTTGCGTAATTATTATTTTGGATTTTCTGTTATATGGGTTTCCTATGTGTGATGTCTTTGTTCCTCATTTATTTATTTACGTATTATGTACTTCATAGTTGCGTCTGTTATATCTGCATATGAAATAAGTCTTTGATTTTAACCAATTAGTCAGTAGAGGTCTAATGGAATCAATTTCTGAATCTATAAACTCTTGTTGATTTTAGTGGTAGCAGCGTACAAACACAGTGAACCTACAATAATTTTCTTTAATATCTCTTCTCGGTTTGTGTGGTAAGTATATTACGATATTGACGTTCACTGTTTTACAGTAGAAAGTAGAATTGTGTTTATAGTTTTTTAATTATTTTTACAAGCCATATATAAAGCAAAAAGGTAAATTTATTCTGTAATAAGTTATAATGGACCACGTTGATAATAACTGTATAAATTTAAATTAAGTAGGTTCAATATGAAATTTTAAATTTTGATCGTAGGAATCGTTTTGAATATGAATCTAATAATGTAAAACCTACTTCAAAATCTAAATTAATTGTCTGAAGAAAATTACGTTTTCATTTTGTTGTGACTGATAAAAAATTTGGGGAAATTTTATTTAAGAAATTACTTAAATTATTGTTTTATGTAAATTGAAAAAAAATATTGTTGATTTTAAAATATTTATAGTTTTGATACTTCGAATTTGTTTCATTTCTGATGAAGGACTGGGAAGCCGTTAAAGTTACGACCATTGCCCTCGTCAAGAGTAAATAACAATGGTATGACTATGTAGGTAAATATTCCAGTCTCCGTGATACATAATTTAACAAATGTAAAAGGGTTAAGTGAAGGGAATGGTTCCCAAACACTAAATTCAACGTAAAGATTATTGGGTCCTTTCACCCCGTAGGACATTGGTTCCACGTTCCTGGAGACATCAGAGCAATGGCACGGTTTCAGGAGAGTCGCGTGCTTCCCAAGAAAACTTGGCCAATTACGCTCAGTAATTAAACCCTCGACATGGCGCATTCAATGTGTTAATTTAACTAGTTGCAGACTTTCCACTAATTATTCTGCTAACTTTTTTTTTTTCAATGGCTATACGTATACACGTCGTTTGCCAGAGTGCTCTGCAATTCACGAAAAAATGAAAGGGAAATCCATCACGCCTAAACGAGGCCACATTTAAAAAAGACCCTGCCTATAAATGGACGCTATTTAAATATAAATTCGCTACGCTATGACGCAAGATTTTAATTAAGTCGCACAACGTATAAGCTCAATTTATGCTGATTCCACTAGTGACCATCTGAATGTTACATATATATAATAAAGCTCTGTAACATATTAGGGGACAATATTTTGTTGTTCAAGGTTAAAGAATGTACGGTTTTCTCTTGCAAATAGTTCATGACAGATTCCACGTATATTTGTTCACATACGAATTTATTGAATCAAACCCAATCGTCTGCGAGGGTTATTCTCTCGTAGGCAGTACCTGTGAGGGATGTTCTCTCGCAGGCAGAACTTTGTAGGAGAGACACGAAGGGGGTTCCTTTGCGAATACCTTTTCCTCTCCATTTCTGAACTTAAGTTCCCATATGCAGAGGCACCTCGGCCTGTTTTAAGAGGTGTATGTTCCGGGGTCGCAGACCTTGGGCATACGGTAAAAGTTTTCCGCTATTCTTATTGGAATAGTCGGCCAGCTGCCTCCTAAATCGGTCAAGGCACGGCTAGGGGAAAGCTGCGACCCCACAGCTAACCTCTTTCCCGCCATCGTAAGGGCGTGGGACAAGTACAAAATGCCCGACCTACCTGATGCAGGTTTTTCTAGGGTTTTGCCTGCATCACTTTTAGGCGATTGCCGGGTAGGATCCTGAAACCGTAGCCCGGGGGCCCTAGTTAACCCTTGGCTACCTTCCTCTACCCTTCCGCATCCCCCCTTTTAAATCCCTTTCCTGTGCTATAAGAGGGGAGTTGCCACTATGTAGATTACCCTTATGTAGCCTGTCTACATCGAAAAAAAATTATTGACTTTAAAAATGAACAATTGTTAACGTAAAACTACAACAAATAAACGGGAATTCAGAAGAACGAATTTAATTTGTTCATTGCAATTGAAATCAAGCCACAATTCCCTCGGTTCTATCCTGTCACTAATTGTAAATGAATTAGTTGACAAAGGCTCAGAATTTATTTGTAATTAGTTGATTAAAAGGCTCATAGTTGTTTAAGTTGAAATTATACTGTGCTTTGCTATCAAAGAATTTGTTTTTAGCTATTTTGTCGGATTATGGGGTATTAGCAATTACTAAAGAATAGATAGAATAAAAATTAGGACTAGTAATTGATTAAATAATTTTGAGATTCATGTATCGGATTGTAACTTGTTTTTTACCCCATCATCGCTTTCGTCGACTTGCCTTACAAGCTTCAGATATCAGAAAACAGCTGTTTGTGGAAGGAATCTTGTAAAATTCTGCTTATACTCACGAATCTAATGAATGAAGTTTATTATTTCCCATTAAATAGGTCTAAATTTCTTGACATATTAACAAGAAAAGATAAAATTTAATTTATAATTTTTTTTGGAAAATATTTCTGTTTTTACTATCCGAAATGAACTATTCGAACTTGTTGATTAAAGTGGCTGCGGAGCGTATATCTTTCAAGGTTTTACAATCGTGATTTCACGCGGAAGCTGCCTTTTCGACGTCGACATTCCTATATTCATTCAGTACATAATGTTCACATGCCTTCGGTAACTTCAGGGCATATTTTCGCCGTCTTGGGTAGCGGTAAGGTCAACCAATACTCGTAAATATCGGAATTCTGCCAGTACTTTCTGTGAAATCTCTTTGTATGGTCTGCCACTCACATATATTGTTCTTTAAAGAAGCTGTGTTTTTTTTTTTGTGAGATCTGCAGTCAATCCTTCAGGTTTTGTGTCGTATTACGCATTGATGTGTGGCGTTGTCATTTTTCACACGTGCGCTATGGCTAAAATCATAAAGAAATATACAGAACAGAAATATATCACATAAACATTTTAATCATAAGAAAATCTGCAAACCGTGTACCTTCCTTGCAAAAATTCTGCGTAATTGACACTTTAAATCGTCAGCTTGAGAGACTGCGAATAACTTATATATAATTGACCCTCGTAAATGAAAATTTGAATAGTATTTATTATTAAACAAAGGAACACAATTTTATGGGCATTTAAAAATTACATTAACAATTTAAAACGTGAGATACATTATAATGAGAGGGCTTTACTTCAACTCTTCTGTCTTGCCAATTTATTTCGTGTTACTTTCCTCGTCGGCCAGCAATCGTTGATGGTAAAGAACGCCTTCTTTAACGGTGTCATTAGAGGGGTGTAATTATTGAGAGACAACAATTAAGCTGCTTTACCACGTATCAACAATATGGTGATAGAATTATATTATTCAGTAATGCTGCAATTGATAACACGCGTTGTTATTTGCAAAAAAAAATTGTGATATTGTTTATAAATTTTTCCCTCATTGAAAATTATTTCATTTTTATTACTACTGGAAAATAAACAATCAGTATAATCACTATTGTTGGAATTTCCGGTAATTTCGAAGGTCAACTAATAAAGACAGATGAACAATTTTTTTGCAACCACGGTAAATATATTGTTAAAGAATATTTTAAATTTCCTTAATTTAAAAGTAAATTTAAAAATAAGTGAACATTATTATTAACTTTTAAAGGTAGTTCAAATATAATTAAATTGATTTTTGTAAGGTGATGCAAAGGCGAAGAGGAATTTTAATTAACACTGTTGTGCCCCATCAGTTTGACTGCAAAGTTTTACAGATTTTACCACATAAATTTACTTAAAATTAAAATTTTCTCCGGTATTAAATTTACCAGTAACATTCATGAGACTTTATTTTTTCATCAAGGTATTTTGGAGTTGAGATTTTCTGATATCGAAACACAGCTTTCGAAAGGAATGCTGCATATAACGGAAATTCATTAAAGTATTTCACTTGTAGTTCTGAATATTATAGCTTACAGGCTTTTCTTGGATTGTCCTCGAAATTAGATGTTGGTGATCCATTTTGAAAAACTTCCGCACACATGGTTCGGGTATGTCTCATCTGGTTACCGTGTAGTTTGCTGGATTTTTGCTGCCTGCAATGAACGGCGAAGTTTTATCTGCCTCACTATGCAACCTACGGCTCGGAGAAAGGTTTTAAAATTTGGTATTTTAACTTTAAGTAATCAAGAAAGTGTTAAAATTTTTTCAGTGGGGATTTACTGATCATGGCGGGTCTCCTGCCGTGACCGATGTTGCTCCTCAATACGCCATAGCAGACGTGAAGGAGACTCTGGAGGATTCTGAGGATTAATCCAATATGAAGATTCTAACATTTCGCGGCAACATAAAAATGGACCAATGAAAATTACTGTTTCACGCAGCGTGAGAATTTAATCGTGGCGCCAAGCTAACATTTCTATATTAGCTACTAGCTGGGTGCCCGCGTTGCTCGTGTATTTATTTATAAAAACTCGAAAAAGTATTTAATTGAATACTTAAATATATTCCTTGAGTATTTCAGGATATAATTGTCAATTGTCACTCAGTCTTCATATATTACGAAATATTACATTGATGAAATTGTTAGCTAGACTCACAACTAATATAGCGCGAAAATTAACTTACATTTTACGCAAGGATGGTAAAATAATTCGTATTCTTCTTTATTACCATTCGATGGAGTATTGCTGTATAAAATTATACTTTTTATTTAAAGAAAATATTTCTGCTTTATTTCATTCCTAATAAAGGAAATATTTCCTTTGTTCGTTGCGTAGTAACGTCTTTCTCTCGCGTGACGTCATTGTCTCTTGGCGCGCAGTAATTTAACATTTAATGATAATGGTTTTTAATTATAATTCTTTCCACATGTATGCTAGGCGTTTCTCACCCTCACAGTACCGTTTTTCGGGTTTTGAAGAATATGTGTACCAATTTTTGTTGCATTCTGTCCACGCGATAAAATTTGTATAAAGAACAACGTAAATACATACATACATACATACATACATACATACATACAAATATACATCCTTTTTTATTATATAGAAGATAGATTATTATTATCCTCTGCTTCTAACCGTTAACAAACAATGCCTATCCGATAATTTTCTCAATGCTAATAAAATTTTCCATAAAATTAATCTAAAATGCAAATGGTTGTATATAAATGAACAATTATCTAAATTATTGATATTAGCGATACCTGATCATTACAATATTTGGGGTTTATTTGAATTTATAAAATCAAGACATTTCGGAGGATACGAGCAGTAAGATATAATTTTATTTAAATTAAAAGTTTATATTTTGAAATTATACGTTTAAATTTATTTCAATAAATGAAAAATATTAAAATATTCTAAACCTTATAATATCCGTTTATGATTAATAAATTAAAATGTACATTATTTTCCTATATAAAGAAAATTCATCACTGAAATATAAATGAAAAAAAAATTATGAGGCAAAGGTTTAGTTATACTGGAAAGATATTTCGAAATTTACATGTAACTACACTGTCAAAAGGCAGATAAATTAATCTTTCGATTGCCTTGCAATTAATTCCGTTCTAAAATTATTTGTTGTAGGGAAATAAATTGATTTATTTTAATCATGGCTTCTCTTTCCCAGAAATAAAACTTTTCTTGAATTTTCGGTTCACTGTTATAAATCGACTTTTTTAACAGTCGCAATGCTCACACGAGTCTTTATTTATAAAACTATTGAGGAAAGTCCTTATTTTATGGACTTATTGTGAACTTATAAAGACAATGAATTTTGTTTGTTTTACTACCAAATGCATTTTGCAATTATATTAATAAATTATAAATGTGTTACATAAATTTACAAAATCTTGTTATACGCGTCATTTTTGGTCACCTTTTAATTTTACTTTATTTTTTATTTAAATCGAAATTAGTTCGCGCAATAAATAATGGCTGTGGTGCTCATCTCCTTGATGTTAACTGGGGACGCGACATGAGTATTGTTGGTTGGTTTTTTCTTGCTGAGTTAATCGAGCCGCCGTTTATTCATTTTATTGTGCAGTTGTACTACCAAGATACAGTGTAAAAGTCAAGTTGTTATATGTGAGCATGAATTAATAATATAGATTTATATACATATTCAGGACACGCGTGCTATTCAAGTAATATACTACTTTAAATCTATATTATTTTAGTGTTTTAATTATTATAGGTCCATGTTTAATAGTTGGTTTGGTAATACTATCATTTATTAATAAAAAATCGTTTTATGTAACACATTACTGCGATCTCATGTATTGAAACGAACAGGGTGACGTCACGGAGTTACGTAACTGCTAATATCCTGGGATGAGATATTATTTGAAAAATCCCATCCACCTGGTTGTGGATATACAGACCAACCGCCGGAAGATACACGCCAACTTAAGTCGCTATACTTCTTCTGTGATATAAAGGAACTGTTTGGTGGCAAAAGAACGTGAAAGAAAAGTTCGATGGCGGCAAATTTGATGATTACCCACAATCCCAGAGTTTTAAGATATTTAGAATATGGTCGGGACGAAGTTGTTTTTCGTTTAAAGAAATTTGATTGTTAACTTTGAAGTAAAGGTGTAATTCTGTATATAAAAAAAAACCGGTGTGACATAAATGTTAATTGTTAGCTTGGCATATTATATGTATGTTTCTTTTCTTTTATCGCAATACTTTTTCCTTCCTAAGAAAACAATGTTAGCTCCCTTCATTCTCTGCCGAATGTTACATCGTTCTCATCTTAAACTACTTCATGATTTATAGATACTCCGTGGCCACAACAACGACCCGTAATTACAGAATATGTAAGGCAGACGCGTGTTTTCGTGATTCGAGAGAAAGGTAAGGATATAAATGTTTACTACTGCGGCTGAATAACAAAGTCCTTCGCTTTCATGTCTCGAAACGCACAAATTACAAGGCAGCAGTCACTGATTAAGATAGCAGTTGTACCATTAAATCATGAAATACAATTATTTTTCACCAACGCTTTCTATGCATAAGTTATGACTGGCAATTATATAAATTGGAGAGTCATGAAATCTAAACGTTGCCCATTAACACTTTGACTTTAGAAAATTGTGTTGCCTTTGATTTATACATAGGATGTCGTTGAGTGCTATGATTTGCGAAATGGAATTTCACTCAAATTAATAATTATGCTGCAGTGAAATTCTAGGCACAAAATAAGTTCTTGAAGAATACATTTAATTAGTTTCAAAACATGTTAATAAAATTTATTTGCCAATACATTCATTATAATCCAATTTATTTTATGCGGAATTTCCAAAGTTTAAATTCTTTTAAAATCTACAAGTACACGCACTTATATATATCTACAATTTATTGTGAAATCCTTATAACGTTTACTCTACTACTATTATTGTTCATCCGCTATTTTGATTATTCCTTGATTCATGTTATGAAAATTCGTCAAGTAACGTGGAAAAGGTTCAAAGGTCTCTCGGATCCTGGAAACCACAAACGAAGCACGAAAACTGTGAAACATGTCTCTTACTTTTTCTACCTCTGGGCAATTCTGCTTCAGGCCGCGCTTCATCCGTCGTGCCGTTTTTCTCTCTCTTTAAGGCTGGATGGCTGATTCTTGCTTATCACCAGTTTTCACGGACTGCATACCTGTTCTATTTTTCAGAGTTGTATCGTATCTTACTCATTATCCAACAATACGGAAGGTAGCTAAATTCATACAAAATAAGACACAATATGAATACCACATCCGCGATGATTAACACTTTTTCACCGCGCCGCTAACCCACTGGAGATGACTCCTTGATTTATCCGACATTACGAGCGTCACTGTTCATCTTATCGACGCCATAAACGATGGATATATATATATATATATATATATATATATATATATATATATATATATATGCCTTTTGTACCATTTACTCCTTTCTTTACTCCATCCCTCACCTTTTGCCGAGGGGGGCTGAATTTAATTTTGGCCGGCATGTTGAACATCACCAATTTGCTCAGCGTACTCCAAAACCCAATAGCAATCTTTTGGACATTTTATAATTAAATATTTCTCAACCCACATTTTCAGGGGTCTGAACTTCAACTTGAGCGGCATCGGGAGTATAATTTTTCATTTTATTGTTATTGAAAAAGATGGCTTCATTAATAATGTTACATTGTTTTGGATAATTTTCTTCATGTAGACCCCCTCACACACACAAAAATCCCTATGCTTATAGGGCTGAACATGTAATATCAGCAATGAACTAAGTGACACCCATAACGGCGGATTAGACACCAATCTCGGACATTTTAAAATTATTTGTATGACCATTTTGGATTCCTCTTAATAAATATCATTTCAGTATTAATTTCTTTATTTTAATTTGTGTGAAGAGTGCTGTTATTATTTTCCAAAGTATATATTTTTTCGGGGAGTAGAGGTCATTTTAATCAAGAAGGCAACATCAGGATTTGATAATTACAATGGTTCAAACAGTGTCAAATACACAATCCTTCTGTTTTATTTTTTTAGGGTAACAGGCTTATAGAGGGTAATTCAAATGGTGGCACCTCCGCTTTAATAGCATATGAAGGGATTTTAAAGGGGGGATGCAGAGGGGTAGAGGAAGGTAGCCAAGGTTTAAGTGATTTAAGGATCATACCTAACATTCGCCTAAAAGTGATGCAGAACAAACCCTAGAAAAACTGCATCAGGTTTGTCGGGTCTTGGGTACTTCCGATAGCGGGAGAGGGGTTATATGTGGGGACGCGGCATTCCGTACTCCATACCTCGACCAGTTTATTAGGCAGCTAGCAGACTGTCCAATGGGAATAGCGGAGAACTCTTACCGTTTGCCCAAGATCTGTGACCCCGGAACATAAACCTCTCAATACAGGCCGAGGTGCCTCGGCATGTGGGAACTTTAGTTCAAAAAACGGAGAGAGGAAAAGGCATCCCCAAAGGTAGCCCTCTCCGTGTTACCACAAAGGTTCACCTGCGAGACATGCATTTTACGATCCATCTATAGTATCCCCGTATTATTTAGTATTTTCTGTACATTAGTAGTTAAGCTACGAGATAATTATTTTTATAACAACAACAACATCACTGATTTACCTGGAATATTTATTCAGACGAGCATAAATGTTTAAATATATGTTCCTAGTAAACTAATAGGTCTAGGTAATGTTATGATTTAAATATCACTTACAATGTTTTTTTTTACTTAGTGCTCGAACGATCTATTATAAAGTAGGATTATTAAACCATTTTATAAGCCTTGAAAAAGCCGATTTATGTTAAGATTATTTTCCTTTCATTATACATCGAAGAGTATTTTATTAAACACTTTGTCAGTGAAAAGTTTATTTCAAATTAAAAGATAGATGTGTTTGAATTATTCTTTATAATGTTTCAGAGAATATGATTTTACTAGTTATATGTTTAATATCGTTGAATTAGATTTTATATTTGTAATGGAAGTTTAAACGGTGCTTCAGCTTTCTTCCTAGGAACACAAACAAGAAATAGTTTATTTACGCCGCCAATTCAGTTAATGTTTTGCAATTACAGAAGAATGCCGCCCGTGTGGAAGCGACTGTTTCCTTCCACGCCGGCAAGTAATGGAAACTTTACCAGAAGGAGCTCACTTAATCCCGCAGGAGTTACTCGAGATCCTATTGCGGCAGCGCTTTGTATGCCTGAGATACAATCATAACTTGCATTTCCACTCATAAGAGAAATTCGGTAACCTAACATCATTAGCAAGTAAATCATTAAACTTTCTACGTTTTATAAACATCAAAAATTCGAAGTATTTTCAAAATCTTTTCTGAAAAATCTGTATACCATATCTGTCAAATGACTTTTTTATTTATAAAATCTGTGCCACATTTATCTTGAATTTATCTGAATAATATTTGATGAATAGATTGGTCATTAATAGGCCTAATTTTCCCCACTGCTCCAGAAGCATCACAACTAGTAAAGAGCCAATCATCTTATTTATTTTTTCATCCACGTCCCATAAAGTTCTGAAAAAGCCGTCAGCTAAGAATCGTGATAGAAATAGTACAATAAGTGTTCACTACACTGACTAAATTGATCAGCTATCCCTTTCTGTAGTCCAGTCAGTAATTACGTCATCCGTGTTTCATATTCCCGTTAACACCACAATTGTCTTGCATAAAAAAGCTCTGACCAGCCATTTTTTTGTGGTACAGTATCCCTACTTTCTTTCGTCAGTGAAACTTCACGTTCTTGACGTTCCATTTTAGTAAACTATTGCTGAAATGGTTTATTTATAATTACTTTAATGCTTGGTTGAATAAAATATTGGTCTTAAGATTTCCATTTGTGAATAAAACTTGCTTCTGCTTTATGAAAATACTTTTGTTTATTTTGTCATACAATTTTGTATTTTAATACAAAGCGTTAAATTATATTTATATATATTGTAATAATCAATTAATGGGCTTTAATTAAATGAAATAATCGACAAGAATTTAGAACATATAATTATTTCTTTCCACTTTGTTGCTTTAACTCACAAGCAATTAGAATCTAAAATATTAACCCTTCACTGGGTTTGATAATGGACACAAGTTGTTTTAGAAAAACACACA
Organism: Zhengitettix transpicula; assembly: GCA_037074705.1. NCBI lineage: Eukaryota > Metazoa > Arthropoda > Insecta > Orthoptera > Tetrigidae > Zhengitettix > Zhengitettix transpicula. Next base: position 27,243,539 of record CM073593.1, on the reverse strand, counting down.
GTTTATAATTCACTCAGACAACATGTCGATAGTAAGAAATTAAAAGAAAGGAAATTAACTCTGATTGACAATTAAAATAGAACCAAATATGACTTCTATCCTTTAATTACGTTTACATAAATCATTATTTTTGTATTTTGTTACTCACATCTGTCCAGCTGGTTCCAGCATTCCCTTTGTTTTCAGAAGTACACTATTGCAAAAAAAATTACACTGATTCTAGTATCGGCTCACAGAGTTTACACTCTTTAAGTCAACCTTGATAGGCTCCCAGGAACTCGGATGATCCTCCTTTTTGTCAGCTATCTGGTGACCGCTTGCCTTATATGAATCCTGTGATTCATAGATTTGTTAGACTTTTTATCGCTTGGGACTTGAACTGCAACTTTACTATTCCGGGCTGGCTACAGACGTACAAACTGCACTCCTATCCTGGCTGCTGATGGACGTAAAAACTGCTAACTTCGCAATATTTACGGGATAATATTTCCGTGAATGTTTTTTTTTACTTTGTCTTAAATTAAGCACTTTGTTTAATGATACATTAAACAACGGCTAGTCTCTGCTCTAGAATCATTTGTTCCGACATCCGAAATGTCCCGTCATCAATTGAACTATCGTAGTCTCGAGTTTTAGCCCGCATACGCCATTTTTGACTTTCCGACAAAGTAACAGAGCCTGGCTCCATTGTCGCTTTGGAAGTTCATGCCGCTACAATTAAAGTTTACGTCCAAACAATTAATTTCCTAATTAATTGGCATTACTAATTCATAACAAAATAATATTAAATAATTATATCAAATTAGTTTATAAATTAATTAAGACTTTTTTAAGGAACCACCGTTTTAATGTAAATTTGTAATTATTTCAGATTTTTTAAAAAAATTCGCGGATTTTCGAAAAACTAAAATAAAAACAATTAATTTAATACCTAGTCATATGAAATGTAGTGAAAGAATTATATTTTGATTTGTTAACATAACCTCTGCATCATTGACGAATGTTTTTCCGGTGCCTTCAGGAAGTTAAGCAAGCAGCGTCTGCTGCTTTTATGGTCTTCCAATCTCAATCTCAATCTCATCTCATCTTATTTCTTATTGCTGCCAATCTTTCCTGGGAAGAGCTCTTTCTCTGGCTTCTTACACTTCATCCAGCACCTTGCAAACTTCCCTTCTTTTACCTCACGTGATCCAGACAACATCGTCGTTTTGACAATGTATTTCCCCGAGTTCGCTTTGGTTACCAAAATAAATCATTTTTTTTGGAATGTCTGGAGGATTTACGGTGTTGCGCACTTTTCTTCTGCTTTTAAGACAACTTTGCAAAATTTTGTCGTCAAAATTAGAGGAGGTACTTGATCAACACCACAAAGGTTATTAATGGAATAGCGGGAAAGTAGTTTCTTCTTTCCTTTACTTTTTCTCGACCTTGTAAGCTTTCACGTTACACTTGATGAAGTACGGGGAAATGCGCTATGATCATTGGATACAAAAACAAACCTGATTAGTCGATTTATAAATTTTTATTGATGTCAGCTCACTCCAATACCTTTATTTTTCATGTAACAGAAACTTTATTACTGAGTAATGTGAAAAAAAATACAGAAATTTTCAGATTTGTCAACGCTAGTTTTATTGCTGTTGGTTGAGAGACACTGGCCTCAGGGCTTGAACATTTGGAAGAACTCAGCAGCGCGTCAAAGGGCTTCAACTCCCATAGGCTTATTCACACATAGAGCCGTGTCCCGTACCTCTGTGGCTTTGTAACGGGTATCTGGATTCCGCTTCTCAACACACAGCACATTTTAGGTTCAAACGTAGAACAACTTTGAAGACAAATACTTTAAATACTAGAGACTAATTTAGGAGAACCATAATCCTATATCCTTTAACAATGAGTAGAATATATCTTCCGTTGCTCGAGATTAATTTTTAACACGAGTAGATGATCATTTTAAGGTCTGGAATGCTAGTCAGTGTGAACCAAAATGAAGAAGAACAGCTTTTGCACAATTGTTTTGACCCAAGAAATTTGGATCATACATCTTATTTATCATATAAGTCATTAATGAGCACCTTCACATTGCAGGAATTATTTTATTACGGCGATTTTTATGCATGCATCAGGTAATCTTTTTAATGTAATTTAATCTTTTAGAAGTTCTAATCGCCGAGACCAATAAGACCATGATAAGTAATAACAGAAGTCCGAACACAGAAAAATGTTCCCACATATTTTTTCTCATAAATAATAATAATACGCAACAACTCTAATAAATAGATAAATTACTGGAGTTTCATTTTAAACTCATCATTTTATATTTTTTAATTTATGCAATTTACTGGAAACCTTGCACGTGTATGAGTTGCATTAAAAACATATTTGGATATTCAGAAGCATTGTCCAAGAGATGTGGGAACTCCACCATACATCAGAGATTATGAATTGAAAGTGAACAGGTGACATGATCCTGTCAAAGGACTGTTATATACAATACAACTGTTATATAAAATATAATTTCAGAAGTAGAGCATTTAAAGCCACTAAAAGGATTATATTTCAAAGCAGAATAGTCCAGGAAATCGAATGTCGTTCAAGGGTTGAATATTGAAAGCTATATAGGTCTACAGAGGGTTTCCTCAAAAATACAGGTACATTTATAAATAATGCGGAAAACCTTACATTAACTCACGAACCAATATCTTTGATGTTTCTCAATGTTGTGTAATTATCGCGTATAAAACTGTATGTAAGCAGTTTTTAAATTGATACGAAATACTGACAGCCTGTGATATCGTTTTTAGACTCCAAGGATTCAGATGACGAGTATAGCGAATCGCGAATTACCGTATTGTTACAGGTTATATATGTTTGGAAGTTATATTTAGTATCTTTAAAAAAAAAAAGGTATAGACAGACTATGTATAGGGTAATCCACATAGTGGCAACTCCCCTCGTATAGCATAGGAAAGGGAATGAAAGGGGGGATGTGGAAAGGTATAACAAGGTAGCCAAGGGTTAACTAGGGCCCCCAACCTATGTTTTAAGGATCCTACCCGGCAATTGGCCTAAAAGTGATTCAGGGAAAACCCTATAAAAACTTGCATCACGTAGGTCGGGAATTTGGTACTTGTCCCACGCTCTTTCGATGGCGGGAGAAGGATTTGCTGTGGGGTCGCAGCTTTTCCCTCACCGTGCCTTGACCAGTTTAGGAGGCAGCTGGCCGACCATTTCAATAGTAATAGCGGACAACTCTTACCGTATGCCCAAAGTCTGCAACCCCGGAACATACAACTCTCAAAACACGCCGAGGTGCCTCGGCTTGTGGGAACCTTAGTTCAAAACCAGAAAGATGTGAAGGCATCCCCAAAGGTAGCCTCCTCCACAGATTTCTGGGAAGGTTCACCTGCGAGAGAATCCTCTTGCTGGCTTCCTTGAATATTCACTATCTTACTTTTTTTATTATTATGTAGGTATATCTGAAAAATACGAAAGAAAGAGGAGAAGTGAGTATTTGAATTCATAAATCGTGCATTACCCCTTACGTACCTATTTTCTGACAATATATCGAATTAAATGGGAGAAATTTGTTTCTTGTAGCAGTCTATACGGGGCGCTCATTTTTTCTGACGACGAATTTATAAAAATAATGTGTTCATTATTCGTAACGTGTTTTAATGTTTTATTCATTTTATTTTAATTAATTATTACTATTTAATTCTTTTAATTTTCTGTATTATCATTCATTTTTTCCTTTACAGTTATAAACTTTAGAACATTTATTCTATTTCCTCTATTATGATAACTGATACTTTATATAATTTAATTCCAGCGTAAAAATCGTTATACGTTATGCAGATCCGAAGAAATATATTTTAACACATATTTAGTTAATTATTTCAAGAATTCTTCGTATATTTATTTTTGTTACTACCCATGTATGCAGCGGTCGGGTAGCACATCATCATTTATCAGCTGTACAGCTGTCAGAATACTGTCATAAAGTATTTGAGGGGCACAAAGCGAAGCAAGCAGCATGACGCAGCTAATTTGTTCCGCTGCTTGTGCTCTGTGCTCTGGGAAGACGCGAGGGCGTCGCATTTGTCAATACGACGCCTACTCTCCGACGCCTGGCACGAAAACTTTCCCATTATTATTCGAGAACAAATTTAATTTTTTGATAAAAAAGACGAAGGGTCGACCTTTTTTTTCCCTTCTTTCTATCTCGCGACTTCCACTCGGAGTAGCGCTTTCGGTAGGAAGTATTCTTATCGACGCGCCGCGGCAAGGGTGGGCCTTAATGAGCAGGCTTCCTTCGCAGTCCCTGCACCAAGACCAGCACGCTAGTGGACAAATTGTCTGGCCAAAACCAACATCACGATCCAAGACGTGCTTTACGGCCATACTTGAGCTACTAGGTTATGAAATAAGAGGGCCCTATCTGAAACGATGCACATTTATATTTTTATTTAACAGAATTCGAGAAAAATTAATTAATTATGCCACAAATCTTAAAATCATGAGGAGAATATTTTTAAAACAGGTTGTTTGAAATTTTATTTATTATATGGTAACAAGGCATAAAACATCAATGATTTAAATTAAACAGCAATTTTGTGTGAAGAATTTAATACAACTATGTAAAGATTAAAATATATGAACAAACCACAATTTAGTCGTCAAATTAACAAACAAAAGCTGTTATTTTGAATTAATAATCGCACTGGAAGTTGCAGAGAAAATAAGAGACGTGATTTACCTAAAGACAACAGAGACGATGAGTGGTTGTTCTTTTATTGGATGTCACGATTTATACCACGCGTCAGCATGGATTGCGTGTGTCGCAGATTGAGCGAGGGGACGGGGAGGGGAGGGAGAAACTGGTAGCACATGCACATAAGAACACTAGACTGGGCCGCCAAGAAATGTGACGCGCACTTTAGATATTTCCATTCTGGAAAACTTCTATATAACGATACAGGAAATATCATTATTTATTTTACATCCCAGTTTTTTTGGACACAATGGAGGTTAAATGAATTCTATTTTATCTGGATTGGGTACCGTTTCAGTCAAATTTAAGAAGTGATCCAGATTATCAACATATTATTTTTCTTCTCTTTATGACACAAAGTCTTCATATAATTTCCTCATTAGCATTATTTTCGAAAAACTCTCAGGTTCTCGCCTCAAATTTTGAATACGCAAACTTCGATTTATTATTTCTTTTCAATTAGTATACTTCAGTTTTTAATATATCACCAGTCTTTATGGATAAGTAGTTTGCATCACTATATAGAAAATATACACATTTAAACCTACATTTAATACGTCTATACATATAATACTATTTATGATCGTCAAACGTATTTTTTGTGTGGTGGAGATCGGTTATCTACGTGGTGTCATTTCAAATTTAATTCCACAGGAAGGGATACAAAGTGGGGGTGAGGAAGAACAACAATTATGTGGGCTGTTTCCGTTTAAAGTGCGAAATTTTTTCTACCACTCGCAAGATTACATTTAATGGATATTATTACGTTTTCAATATTGACGAGATTATTTTCTATGGAGTAGGGGTCAGCGTGACTGCCTCGCATCACAGAGGTTTCAGGTTCAAATCCCGGCGAGTGTACGGATTTTCGTGTGCGTGAGAGAAACATTCATAAATTAGTCCTCCGACAAGGCAGAAATGAGTACCCCCAATAAGTGGCTAATGACCTGAACTGTTAACGCGACTGTAAATAAATCAATATATATATATATATATATAAGTAGTTTGCATCACTATGTAGAAAATATACACATTTAAACCTAAATTTAATACGTCTGTACATATAATACTATTTATGATCGTCAAACATAATTTTTGGTTGGCGGAGATCGGTTATCTACGCTTCTCAGTCACCAGATTTAATTCTTAAATGTAGAAGAAATTGAACAAATACAAAATATTTAATGTATCTTACATAAGTATTCTTAAAAATGTTTCAAAATATAAATATATTCTGCTTGACTACAACTTTACTGGCCAGCAAGTATGCATTAAATTTGTTTTAGAATAAAGCTGAATTAATTCATTTTATAATTTTATTATCAAGTAATATTTACGAATTCTTAATTAGATAAACTGCATTGTATATTATAGCGTTGTTTTATTATGTTTCGATTAAAGTGAAATACATGTTGTATTATAAATATAAATCATTATGTATTTAAATTATAACTCCTTGGTAATCATTGTTAATCCGAATTATTTTTTATAATTTTAATTACTGATATTTTTAAGTTTCAGTGTTACGTACGAACGATGTTTTTTTTGTAAAATTTGGTGTATATATATATTAATATATATTGTAATATTCAAGTTAAGCAAACAATTATAATTAAAGCCAACACGTAGTGGCACGAAATTATGAGGTATTCGAAATTATTTTTACAAAGGAAGAAAAGTAACTGGGTTTTACCTGAATTTAAACAAAATTATTTAAATATGCCAAAAAAATATTTATTACAATTTAGATTTACTTTCAATTTTGTACATTTTTATGTTTTTTACAAATTTCCACGGCTTTAATCATGCCCATAATCTCAGAGCCGCTTACTGGGCCATTAGAGATAGTGATTCGCAATTGTCACTAAAAGTTACAAAGGAACATACAAATTTAATTTACAATAACAAAATTGTATAAAAGAATCTAACAACAAAAAAACTATAGAAATATAGAGAAATATGACGGTAAATCATATTTACTTAATTGTTTTCAAAATTAAGGTTCTACATACCATTTTATGTACTGTTGCTATTGTACTGTAATGTACACTCCAGTTATTTTATTTTTAAAGAAAATATTTAATTAACAGGCCATAAGACTGATTACAATACCGTTTAAATTCCAAAAATTCCTCCGCCTTTCTAAGTACTGATCACAAAATTTACGTAGTCCTATTTATTTAGATTGGTTAAAGGCCAAAGAGAAGCTTCAATGCATTATCGTTTGCAATCCCAAGCATTACATGACCAACACACACTTTCGATATGACCATCTGGTCAGGCTCCAAAAACACACTGAATGTTTTCGCCTCTTAGATACGCTTTTCCGACAATAATCGCGTAGCAACCTTTACAATCTCTGCATTCTTGCGCAAAACAATGCTCTGGCCTCATTAATTACGCCGGCAATAACATTAAAAAAATTTTAAAATAAAACACATCACAGATTGTTGATCTCTACAATAAATAAATTTATGTATAAATATATATTGTAGTAATTGGTAATTAAGACATTGTTCTAATTGGAAAGTTGGATTGTAGAGGACTCATTATTAGTGGATATAGAGCGGACGCCGCAACAATCCGGCGAGGCAAAGAAAACATTGTTGATCAGTTGAGAGAGTTTACGCGCTCAAAATCTACGAGATGAAGAGTACAGTCGGGCAGTAAGCAGCGAGGAGAAAAGACCAAAATTCCAAGTCATAAAAATTTGAACAGTACAGTCGGGCAGCAGACAGCGAATAGACCAGACGAAAAGTTTTACAGTCGGCAGTGAGAACGAAAGAATGTGGTCCAGTCACAAACATGCTTTCAAATATTAAAAAGTAAAGCAATATTCAGTCGGGAAGGAGACAGAGCAATTAGTTGCAGTAAAGCATCGAGAACCAACCAATTTGTGTTAAACCAACAAACAAACTACACCAATTAGAGACTGTGAACATTTAGAGTCTGTGAGAACTTAGAATCAGTGATGTCCCCAAAATTGTGCACGAAAAACTAAAAATGAGACCTGGGCAGCCGTAAGTAGAGAAAAACTTTAAAATCATTTGTAAACCGTGTTTAAAAGATAAAAGTCAGGTCGTTCTTTAATTATTTAATTATAGATAGAATGAAATTGTTAATTCTTGATAAAATTGAAATTGTTAAATTCAATCTTTAGTATTATTTCTTCCGCAACAAATTTCGTCTATGTTAAGACGTATTGATTCCCATATAAAGTAAATTTGTGTTTTTTTTCATTTGTTAAATTCAGCCAATATTATATTTAATTATTAAAATATATACATAAAAGTATGTTACGTAATTATTTTTTATAAAAAATTCTGATAGATTTTCAATAAGAATTATTTGTCTTAAGCCGTTGTCATAAATGGAATTAATTTTCACTACGCTGGGACAGACGTATGTAGACGTTCATATACACGCAGAGATGGCGAGAAATGCTATGGAGTTGCTCTTTCCCTGTCACAGGTGTCAGAGTTTACCCACGATGTACCAATTACAAGACAGACAGTACTCAGAGCACCACTTCGCCATCCGCCAAGTAGAAAACATCAATATTCCAAGCTTGCTGAGGAAATGAGGAATTTTCAAGTGAGTCAGAGAGCAGAGCAGAAGGGAGAGTGAAATGTGAATTGAAGGGATATAGAAAAACGACGGTGTGAGAGGGAGCGTCGGAATTGAAGCACCGGAGAGGGGGATTTAGAAAAGCAAGAGAGTACTGCTTGGAGGGGCGTCTGGATTGAGATATTCTAACAGGAGCAACGTCGCGGAAAGCGTTTTTTTCTGTCGATGCTTCCCTGTAGCAGTGAGTGAGGAGGGAGCGCCAGATTCCAGAGCTTCACAAGCTACTTAAGTAAGGGAATATAATTTTGAATGCGGCCAAAAATTAAGGCATCTGCCGCTGGTGCTCAAACTTTTATAATATTCGAGACCTCTGTAGGATAGAATAAATTATTTTAAAAGACAGCTCTTAGATCTTATTGTATGTAATTTAGTCATTTATATTGTCATTAGACACTCACCGGGTTTGATTTCCTGCTCCAGTAGGTGTAACAGGATATTAACATATTCATTCACTACTTTGCCAAAATAAATTTTACAATCATAACTGATAAACTCTCAAATAATTTTATAAGCAAAGGAAACTTCTATTGGACCATCATAAAGTTTTGAATTAAATTACTAATCTTAAAAATAAATATAGTCTTCATATTCGGTGTATATTTCACAATATACACGAATAGTTTAATTAATCAAAGGATAATGTAAAAAATACTTATTACGTCAGAAAACGTTTTAAGCAAAACGTACGCAACTATATTTGATAAGCAACAATTTTCAGCAATACTATGTATTTGTAGGGAATGTATCTAGCATACTTTAAGGAAAATAATAAGTTAACGAGTCAATATTTTCCAAAGTCAGTGCTTTGTTCTCCCTCTTGACTTGTGTGATCTGCTAATGATTAAACTTACACGTCAGTCAGTTAATTTATTCGTGTATCTCAGCTTTTCCCTTAATATAGTTTACATTGAGTGATGTTACATTTAATGCAGAACAATTTAATTCGTTTTAGTTACAAAGAGGTGCTTGAGGGCCTGGAAGGTTGACAGATGTTGAGTCTTCTGCATTCCCAGGCATAAATTAAAAGACCCCTCTAGATGATGACGGTACTCAAGTTTCTGGGATCTCACTTATTGAAAAACAACAAATCTATAAGACGGAGTGTACGCCTTTTTAGGGCGCGCGAGATCAGAAAATTTGAATATGTGGAGTTTAGTCTGTGAAAGTGTGTCTGAAAAGTGGAGTTTGAGAATTTAGTCCGTAAATTTTGTCTGGAAGGGTGAGTCTGAGAAGCTGTAAAAGGTAGCGAAGAGAAGTCGTCTAAATAGGAGAGAGGTAAATTTGAAACTGAAACAGCCTACCAGACGCAGCAATGACTAGTACACACGGCTAGTTTTTCAAAACGACAGTTCAATCAGCAATCTACTAACATACAAATATTAAAGAAAATATAGTTATCATTCCCTGATATAAATTTTTGCCACTTCCTTGGATTACTAATAAAAGCATAATAAGACGTTATTCATGACTCAACATCATTGGTTAGTTATAATCGACCAGAAATTCGGATGTTAAAAAACAAGATTGCGCCATTTTTTAAAACTGCGTGATAACAAATATATTAGGATTATATATAGCAACCATTTCGATGGCTACAGAAATATTCGAACCTTCGGCTGAGCCAACTGTAGCTCCGACAAAACAGGAAATGGTCTCGCTGACATTGCGTTTTAGAAGCCAGACAGCAACTATTTAGAAACGTGCTGGTTGAATATCGATGAAAGGGGCGTTAAGCCCCGCCCGAGGGAAACGTCTTTCCTTCTCAGAAACGGTTGGGGTAGATGGAAATTTTGCCCCCCGCTGATGTTTGTTAGTTTCCGTTCAATTAAGGGGCAACAGAGCAACACATTTTAATGAACAGAAACCCTTGTCGAGTGAATATCTATTTTATTTTTGAGTTAATGAAGCACAAATATTATATTTAGGATAAAACTGTTTTAGTTTTAATAAATGTCCATTTTTAAAAAAATTCTGAGCGTTATTTTCCTTTTTGGATCTTATACAGAATTTTGTCGTTATGAACTTTTCCATTTTAGTATGTTACTTCGTTCTTGGCTATCTCAAACAATTAGTAGAATTTTATTTCTCGTAGTTATTCTCCAATGTCCTGTCCTCGATGTATAACTTTCTCAAACTCATGTCCTGGATTTAATTTCCTGAATTTTAGTTTCACTCACTATCTCTTTTTAAATATTGTAACTTATAATTTTATATGTGTAAAACAATAATCTGAATAAGAAACTGTGGCAATTTTATTACATCTGACGCATACCAACAATAGCTATTTTTTTTTATCTATATACAACTTTACACACTTGATGTATATTGTAATACTAATTACAGGCCATTAATTGTTTTAATATAATTGGATTGTTAGCGGTACATTTCCTTGAAAGCAACAATCACGGCTCTTTGTCGGCGAAAATAGTTGGAAACCGCGCGCTCGTACGGAAGGCCAATCCGCCGAACGTTACGGGAGAATGAGGATGCTGATCTAAGAGTACGAATAGTAATGGTCCAGGAAGTTCAACTGCGAGATCTATTAAACTCTATAGAACACAAGAGTCTTGACGGAGAGACTCTTGATATAAAATCGCAAAGTGGAAGCAAAAGGTTTGCACCACACAGATGCGAAATACCATTTCGTATAAAGGGCATCCAGGAGACATACGTCCGAGGGCTGACCGAGGGAGCGGCTGACCCCAAAATTCCAGGTGGAATAACAACGGGAACTACGACCGTGTTTATTAAAAATGATGTGTAGAATCAGTGAATAACGGCCTTTTTAGTGAGTTGTGACCTCAAGCTCCAAGAATCAGATCTGGTACCAGAAAGACATTCATGAGTACAAAAACAATTATTTAAGTCTGTAAACGAGGATTATAGGTATAAGTCAGATTTCGTTATCTTGTTTAGTTTTCGTTTTATTTATTGTGTTTAGAATTTATATTCCGTTCATTTCAATTTTGATTTGTTAATTAGTTTATTAAATATGTTTGTTCTTACTATCAATTCCAGTAAAGACCCTGAGAGAAAGAGTAATTAGATGAAATTGTTGTAAAATTATAAAGTCGTACAAATAAAATAAAAATAATATAAAATTTGGTCTGTAAATTTGAGGAAATTAAATGTGCAAAGTGAGGCTGATTATTTGTATCTTTGAGGAATAAAATTTGTTGTTTTAATTAATTAATTTTTTTAAAGCCTTTCAGTTAATCATTACATTTGGACCCAACGACGTGGGGCAAATTTATTTAATTTAATCAATCAGTTGATCATTACAATATATTAGGATTGTTTTTTCACATACGGATTGACAAAAACAATTATCACTGCTTCAGATATAGGTTAAAACGTAAATGTTCATTAGTTTTAAAGTTCTCCACCGTTAAAAATCTGAACCTTATGATTTTTATCAATTTGGGAGTGTTTTAATTAATGGCGAGGAAATATAAGTTAATTTTCAGTCGTTTTCAATAGTCCTCTAATTGAAATGAAAAAACTAATCCTTCAGTTTCGAAATTTTTAATTTCGAGGATCTTTTGTTAATTTTCCATACTCATCTGTAAATTATTGTAAAACCATTTAATTTTTACTAGGGTTTTACATATTTTTTAAGAAAGAATAAATTGTAATTTAATATTTCTTCAAACCAAAATGTTAATCTTCTTAATATCCTAAAATCATCAGTTCTCAACTTTTCAAATTGACCTATATATTTTTTTTCTCACGTGGTATTTAAAATGAATGGTTTGCTTTTAAAAAAAATATTAATTAATAATTTATTTGTTTCAAAACAAAATTAGGTGTTAGCTCCTTGTTGAATTCTAAATGGTTCTGAATTTTTTTTGGTACAGATGATAGAGGGAAATCGTTGAAAAATCCTCAAAATTCTAAAATAAAGATTTTTAAAACAAATAATTAGTTTTTTATTTCAATATGACAGACTAATTATAAATATTGGAGGTATTTACTAAAATTAACAAATTATCAATTAAGCCTTTTTAAATAAAATTTATATTCTTGAAGAGAAAATAAGTTGTATCGCTCCTTCCAAAGTTATTTCTGCTGAAATTGACTTCAAATAATTTGTTTCTACTATAGTTTCACTCAACGTTTACGCCCATACCAGTGCGTTTCGTATTCTGTTCTTACAAAAAATATCACCGGGCCCACAAAAACTGTAGGAAGTTACCGGATAGGGAAATATAAGTGGGAGTATGGTTGTACGAACTACATTAAAGGCAGTATTCAACCCTCTACAAAGAGTTATCTTGAATGCTCGTTCCCTCTTTAATTAAATACTGAAATAATTTTACAGATGCTTTATAACTTACTTAAAAAAAATATAATATTTAATTTACTGAAGTATCTGTAAAATATTGACATTTTTGTGCTTTATGTAACGCCATATTCGTCTTTACATACGAAATTTAAGTAAACATATTAAATTATAATCCGTAATGTGGCCATGAGTAATGAACTTTTAAATTCGTTTGTTGTTATAAAATTACGGAGTAGAAACCAAACCAAGATCAAAAATCAAGACGCACTCACAAACTGTGACTTTTCCAATCACCGTGGCTATTTTTTGCATTTAGGTTCTCAAAGACGGAGTATTCATGAAGTCTATGACATAAAATATTAACTGTCCTCTGCGGGCTAGATTGTTAGGGTGAGCTAACTTGAATTATTATCGGGTTACCATTTTGAAATTCGGTGATGAAAATCGCATGGAGGTCTCGTAAACCAGAAAACCTGTTTTCTTTAATTCCTGGTTACTATCAGCTCACTGGATGTTATTAGTTTGTAAGCATGTTTAATAATAGAGGAAGTGTATCTGTTTGTAACAGAGTGGTGTAATTGATACAACTTTGGGCAAACTTGTAATCGGCCTTGCAGGTAAACAAGGTTCACTGACGTAGGCGCTAGGATTAATCACTTTGAAACAGATAAGATTTTTTAACCTACATAGTACTAACATAAATTTTTAAATATGTCAATTATGCTAAATAATTCCCTACAAGACCACCGAGAGAGAGAGATATTGGTGTAAATTGTGAATTATAATAATCTTAAATATGGTTTGTAACACTAAATTTAAAATAAATTAAAGAATTAATAAATAAAAATACCCTGGTAAAAATTAACCACCTCACTATGTCATCATAGAAAACGTTAATATTAATTACATGTTATTTATTCTGTGTATGTGAGTGCATTTTCAGGGTTCAAATGATACCGACGTTGACTTGCAAAATAGGAACTGTGAACACACGACTCCGATGAGCGGTTTCTTTCTTGCCTCTTGGATTTTCTACCCTTGTAAATAAATAAGGCTCCCTCCATTAGCGTCTCACGGCCATCCCTCTTACAAGAAACCCGAACCGACTTAAACCGGAAGACAATTCCGTTAGTACTACGACTAAACTGAACGGGAAGACAACTGCGTGTCGGGTCTCAAACTAAGGGCGCGTAAAATCACATTCGTGAACAAAATCAGGGTTCTACTATGTTGCTTGTTAAAATTATTATTAATACATTTTACTCTGCCTTCTACAAACCTCAAGCATCATTTTCTGCGATATATAAATAATTAGGCAATGATTTCCAATCGTACAAAGAATAAAAATAATATTGTAGCTATATAGTTTAGCCGATTGTTTTGAATTTGTATTGCATCTGAATTATTTTTTAGAATATTTTTTTTTAGGATTTAATCGAGGAAATTTGGTAGGTATTATGTATAAGAAAATGTAAGAGAGCGAAAATTGAGTCCTGGGGAACGCCTGAGGTACTGACGTGTCATTTCCGACCTTATCCCGTTGTGAAAGCCCTTCTCAAAACTCTTGTATCCGGACCACCACCCTCTTATATAATACAGAAATTGTATACAACAATGTAATATGGGGAAATATTTCCGTAACTTTAATGAGTTATCATATTACATACAATAAAGTTTATTTAAGTAAAAATAGGTTATCAAATAAATATAGAACAGAATTCGACCACCATTTAGTATAATTGTTATATCCATACTAAATGGGGAAGAGGTGAATTTCAGTTCCAATTTTCAGAGTAAATTATTTCAATTTCCTTTCTTCGTTAAAAGGTGCACAAACGTGATATTGGGAAAGGTATTATCTCGTTTTCCATTCCGTGTGTCCGGTAGAGAATACGAACGTCGGGGAAGTGGGTTTTAAAGCTTAACACACATTCAGTGGAAGGGATATGATTAAGATGATGGGTTGTTATTAACGGGTTCTTAAAGTGAACTGGTTCGTTTAATCCCCAGGGATTTGTTGTCTTCTGCACCGGACTCCACACAAAAAATTAACTGCTTAAATAATTACAAAACCTGTATATACTTGTGTCGTCCATTAAAATACCCCAAAGTGAGTAAAATAAATCTTATTGCGTGATATTAATGTTTTACGTAGACGAATTGTATGTTTATGTACTATCATAAATATTTTGAATTGTTTAAACATAAACGTATTGTTATATAATTCGTTAATCCGTAAGCTTGATGTCGTGATTCAACAAGTTTTGTCATAGCTTTCACAACAGACGGTCGGAAATTAGATGTTAAAAACCAAATTCCTAAAAACTCGTTAACATTCCAAATCAAGTTTGCCTTTTCGTCTGAGTAAATTATAATTATAAGAAGACTGATAAATCTGACCGGTTTGAGTGAGCTGCGTACTAGGTTTAATTTAAATTATTTTTAAAATGTTTAAGATGTTCACATAATTTTGTAGGTATTATAGTGCTTACATTAATCTTCTATATAATAAAAAAGGATGTATATTTGTATGTATGTATGTATGTATGTATGTATGTATGTATGTATGTATTTACGTTGTTCTTTATACAAATTTTATCGCGTGGACAGAATGCAACAAAAATTGGTACACATATTCTTCAAAATACGAGAAACGGTACTGTGAGGGTGGAAAGAATACATGTGGAAAGAATTATAATTAAAAACCGTGATCATTAAATATTAAATTACTGCGCGCCAAGAGACAATTACGTCACGCGAGAGAAAGACGTTACTACGCAACGAACAAAGGAAATATTTCCTTTATTAGGAATGAAATAAAGCAGAAATATTTTCTTCAGCAATACTCCATCGAATGGTAATAAAGAAGAATACGAATTACTTTACCATCCTTGGGGAAAATGTAAGTTAATTTTCGCGCTGTATTAGTTGTGAGTCTAGCTAACAATTTCATCAATGTAATATTTCGTAATGTATGAAGACTGAGTGACGATTATATCCTGAAATACTCAAGGAATATATTTAAGTATTCAGTTAAATACTTTTTCGAGTTTATATAAATAAGTACACGAGCAACGCCGGGCACCTAGCTAGTAGTAAATAATCGGAGGCAACTCAATTCAGGTAACGTAGAATTTACCTGTAATATGTATATTTAATGTGATAGGGCAAACTGACACACTAATGTACGGACGTGACTTTGTCATCCGAATCCTAGCAATTAAATTCTCCATACATTCGTTCCTTCCATATTCCAACACTGCAACTACTAACTTTAGATATTATTCAAAATTATTTCACACCTTTGACTGTTTGGTCGTAGCTAAGTTTGTACGAGTACCGGTGCTTGGTCATAGGCACGAGTCGGCCAGCTGCCTCCTAAACTGGTCAAGGCATGGACAATTACCAAATTCCCGTTTTTGCCCTGCGTCACTTTTAGGTTAATTGCCGCGTAGGATCCTTAAATTACAGCCCCGGGGCCCTATTTAATCCTTGGCTTCTTTCCTCTACCCTTCAGCGTGCCCCTTCCTATGCCACCTTGTAGATTACTCTCATGTAGCCTGTTACTCTAAAAATAAACGTATACGATAAGTAATAATAATTCATACCCATATGACATTTAGGCTTATACAGGGAAAGTCCCAAGGTATGTCATTAGATCAAAAATTTTAAAGCATAATTATTTATTTCAATAGGGCCAAAAATTTGGAATGTAGACCCAGATGTTAAATAGATCGAAAACCATAGGAATAATTTTCCCCTGGCAAATCTCGGGGAATGGAACTCTTCAAGAATATGAATCTCGGTCATATTAAAATGAAGTAAAGCTGTTTCCCTGCATAGAATAACACCATTTACATTAGTATAAAAACGATGTAATTTTTTATTGGAATATATGCCCACTTGTATGATAATAAATAATTTAAAATGTGAAAATATTTACGTGTTTCTATTGAACAACGTTTATTCTTATATTATTGTAGTGAAGCGTTAAGAGTAATTGAGTATTAAAAATTGAGTGTGTCGAAGATGTTTATTAATAAATGGAACATCCGAGTGAGGTAATCAAACTTAAATCCAACATATAATAATTTTTATAAATGAATAAATCAACCATTTTGTCATAAACATTTGAATAAAGTAGAAATTAGCACATTTTTATAAAATTAAAATTAGCACTACGTATTTTAATCAGTTATTTATATATTATTATTCATATGTATTTACTTTCACAATTATAACTATAATTCAAATTTAATTTACATAACTTTTCTTAGGTTCTTTATAGCGGTTCCGGTAAAAAGAAAATTTTAATACTGTAGTACCTAAAACAAACTACTTAGTGGTACTTTTAGTTTTACTTCATTGTCGAATAAGCCTGCACTCGTGCTGGTTTTTTTCAATGGAAACGGCAGACTCCTGCAGATCCAACTCGTCACAAAGGAGAGAAAGCAGACTGAAAATAAATTTTAATATCGAAAATAATATGCTGGTACTCTGAAGTCGACATAAATATACCTCCGCTTTCTCAAAACTCATTTTTCCAGATAAATGTAGCTTGTATGCTTCTAGTTAATTCTTCTACGAAATCGCAATCCCTGTTTGTCCCAGGTACGACTGTCGTGAATCGTCACGGAACACCGTACCTTCCAAACAGACGACAAATATTAAAATTTTCATTTGAATCACTCGAGCATTGCTGCCGGCAAAGCTCACACCTTTAGAAATTTAATCCACAAAATTTTAATCATTTATTGATATTACTTGAAATAAATTATATTTGCACCTGGAGAGGTTTCAAATCAAAGAAACTGTACGTCGTAATAATTTTCGTTACATCAAATATTTTTAAAAAAAATGTCTGACAAAAATTTATGATAAAATTGAATTCTGATAAATATTTAATTTTTTTTATTATTTTGCGCTATATATTAATTTAGCTATATATTAATTAGTTTCGCAGAATTGTTTGTAGTACTGTTGTACCCGATGCAAAACATCGTTAAATCTATGAAGAATAATTATTTATTTTTAGTTGACGCTTCCATAATGCTAATGAAAATTTTAGAGATTGTATGTTTACGTCTGTTAATGTGAAATAAATATTTTGGTGAAAGTTTCTGACTTTCATTGTGTTAATAGTATAATATATTTTGTTCAACCACTTTTATAAATTCACTGGCTTCTCGATAACAACAAATTTATTTTGTCCAACACTAACACGTACCGAAACATTGTAAATAAATAAAAATATTGTCTTGTATTGGTCAAACAACAGAATTGTTTATTTGAAGATGATAATTATTGTAACTTGCGTCCTAAGTTACCTTATTCGCAAACTTTTATATCCTGTATTTTTATTTTCTTTATTATTGTTGACACGTCATATTCCTTTCTTTCAATCACCTCAAAGTATTTTCGTGTTTTATGAAACTAATTTACACTTCTTCCCTTTTATGTTTTCAGTATATTTCCACATAATGTTTTACATCAATTATTATTATAATACATATTTTATTATAATATTATACAGAAATTAAGCAATTTTTCTAAGATGCGAGGTTCATTTATTTCGGTAGCGAGTTGCAAAATCTGGAATATAGCTGTGAGTTCACGGCAGTGTCGCTGAAAAGAGGACATCTTGTGAACGTGCATGCTCCTGGAAAAAGTTTTTCGAATAAATTTCGTTGTTGGATTATCGCCGCGGGGCGTAAAGTGAAGTTAAAAAAGTGGAATGAATCGCCTTGTCCGCCGGCTGTTCGTTTTGTAATGGCTCTTAAGACGCATATTCACCATAATTCAGGCGGTAATGGTCCCGGGCATTACTTACCAGCACTATAACTCTTTCACTTCACTTACCTTCTCTCTTGTAATGTGCAATATTTTTTTCCTTGTAAACTTGAATTTCTCCTTCTGCAGAGTTATGTGGAGTTTAATGGATAGGGCACCCAAGTCTCTTACTAGCGGTGTGAACTTTATAACTGTAGGTCGTGGTAAGTTTCCCAACGTCTCATAATTCCATCCTCCGAATAAAACTTTCGCATTATTGTCAGCCGTTCCTCACACTCCAGTTGCGTAGTGGGGCAAATTAATAAAGGTTTTTGTCTTGCTATTTTAAAGTAAAACTTTGGTTTTTCTAATTATCTCTCTAAATACAAGGCTGTCCTTATATTTTTTACGGTTATTTCCTTAGCCCTTAATCTAGTCTAGATAATAAAAGAGAGTAAAAACGAAAATAATTTAAGAAAGTTCCTTTCTACCTCTATTTATTATCACAGAAATATTTTAAATATAAACCTAGTTTAATATTAATTTATTATTCCAAGTGATAATTTTAATATCATGTATGTGTTTCATATATTTAAAAAATCACGCTATTCTCGTGTACGTGATTAATAATACATTTCATAACCTGCTATAAAATCACTTTAAGCAGCCTTCGGTTAGAACAAATTATTAATTTACATTTTAAAACACTTTCATTGCAGAATAATAGCTTAATTAATAATATATTCTAGTCTGAAGTTTAATATCTATATCCAAGCAGGTTTGGATTAAAATTACTACACCGCTTCGATTTAAATTTTTCTTAAACGCGTTAATATTTTCCGGGAACGTTTATTCTCAATTTTCCTATACTGTACTGATAAATTTATAAACGGAGGATTTTTTACTTTAGAAATGGACTATCGTTATTCCTGAGATGCAATTAGCATGTTAATAAAACATTAAAATTCTGGAGTCGGTTTAGAATGAAGGCCAAGTTAATATGTTGCAAAGAATAATTCTTTACTTATCCTTGAGATTTTCAGTCTAATTCAAACTAGGTGGCATTAATTGCATTTTTAATCGTGGAAGTAAGAAAACTAACTATTAAATTGGGGTAAGATGAAATTAATCCTCAATATTTAAATGACATCCACTTAAATTGGATTTTCTCAGGCAATAATAATTAGTGAAATGTTGACCCTGGTTCGTGTTTCAAACTTTTGGATAGTTGTAGCGTGAAATGAAGAAACTTTATAATAGATGGAAATGTGTCGGTGAATGTAAAACGATTCGCATAATAAGACGCGAATACAGCTGCGGCGATAAAGTTAAACGAGATTCTCGGCGAGTGTGATAATTATTTATTTCCACTATAACAATGTTGGGTCTGTGGTAGATAAGAGCTATGCGTGGTAACGACTTTATCGCGTGGTCATGGACCATACCCTGCCGACAGCGATATAACTGCAACTAGACCCTAAAGCTCTTGTGATTAACTCAGCTTCGCTCCGATTCGCCGGAGAGAGATACAACTCAGGTAAGCTGACAATCCACCAAAGAAGCACGGGTCGACTAGTCGCTTCTCGTAAACGTGGAGTCTCATAACAAACTCAAAATCTCAAAACTAACATAAAATATTTCCCCTTTAACGAATATTGCGTTAATAATTAAATGATTAAATTTCAGACCGGAAAAACCTAAACTGATCGTAGTTTTTAAATTATTTTTAATGTATTGATAGACCCTAGAATTACAAGGAAGAATACATTTCTTGAGCTGTAAAACTGAAAAATTTCCGAAGCACAGTGTTCATAACACCAATAACGTCGTTTTTCAGAGTGGGGCCGGTCAGCACAGAGTAAATTATTGAGTATTTTAACAAGTGTGGAACTGTATACGTGAAAAAGAAGACAAACAGTAAATTCATCCAATATTTTATGACTCGTCAAAATTATTAGCAGGGTCAATACAACCAATTTTATAACATTTAAAACTTTTAAGAGCTTTCGACTTTCAGGGAATCATCTGCAAAATTTACCAAAAAATAAATATTTAACGGACATAAATGTTAGCTAAAATTACAACGCCTCATTCTCCAACTTGTACTGTGAAACTAACAAAAAATGTATGCCTGCTTAATATTAATGTTTTAGTACATATTGCAGATGTCTGACTGTGAGCCGAAAGGTTTTGAATGTTTCAAATGCTATAAAATTGGTTTCATTGGCACAGACAATAATTTTGAGGACTAATGTGTAATACTTATACTTTCAGGGTTCATATGTTAGGCGGGGCTTCATAAATAAAAAATAATTGAATGTAATAATTTACTTATAAAAATAAATCACTCTAAAATAGAAATCATACAAAAATGACAGTTAAAAATAACGACATTCTCTTTCTCACTCTTTCTCCCCTTCTCTCTCTTTTCTCCCCCTCTCTCTCTTTTCTCCCCCTCTTTTTTTCTCCCCTCTCTTTATTCCCCACTTTCTTTATTCCCCACTCTCTTTATTCCCCACTCTCTTTATTCCCCACTCTCTTTATTCCCCACTCTCTTTTCTCTCCCCTCTCTTTTCCCTCCTCTCTCTTTTCCTCTCTCCTTTTTTCTCTTTCTCTGTCTCTTTTTCCTCTTTTTCTCTCTTTCAGAAATGTCGTGGTGTAAACCTCAACTCAAATTCTGGATATAAATAAATTTAATTTACAGATTAAAACTATATATGGAGGGACAACGCATTACGATACTTGGATTTAAACAGTTTATACGATACCGTGCCGTTGTGGGTAAACCTGGTGCAGACTGGTTATGGCGGAAGCGTTGATCCCTCGTCCTGGAACACCCGAGTGTATCGCGGATGGATCGTGAACACCCCTACAATTTTCTCAGGATCCGCTGTATTTTTCTTATTGTTGTCAACGACTGCTCAATATCGTGGCTGGCTACTCACTGCCCGATTTCGCTCTCCCGAAATCGCCAAATTCTTAATTTTTCGATGTCCATCTCCTTACTTGAGATGCTTCCTGAGCTAAATTATGCAGCCATGTCCCTTGGTGTCCCTTGGAGCTTTCCGCCCTCTTTAGCTCTTTTGTCACCAAAAGGGTCGGAGACCAACGACCGAGTCCGCCATCAGAACAAACAGTGGCTTCCGTCATAAAAAGCGCACTTTTAAAGAAATGTTCATTACAAATTAAAAGTTGACTGTTTGATTAATAGCATCATAAAAATGTCTTAATTATATTATATGTTAGAAATTATATTTTCTTCAGGATGTATGTGTCCGTGGAGGAATCAATTACAGTTTGTAATCAGCCGAGCCAGAAAAAGATTTCAATAGTGGAATTTTTATTTTCGGACAATTTTTTTAATTTTAGAACTTGCACTTTATAATTTTCATCCAGATCAAGAGAAACAAACAGTTGGTAGTTTAGAGTTGAGAGAACAGTTGTGAACATGAAACGTTAATAGAGTAGAAATACAACCTGTAATATTTTGAAGCACCTGAGACATTTATTCTGACGTATGCACCAGCTAATCCCATTGTCCAGAAAGACACCATCTCGTGAGAGTCTAAACATAAATCACACGCTACTTCCATTTAGCCTCCAGACGCCGCACAAGAGACACCTTGTTTTTTTATAGTTTCCCTAAGTTAAGAAAAAACATAGTCTCCCATAAACATTCTTACCCAAGTGATTTTTTACGCGTGTAATCCTCTTCAATTAAGTTCGGCTTTTTTTATTTTGTGTTCCGAAGTTTTACTCTCGAGTAGCTCTAAACACGAGAGAATGAGCCTATTTTATGTAATTATCGTAAATAAATTGTGAAATGATTTTTAAAGTAAAATATTTATTTTACTTTTTGTTTATTTATCTGTATTACACATTAATCAACACTACACTCTGTGATATTAGACGTTCCATCAGAAATAACTGGAATAAATAAATTTATATATTGTAATAATCATCTAATTAATTAGTCGTTTAATTTATTTGCTCCACGTTGTGGTAGCCATTTATGTAATAAACAAGAGGTTGACTTTAATTAAATGAAAAGATAATCAAAATTATACAAATAAAAGTATTTTATTTTGTGGCAATAAAAGATAATTACAAACAAAATTTGAGATCTGTCCTCTCAGGGCCTTTACTGGGTTTGATAATGAACACACAAAAAAAAAGATTTAAAATCTTATTAAGAAAACAGTTTACAATTTACCTAAACATTATGTCGATAGAACGAAAGAAATTAAAAAGTAAAGAAATTAACTTTGATTGACAATTAAAAGAGAAATCTGACTTTATCCTTTATTTTGCGTTTACAATATTATTCAAAATTATGTTACTTACGGACCGTCGGTCTGGTACCAGAATAATCAATTTTACTTCGTTCGGACACTTTTAAAATCTTTAATTATTTAATATCAGGCCTTGGTTTTCACTGATTCTACACTTCACTTTAAAATTTGGCAAGATTGGCTGTATTCCGTTGATTGCTCCGCTCCACAATAATTTACCAATGTTATTCCGCAATAATTCCTCCACGAAGATTGTAAAAAGTTCTATTTTGACGAAACTGGTATTACTTTACAATATTCACGTTACAATATCTCGGTGAATGTTTTACTCTGCTCAATTTTATAAAAACCGTTCTCTGCCACGTTTTCACCGTCGGCCGCTTCTATTCTTCAATGATTCACCAACTTTATTATACTATGCTCGACGATGTCTGACCTCTGTACAATCCAGTGCTCTCGGGTTTGAGCGCGCATATGCCATTTTTGACAAAGCAAGCGAGCTTGCTTCTCCATTGTTGCTTTGTTAGATCAGACCGCTATAATGGATTTATCAAACAATTTAAATTTTATGTTGAAACAATTAATGACCTAATTAATTGGCATTACAATATAAGGACATCATTTAACTATTAAGTTAATCAACATCAACGTTGTTTGACTAGAATTTAAATTAGCATTTTCTCAAATAATTATTTGTAAGGCTTGATTTACTGATGATGGGAAAACTTGCGATTATAACCAGAAGGTTGTAGACACCTTTCCAGAGATGAATGTCAGCAAAATACCACTATTTGTTAGGGAGCATGTTCGACTATTTATATAGAAAAATTAGGTTAATATAATAAAGTTTATTTTAAGTTCGCTTTATTACAGAATGTAATGCATGCTATTGTGTTACATAAAGATAATGCGATTTTTTTTATACTTTGACGTTGATAAAAAGCAGAATTTTTTTCAATATGAAATATGGGCCCTGTTGGGCCTAAGAGTTGAAATTTTATTTTGCAGTATTATAATACTCAAATAATCTGAATTGAATATACATTTAAATACTGTCGAGCAGTCATTCTGTCATCATGTGTGATGTATTGCACAAAATCACTTCCTAGAGATAATCCCAGACGGACCTGTGTCCTGATCGAAAAGATTATAAGAGTAGTTTCCGTTTAAGTCATTAGACACATTTGGGTACGGTAATATTTTTGAGAGAAGTCTCTTGCAGATTAATTTACTCTAGAAATTGTATGAACTTTACACTTCAAGGCTCTGTTGTTAAATCTCACAAGTCTGCTCCAGAAGGAATAACTAAGGAGTTACTCGAGGAGGCTCCTGATTTACAGATCCGCTTATGTGTTATGTCTTCCAGATTCTCTGGCTCTTAACCTGAGTAGTTAAATTCCCATAAGGCTTTACGTTTTCACGGGTGTAAACATACTAGCCGTAGCCTTATCCAAATCTGTTCGAGGCATGGAGTTTGATGTGCTGCTTCCCCACAGCAAGCCCTACCACCTGTCAGCGCACGGACGTGGGAAAAGGATATCCGGGGACCTCTTCTTAAAATATAGGACAGGGGTTTTAGTCGACCTTGGTTAACATGTTTTGTCTTCCACTTACCTCCTTCCAATAGAAACTGGCCACAATGTAGATTACTCTCAAGTAGCATGCAACTGGAAAACGGATATGAACTTCAGAACGCTGGCTCTCTCTATACGGCATGAAATATTTAATTAAATAACACTATTGAAATTTTTACAGTTCATGTTATTCTGCATTTTGTTTGAGTAAATCAAAGGAAGGGTTTCATTTATTTAATCTTTGGAGTTTCATCATTTGACAGAAAATAGCATATTTTGCTCTTTTGTTGTATCGCCATTAAATCTTACGCCCGACATGAACACATTAACAAAGCAACCTTTCCCACCAAAACAAAAATTCTCTTTCCATGCATAAATTTATACGATATTGTAGAAAACTATAAACTAATTTTAAATAAACCTTTTCTGTTTATACCTCTACAATTTCTAATTAACATCATCGGTTGCTGAACATAATTTCTTTACAATAGGTTTGCCTATTTAAATTAATGTCCACGAATACGGCTAATTATTTTGTGTTTTACAAAAGGTTAATGTTATAGTTACTGAAATTAGATTTACGGTGCTTGTGTGTTCTCACAATTAAATGATGTCCATTAATGCATACATTTTGTGGTGTAATCCGCCATGACGTAGACCATATATATATATATATATATATATATATATATATATATAACCACTGTAGCTGTACGTGTGTCTCTGTCAATGATTTAATAAAGACCGCGGGAAACTTTTGTATGAGTTCCATCTTCCTTTCAATGATCTCAATTACCTAATTGTAGCACATTTATAATTATTTACTATTTGCATTTAGCATTTAATGTCAGTAACTTACGACTTATCAGTCATATTAATTTGTTAACATCAACGGAACAAGAAATCAAAAAAACATCTAAAACTTACGTATCATCAAAAACACTATTACGGATTTAAATCACTCAATAGGTGAAATAATATAAATTGGTTGACCTATTGCGATATGCAGGCATCCTGCAAACGTACACACATTGTAACTGTGCGATTCCGAGCATCATGCATTCCATAGTACCTGTCACGTGACTATACAGCCAATCACGGGTCACCAAATATATTTCATGAATATCAAGCGAAAAAACCAATAATGACACATTATACTTACTTAATGTTTAACAATACATAGCATACGTCATCTCTTAACCGGTAACATTTTTTTTAAAAATTCGGTTTTAAATAATTGCCTTTCACGCATAACCATATTTAGTAAAACTCAAATAACTGCAATTTCAAATTTTTATTTGGTTTCTTCAGTGACGAGGGAATGAGTTCATTCAATGCAGTAAACGAAATTTCTTGAGGAGGAAGTTAATGAGCGAAGAGCAATGTCAGATTAAATTAAAATGAAGACAGTGGCTTGAAATTGGCGAAGAATTGCCATTGCTTGTTTGAGACGGCGCCCGTATTTCACACTAGCGCGGCGCCTTAATTAAGAGACGGACACACTGGCGCTGGAGGAGCGTCGATCTTAAATCTTTCCTTGTTATGCAGATGAGCGTCTCACAATGGGGTGCGCACAATGAACACGAAACAAACACGGTAATTGGGTAATCTGGAGGGAAATGTCTGCACCAGATAAGGGAACTCATAAATTGTTCAGCTTCGACGCCAGCGAACCGCGTACTCATACGTGCTAAAGAGCCAATTAAACTTGCAGCCAAAGCGACGCTCTGGGGACATGCCTCGGACAAGTACCCCGCCCACACTTTTCAATCGTTACAACTTTGATATTGTGGTTTGCAAAATGTGTTGCGGAGCTGACATCGTAAACAAAAGTAAAATTAGACGAACGTTCTTTCGTTACCGGTAGAGAACTAGAATAACTGAAAAACCGAGTAGGCCTATTTTAAATTAGTTATGTCAAAAGCTTATTCAAACTTATAAATTATAATTGCGACTCTCTGATTAAATTGAAATCAATTAATGATGCAAAATAAAACAGGTATAATTATTAATAGAATTTAGGCTTTTATTAAACAGTCAATTTCATATAATTGTCAAGGGGTCGTCATTCATCCGAAAATATATAATACAGAAACTTTACTCTGATACGGCTGTAAAAAAAATGTGAATGATGCCGTTAACGATTCATAATTCGGGAGGAACCATTTTGCAACATTTTTGGAACATTATTAACGTAACATTTATCTGTTGAAGCCTATAATTGATGACAAGCTACCTTGTTACATTTTCACGCAGCAATTTTTACAACTTGTCGTAGTCAGTAGTCAGGTCGTACTTTTATTAATATTTATGTCGAATACGATTCTTATAGTTAAAAGTCTATTTTGAAAATTAATTTTTTTTTGGGTGTAGACAGGCTATGTATAGGGTAATCCACATAATGGCAACTCCCCTCTTATAGCATAGGAAAGGGATTTGAAAGGGTGGATGCGGAAGAGTGGAGGAAGGTAGCCAAGGGTAACTAGGGCCCCCGGGCTATGATTTAAGGATCCTACTCGGCATTCGCCTAAAGAAATGCAGGACAAACCCTAGAGAAACCTGCATCAGGTAGGTCGGGAATTGGGTACTTGTCCCACGCTCTTCCGATAGCGGGAGAGGAGTTTGCTGTGCAGAACCTTGTAGGAGAGATACGAAGGGGCTACCTTTGGGGATGCCTTTTCCTCTCCGTTTTTGAACTAAGGTTCCCACAAGCCGAGGCACCTCGGCCTATTCTGAGAGGTGTATGTTCCGGGGTCACAGACCTTGGGCATACAGTAAGAGTTGTCCGCTATTCCCATTGGAATAGTCGGCCAGCTGCCTCCTAAACTGGTCGAGGCACGGAGAAGGGAATGCTGCGTCCCCACAGCAAACTCCTCTCCCGCTATCGGAAGGGCGTGGGACAAGTACCCAATGCCTGACCTACCTGATGCAGGTTTTTCTAGGGGTTTCCCTGGATTTCTTTAGGCGAATGCCGGGTAGGATCCTTAAACCATAGTCCGGGGCCCTAGTAACCCTTGGCTACCTTCCTCTACCGTTCCGCATCCCCGTTTCAAATCCCTTCCTACCCTATTAAAGGGGAGTTGCCCAATGTGGATTACCCTCATGTAGCCTGTTGCCCTAAAAAAAAATATACAGACACTTTTTATATTATGACGAAATTTCGATACCTTTTTGTGTCATCTTCAAGTATTGACCAAATTAACACAATAAACCGAAACAGTCTATTAAAGGGGATCCGACGCAAACTATTCACTTGACGCTAACAAGATTGATGCATAGTCTGCCTCGGATCCTCTTTAAAAACTGCGTAAATTTAATAGCTTGTTTAGTTTTATTGTGTTAATTTGGTCAATACCTGAAGAATATACAAAAAGTTATAGAAAATGTCGTCATAATATAAAAAGTGACTGTATAAGGTCATAAATTGTTTTTAACAATTCTTATATCTTTTAGCAGCATAAATTAATAAGTGTACAAAATTTAAATTCCTATATGAATATTTTAACAATTTTAATGAAGGTTTATAAGACCTTTCCAGACATAAAATATTAATTACACCAATTTACATTCAACACATTTTAACCATTTATTATTAACCAATTAGGTGGTAACTTCACAGTTGCAATCAATATTGAGATTTTCATTGCATTTAGTTATATTATAAGTAATGCAAAGTAAATTAGCAAGGTTAACAAAACTAATCTGACAAATTACAATCAGAGTTTTTAAAAATTGCCTTAATACATTTTCCTAATTAAGACTGTGGTTGTTGAGAAAGTCGCGTTGTAATGAGGTGCAGAGAAAAATTCTGAGGTCTTCTATTATATATAATAGTAAAACTAATACGTTACCTGTCAGATGGGGTTGCTTACGAACTAAAATATAAATTAAAAATCATGTCACTTTAAATATTATTAATTGAAGGAAATCTAGTATTTAAACTAATACTATGCAATTGACTGTGTCTCTTAACCTGTGTTGGTCTCTGTGCCCCACAAATCAACACTGTAAGTATTTCTAAATTAATGGCCTCACTCAACTGATTACCAACAACGAATATTCGTAACGTCTGTCCCATCTTCTAGTGGAGCTCAAATATGATTGCCAAACTTTAATTATTTTTTTCACAATCCCTATCAAAATCGAGCTGAATATTCCCCATTATAAATGGCGCACAACGATGGACACTTCGTAAATAACCAAAAACTATTTCGTACGTAAGTCGTTCAAGCGTCCTTAATACCTGTATCGTCTATTTACATTAGATGTCCAATTATAAAGGGTGTAAACCAATTGAAATGGACTGTGTAGTATACACGAACGAGGTTGTTTCTACTGATATTCATCTTTATAAGTTTAATAAAACTGCGAACATGATGTTATTTGCCTGACAAATTAAACTTCGCAAAAGTATGTTAAGTCGTTCGGAGGTGTATTGAAAATTTTTAAATACTGTGTACGTTAAGGTTGCCCTTGACTTCCTTTTATTAGACTATACGAGAATATTTAATATTAGTTATTTTGCTTCGTTTCAATATCAAATTATTGACTCTTCATTTTCCGGTTTCAGTATTAGCGGAATAATTTCTACTTCATATAAAATATTGTCGCCTTTCTTGTGCTTTCCGACTCCTTGACCGTTGTATTCGCTCTTTTAAGCAATTGGTGTGTTCTTCAGATAAACAGAAACCGAAGTAATGTTAATTATATTCCTTTGCGATCTCAATAATTTACATAGGCTTATGGATAAATTAATTTTCTGTGATAATTTTATATTAGTTTGATTTTATCTGAAAATGGTTCTTTTGTGCAGTAAATTCCATACACGAATAAAAATTAGTGATTATGTTGATTTGGCCCAAATTAACTTGAAATTATAAAATTTACTTCTTTTGAAGTTCGCTATTGTAACGTTATTAATGAAGGAAGTTAAATTTCATTTATAAATTTTCTTATGGAATCCATTGGCCATTAGATTTTTTTGTGTTAACGGCTCAATTGTATCAATGGTTCGTTGGAAATAATTATAAGACGCGTGGTTCTAGCATTATTTTCCTATATATCAACTAAAACACAACGCTCTATGAGTTCATCTAATACTAGGACTTTCTGTAAAATAAGACAAATAACAAATACGTTAACTAATATTATCTAATATTATGTCATAGTTTTCCAAAAACCAATATTATTTTTCAATATAATATTTAAATGTTTTGAATACTGAAAGTCACTATTCTGAAGAAGAAGTATAATGCATTGATCCCTTGCTCTTAGATGGTATTAATCCTTTGTTTTGTTGCAGGTAAGGCGCCTATCTTTACGCCACCCACGTAGCAGCTCGCGGATTTTTACGTCGCTAAATGAAGAGGGTCTTTGTTGCAAGGTAAATAATAGCAACGCGTTTGTGGCGAACCGCTTAAAACACTGAAATAGTCTAGCAGATCTTGCTTGTGTGTGAGTTAGACTTAACTAAGGGTGAACTTAAACTAAAATAATTTCTTATTATATTCCATTGCTTTGAGTACATTTGATATTAAAATGCTCTTCGTATTATCTAAACTTTATTCAGAAGAAGCTTGCATTGGAAGCTTTGCCTTCTATGCCATGTAATATTATTAATTAAAGAATCAGGTTGTACAAGACCGAGATTTTACAATTCTGATTCTTGCAAAATTTATTTTAAAATTCACGTAGCTCAGTTATGTTGTTCAAAAGTTTTGTATGGTCTTGTTGCCACAGTTATCAGCTAAGGAAACAATATTTTAATCGTATTAGTAGTTTGGTTACTAACACATAAGCGATATTATCCTTACATGTTTTCGTTGCATGCTGTTTCTGCATAAGACTTGACCGAATCTGGGCAACAAAACCTGAAGTTTTGTATGATATGGCAGGTTTCGGTTAATTTCCTTACGGGGATAAAATGAGAAAACGAGAAAACTTGTGATACATAAATATATATTCTGACTACTGAAAAAACTAATAAATAAACATCAGACAATTTTAAGTCAGAAAAAATAATTTATTAATTAAATTTACTACGTTTCATCGCTTATTTTTTGACCTCATCAGGTTCAAGTTAAATAAAAATTTTGATGACTGCCATGGCCGAAAATCTTGTCTTTCCAAAATAAACATGATGGAATGAATATATGCTTTGCATTCGTATGTCATTATTTCTGCTAGACAAATGCTGTAAATTTTATGCATCTTACAGTAATTTAGCAGTTAAGTGTATATAACTACATAACTACTGGCTATTTGTATGTATGTTTAATTGATAAGTGAAATTTAAATTTGGTAACATACAGATCGAATAATTATGATTTTCAAACCAGAGAAAAGGGAAAAAAAGATTTTTTTTATAAAAAATACAGTTTCATCAAAAACTTTTTTGGCCAGTCCTCAAATGAGAATTTATTTAATTTGTTTTCCCTTACTCCTGAGTAATACATTTTTTATTATATTTTATTTATTAGAAAACTTTTCAGTCAGTATAAATTTCAAGATAAATCATGTAATATCTATACATAATGAAGGTATTAGAATTTTATTTAATGTTCTTGAACATCTGGATCAAAGATTAGGAGAAAGATGGACAGACCAATTAGCTAGCCTTCACGATCACTGAGTTAGACTCCATCGTACCGTTTCCTGTGGGGTCGTATAAAGTGTTTGATTTACGAGAATCCGGTAGAAACAGAGGAAGACACGAGCTGTGGTCGCTGCATAACGGATTGAAGAGATGAGAGTTGAAATAGAGTGAGTTTTACCATTAAATTGAATCAATGTGTGCATCAAAATTGGTACTGGCCACATCCAACCAGAGTTGTCGTAGACCAGGATTCTAACCATCGTTTGAAGATGACAGAAACATTTTTTTCTTTATCAGGACACGGCTTTCATGCAAATAGTGGACTCGTATGGATCAGGAGTGAAATATTTGTGACGTAGTTCCGCTATAGTAAAGTCCGGAGTGTTAGGAAATTGTATATCATTGGGTTAGTCGGTGGATAAGCTTCAGTTTGGTACCATCTATTTTATTTCTGTTCCCTTAACCTCGAATAATTCATTTCTTAAATATTTTATTTATTGTAAATATTTGCAGGCATGAAAGATATTAGAATTTTACTTTTTTTTATAGAAATAAACAAAAAAAACGGCTTGCTAGTAACACGAAAAGTCAAAAGTTATAAGAGGCAAGAAATAGACAAGAGCCGTGGAGTGGTGTAATCCGAGAAGAGTTTAAAAGTCGGGCAGTCGAGCGAGGACGAGGACGAGTTGTAGCGTCGTAAAGCCGCTGCGTCCAGCCGGCGCTCGACGTCCCTCGTAAACGCTGTCTCGTACAATTGGACAGTAGGGATAACGGCCGTCGTTTGTTAAAGCAGCGTAGGGTTAAGGTGGGGGACCCACGCCGTGTAACAAAGCTCCAAATAAAGCGTTTATGTGGTGGCAAATGTCTTTCAAGCGAATATGCCGGCGCCGGTAGGCATCGTCACACAAATGACGCGCCGGACCGAAACAATTACAACGTTAGCGTTAAAGAAATTGACGATGGCAAAATCGGGCCAGTTACACTGCTGACTGACATGGTCAGTGGTCTGTGCTAATTATCAACGCCTCAACCAAGTGTTGAGGAACCGTAATTTAGAACCAAAAGATAACATGCTGACAATTTCACACATCAGCAGTCATCATGGTTTGTTAGACAGTCCGACTTGCTACGTTATGTTCTGTTATGAACATTCTCGGGTTTCCAATCGCGTGAAATTAGTTACTGCTAATAATTGTTAACTGGAACCCAAGTTACTTCAATTAACCTGACGAGGATGGTAGATCACACCATCAAAACGTTGAGTATTTCTAAATATTTAAAACTGTAGTAAGTACGAGCATTTTTTTGTCGCTCTCTGGCTGATTGCTTTTATAAACCTTTATGGATCCTAAGAAAATAGACCCCTGTCCCGCCCGGGGGCCCTAGATAACCCTTGGCTACTTTTCTGTACCTTTCCGCATCCCTCCTTTCACGATTTTTCCTATGCTATAAGAGGGAAGTTACCCTATACATAGACTGTCTACAGCTTCAAAAAAAATAGCGAGTATTTCTATACTGACGGGGAGCGAGTACACATCCCGTTCGGAATTTTCCTCATTCCTGTTCTAGGTCAGCAATCTCAAAATAAGGTTCCCATAATCCGTGACACCTCAGCTAGCTTTGAGGGGTGTATGTTCCGGGGTCTCAGAAGTTGGGCATACGGCAAAAGTTGTCCGCTGATTCTATTGGAGCAATCGGTCAACTGGCCTTCAAATTCTCCCGAGGCATGGAGTTTGGTATACTGCGATCCCACAGCAGACCAAATACTTGTTATCGGAAGGGCGTGGAACAAGGATTAAATGCCCGATCTACCTGATGCAGGTTTATCAAAGGGTTTACTTGCATCATCTTTAGGCGATTGCCGGGTAGTAGCCTTAAATTATGGCTCGGGGGCCTTAGTAAAGTATTGGCTACCAGACTCTACCTTCCGGATCCTCCCCCCCCCCTTTCGATCCCTTCCTATGCTATTAAAGGGGAGTATCCATCAAATCGGATAACCCTCGTGTAGCCTGTGACTATAAAAAAGCTAGGTTTTCTTGCAAGTGAACCTTTCTGCCAAGACGGCCAGGGCCTCCTTTGAAGATGTATTTTCCTCACTCCGTTTGTAAACTTAGGTTCCCACAAGCCGAACCATCTCGATCTGTTTCGAGAGGAGTATGTTCCGGGGTCACAGACCTTGGACATACTGAAAGAGTTCGCTGTTGCCATTGGAACAGTCGGCCAACTGCCTCCTAAACTGGTCGATACTCGGAAAATGGAATGTTGAGTCCCCACAGCAACCCCCCTCTTCCAGCCATCGGAAGGGTGTGGGGCAAGTACCTATTGCCCGATCTACCTGATGCAGGTTTTCAAGGGTTTGTCCTGCACCACTTTTAGGCGAATGCCGGGTACGATCGTTTAACTATTAACTGTGATGTTAACCTGAGGACGATGGCAGAGCTTGCTGTCGAATCGTTATTATTCAACTAAAAATTGGCCCAGGTTGAGACCCCAGAATTTTTTCTACAACAGATTCACCGGGAAAACCGTTGTTCTCTAAAATGATGTCCTTATTCTTAAACAGAGTGTATCATATTTATAATGGGTTAGATTTTTGTGGCAGTTTCGAAGGGGGATAATGTCTCTTCTTGGCGTATAAAACCACATCAAATCAGCAATACATAAAGTTACTATTAAAATAGATTGTGTTACATCTTGAATTTTGGTAGCCGGTATTCTTACTTATTTGTCAAATATTGTTTAATATTTTTGTATATGTTTTTTTTTTTTAAAAATAAAGTTTCTAACTGAATTTTGACAGCATATTAGTATTTTTTATATAGTTTCTGAACACTAGTTATAAATAGTTTTCCAATGTTCCCCGTTATACTTATAAATTTAATAGGATAAACCAAGTATTTATTTGTTATAAAATGTTGTTAATTACAATATTCTCACCTGCTAAAGGTTGTCATGGTCTTCAATGTTTAGTCTCATAGTCAACGGATAATTTTTCGGATATTTTAAGCATTTATATCTATCCTTCTCATAATTAAATTTCTTCCCACTCTTCCGCTCGTTCAACATGTGCTGAAATATTCGTGAACAGTCTCCAGCTACTTACAGAACGATATTTATTATTTTCCTTACAGCGGTTAAATTTTGCGTAATTCCAAAAGTTTGATGATGGCGTTATATCTTGGCAATTATTAGTGGGATGTGATGTATTGCGACCATCATATAGACCTACTTTAGTGATGTAATGTATGTGTCTAGAGCACACTTGGCCAGAGGGACAGGACAATACGAGAGGTGGAGCGATAAGACAGCTGACTGATTTCTGCAATCCAACCCAAACGAGTCCGCGACTGAGAGAATCAATCTCCAACGCGCACAATCGCGCTCCATTGCATTGAAATTATTCTCGGCGTGGCCTCTTCGTTGTGAGCGAAAATGAATTGGAAGGACTTGAAACTTTGCGAATTTTATTTTTAGATGTCTGCAATTATAATCTATTATAAAATACACAATCGTGAACTCCTGTATTTTGTATCCTGGATAATGTGAAGCAGTTATCGTACTTCAGCGTAGAGATGCATATATGTAGCTTGATCCTATATATATATATATATATATATATATATATATAATATATATATATATATAATCCCCACGATTTTACACGAAATAATCAATTATATACACATGCGTATGTAAAGACATTTCCGTGTTCTAATTTTGAAAACAATACATCATTGTATACATTTAATGATACATTTATTGTTAAGTATTTATATTACGTCATATTCAAATACTTATTTCCATGTGAGACGTAACGTTTACTGTCCTAAAATTTGCCATTCATCTAATCTATTGTCTATCATTAAATAATAACCGACTAGTTAATTATTTTATAATGAATTTCAGTAACTTTAATCCAATTGTTATCAGTCAAAAATGACGTTGAAATGATAAGGATAACGACATTGTTTGTAGCTTCCGTGACCAAAATTTACTTACTATAAACAGTTTCAAATGAATGTGCTAACATACCATATGACGTAGCTTATTACATACGCATTTTTATTATATGTTAGTCTTGCCTAGAAAAAAGATAAGATTTTCTTAATTTAGTAATTACAATTTAGAGTTTATTTACAGTTATAAGTATTATTAATATTCATTAAATAGAAAATATAATTTTTCATTGCAAATACAGCAATCCAACAATTCGTGTGCTGCCCATTAATAAGATCCAAGATTAAGAGAGACAAATGCTCAAGTGAAATTACTCGTGATAAATGCTCTTGGTACGTGAAAAGCAAACTTTATTTAATTTAAACTGCATGTTGAAAGATTGTTAAGGGGGACTTTGAAACATTAACGTGTATCTAGCACATTTATAATTCCCGAAGAATTGAGCTTGGCCATTAAAATTATCTGCTGAATGTAAAGAATAATTATACGGTCCTTAATTCTGAATTTGATTGAAATAAATAATTTGTGCAACTACTCGCTTATTTTAGGTCGTTTTTATATCTTCCAATTAAATTTAATAACTAATACAGATTAATTCGTTACAAATATATAAGTATATTACAAAAATCGTGTTTTAGATACTTGGAATTCATGCCTTGCACTGCGTTCTTATCGACGAACTAAACTTATAAAAAAGTAATTATATTACAAAAAACTAATTTTTATATTTAATTTTGATCTTTTAATACATATATTTGTCTCTTCAATATGTTACATCTTTACATTCATTAGTATCATTTAATTATAATACTTCATAATGTATCGTATAAGAAATTAGGCGATTATCTTACATATACTAAGTGAAATAACCTGCTGTAACTTAATTATGTAAATACTTTTAGAGGGTCGCCAATAACCAACAGGTTGACGCGACCATAAATCAATTAAATAAATATATAGTTTGCAAATAATTTATTTCAGTTTAACCTACCTGAAAATCTGAATGTATATTGTAATTGATAGGTATCGCGTGTTTAACAATTTAGTTTTTAATTAAGTTTTATTGTAAGAATTGTAAAAGTAATAATTATGACTAGATATTGTTGTGCATCAGTTATGTAAAAAAATGTCCGTATTGTTGGACGATTCACGCATGAGATTTGTATACTTCAAGTCGGGAATATTGATTGGTTTAATTTCTTATGAATCCTCAGAAAGAGATTTAGTGGAATCTTCAGTTGAGTGGAAACAACGTGAGTGAAGTAGATCGGTTTTTTAGTTGGTTTGCTGGCATTTTACAGAAACATCACAGCCTTCATTATTATTAATCAAGAGTTATAGTATTAATTTAACACGAGGAGTTCGTATAACGTATGTATCGAAACTAGTTTTCGAATAGGGTTTTTAGCCGCTGTTGCAAGTTTGAGAGATTTTTCTGCGTGGACGGAACGGACCAGACCCTGTTCCTGGAATGATCGAGTTCGGAGAAGGGTGGACTATTCTGTATTCCACCGTGTCGTGGGTGCGAGCTTGATCGTGTGCATAAATCTGAGCGATTGCTGTGAAACGCCACAGCCTTTTATTTGTATCCTACTGATCAGTAGACCATTGGAATGTTCAGCGACGAAATGAAAGTGTTAAGTCCTTCTCGAAAACGAGCGATCAATCAAATTTTATTATTTACTGCCGTCAAAAAATTTCATTTAGCCACTTTACGCACAATACTACCTAAAAGCTCTTTTTTTATATATAAAAAATAAAAAAGTAAAATTAAACCCACCACACCCTGTAGAGAAAGAGTATCTCTTATTATATATAATCTAATTCCGGAGTTATAATTTATTTAATTATAGTGCTGAATTTGACTGGTACATGATGGTATAAATCAATAAAAACCGTATACAGTCTTATCATAAAAATATTTTCTATATTGAAGAAGCTTTCTACGTTTTCGTCATCAACCTTAAAATTTGTACAATTATTAATTATATGGTACAATATTAAATATTAAATTGCATGCTATGATACAATATTATTCATACCATATATATATATATATATATATATATATATATATATTTGTGTGTGTGTGTGAGTGTCATTAAAATAAATAAAACTTATTCCTGAAGCTTTCCGCCTCAGGCCATTTTCAACTTTACCAAAAATAAAACATTCTTCTGAAATTATTTATACATTATCTAGCTGAGTGTCCGGCGTTGCTCGTGTACTTATTTATATAAACTCGAAAAAGTATTTAATTGAATACGTAAATATATTCCTTGAGTATTTCAGGATATAATCGTCACTCAGTCTTCATACATTACGAAATATTACATTGATAAAATTGTTAGCTAGACTCACAACTAATACAGCGCGAAAATTAACTTACATTTTCCCCAAGGATGGTAAAGTAATTCGTATTCTTCTTTATTATCATTCGATGGAATATTGCTGTATAAAATTATACTTTTTATTTAAAAAAAATATTTCTGCTTTATTTCATTCCTAATAAAGGAGGTATTTCCTTTGTTCGTTGCGTAGTAACGTCTTTCTCTCGCGTGACGTCATTGTCTCTTGGCGCGCAGTAATTTAATATTTAATGATCACGGTTTTTAATTATAATTCTTTCCACATGTATGCTAGGCGTTTGTCACCCTCACAGTACCGTTTCTCGTGTTTTGAAGAATTTGTGTACCAATTTTTGTTGCAATCTATCCACGCTTTTAAATTTGTATAGAAATTAACGTAAATACATACATAAATACATACATAAATACATACATACATAAATACATACATACATACGTACATACATACATACATACATACATACAAATATACATCCTTTTTTATTATATAGATTAAGACCACTAATAAAGTAACCTGAATGTTTGTCCTGAAACCATAGCAACAACGTTGTGGAAATCCATAAAATGAATATTTGAATAAAACTATATTGAATCGTCTTAGATTTCATAAGCAACTATCTTCTTAATGTAATTGTAAAGTATTCCAGAATTAGTTACAACCTACCTTCCCACCTAATTTTTTTTACAAAGCTGTGGCCGTGTTGTCTTGGTATACATAATTTATATGTTAAAACGTGAGTCGTCACGATGCTACGTCTTGTATGATAATTTGTTACAAATTGCTGTGTTTTTTAAAGTAATGTAGTTTGAAATGTAATTACAATTTTTCATTTTACGTAAAGTTGAGATCAGCTGTTAGAGACCGTGTGACATAAGCAACTACAAAACAGCAGAGTTCGATTACGTAATAGAGACGGGCATAAATATAAAAAATGTTACAATATTGTACAATCTAACGTTAAAATATTGCAATATATACACTTAAATTAAATTTCTAAAAATCACGGAAAGTTAAATTTAATATCTGTATTTGACCACTTAATAACGAAAGAAAGTTACGACGCTAAATGCATGAATGAGTGGAGAAGACATGACTTTCTCGGAGAAATCTTAGGGCAGCAAGCACGCGTAAAGTTTATTCGGCGAGTGTAGAGTTGGAGGGAAGTCTCCTCTTGTAAGGAAACCGAAATTCAATTGAAACTTTTAGAAGCTTTATTGCAGCCAATTCTGATTTGGCACAAGAAGATCTCAATTCCGGGCAATCGGGATTTTCAGAAACAAAGTTTCTCCCTCCCTCAGAAAAAAAATGAAGTCCTTCAATGTCTGCGAATTTACTTAAGAGTATAAAGAAACAGTTAAAAGCTGTAATTATATATATATATATAATTATATATTATACAATATTTGAACGAATTTAAATAACAAAATTATCTTTCAATTTTCAAGTGGAAATTTTTAAGAGTTGACATAGAAATCTTGTGAAAAAATTTTTTTTAGATAGGTTTAAATTAATTAATTTTGGCGTTTTAAGCGAGAATGTTTTATTTTTTAAAATATACATGGATATTATTGGATTAATTAATTTTTAACTGGTACAGAAAATTAGAAGCTCTGTAATTTTATTTAAAATATTTAATTCATAATTATTTCTAATTTCTCAGAAAACCAACATTACTTAAATGCTTAACTAGGTAATAGGGCTGTCTTTGTTAACTGTACTCATTGATTGGTGCGGTTCACACTGTCCTCATTTGATTCACTGAAATAGTGGCTTAGCGTTATCGTGATGGATTATACTTAAATAAGTAAGAAATAAAAGTTTTTATTTATTTAAGAATTGATGTGATTTCATCAAATTGTGGTGGTAACAATTGAGTTGGTAAATGTTGTAAATCGTATCTGATGGTGTGCGATACATGGCTGGGCATGAGCACCAGTCACCTCATAATGAACTGCATATTGAGCGATTTGATTCCGCTCAAAGACCGAGTGGCATGCAACACTGCTCACAAGGCTGTGAGACTGATTGCCTACCGTCAAAGGGGCTATGTACTCGACAGAGCAAGCAAGTAGTTCTCTAGCACCGTGACGAGCGGCCTCTATTACTGCACAATTGCTGTAAATACTGCGCTAAATTGCTCGAATAATGTCTTAAACAGCCTGGAAATAACGAGTAAGAGCATTGTGTAAGCTTCTCTTGTCCCTCACGAGACATACGACGCGGAAAGCGGCATAACAAGGTTGAATATTGCTAACTAGGAACGAGGTAGAACCAAAACGAATGTTATTTGAGCATCTTAAAGACATTTTTATGAAACTCACATCGACACTTTAGGGAAAATTCAGATCCTGATGTTATGAAACAACCTACAGAAATATGAGAATGTAACACACAAACTACTGTAGTTATCGTTAGAAAAAAAGGAATATACTGCACTGAAAAACAGAAATAGTGCATACAAGCTTTTAATTCATATTTCATAGATTATTTATCAGTTCTATTTGCATTTTTAATGGCGATAATAGTAATAATGAATTTTATCCCATAATATTAAAACAAATTATAGCACCGCCCATAATTAGAAAAAGTTACCGTATTGATAAGATTGCTATTA
Source organism: Zhengitettix transpicula (assembly GCA_037074705.1). Taxonomy (NCBI): domain Eukaryota; kingdom Metazoa; phylum Arthropoda; class Insecta; order Orthoptera; family Tetrigidae; genus Zhengitettix; species Zhengitettix transpicula. The sequence goes on along the minus strand of CM073593.1, from coordinate 27,203,682 downwards.
TCAGCATCGTTTAAAGTTAGGCCGTCGATTGAAAACCAAAATAGCTTCCACACTGTTACGTCACATGTGGTAGTTGTCATGTATGTGAGGAAACACATGTCCCATTATTGTTTTGGCCATGAAAGTTGTCTAAATTAAACATTATAAGTCAATTAATGAATTTAATGGTATTTAAGATATTAGAAATAAATTTGATGTCTTTCTTTACAATATATAACATCTGAAGATGTCCTAAATATAGGGTAATCTAAAATTTATCTTCCTAATATATTAATTTAATTAATTAAGAGGGAAAATTAATTTGAGTGGTTTGGCCATTGAATTATTTTATACATACTTATACAATAAATAATCATACAGAAAACGATTGATCATCATGGCCTCGTAAGTACTTGAAGAAATTTTCAGTCTTTGTGAAGGAATATTTGAAGAAAAATATATTAATTTTACTTTCAGCATCATAAAAGTTTGGAATATAATTACTTACGACTGTATTTAAATATTATGTTTTTTACGACCTGAAACGGTAAAAAATAATAGATAAAAAATTTAATACAATTTTCTGTCCTTACTATGATCCATTATTGTTAGTCTAACATAGTTGCTTTCATATTATCTTAGCGTTTAAGTTCGTTTTAGCTTTGTGTTCGAATTGGTTAGTTGTGAAGGGACCATGACGGGAGGTAGCTCTTTGACTCCCGCTCCTGGCGAAGGTGCTTTCTCCTCCTGAGGAAGCTGTGACCTGGTGCAGAGGTGGAGGGGATTTCGCTCAAGGAGCAGAGTCGAATCGCAACGCTCCTGAGCGAGCTTTGGGCAGTGACCTTTTGCACAGAGGTGGATGGGATGTCGCTCAAAGAGCAGAGCGCTGCAGAGAGCCATTTTACCCTGTATGACTCTTTGGAGTCATTCGTTCCCCAGTTTGAAGAGAGTGGGGAGCCGCTTCTCTGTTGGAGTTGTTCATTTGAAATTATACACTTGGAACGGCCCAAACCTAGCCAATTGGTTTGTGCGCTGTGTCGTTCTTTCCGCTCTTGCGTTTTTAATTACCTGACGAAAACAACACGGTTTGCAGAAACGTGTGGTATTTATTTTGGCACTGTATCTTGCCCGTTACTTGGCTACAGCTTTATGAAATTCAATCTTTATCAATTATATACATCACAACAAATATATTACAGAAAAATAAAAGTAAAAAGCTGGAGAACTGATTCTACTTAGTATTATTGTCCGTTTGACTATATTTATGAAGAAAAAAACTGTTTTCAGACAGTGAAATAATTTTTTCTGATTGATTTGGTGAATCCAGATAGGATCATAATTTATTCAAAACTAATTGTAACCCAAACATTCCGATTACAACCCCGGAGTTAGCCGCAAAAGCAACTTGTTACGTTTAGTTACATCAATATCACCTATAATTATGAGTTTTATTAATTGGTTCAATTTATAAGGCTCCATTTAAATAAACTTGTATTATGAATTATTTGTTAGATGATTCCGATGATTTCACCTGAAATTGAAAGACCAGAAGACTGATTTCGAGACGATCTTTCTATAGTTGGAAGTTCGACAGTAATTCTAAATGAGCGTAAGAACAGCGAGACTCCCAGCATCCTTAAGAGCGTAGCTCCATTGCAGTATTCTGAACTATGAACGACTGCAATTATTCCACAACGTTGAGCACACACAGAGACGTGCCCTGAAAGAATGATTGGAACTGTCGATGCTTCACAAAGTTACTGCGTGGGTGTATGAAGCAACAATATTCTTGTTCAGTAAGTCATTATAAAGGTATTATTTAAACTGCTGATTTCGAGGATATATTTTTAGTGACAACGTTACTCTTATTTAATAACTTTGTTTCTAGCAACACATTAATTTGTACCCTAGAATTTCTCCAAAGATATTCTCTCATAAGCTTATATTAAGGTAACGTTTGTTTAAACCAATTAAGTAGCTCTGAAGTAATTATTTAATGAATTTCTAAGAGATAAAATATTGCGATTGTACCTCCTGCTCTTATTTCTCGTATTGTCATATCACTATCAAATTATTCTTAACGTTTGTAAACAAACGAGAAGAGTAAATATATTTAGTAAATTATTTAACGTACGTGAAAATTTATAAGAAATAATGATTGAAATATTTTAATGATTCAGTTGCTAATAAAAAATCATTATAATGCAATGGATAGAATACGACGAATACGAATACAAAGAGCTGGATTTAGTTTCTGGTCATATCGCAGGTTTCGGAGTTGTTTCTTGTGTTTTCGTTTCCCTTAGGGGACGGCTACGTGCTTCGACACTTTGATTGGCGCCGGCAATTAAAGACGCGTTAAGAATCCAGCCGACGGCCTCTGGACATCGCAATAAAAACAAACTGCCACTCTTACATGTCTTCTATTTTCTAATATACTCCAATTTGGAATATAGATAAATTTCAGACCATATGTAAAACTTCTGATAGAATACTTTTTACACAGCCTAATTTGTCAGAAATAATTTAATCGCATGAAAATTAACACGACGTTTCGTCATCAGTCTATGACTTAATCATGTGTTCAATGTATTTGGAGTACTATAAATAATTTTCAAACAGATTCTTCTGTTAATATCATACTTATTATTATTATAGATTTAAGACGCATGCCTCGGAAATTGTACACAATTTTTCTTATGTAACATCAATATATTAGGAAATGTATGGAAATGTATTATAATACTTCATATCCATGAATGTATTTATGAATGTACGTTCAATTTTGTTTTTATGTTATTAAAATATTTTAGACAAATTTGGTTGTTTTCATTCATTTCTAATTATATAGAAATCAAATAAATATGGCTGTGAAAACGTGATATTTGATAACGTCCTGAAACGGAGATTAATACAAGGAAAATCAATTCTATTGCAATACTAATCAAATTTGCATTTCTGGTGTTTACATAAAATTACATTTACAATGAGATTTTTACTCAATTCTAGATTGATCACATTTTAACTAATTACAGTTTTGATTTGAAACTGTCGAGTTACTTCCTGTATAACGCAAGAATTAACTTATTGTTGGGTTGATGTAGTTATTAAAATTTTTAGAAATTGAATACTTCAAAGATTTTATAAGAATAATATTAATAAAAATATATTTTAAATTTTATTTACTTAAATAGTTTTAGTTCTAATCTCTGACTTTCTACTTTTTTAACAATTATAATATTTCTTCTTGAATAAAGTCTTCTCGGGATTCTAACGGAGAAAATAACTGTATTCCCGACATAAAAGATTGCGTATTGTTAGAAGAACGCAGTGAACGTCATCGAAACGTCGCGAATACAATTGTTTACTCGAAGATTTTATTCATTCACTACACCAAGAAAAACAATGCATTCTTTATCTTTTTAAAAAAAATGTGAAAAACACCCCCATATTAGTCAGAAAAATGTATTCTCAAATTTAAAAGATAATATGTAACAAACAAATCGCAATCAGTCATGAAACGTTCTGTTTGTTAAATGTTTTACTCTTTTGTTTCTCTAATAACTTTGATTTTTTTAAATGTTGTGTTCATTATAACTGAAAATTATTTACACGACGGACTCGTGTTTTAATTACTTTTTATGAACTTTTGTCTATTCAAACTCTTAAGTAATAGAATAGTTTTAATACAGCCGTTAATATTTATATTTCGGACTGTTATGGTACGGAAACTTATATTAATTCATCAACTTGAAATATTCTTTCACAAACACTGTCGATTCCTACAAGTACATACGACAAGGCCATAGATGAACGATCGTGTTCTGTTTTTTTTGTGACTATGGATGAGAAGATTAATTTTTTATTTTGAATCACTCTCCGATTTCCTTAGAATTAAACCAAAATATTGTGAATTTAATAATAACTTACAGAAGTAGAAGGTGTACACAGACTATATATAGGGTAATACACAAAGTGGCAACTCCCCTCTTATAGCACAGGAAAGGTACTGAAAGGTTGGATGGGGAAATTTAGCTTACCTGTGAGCATGCCAAATCTAGGTCAAAATTTACCACTATGTAACTACAACTTCTACCGCGGAAGTCAAAATCAGATACAGAAAAAGTTAGAACTATGCGATATAACCTGTTTTACATCATCATCGTCGGGTGTTCCTCCCTCAATTTAGTGTACTCAATAAATAAAAAATCCAACATCTTATATTAACCATAAATTTAGATACATTAATTGTTACAAATTAAATTGGGGAATAATTAAATTTCAACGGCCCCGTAAGGAGAACAATCAGGTAAAAACGTAAGTACTTTCGTTTGTTATTTAAGCGAACTATAATTATCTATTTTGGTGCATTTAGTGAGCCAAGCCTTAAATTTGTATTTGAATGATTATATTTACGATTACTTATTTTTACAGTTAAATTACCGGCCATTAAAAGTTAAACGCAAACTTACAGTATAATTCAAAAAATAATAATTTGAAATGCTTTCCATAAGCATTCCTAAAGACTTAATTGAGAAAGTAAAATTCAGTCTAGTACTTCGATCTTTCGAAGCTTTTAAAGAGGCTTGAGATAAATACCGTACTGGAGTAAACTTAAGGTAAACGCACGACATGCATATTTGTGTTGTTTGTTATTTCGTGCTGCTCTGTTTCGTTGGTTTGTTATGACAGAAACCGCTGAACTGGCTTGAAGAGGAATATCGTCAAATATGTGTAAATTTACTGGTGAACATTTTTAATTATGTCTGAAACTCAGATTTAATTTTATTTATGAGGAGAATGCATGAATTCACAATTAACTGCAATAAATTAAATACAGGAAAAATATGGAAACACGTGATGAATATCGTTCCAACCAAGCATCAAAATGTTTTTAAGGTCCGACTGAAAACGTTGTGACATCAGCTCATGATGTTTTAAATATAACAGAAGTAATTAATTACTGTGCTCTTTTCACATAACCAAGTTCTCTTAAAAGATGGTCTTAATTAAAATAATTAATTAACAAAATTATTAAGATTTTAAAATTTCTTCTTTAAAAGTACAAATGTTAATCTCTACTTTATACGCCGAATTTCATCAAGTTAACAAACGAATATTTAATTTCAATTTTGCAATTCGTTTCGTTCTAGGAAAAATACAACTTTATATTTACAATCAAATACGTCGAAAATCACTTTATCTCAGGGTCATTACTGGGTTTGATAGTAAGAACAATACAATTTAATAAACTAACATTAACAACTCAAACTCATTGAAGCTAACTCAATACAATAAGAAAATAAACGAAATGAAATAAACTAAATGAAAGAAAAACGAACGAAATCTGACTTCTACCTTTAATCCTCATTTACAGATTTTAAAATAATTGTTTTGTACTAACGAATGTCTTTATGGTACCAGATCTGATTCTTGGAGCTTGAGGACAACACCCACTAAAAAGGCCATTATTCATTGATTCTACACATTAAAATTTTAATAAACACCGTCTATGTTCTCGTTCTCTGCCACCTGGAACTTTGGATCAGCCGCCCGTCAGTCAGCCCTCGGACATAGGTCTCCTTGATGCCTCTTTGCGAAATTTAGTTCAGTCTGTGTGAAGCAAAACCTTTTCCTTCCAACTTTGCGATTATTATTTGAGTCTCTCCTTCAAAACTGTTTACTCGCGTTTTATGTAAACTAATAGATCTCGCAGTTGGACTTCTTGGACCGCGTTACTCATACTTTTAGATCAGCATCCACATTCTACCGAAACCGTACTGATCTGCCTCGCCTCTCGCCGCAGACTGGCGTTTGGGCTGGAACTTTCGGCGTGCGTTTGCTAACAATGGCTCGACCTTGCATTGTTTCTTTTGATATATTTTCGCCGATAACAATCCAATTTAATTAAAACAATTAATGGCCTCTTTAATTGGTATTACAATATATTTCAGACCTGGCGCCAATCGGAAGAAATCTTCACGTCCAATGAACTCGTTACTGTGTCGTAAGCAGTGGACAATTACGGGTATTTCTACTTAACGTGAAACTTTTATACTGTACACAATTTGTGTCTTAATTTTAATGGTCATGGTGTGGTACTGCCAATATGAAAAATACCAATATTTTCAATCAGCCACTCAAACACCACAATTTCCATTAAACATTTATTATATTGTGACATTCTATAACTTCTTAGCATTTATATTTCGCATTCAAATACCATCTTTATTTAACGTTATCCCATTTTTATTTAACGCTCATCCACTATCACCTAATATTTTGTACATTTATCAGGCCGCGGCTACCGACAACTCTCGAATGTCTTCGGAACTTTCAATTCACACGTTTGTGTACAATTGGAGTGCGGTTGCGGTGCTCTGAAGCGTAGGTGTATTCCGCAATCCCCATTGGTGTGTGTAATTGTATTATTTCGATGTAGCGTCACGATTTCAATATGCTACTAGTTAGCTATTCAATTATATGCGAGCCTACAGCTGGGTAATTTAATTGAATCCCATTGTCATATAAATCCTCCACACCGATAGCGTCAAATGAAGCAACGATATTCCATTCAGCAGCACAACAACCAAAAGAAAGTGTTTCGTCTGTTCTCGAATCACGATCACATATTTGACGTTGTTGTTTCGGTCACAGCGTTTCTACCTTTATTTTAAGGAAACCACACGATCGTACTTGTACTATATTAAAAGATTTAATTAAGATGCCTTTATTAAATGGAAATATCCTATTTAGAAAAGTGAGGGATTAACAAACCTTTATTCGGTCAACACGTGTCTTACATTCAACCGGCGAACAACTTCTGCTTCATGACATTGTCATGCAAATGCCGCATGTGGGGGAAATTTAAATTGAATTGGTTATGTTGTATAATATTATCTAAAGTAATAAAACAATAATTCTTATTCGTATTCTACTCTTCATATCAGAAATATTGGGTGTCCCATCCAGACTATCAATAAATAAATATTTGGTACGGAATTAATATTCGAATCTTACTCAAATTAAAATCCAAATCGTCTAGGTTAAATAAAAAATAATAGTATAAATGTGTAGCCAAATATCAGATAAAAACTAAGAGCTCAATAAATACCACAGAACGTTACTGCAATCCTTGTTGCTTTAGTCAGGTGATTCAAGTAAAGGAAAGTCCAGACTGCAAATAAATGTTCTGGAATAGTATTGAACACTGTGTCTAAACAGTTTCAACATCTGAAATCTTAGCTTTTTGCCAATTAAATGAATGTTTGCAATTTATGATATGTTTGGAGAATATAGATTGTTTATAAATGGGAAGTTTGATATTAGAGATATTTTATTCGGGTATTAAGTGAAGGTTTTATTGTCGAATATAACAAGAATTACGATCCGAACAAGAGATTTCTCTAGGTGTTTTTTTTATAAAGAAAGTTAAGTGTATTAATAAATCCGTAAATGATGGATATTTGATCATTTTTAAAAATTGGACGAACTTATAATGCAAAAATTTGTAATCAGGTATAATAATAAATCTTTGGATTGAGCTGATTGGGAAGGAATACCAGTAGGATATTGTATTTTGTTGAGCATAATATTTGTGTGTTTATTAATAAAATTGAAAGGGTGCTCATTAAAAATTAAAAAGATACGTACAATATATATCTTGTGTTGACGGAACTTGGAGTTAAAAAGTAGTATAGCTCTGTCTACAAGGCGACCAGATGTTCTCAGAACCAATACAGAGCAACTGAATAATTTATTTTTGGCTAATACAAGTGTGACGTATCATTAATAGATATTATTAAAGGGAAATATTGTGGGTACTATTTTTTTATATTAAATAGCCAGAATTCTGTTGTTTTAAAAATATTATTTAAAAAATAGACAATGTTTTAGTTATTTATTAATATATTATCAAACAAGAACGATAAATGTCTACGTAAATAGGCATTAATTACATATTTTTAAATATTTAAATGTTCCGGTAAGATGTGTTTGATTCTAAAACTAATAATAAAATATACGGTCCGTGATAGTAGTTTTAGGATTTGGAATTTCATAACAATAGTGGATATAATGTTTGTTTAGCGGTGTTTCGGTGTTTCACTGTCTAGTTTTAAGAGACAAATGCATATTTAACTAGAAAGAAAGTAACAATATGGACTAATTCCTCTTTGATACCACTGACGGCCTTCACAATACTTTTTGTATTCCTCATATTTATATATACTTTACTGTTGAAACAAGGCAATGGTACACTAGACCGAAAATGGAAAAATACTTTACTATTTTCAACTGGAATTTTGTAAAATCTACAACTCATTGTTAGTTGAGCAACTTCGGCTGCTAACAGAACATAGAAAATGTAAATATTAATTCATACTTTAGAAATGAGCGTTCAGTTAATTATTTATAATTAATGCTATTAAAAATAATAAATTATATTATTATTTTCTGTAAGGGGTTCATGCAAGTATCCCACGATCCTAGGTATTACGTACAAACTATGGATAAATTTATGATACGAAAGTTTTCTCTGAGAACGTGTAGTTTATATATGTTGCTCTCCCCCGTTCACTCAACTCTTCCTTTCACCGGACGCTATTCTTACTCCACAACTCTTTGTTCGTCACGCAACTGGCTCTACGCACTGGGAGACAAAAGCTTGAGGATGGAGTACGTACGAACACGCGATGACTGTTCACAAAGGTTTCAGGAGATGATGAACACCTACTCGCAGCTTACCATATTACAATCAACACGATTTCAATGGAGTTTCACTCGTCTCATATTTGGATAATGTCTTTCTGTTTCCCTTAATCCCATTCATTTAAATTTTTTCTGTTGACCAACATTTTATTCCCGATTACAAACAACTTTTGAGGTTAAATAAACTAATTCCTAGATTTTAATTGTTCGTAAACTTTGTAATGTATATTCATTACGTTATTATCCATATATATATTGTAATAATTTAATATAAACGACTGATGGCTGTGGCTGATAAAAAATATTTATTTGAACACAATTAATCAAAATTTATTAATGAAGTTAAATACAATATAAAAAAATTACACAATAATATTTAGAATCTCAGGGTCTTTACTGGGTTTGATAAATGGGTGAATTGAATTTAAATTATCTAACAAAACAATTAAAGAAAAGAAATAATTAAAGAAAAGAAATTAATTGAAGAACGATCTGACGTATCTTAATGAAATGGTTTACAAATAAATTTAGAGTTCTTTTACTTACGGCCGACCAGGTCTCAATTTTGGGGTTTTCTGTGCACACTTTTTTGGGGATATCACTGAATTTAAATTGGTTACAAAACACTTGTCGAAACTTTTGGGTCTCTCTTCTGGAAACTGGAAACTGCAACTCCTTCCGGATTAATGGTTAGATGGATTGTTACAATTGATTAGGTTACTGCTTGTAGCTGTACAATGGATTTTACAGTCCAAAACTTTCTTACTCAATTTAACTTGTAACCTTTCCGGCTAGACCTATCTGTCTGCCAGGCTGCTCGCCATCCGACTGTGTCTGTTCGTCTCTCGCCGTTCACTATGTCTGTTCGTCTCATAAATTTCTGACTGCGTACGTCTTAACAATGGTTCTTTTGTCTCGCCGCCCGCTTTGTCGCGGTGTATGCTTTATATAGTCTAATAATGAGTTCTTTACTTTGCAATTATAACAATGGATTAATTACTAATTACTACAATATATATATATATATATATATATATATATATATATATATATATATATGTACAAGCGGATTGTCCCTGGCCCACTAATGCAATTCTAATTTGAGTGATTAATAAACTAATTAGTGTAACTAATATAATGTCTGCTACGTACATATTGATTTTGATGTATTCGGGAACGAAATTGATAAATTAGTTTATATGTGTCACATGATTTTGTAATTATGTTGAAATTGTTGTATTAGTTTAGTTTTGATGTGTTATTGATAGTTTATTACTTTGATTTAAATTAATTTGTAAATTAATTTTTATACGTTAGGTTTTATCAAGAACAAAATTATTTAATTTGTATTAAAATAATATTGAAATTGTTAAAATAGTTACTATGTTTTTATTTTTTTTAGTGACTTTATATTTGTTTTCTTATATCGCGGTGACCCTGTATAATCACATATAAATTTTATTATGACGAAATACTGTTAATTGTAGTTACTGCACTTATGTGTTATACTTAATCAACATATCTCATGTCAAAATTGGTAGTATCTTATTTTATGCTGATTCTGCGCCTCTCGCCTGTGAGATATTTCTGAAGCTGCGGTAAACACGAAAATTCGTACTCAGCTCCTCTTATGATATTGGTCTCCCCGTCGCTTTTGCCTAGGGGCCAAATCTCACTATCTCAAGGGCTGCTCAATGTATCAGATTCCATACACCAACAGGTGATTTCTAGGCGTCAGGGAAGGAAGGGTTTTACGTCTCTCCAAACGACGAGTAAATTGTGATCAAGTAACGGTTCGAAATATAAAAAAAGTCAGGTGTGCTAAATAGACAAAAATATGAAATTAAATTCAAAAAGATCAACTTAAGCCACTTCAAGTGGATTTTAAATGGCAAATAATGCATATTATACTTATTTATTTAATAATGTCCGAGTAATTAAGGCAATCCCATTGATTTTGTTTAATGACTTATAATATATTTGCATGTAGTTTATATTATAAATTATGCCAAAGTACTGTTAATTGAATTTATACTATTTGAAAGTAATATGTGAAACAGACTAATTGTTGATCTTAATCCAGGGCAATGAAGGTGCTGTGATATATAAAGTATTATATAAATATATCAGGAAATGGAAAAATGACTGGAAGAAAATAGCGAAGTAATGATACTTACAATGAAACACAATAGGCTAAATAAAAATGTAGAAGATATCAGAGGACGATATCGTAGGCAAACAACTCATCGTACTTCTCTAGTTTCGTCTATAGTTAAGAAGTATTAAATTTGACCCGTGAATTTTTCATTCACCATTTGTTTTCAAAACAATAAGGTCTAAAAATACGACATTGGGGAAGCCACAATTTTCTACCAATGCCAAAGTGAAGTTTTCAGTCGCTACAGAACCGTCTCAATTTTTAACAGCTAAAGTAAATTTTTTTTTAAACCCAATATATTAAATATTTTAGGAGAATAATTTTTCTAGTACTTGTCTGGTAAATAAAGTCAACATTAACCTATTTTTTTTCTTATCTCGTCTCATTGAAATCATGTCTGTTTCCTTTCACTACTTTTTTCTGTGTATAAAAAATAATATCTTACGATAAATTTATATATATATATGTATATATCGTTAAATATTCTTATGGGTATAAACAACGGTTTGACTACAGATTCTGTAACCTAGAAGAGCGATATAACACTCAAATAAGCCTACAGTGTCCGTGTCTGACCTCATGTATGCATGTATTTGCTTACACGTATTTTTTTTGCAATTTATTTTATGTATGTATGAATAATATAAAATTAATGTGATACATATATTTAGTGTCTCTTTTTAAATAACAAAACTGTCTGTTCAACATATGTATTTGGAACAAAATGATAACTTTGCTATATTCTGTAATGTCGTCTTAGGACAGTGGTTCACTCGAGTATGATAAAATATTACGCAGATAGTTTTTAATTATTCCTTGCATTGTAAAAATAACAATTATGTAATATGATAGCCAATTATTAATCGATATCTAATAAACTGTGACAACGAATCTAATTACGTAAGCAGCTGTCTCCGAGTGCATGCTGCTTGTTATGTTTCCCTGTTCTGGAACAACGCCTGCATACGAGCAACCTGCCGCCATGTTTACAAATTACGACGTCCTTCCTGGCGCTCGATGTATGCAGCCATCTAGATATTCACGATGAGGTGTGTTGTTCCACTGCTCCTCAGCAAAGCCGGAGATATAAATTTAGCACTACTCTAACATAGCTCAGGATTAATAGTAGGCAACACTTAACACTTAATCCATCAGCAGTAACTTGAGCAGGATTTAGAAGCTATCATTCTACGACCTCTGTTTTCGTTCGCAAGCATTATACGTGATTTATTAATATTGATTCCCTAGCAAATTTATTGATATGTAAACGTAAATAACTTTAAATACGTGCTTACTTATTTCGTCGTGACAGAATCGTTTTCCAGTTTGATGCGGAAATTAATACTAAATAGTAAAATATAACGATGATTTAATTCAAGTAAAGTAAATTTATAATTTAAGATTGTAGTATTGTATATAGTATAGTATTGTCCAGAAACATATTTCAGATATCTTTCCTGATAATTAAAAGCGTGAAACAGAACCACCAGTTTTAATAATGGCAAATCTGATAGTTTAGGAAACTATATGTATATGTATAAGAATCATTAAATTAAGACTGTATTTCTTGTCAATTTTCTGCAACTTCTCAAAATAATAAGGTTCTGTACTCTCTCTCTCTCTCTCTCTCTCTCTCTCTATATATATATATATATCTATCTATCTATCTATCTATCTATATATATATATATATATATATATATATATATATATAGATAGATAGATAGATAGATAGATAGATAGATAGATAGATAGATAGATAGATAGATAGATAGATAGATAGATAGATAGATAGATAGATAGATAGATAGATAGATAGATAGATAGATAGATAGATAGATAGATAGATAGATAGATAGATAGATAGATAGATAGAAGAATTTGTTCCATTTCAGGGGGTTATTCTGTTTACAGACGAAGTTAGAATTTTAAGAATAAACAGAAAAAGTAGTTAATAGTGAATTTAACCATAACGTATACTTCATAGGTTTTCAGTTAATGACTTACCAGTGAATTGTGAGAAACACATTTTGTACAGTTTCAAACTGGAAAATCTGACAGTGAATTCTGTAGAATATGTTCTAAAAGTGATAAAATATGAGAAGTACAAAGTTAAAAATTATCAGAATTTTGTTGTGTCGATAGAAATTAAATTTCTAAAACGTGAAATCATATTAAGTTTTTTATTTAATAAATTATCACGTTTCTAAGATATTAAGTAATGATATGAGCTAGATTTTTGACTACGTTTTTACCACTTTCGATTAATCTATGTAATTTATTTACTGACTACGTATCTTTCTACGTATCTTTCTACGTATCTATCGTTTAGTAAAGCTTTTAACTCTCTAGGTCTAGTCCCTCGCAGAGAGTGCTACGTGGTTGGAATTCCCAGTGCGCAATGCTCCACCAAGTTCCAAGACCGTTTTTCCAGCCCTGTGCTGGACGAAACTGTTGTGGCAACAAATCCCGTCGAGTTGCCTGTTGAAGAAATACCTTTATCCCTTTGTTTTACCCATCGGTATTTCAGCTCAAGGAAATCCCCATAATTCTCCTCTAGAAGTGGTTTTCAGATACCCTTCCAACAATGTAGTGCCGAAATCTCTTCTTCAAAGCGTGTATACGCTTGAAATTTTCGTGCAGTGCGTCCGTCACCTCTTTATATCTAGGTTCAGGAAGCTGAGTAAAATGGCACGTTGTCACAGTACCGGAAGTTATTTTCTGTAAATACTGTTGAGCCATTATAACTGTACTACACCCAAGGAAAAGACTGGACATAAGTTAAGGAAGAAAATCAACTGATGGGAACTATAATAGAAATAATGGACTCTAAGATGCGCATTAATATCGCGTTAGTATTATTATTTACTGGAAAAACGTCAACGTAATTATAAACATTACGTATATAAATATCTTAAACAGTTTAGAGGCAGAATTTTGAGGCCTTGCCTCTAACTTTTATGAGTAATGTATATATAAAGTTATTAAACCTGAATAGGTCATAAAAAGAGGACGAAACGTCGTTCATATAATTTGTTGATAAACATTCCGCCTTATAAAGGTATAATAAGGTAGTTACGTAGAAATACGTACCATTGGCACAAATATGATTGAAATAGATGTAATCAATACGAGGTTAGTTATTTCTGGTTCTTGTTACTAGCCCAGCTCATCATATAGTCATCTCTAAAGACCAATTGTCCAGTAAATATCAACAAGATATTCTTGGTTTCTGGAAGTTTCTTGTCCATATTTATTACAGTTTTTTTGCAATTGAAAATTTTAGTTTTTTTTAAAAAGGAATAAGTATTTTGGTACTGTACAGACGTGACGAAAAAATATTTAATTCTGTTCCGAATTTTTGCCGATAAACATATAATAGTAAGTTAATTGTAAACTTTGACCTTAACAGATGCTTTATTATAATGTATTAGAGAAGAAACTGCAGTAAAGTCCAACACTCTGACTTATTTGTTACTATCTTGCCCAACAATGAGCTTAGGTTTGTTTTCTGAGAAAAGATAATTGTTCTGGGCAGTAAAAATCGTGACCATTACGTTAATAAAAATAAAAAGTAGCACAAGTACATTTAACAAATGTCTGATGGAATACATAAAAAACTCTCTATTAATTGTCCTGTAATTATTACGGTTAAAAAGCAGTAATATTTAAACTGAAATCATAATCTAGGTTAATCAGAAATGTGAACGTTTTAAATTCATTCCAGTTGTCAATATTTTAATACTTATATGGTTTGGCCATTTTATTTATGTTCATGATTTATCCTTTGCCTTTAGCAAAGAATTTTGTTATAATATATTTTCTACCGGCGTAGAGGTAAGGCGAAGGCTCCGTGGTTCAGTATGCAACCCGGCGCACAGACGTAAACTCATGTTGGATATTATCTGTGATTTTCTGGTTGATCTAAGCAAAATACCGTTTTTATGGTGTACTATAAAGTTTCAACTCCGTCTCACGTGACGTTTTATAGTCTTCACTATATTTTATGATGTAATTAGAACTAATTTTAATGCAATAATGACTCGCATAAAACATTTGTCCATTTAGATGTATCTAACCGGATGATATTGAGATTATTATACATTTTACGTTATGAATTATAATATTTATCTGTTTCTATCTTCACAATAGTACGTTTTTATTACTTTCAACAGTTATCAAAAACTCTTTGCATTGGAATTTGTTTCTATTAAGAATCTCTATATATAATCACAATATATTCTATTACACTACATGTACAGTATTAAGTCTTTAGTTTAGTTTTCTCCGCGTTTTACTCCCGTGAATATCAAAAGGCGGAAATACAGCTCAACACGTCGAACCATAATTCCGAAACATGAAAGTGTGTATTTTCGAGACTAATTATACTCTCCTACTCGCCCATAATTTTTATTTTTCTGTTAGATATTTGGTTATATATTTTTATATGTTTTATTGCGTATCATGCGCTATTTTTCTTTTGTATTATTTTGTAAATAATAAAATTAAATATAAATCAAATTTTCTTCTAATTTATATAAAATAAAACAGCCCACAATAAAAATATCATTACAATGCTTTTCCGGGCAGCGTGTAGTTAAAAATTTGTTTTGTTAACAACACACGAATTCAAATATATTTGAAATTCAAAACAATGTAATCACGTAATATTTCCGTAAAATTTATATCAGCGAGTTTATAACAATGGTCCATACTCTCGAAATTCTTTATATTGCGTTGTTAGTTGAAATTATGTTAATGGGTTTTGTTTTAATTTGTTTCACATTTATTTCAGAACGGACAAGTATGGAAATTTTACGGAATAATTATTATTTTTTACAAAAAACATTTAAACACCTGTAAAAGCATTGGAGTTTCCTCCCCAATGTTTCTGGAGTTGAGTGAATCCTTTCCGACCGTTTCTTGCGATACTCTTCTCATGAAGATGTCTGTTTGGCTTCGGTGGCTTACTAACGTAATTACAGGCACTCGACCATCGCCCATCGGAGAGCGGAGCCTGGAATCACATTACGGACCAGTGTTCGTTAGGTTGGCAGCCTGCCGACGCGCTGCGCAGCTGCTGACTGGCGGCTGATTTATCTGCTCATCCATATTCACGGCTTTGTTCCCCGCCGGTGGCTACAAAGACTTTTCCTTATGTAGATAACACCCCGTCACCCCATTCCACACTATTTGCCCTTCGATGCTGGTAAATGTCTCGCCTCTAAGAAAGAAATTTGTTTGTGCGATTGATGATTGTGTAAAGGGAGGGTTTTCGATCTTACGTTGTCAGAAGTTCCCTCTGCTTCGCCACTTCACGGGATTAAAGTGGAGGAGGGAGCGAGAGTAGTGATGAAGCAGTTCGGCAAAGAGAAGAAGAACGCTTTCATCTCTGCCTGCGGTACGCTGGTCCGGCCATTACGGGAGTGCGTACTCACAACTTCTCACATGCAAGAGCCTAAACCACTGCTTTTAGGTGCATACGGAACCCAACTGACACAGCTATAAATTACCCTTTCCTTTGCCAATATATTTAAAGAAAACTTGAATTGAAGCCAGATGATCATTTAGGGATACGAAAATTCCGTGGAATGGTTTAAAATCTACAGACAATGTTGAAATTTCCGTATTTTAAGAATTACATTTCAATAAAATTCTATTTTTATCAGTCGAATTAATTTTTCTTTAATTAACCATACTTTCATTTAACTTGAACACAGGAAATCCCGACGCGTGGGCAGTGGACTTTCATAATTCTGTTATTGTCAGTATCAACTCTCATGTAAAATTATTGAGCAAGCATACTAAGATACCATTTCTATGCCTTCCGTTCTCCTATAATTAATTCTGCAACTCGTCCCACTTTTTTCCGAAAAATAACTACGGTAAACCGGAATAATATGCAACCAATCTTATCGAAAATAATACAATTCAGATCTGGGATTTAACGGTATAAGGATGATCTAAAAATCAATTGAAGGGCGCGGATTTTAAAGGAGCGTTTGCAGATATAAACTGAAGCATAATCCTCCTTTCTTTCCGATTTGCAATCTAATTTTTATTTAACATTGTCCTCTGTAATTAATTATATCTTAATAATCCGCAATATATAAACGCCGTTTGTACAAATATAAGTTTCGCCCTGCTTTAGTGCCTCTTCAGGTTTAATATATTATTTAGAAGTTAATAACATGATTTTTGTCAAGTTTTTTTTTCAAAATTGAATATAAAATTTAAATAATATAATGTTTTGTAATTGTTCTTAAAAATAGCTTGAAGAGATTCTAAAAGAGGACTAAACGTCCTTTATATTACGTCTTATATATTATTACAAATGTCATATATTTTTCATCATTATTATATTAAATAGTTGATCAATTTCACGTATATATAATTATATTTTATTCCAAAATTTCAGATGTTCGAAATTTTCCATTCAAAAAAGTAAATATTCAATTGCGCACTACATTTTAGTAGTAGGATTATTTAATATATATTACTAATGTATGTGTTGTTATAATTATATAGTTCAAAATAAAAAAAAATTCTCGGTTTTGAACCTTTTCTCGATTTTTATATCTGAAATAATTCAAGAATTCAAAGCATCAATATTGTCATTTAACAATTTTAGAAAGTAAAACACGTAGTACAGTAATCGAATTGTAAAAATGAAGTTTTGAATAAATTCTTTATATTTGTTTAATCATGATTAATAAATGGGTTTGGTAAATCGTGTCTAGAGTGAATGGTACTAAGTAATTTATGTTCGACCTACCGAATTGCGACCAGACTATTCAGCCAAACGTGGTTGCATCAACAAGAAATATAGTTTTTGATTGATTTTGGTGAATAAAATTGATGTATTAATTTTTAACAATACCAAGAATACCAATTTTTTAACCAGCTCTGATAAAAAAATAATATAAGATGATGTTACATAGTTTTTAGATATAATTTTTCATTTTGGTTGATCATTTTTTTCTTAGAAAGCTTACAGAATTCTATTCTCAAATTTAAGAACATGAATGGAAGTCTTTGTAGAAACATATTCTTCGATTCATTGCTTCGTTTATATTGAACCTTCAATTTCTTATTATTTTAACGAAAATGGAAAAGTTGAAGATTGTATTACTTTGTGTGGGCGAAGCTATTAACGTCATAAAAGTAAATGTTATGTAAGTACCTGGAGAAGGAATGGAGATATTGGTAATCGTACATGAAATTGACCTCAAAATGAAGATCATTGGATATCAGCCGACATGAATTATAAAATTCTAACATATTATGAAAAATAAATTAAATAATTTTTCTATTTGTGATGGCTGAATACCAAAACTCGACGGTACTCACTAAAAGTACAAGACATACGACAATAAAAATTTATAGATAAACATATATTTATGACTGTTTAGTTTTGTACCAGCGGTCGTAATAAATAAGTAAGAAATTTATCTATACAAGAAAAACAATTTCTATTCATAAGCAACGAAATATTAAACATTGCTTTAGGTAATACAAGTAATGATCGTATTATTTAAGCTAAAATGTCTGACCGTATTCACAAGTTTGTGATGTATAAATATCATCAGAGATAGAAAGGGAAGTTATTCAAAACTGGAAAAAAGTCGATTGTTTCTAATTAAGAGCATTGTTAAAATAATTATTTATTTTAATAATTCTATAGCTATGTTATCAAAACTTCAGTAAGACATGAAAAAATATATGCATTATTATTTGCAAATAATTTTACAGCTAACGAATGTATTAATCTATCTATATAAAAAATTATATGTATGTATTTACGTTAATCTTTATACATCAAACGCGTGGACAGTTTGCAACAAAACTTGGTACACATATTCTTAAAAATAGGAAAAGCGGTACTGTGGGGGTGAGATAATATAAATACTAAAAGAATTATCATTGAAAAACGTGTTAATTTTGTGTTAAATTACTGCCCGCGTAGATACCATGACGTCAATCGTGAGATACTGACGTTACGCGACGAACAAAAGAAATAATTCCTTTTTTCGTAATGAAATAAAAAAGAAATATTTTGATTGAATTATCCAGTGACACTCCATCGAATAATACTTCACGATCCTGGAAGAAAATGTAAGTGCATTTTCTGCCATATTAGTGACTCCAATATGGCGACTATTTGATTACATTATGAATGCAGCTAACAATTTCATCAATTTAATCTTTCGTCACGTCTGAAGACTGAGTGACAATTATATCCTGCAATACTCAAGGAGTATATTTAAGGATTCTATTCGTAAAGAAATTTGGAGGTTTGTTTGTTGTGATTGATGCTATGAAATTCAATATATTTTATAGCTGTTCAATTAATGAACTATCGATCGAAAGTGTGTACGGAACTAGGAAAATTTGGCATTTAGGTTAAATCACTTATAGACTATAGATTAATATAGAATTAAATACTTTTTCGGGTTTATATAAATACGTACACGAGCAACGCCGGGCATCCAGCTTGTTAATAATAATATCCATAGAACAATTTTATTGTTTTGAATAGTATAAAATAAATAGTTAGCGTCTGTGAGATTTTTCTATTGCCCTAATTAACGAATTGAAGTGGAAGAAATACCACGAAATATTCTAAAAAAAATTATCACATATTCAAAACGAGCATATCATTCAAATGCTTTTATATATAGTTAAGTACCCTGTCATTTCCATGCTTCCTGTCGTCATTTTAATTAACATCAATTTTTATTTTAAACGTTGGCCTTTTTATATGAAAACTTAGTTCATGATTATGTCGTTGCAACAGCGTAGCCGAGAGCGGGCCCTTTCCAGACCTCATAAGGGTTAATAACTGTCCTCCATTACTTGAGCTAAATGCAAATATATCCTGCAGGACTACGCGCTTCCCTCGGACGTGTTGTTTTGTTATAACCAGAATAAATTTTATCTGCGTGCAATGGACCCGTGGAACGCAGTGCGTAATGCGCACTATTGCAATGGCTGAATTGCGGTGGTTTATACTACTGCCTACCCAAAACAATTGTTCATAACTCTCCTTGAAAACGACTTACAGTTTGCGGGAACCGTTATTTTCCCGTTACATTATACTATTTCTCGCTTTACCGTAAAATTGTCGATTATAAAAATTGACTTAATTCAAGATTGTAAAAGCGTATTTCCATTCTTTTCTGCGTTATTAGATAACATTTATCAATTTCCCGTATAATTCCGGACGTTGCGAAGCTTTGTGGAATATTAGTAATTACGTTTATGTAATTGTAGCTATAAATAGTGCTCAGGTTTCTAAACGAGTGGAAAACAGGTTATATTGCGACATTTTTATTACTTGATTCGAGATAATCTTCTAAATCTTCGCTAGAAGTTGATGACTGAGAACGTCATCGAAACGTAGCGGTGTAACGTACATCCCACTCGTTTAGAACTAAATAAATTATTTATTCAACATCTTCAAATGACTCCATTATTTATAGGTATTTTATATCGTCCTGTAATTGTTAAGGAACTAAAATACAATGCCTATTGGAAAAAATTTACTTCACATTCCGTATAATTAATTTTATTTGATTCATTCACTTTGAGCTTCTACAAAGAAGGCCTCTGGAAAAATGCAGACAATTCCCCTCTTTAATGTTGGAAACGCGTTAAGAAATGGACTATCTGGAATTGTTTATAAAATTGGGTCTAACGGTCAATTTCACAAAGTAAATTTTTTTATAAATCTCATAAAAAAATCTATTAAAATTTAAAGGAAGTATGGTTACATTCTTTATTAGTTCCACAAGTCCTTAGATGATAAAACAAGACGTGCTAACTACATTACAAATATTTCAAAACTAATAATTCGATAACAACCTAAAACCAACTGTATAAATACTGAAACCAATATTATGCATTATTCATACAATTATTATTTATTTATGAATTTTATTTATTAAATTTATGAATTATATAAGTGTAAAATTAAACTAATGACTTCTGCAGCAATTATTATTAATAACTTACTAATTACGTATTAACCATAAATGTAGAACTATATATAACAAAACATCGTGCAGAATAAACAAGCACAATCACAACGCTTGTGCTCGAGACTGAAAGACAAGAAATCCGATCTTCTGACGTTACTGGACGCATTGTATGAAACGAAGATAAAAGATGTGAAAAATAAATCATAATATGATGGTAAGAAACTTATTAAATAATTATTATACTTTATATAAAAACTATCTACTAATAAAAGTTTAGTCATTTATTAAAGCTACACGTAAAAATGAATATTTATTTAATACACTTTCAAAATAAATAATACACGCGAAAAGAAATTCGTTCTTGGAGAGTGCAGCTTCTCTCGAAAGTTCCAGTCTGCCCTTCCAATATTAAAAGGCTCCTGTATCCCTCATTCCATTGGTGGAATTTTCCTGTCTCCATTTATCCAATTTCAAACGTGCTCCAAGGTGTCTGGGTTTCTATACACATTTTTCTAGGTATTACTAGGACCATTACCCAAAAGCTTTTTTTTATGAATTAGCACGCGTTGTTTGTGGCCCAAACGTTCGCAGCCTCAGGCGGCCCATTATATTTCAATGTGAATAATTTAAATGTAAATGAAATTAAATAAACTGTATCGCATTCAAATATTTAAAAACTCACGCCCAGTGTTAACAGAATTTAAAATAGGCAACATTTATTTAAACACCTGGGTATCCTATATTATTTGTTCTCATAACAATTATTTAACAAGTTGTGTGGTATTTAAAACAATATTTATTAAGATGGACTATACAAATAAGTTTTTCATTCATATAAATGGGGTAAATATTTGTATATTCCAGAGTTTAGTTTTATTTTACAATTGTCCTACACCGACGTGAAAAGCCCGCTGAATTTTTTAAAATTATTTTTTCACACAGATATTTAAAATATGTCAACAGAAATTTTTTATTTATATTCACTAAATTATATCACTTTTGTAGTCTGTTATTCTTTCTTTAAATTATACGACATGTATGACTACAGATAGACAACGTGAACAGAACAGTTGAATTAATTTGTTCCTCAGACGTTACCACATCTTTTCGTGCGTCGGCTATGATCTTGACACAATCCAGCTATTTTAGACTGTAGTATATCAGAAACGCTGTGGTATATTAATAATTATAAAAATTATAATGTTATGTCTCCAGAAGTTGAAAATCTGTTAACTCTCTTCTTACACTGCTGGCTTGCATATTGTCTAATATTTACATTTTACCTTACTATATTATACACTTTTCTATTTGTTACTCCGGTCATTCATAACTCAATTTCGCCAATGCGAAGGAGGTGTTTGCGATAAACCTTTACCAAAGTATTTTTGTAACAAAAATCTTAACGTTCTGATGTTACTAATAGAATTAAGCAATTGAATATATTATTATTTTTCAGACACATTTTCGTCTCGGTCCGCTCTTTTCGAGTTTCTATTAAATTTAAATTTTTTTTAATCTGAAAATAATAGATAATAAAATTCATTTTCTTCTCAATTATTCAGTTAAAAGTTAAAATATAATTTAGGCATAAATTCTTCCGAATATATTTCGCTTTATTAATTTGTTACCTCTGTGGACTGAAATTTTATAATGTAACGTTTTGGTCTGAGGGATTTAATTTAATTCAGTTAAAATAAATTTAATTTAATCAATTTGGCGCCAGTGAATTATATATATTTATTCACAAAACAAAACAAAACAAAGGAAAAAACATTCGATATAACTTATTTATTGCAACTATATATATATAATAAAAACATGTGACAGAGCGAATCTAATTTCCTCACTCAGAGCACCTTCGTGTTGATTGTGCATCAGAGACAGGCGGCAACAAAGTCTACATACTTTAATAATGTATGCGGCTCCAATTTCTCCCTGTTACGGCTGTTGTTACTCGTCGATGTAGATTCCTGCTATCTTCAACTGTGGTTGCTCAAAAAGAAAATTTCTGTCCCAACTCCGTCTGTGGTTACTCAAATCCTTCTCTCGTGGCCGACTGCTGGTTAATCATGAACTGTTTATCCTCTCTGACTGTTGGTTAATCATGAACTGTTTATCCTCTCCGACTGTTGGATAATCATGAACTGTTTATCCTCTCAGACTGTTGGTTAATCATGAACTGTTTATCCTCTCCGACTGTTGGTTAATCATGAACTGTTTATCCTCTCCGACTGTTGGTTAATCATGAACTGTTTATCCTCTCCGACTGTTGGTTAATCATGAACTGTTTATCCTCTCCGACTGTTGTTTAATCATGAACTGTTTATCCTCTACGACTGTTGGTTAATCATGAACTGTTTATCCTCTCTGACTGTTGGTTAATCATGAACTGTTTATCCTCTCTGACTGTTGGTTAATCATGAACTGCTCATCCTCTCCGACTATTGGCTAATGAAGAACTGCTCATCCTCTCCGACTATTGGCTAATGAAGAACTGCTCATCCTCTCCGACTATTGGCTAATGAAGAACTGCTCATCCTCTCCGACTATTGGCTCATCAATAACTGCTCATCCTCTCCGACTATTGGCTAATCAAGAACTGCTCATCCTCTCCGACTATTGGCTAATCAAGAACTGCTCATCCTCTGCGACTGTTCGTATTCATGGACTGTTTCTTCGACTCTTCGTCGTTCCCTGTCTTCTCTCCATTGGTCAGGCGAAAATTGATCTCCTGATCAAATTTTCCAATAGATTTTACATTATTTCCGTCGTTTTTCTATCGTCAAGGAATGGTACGAGACAAAAAGGACGCCACGTGTCTGATATTCCAAACGGCAGGTGTAGTAGAACTCCAACTATACTATCTTAATCCCTTGGAATAATAGGTTCCTCTGGTTTTTGGCGGCGTCCGCTTTGTTCAAATTATTCCGCTTCGTTGAGCAGCTGCCTCTACGGCCGGCAGAAAAATCCACCCCGAAACAAGGTACTTTCGTAAAATTCCAAATATAAGTAAAATATATACGCGTTATTCTTTTTAATTGTAATAGAATTTAATACGCGTCAAAATAGTTTAGATTTAGATTTATTATTTATTCCGTTAGTCCTCGGCCGAGGAAATAGGATGTATCATGTTATATTAGATTACACGAAAAATATAAAATATTACAGTTAAAAAGTTTGAAAAACAAACATTGTACTTTACAAAAAATTATAATTTAAAACAATGTTAAGGATACTAATATAACAGTAATTAAATAAATGATAAGTGTATTCATCTTCATTTTTCATGTGACGGAGTTTCCTGCAGTAAATCTTGCTTAAATTTTCGTCGAGCATTTAAAATAAAATAAGTAAGCAGTTAAATACTACAATATTATAATCGTAAAATAATAGCATAACTTGATATGATACCAGAAAACTATTTTATTAAAGTGGACCTAATCTGTTCTTATCTACGAACCCTTACAACAAGTAGCATGCTGTATTAATTAACAAAGATTTACTACGGTTTATAATTAAATTTAGTATATTTAAAGTTTTTATTTCGTGTGGAAGTCTAACGTATAGATTTATCCCGGAATAACGAATGCTTGATTGAATAAGGCTTAGACGTTGTTTTTCTATGAGAAGTCCAGAGCGATTTGTAGTGTTTTATAAATGATTTGTTCTGTTTAGGGCATAAAAATTGAAGTTTCTTGCAGACAAACTTTAAAATTTCTAGAATCTACGTACACAGCAGACCTTCCCAGAGAGCTCTGGCGGGGCCTACCTTTGGGGATGCTCTCACATCTCTCTGGTTTTTTTTGAACTAAGGTTCTCACATGCCGAGGCACCTCGGTCTGTTTTGAGAGGTGTATGTTCCGCGGTCGCAGACCTTGGGCATACGGCAAGAGTTGTCCGCTATTCCTATTGGAATAGTCGGCCAGCTGCCTCCTAAACTGGTCGAGACATGGAGAAGGGAATGCTGCGTCACCACAGCAAACTCCTCTCCCGCTATCGGAAGGGCGTGGGACAAGTACCCAATGCCCGACCTACCCGATGCAGGTTTTTCTAGGGTTTTCCCTGCATTTCTTTAGGCGAATGCCGGGTAGGATCCTTAAACCATAGCCCGGGGGCCCTAGTTAACCCTTGGCTACGTTCCTCTACCCTTCCGCATACCCCCTTTCTAACCCCTTCCTATGCTATTAAAGGAGAGTTGCCTAATGTGGATCACCATCATGTAGCCTGTTGCCCTAAAAAAAAGAAAAAAACAGACCTTGGGCATACGGTAAGAGTTGTCCGCTATTCCCATTGGAATAGTCGGCCAGCTGCCTCCTAAACTGGTCGAGGCACGGAGAAGAGAATGCTGCGTCCCCACAGCAAACTCCTCTCCCGCTATCGGAAGAGCGTGGGACAAGTACCCAATGCCCGACCTACCTGATGCAGGTTTTTCTAGGGTTTTCCCTGCATTTCTTTAGGTGAATACCAGGTAGGATCCTTAAAATATAGCCCGGGGGCCCTAGTTAACTTAGTTAACCCTAGCTACCTTCCTCTACCCTTCCGCATCCCCCCTTTCAATTCCATTCCTATGCCATTAAAGGGGAGTTGCCCAACTTGGATTAAAATCCCATGATTCATCTGTTTGAATGTTTAAAGTGACTCGTAAGTTACTGAACAAAGCTGTTACTGGAAATACTACAACGTACCTATTAATAAATCTGGGGTTTCCCGCCGATACTGGTGTCAAATTTGTTCACTTTCCGAATGATGCAATTGTTTCAGACTGCTCCATTTTAAGTTAGAGCACATACTCTAGTTAACAGTCATGTTAGAAAATAGTCTTAAGTCTCTTCATTTGTTATTTACGCAGCCAGTGCAAATAGTTGTGATCTACTTACTCTTCAATGACGTTCTACGGCATAACTCAGGAAAGGAGTATATATGGAATATTAGCCTGTTTTTCATATAAAAATCTATCGGACAAACGGCCGTCGAGGCCTCTTTAGGAAGATTTGTCTGTGTTTTTAAAGAGCGCCTTCTGTTGCTGCGAGGGAAGATTAGGGGCGACGCAGCCAATCGCGACGACGGCGGCGCCGTGGGACTTACGTCAGCTGACGTCGGAGGATATTCGCTGATGCTGACTGGCCAAACACAGACTTGATATTTATGCAACCCCAGAATAAACAGCGCGCCGGCCCAGGTAGCTAACGCCCGTGCACCATGCTATTCGGGCATCAGTCAAGTTGCGAGAATCACGGCTCTCTTGTCAGCGCGGATCCTGATAAATTAGCGTCACGAATATTAATGTTCGCAAGTCTCTCTTAATAAGGGGGAACATTCTTCTGAGGTTCCAAAATGTATCGAGAGAAAACCCTTAAGTAACTCAACTTTGTTCAGCGTGTTTCTTGCATCACTCCCACAGGCATGTTACTTGTGCCACAAAATACTATTACTAGTTTCATACTGATTTCCCACATGAAAAAATAATGTTTAAGTTCTCGGTTGAGATTTAAGATGACAAGTGAAGGGAACTAATTGGAGAGTTACATGGTATTGAAAATCCAGGGTACATTACCGGCACACTTGTGTCAATAACGGTTAGCTGAGTTTCATAGAATCTTCGAGATTTACTCCTCTGCCTTCTCCTAAACAATTATCCTATAATACACAGGAAATACGTAGCTGTCTCCTCATGGTATTGGTGAAGGTCTCCAGCGCTGAAGGCACTATAATTTGTGACAATGGTCTCGTAATTTATTATGAGATGCAGAAAGCTATCAGCATTCTTATATAAAAAAAGGTAACTGAATTGCATTAATTCTGTAAACCTCTGCTTGAAAACCTATTAACAGTTTTGTGGCGTTATATATTAGGTTACACTGAGACAGTGTGTATTATAGAAGGATAATTGTTTAGGAGAAGGCAGAGGAGTACCACTAGAAGATTATATGAAGCTCAGCTAACCGTCATTGACACAAGTGTGCCGGTGATGTACCCTGGATTTTCAACGCTTTTATATCATCCTGTACAGAAGGCACACTTTCATGTCGCGGCACAAAAATAGTAATCGTGCTTTTAATATTTTTGTTTCGTAAGGGTGAATAAGCGAGAATGAACATTCCTTGCGTTATTCCTGAAGGAGCCTCTAGAATGTTTTTCTCTTTACGAAGAAAAAGATACGTGCTTGTTGTTGCATCGTGAGCTCGTTATGTCCATTGGAGCAGAGACTTGTGACTGTCGACATCGAAGGGCGACGGCCAACAACGCATAGCCACAGACAAAATGTGATATCTGAATTTGCTAGTATAAGCGAAGAAATATTAAGTAATTATAAAATCTGAAATATTACAAAAAAATTGCAACTTTTCAACGTAAAGAAATCAAAATGAAAAAATTTACGTCTGATTGAAAATAATGAATAATAACGATAGTCAATTCAGACAACAAAGGTAATATAAATACCACACAACGTTTCTGGGATCCTTGTCCCTTTCGTCTGGTGCTAACAAAAGCCTAGAGAAACACAACTGCACTTTATAGTTGATTTATTTTGAGTGTTGTCATCTGACGAGTGCAGTTGTGTTTCTCTATGCTCTTCTTAGCACATGACGAAAGAAACAAGGATCCCAGAAACGTTGTGTGGTATTTATATTACCCTTTTGTCTGAATTGGCTATCTTTCTTATATTATTTCAAATTTGAAAGCTCCTGGCTGCAAGGAGAGTGTATTATTAAAATTATATGATTTGTATTAGATTTTTAAACAGGTTCTCAATAGCAACATTTCAAAATTCATATTCATGCACGTTGTTCACTCCGGTAATTTCTCTATAGAAATAAATTAGTAATTGAGAACTAAAAAGGCTATACACAGTGAAATATGGATTATTAATACAATCTATTAATTACATTTTATTAAAATAGTGTACCTATTTTTAACTTTAGGTAGTTATAGTAAATTATTGTATTTCTTTGTGGTGTATGAGAGTAAGTGGACACAGGATGGAAGCGGAGTCGACCAGATGGCAGTCGCGACTAATCTAAAATCGAATATAGTATCTCCTTTCATTTTGCCTCTGGCGTATGAATGCAAGTCTGCATTAAAAACTGAAAATGTTTTAACTATAGACAGCCATCTTTTAATTATAATTGTATCCCTTTCTCGAAACTGTATGGGTTTGATATATTTAAAGATTATCCTCTCCTGGGAATGCTCTGAAAATTTTGAGTCATTATCCGACACTTTATCAAGGCGGAGGCTCTCGGTATTTCCATATTTTCCGTTCATTAAATCTTTTCTTACTTTTTACTACTCTTATTCTGCTCTAAGATACCTTTCAGGTCTTTGTTGTTGATTGCCAAGGCATTCACTAATTATTTTCCTGTTTCCTTCCAATAATTTTCTATTTCGACTAGCTATAGTTTACTGAAGTCTGCCGCAAAGGGTTTGTGTTTGGTGTAGTTAGACTAAGCCTTTCCGTTATGGAGTGATACATCTATTATATAATTCGGCGAACCATGAGAATAGATTCAGAAAATGTTTTTTATGATTTTCAATTGTCAAAGATAAAAATAATTTGGCATACAAGTCGTGTAGGTAATAATTGGAAAAGAACCTTATAATAAAAGTATATTGATATATTGCCTTTTATTTTTTCAGCCCTCTAAACATGTAAAATATTTCTATATATTATATATGATTGTTGTTAAATTATATTATATATATAAGACTCGTAAGTATTAAATAGTGTCGTTAATGAAATATTATATATCTTCCGATTAAACAAAAACACAAACGGTGAAAATAATGTCTACGAAATTATAAACAGATAATTTATTTTATACTCTGTAATCTAAGTAGTTGATCCATAAAATCATACCTTGCCCGAGTGGAAGGTGGGAGATCTCCGTGAAATTTAAGAGAAAGTAGTTAGTTCAAGTATTTAAGGTCGGCGCTTTACACCAGAACTAACTTAATTCATTATGCAACGCCACTCAAGCTGGTGTTTCCAAAAACGGTTCCCGTACAAACTACGAGACTGCATATTCAAACAATGTGCAGTTGTAATAGAAACTCTTATGTTAACACGGTTTCTTGAACACCAACAATGATTAGAGTTCGAGTTTCACACGCTATGTTTACTGACGTATTTAAAAGAAATTTTATCAAATAATTTATTTATTTAAATATTTATGCGTAATTATATCCAATAAACAGAATTGGCTACCAAATAAATCATCATGGTTAAATTTTCCTTTAGCTGAAATTAATTTACTGAGTACGCTGTGTTTAAATATAGGTTCCGTTCGGGAGGCAAGTAATATTGTTCTAACAACCAAACGATATTTTACTTTGAAAAAGATTTGTTTTCCTCAATGACGCAACACCCTTAGATATCTTGTTATTACTTCTGCATTGACCGTATCTATCCTTTTATATTCTATTAAAGGTCGAGAAGTCACCTCGTGGATGAACTTAAAATAGCCTATCACTAAAAAAAATTAAGAGACTTCAAAACTTATCAAGGAATGGAGATTGGAATGCTGCATCCCCATTGAAATCCCCGTCTCCAGTATTCTGAGAGCCCGACGCAGGTTACTCCCTGGATCATATTTAGGCCAATAGCGGGTAGGTTACTCAAAAGCCAGAGGGCCCGAGTTAAAGCTTGACTTGTTCCTCCCCATTCTGAAACCCACCTTCTTATCTGTATGCAATTTAAGCGAAATGATTACCCTCGGGTAGCCTGTCACTTAAAAATCCGAATACTTAATTACCGGTACTCTTAATGTTATAAATACGTAACAAATCTAATTTTTTTTTAAAAAAAATGATTTTATTCAACGAACTCTTTTTTTCTAGTGTTTAAACTAATTTTAAACGACAATTTTCAAAACAAATGTTCTTAATCTGTTCGCAAAAAAAGTCAAAACTGTCATTTTGTAGGAAATTACCAATCACCAAGTTGTTGTTTTCGGATCGCTTTAATTTTTAATTACCTCAATTTTGTTGAAATCACACTAATTTGGAACATAACTCTGTGTTCGTTCCATCTTTATCCGTCCCTTCGTAATTTTGAAATAGCTGTCATGTGAATGTTTAATATCATTTCAATATTGGTGATATAGGTTTTCGCAGGACAAAAGTTTTATAATGATGTTTAAACAGTACAAAAGTTTTTAAGATGATCAAGAAGATCGAAAAGCTTCGAAGGACGATAAATAAATAATATGTGACTGAAAGCTGTTTTTTTTGTTAATTATGAGAAATGAATATTTGATATTTAATGTATTTTTATGAGACAAAGTAGACCTAAGTATATAGAGAGAAAAATATGGGGAACTAAATAAAACTTGATATGACTTTAAAAATACAATTCATGAGTACTTTAAATCATTTTATGTTAGCAATTGCTATTTTTAAAAATCCAAGTCATAGAAATAACACTAAATTTTCTAAGACAAATATTACCTTCCTATCGGCAGCAACCACACTACATAATTGGTAGACGGCGTAACATAAACTGCTTCGACGAAACAGACCCATCGGCAAAGTTCTCCTAAGTGCTTCATTTAGTTTAGCAAGTTCCGAACCGACGGAATCGGTCATGCAAACTTGTCTAATGAGGACGCAATTGGTTCGAGAGGACATCCTCATCGTTGAGGGAGAGAGGGTGACGAAACACGGACGCCGCGGCGCTCACCAGGGCATATTGGCAAAGTTCCGTGAGCGATGCGCCTCGTAAAAACTTTCTCTAGCAACAATGGCGTCTGCGCTGTGTTTGAAATTCCCCCGGAGGATTAAATTAGAGCGCTTATACTTCTACTTTCATGGTCTCATCCGAAGTGGACGCCCCGGGCCGGTGTTCTTTTCTAATTCGTAACGATATAAATTTTTTTCAATGGCAAGACACAGAAGTCATTTCCACGAAGTTCCCATAAAAGCAACTAAGAATCATGTGACAAGTATCGCCATGTTGGACAGGAAACATTAAAGGACTTTTTCAGGGTGGTGAGAGTCACGCACCGACCCAATAGGCATGAAGTTAGAGGGCAGTCTCAGAAAGGACTGTAACATCTCGTGGAAACACGCGACAAGGTTGTTGTTATCTCCTAACAGGACCAGACTTAAAAAGAAATAAAATAGAAAACAATTTTTAATATTCAAACACAACCGGGAAGAATTTTTTATTAATTATTTAGGCTACTGACAATGATGAGTAATATAAGTGTGTGTTTTTTTAAATTTCACAGCAAACGAAAAATATTTATAGCTTTTGGAGTTGGTCCAGCGCCGAATTTAGCCTGCCATTTGGTTGAAGCTTTCCTCCTTTCAGCAGTAACATGACTGCAAGATGGTAGTAGTAAAGTAATTGATGGAACTCTGATCAAGACTGACTGCGGAACGATAAAACTGCTCTGTCGCCCTATATAGACTAGTAGAGGAACCATATCCGTCTTATTCACATCGTTTATTCAAGATCAACAACTTTGACTTACACCTGGAGAGGTTTCAGGATTCCTGCCATATGTGCACTATAATAAGGGAGAAGGTGGAGGGGATCATTGTAGTCCGGAGAGAGCCACTATCGTTTTTATATTCTTACAAACGGGATGTACAGACAGCAGCAAAGTCTTTTTATCATAATCTCTTAACTTTTACGGATGAATTTTTCGTGTACAACTTATCCTGAACTGAACACAATATATTTACTATCGTTAATGTTTTCAGAATAGCTTTTTAAACTACCAAAACTACCATACAATGGCCCGTGAGCTCCGGATTACCCCCCACCCCCTCTACGCATGGACCATTGCGCATCTTATGTTCAAACGTCTTGCTTTCCTGGTTTCTAGAGGACTTACAATAACAGATACTCATGTATTCAGAATGTATCAACGCGGAACCTCCACGAGGGAGACGAAGGAAGTTTTATATAACACAAGAAACGGATAAATACATTAGGAAGTCGGCAATTTGCTCTCAATGATTACATTGTATTAAGAATTAAGTAATATCGAACACCATTATCGAACGGAAGTCTTTCTCGCGTGTCTGTTTAGTCCGCAGCAATCAAGGAAGAGATTATCATTTTACATAGCGATGCCATCTATCGATTATAATTCCTGTTTATCCGTCCTTTTTTTCCCCTGTCGCTAATTTGATGTGTGTGGACATTTCCTGCAGACAGTTTGTTTAGGGGTCTGGTGATAATTGCCGACCTGCCATTGTAGTTTATTTAAACAACACATTAATCATGCAGCGCAACCAATGAGTGCGAAGTGTTATATGGAATGTGCTATTAAACTTCGCGAGAGAGTAAATAACTAAATGAAAGACTTTACGATTATGATACCATTCATACTCGGAAAAAATAATTGTGTTGCCTTTGAGAATACTGCCATTTTAAAAACCTGAAGTGACAAATTTGGGATTGCTCTTTAGAATTTGTATAATATAATGACATTATTAAATTTAAAAACAATACTGAATTATTTAAGTAATTAAAATGACTTAATTATCAAATTAGCTCATACTTTGTTGCTAGACAATATTTTGATTAATCATAAACTTTTTCATGATTCCAACTGTTTTAAAAATTTATATAAATAAAGAATATAGGCCAAATATTCAAAACCCAGTAAAATAGTTGACTTACTAAGTGAAATTTCAACAGGTCTCTATTAAAAATCCGTATAATTAAATTAATTAAGAAATTTAATGAAACGACAAAGTTTATTAATGTCTTTCTTCAAATAAATGTAACATTTTTTTATCTGGTGCAGAGTAAAATTTGACTTTTCTATCCACCATTAGGCGCGTCACGTATTGAGAAACACGGCAGTTACCAAAATATACATGCTTCGTCATCAGCTCTGTAATTTTGTAGATACTCGTCGTCCTTAACGCTGCAACACCTCAGAATGTAGAATTATTCTTCCACGACTCTGTTCGCAAGCAAGTTACTTTCCTTACCGGCTACTTTCCAGCCTACTTCTC
Organism: Zhengitettix transpicula; assembly: GCA_037074705.1. Taxonomy (NCBI): domain Eukaryota; kingdom Metazoa; phylum Arthropoda; class Insecta; order Orthoptera; family Tetrigidae; genus Zhengitettix; species Zhengitettix transpicula. The sequence goes on along the minus strand of CM073593.1, from coordinate 27,170,880 downwards.
TCGCTTCTATGACCGCAATCTGTCCCATAGTTTCTTGAAGTCATACGATTTCCAAAACAGTAGACCTGGGAAATGATCTGTAACCCCCTCATATTTTTCAGCCAATCAAAAATTTGTCAGTATACTTTGTCATTAACCTGGTTTTATTACCCTTATGACTCCAAGTCTCGACAACAACTGTCGACAATGCCCACTGATTAGACACTATTCGGGGTAGTGTAGCGTGATATAGGCAACTAACAATATAAAAAAAATTATGTCTATGCCTTTATAAATGAAAGTTTAATATATTGTAATGATTTGCCTTTTTATTACTTAATATTAAAAAAATAAACTTTATTACATTAAAACTACAAAAAATACAAAAATACATTAAAAAATATTGTTGGGCGCCAGCAGATATACATTGGTCTGCATAAAATAAAATTAGCTCCGGCTTGATTAAAAAGTTCTCCTTCTCAACAGGGTAATGTGGGCGGTTTGGTGGCTATTCAAGAACAGAGTCTATTTCCGCACTGTGTAAAAGAATTCCACTTTTGAATGTACTTTACATATATTGTGATGCTTACTTTACTTATGGCGTCAGCACCCGATCTCCTTCTGCGGCCTCCCCGCGATGGACGTCCCTCAAAACCTCTGCGTCTCCGTCTCCCTGCGTCTCCATGTTTGCCTGCGTCTCTTCTTGCGTCTCTCCGTCTCCCTGCTTTTCCCTGCGTCTCCGTCCCCGTCTGCCTCCTCTGCCTGCGTCCCCGTCTCCCAGCGTCTGTGTATCACTTACCCGGGTTCGGAGTCTTTATATCTACTCCGCCCCCACAAACGATGAAAAAAAAAGGGACGCGAACCCGCGATTTCTTTTGGCCTTCTCAGGCAGAAACATGTGCACGTCTAATGTATTCATACTCAGGCCTCCTCAGGCCCGCGGTGGACACAAGGACTGCCACTTAAGGTCGTCATTCACAATATAAATAAAAGGATTAAATTTCCAGGCATAAATGGGGGTTTCTGCTTTTAATTAAATTGAATCAAAGGGAACTCCTTTTATCAGGTTTCGATTTCGGTTGCAAAGCTCGCGTCGAGACACCCATAAATGACCTCTGCGCTTACCAGATACTTGAACAGCGAAGACTGGACGACGTGCACTCACCGGCCCCAGCAGCGTTCACCCATCTTCTTTCTTTTCAAGCCAGACACAAAGTTTCTGTCTCAAGCGCTCGACTTAAAGTGTCTCTAGAGAAGTAATTCTCTTCGACTTCAGCTTCTCATATGTCACGATTGGCTCTTTCCAATCAAGTGACAGGACACCCTTTTTGGTCCCATACACGCTTCGATTGGGCTGTCACCCCTGGAGACGTGTGACGAAACTACTTTCCTCCAATCACATCGTTACAGTGAAAATTTCTAACTTTCTTTGTCACGTCTGTTCTTGAATCGAACAACGGTCTTTAACCGCGCTCCCAAAATTTCCAGCTTCTCTGGGTTTTGCCCCTAACCGGAGAATACCGTACGGACTCGGCTTTGTCCCCAGTCTCTGGAAATCACCATGGCCTCAGCTTTCATTTAATAAAAAAATGTGCATCATTATTAAATAATTATTTGGAAATAACGCACTATAGTAGCATATTACTAGAAGAAGTCATGAATGCTTAGAAACTTGGAGAGGTTTGGGTAATTAATTTTAAAATTTAGATTAAACACAGTTGTATATCGTAAATAAGGAAACATTCATTCCACTAGAGTTGAGAAAGAAGTGATGTACGTAATATTAGGAACAAGAATCAAGGTCTACCCTATGATATGTTGTAGGTAAACATTTATTGTTTTCGTATTATGTCCAATGTTTTCATCAGTCGCCAGTTTTAATGAGAAAAAATAATTAAAGTTTTCAAATTATTTAATTTGGAATTTGGAGCTTTCTGCAGTATTACCGTAGTCAACTTTGCTGAGACAGAAAACATATTTACAATTCAATAGGAATCGCATATTTAAAATTATTTGCAAAAAAATTATTTTATATTGTTAAAATGACCCATTTAATACACTAACTTTTAATGTGCCCAAAAATTTATTTTTTCGCTTTTAGAATATTCACGTCCAGAGTTCATCGGTTCCCAGCAAAGTATGTCTCTGCCTTACGGAAAATACTGTAGCACAGTACGACTGCAGCTTCAATCCTATCTGATTCCACGATATAACATAGTAAATTTATTGGAATCAATTCAGAATAGTCGACCTATAAAATAGTCCGTTTTCAGAAAAGTACCTAATATCTACATAATTTGTAATATTATTTTATAATTATTCGTATTTAATTTTCTACAATTATCGAGATAAGTGATTACAATTCTAATAATTTTCTAAAGTTTTTTATTTATGTTCTAAAATGTTTGAATACTGTTTTGATATCTCAGCACTTATATTACTTGCATTTATACTTTCGTTATTTTTGAAAATTCATAAGTATAGATTCTAACGTTTTCCTTTTTAGGTTATTTGGTTGTTAATGGTAAATATTAACATTGTCACTATATATTTCATGATTTAATTTTTAATGTTGCAAGGAAAATGCGGTATTTGATTTTATATTTTGTTTTGCATTTTTTTAATGACTATAAATTCTTGTACTAATATGTATAATTACAAGTTTGACTAAATCATACATCAGTCTTAGTCAAATTTTAAATTATTGAATGAAAGTAAATCTTTATATCAATTTAAATTGTGACGTAGTTTTTTTTACAATAGTATGGAATCAATTGGGTGCGGATGTATATGTATTTCATAGGGAAATTTAATGAAAAGTGGAACAGAACAGAGATGGTAGTTTAATGACATGCTCGTAGGAAGAAAAAATTGTGGAACTTTACAGTGATACTTTGATAATTTTTATGGATAACAGTGGAGGTAATGAAAAATAAAAATGTTTTATTTGATAGGATTAATAGTATTGAGTTAGAGATAATTTAATCACCTGACACTGAAGTAGTATTTGAAATGTAATACTGTAATCTGATTCCGGCCTCTATAATGAGAACGTGAAGTTTATACTTTCTAAAACGCAAAACCACTACCTAAATTTCTAGTTTATCTAGTACGTAATTATAATTACGTTTTAATTCGCACACAAAAACAGATCTAAAGCCGTAAGAGATGTAAGTTATTTCAGCCTTTTGGGAAGTGAAACTGGAAAGAGGTGGCCCACGCGAACGGGAAAACGTTGATTGGTTTTTGGACTCCCCTTTATCCTTACGCCCACCCTTCCCAACCAATTGTGATGCAGTTTAACCTGGCGTTAATGGCGACCCCAAAGCCGCAGACTCCATATTTCAGTGTCAAGGAGACCCGCAAAATTCAATCTCGTAGCCCCCACCACCCAGCAAAGTAAAGTTTTGATTGCGCGCCGCCTGTACCTGATCGATGTCTTTGCCGCTCAAAATGCTCCTTGCTGATGATGAACGGAGCCTTTCAGCAACGGTCTTGACCACGATCTACAGGTGGTCAGCACAGTCGCAGAAATACTGCAGCTTTCTCCAGAGATATAAAAATCAGTCCAATTGTCGTGACTAATTCATAAAACGCGAACAACATAAGAACCAACTGTCTTACCCAAAATAGGTCAAAACATTAAGCAAAGGACACATTAAATATTATTGGAACTGAACGTTCCAATGAAATATGATCGCAGTTCAGAATTTCAAACCTAAGCTTATAATTCCTGAAACATCAACTACTTAAAAAAACTGTAGGAAAAGTAGACAAGACTGTTTACTTATTACAATATATTTCTTTATAATACAATATATTTCTTTATAAAGAAAGTATATTTAAAAGTCTTTATAGATCTCAAAGGGTAAATCTGACAGCAATACAAGATTTACTGGGAAATCTGGAAAACAACCCCTGTTAGTTAAGACGTCGGTAAAAGTGTTTGACAAAGCCGCGAAAAGATTTTAAACAGCGTTTCTGTGAAACGTTTAATGTAGTTCTTACTACAAGATAAATCTGGATTAAATAAACACCAATAGAACCGTCGTCGTTATTGCTTTACGCGACCTTCTTTGGTGCTGGAATTGTGATAAACTTGCTTTGAAGTTACTTCCAAATTATCACGGTTACTTCACTTACGGACAAACTGTGTATATTCGCTATGATGTCAGTGTTTTCTGGTAAACTATTTGTTTCCAAAGAGAACTATAAGAAAATGACCCAACATTGCGCTGGAGTCTTTGAGCTATCTAATTGTATTGAATCTCTGACTTACACATTACAAGAAACAACTTAGGGTAGTCTAACCAATTTTTTTGATAACATACTAACTGTACGACTTATTGTAGTACTATAATTATTCAAAGTAATGTATAAATGATTTTCGCATTACGAAAATTTTAAAAATAACTTATTTTCTCATAACCGTTTATTTTAATTGAAAATGCTAGATATTTTTATTGTTAACCATCTTATAATGTTACAGTTGACTAGATTTTCTATAGACCTGTTACTCACTTCTATATTTCACGAATTATTGGAATATCTAAGGTTAGGACGTACAAAACCTGTGATTGAACATTATTCAACATTTAGAGAAATATCTGTAATAAAATAGTCGCTTCGAGGGAATTGATGTATTTGGGTTGGAGGTCGGTTTGGTACGGAATGCATTTGTATAATATATTTAAATTTATAAATGTAGCTCTGTGAAATGGGACAATATTAATCGTTCTTGACTTCTGGAATAAACGTCACACAAGCCCAATGACTTACAGGATATTCGAAATGAAAAGTAAAATACTAAGTCCCATAACAGCGTTCAAAGATTCTTTCTGTTCCTTTTAAAAGTATTTTCCTCCTAGCCAGCGTTTTACTATGTCAATAAACAAAACTGGTTTACAAAAAATTTTGTCTAAAATTTCGCGATCGCGATAACACCGCATTCACCCAATAAAACGGAGGTGCGATTTACGCTTATTATTCTGTGCATCACACGACCTTGTATCTTCATATAAATCAAATAATATATCGGCATACCTGATAGAAGAATAGTTTCAAATTTATTCGGAATTCTTGAATGAAGTGTTACTTACTCAATAGATCTAAAATTTATTATTAAAGTTGTGTGAGAAATAAAATTTTAAATTACACGAAACCGTTAGTTCCATTAACGTAAAGAAAATGTTTCGAAGTAAATAAACTTGTTTTAGTTATTTTCACTGATTATAACCTGGGGCCATGTATTGATTACGGTAAAGTAATTGAAATAAGTCTTAATGAACTTAAACGGATATTAAATCTTGACAAAACAGGCTACACGAGGGTAATCCACGTTGTGGAAACTCCCCTTTAATAGCAAAGGAAGGGTAGAGGAAGGTAGTCAACTAGGGTCCCCGGTCTATAGTGTAAGAATCCTACCCGGCATTCACCTAAAAGTGATTTCAGGAAAAACCCTAGAAAACCTGCATCACTAGGTCGGGCTGTTGGTACTTGTCCAACATCCTTCTGATGGCCTGTGACGGGTTCGCTGCATTCGCATTTGCATTTGCATCATTCCCTTCTCCGTGCCTGGACCAGTTTAGGAGGCAGCTGGCCGACTTTTCCAATGAGAACAGAAATGGCACCGTATGCCCAAGGTATACGGCCCCGGAACGTACACCTCTCAAAACTGACCGAGGTACCTCGACTTGTGGGAACGTTATTGTAAAAATGGAGAGAGGAAAATGCATTCTCAAACGTTTCCCTCTTCGTTTCTCCAGAAAGGTTCCTTTGCGAAAGAACAGCTCTCGCATGGTTTGGAAACCTTTTCAAACTGCTTAAGAAGCAAATAATAATTAATTTCATTTACCATCTTCGAGACTTCTAGAAATATCTTGAATATCTGATTAACTACATTAATAATTTCTTAAAATCAAATCAAAGATAGACCTCACAAGAATATAATCAAGGACACTCTATTAATAATTGATGATCATAGTGCTAACGGTTAGGGTCTTTCTTCAGCTTAAATTAGATTCATGCTTAGTGGATGCAAACTAATCCTCCCATATGTTCGTGAAATATTAGATAACAGTCTATCAACAATCCTTAATTGTGAAGGCTCTTTATACATTCAAATAATTTCAATTTGTAGTCTCAACCAAACACTGGTATGAGTTGTTCTCTGAATTTTAATTATATACAATTAATTTTAAATTATACGTGAATTCGTTCAAAATTATTCATCCATTGTCAGATTCATTCATTATAAGCGTATTTGTAGATATATTTATGAACAGTAACAATAGTTTTACTGAACGCTGATCACTTACAGATTGAATGATTAACGTTTATGTTCATAGCATTTCCGTCCAAAAATTATAACGAAATTAATAAATAATATTAGTGTGTTATTGATCCTCTTACCTTGATGTATCCACAAAAAATGGTGCGACCAATCATCACCATAAAGCGGAATTTTTTGGGTGTTATAAACTTTCTAACTGTTGAGAAATTGGATTTTTACTGGTATACAGAGTTCTCCTTTATTAATTTTTTGTGTATGTTTTGGGGCGGGAGTCTGGGCTATATACATTTTATTCCATCGGGGAGTGCAATTCACTGCAATTGATATTAATGCTTTTTTCCCTCCCTGAAAGCCGTTTTACATGTTTCTCATTAGACGTGGCATTAGCGTCAGAGGTCTGGGGAGGGCAGGCAGTAACATAGTTATAATAGATTTCATTTATTTGAATTGCACATTAATCACGCGTCGCCAGTGGCACGGACCCGCAGCGCTAATGGCTTTGTTTTATTTTGCCGCTGTTTTCCTTCGAGCAGCCGCAAGTGTCTTGCACGTGAGCAGCAACGAAAATCACGACAGTGGGGGCGAATCCGTCCATTTTACTTTTTAAATAATTCACGGTAAAACATTGAGAATAGAACACGGTAAATAATATTTTTATAATATTAATTTTAGCCATACAAATATTAGACAATACCAGAAACCAAACATTCTGGTATGTCATTAGTAGATGATGTCGGGGTTTCCATTGCCTGGATGACATTTTTTTTTGCGACGAGATATCTGAGAATAGGGGAACAGATGAGATTCATGTGACAGGTCAAAAACGAAGATGTACCAAGAATAATTGAGAAACAAGAGAAATATGAGGAATAGAAAATGTGAAATAAATATGGTATAATTTTCTCTTTCTCTTGATATTAATTATTAATAATATATAAATATTACAATAATTTTGTTAATAAATATATGTTAAACTGATAATTATCCTTGAGTGTTTTAATAAGTGAAGCTCACTATCTGCAATCACAGACAAAATAAATAAAGTGTGCCATTAGCGCCTCAATTATTACTCCAAGACTAGACAACAGTAAATGATAAAACTATTTTCACCACCCTTGTAAACTAAGAAAAATCAATACTTTGTCTCTACAGTTAAGATTGTCAATATTAGTATCAACTTGAAAATAATTTGGCAAATAAAATTTGTATTAACATTTTCAAAGCTATTCATACTCAAAGTGCTTTAGTTAGTATTGCAAATTTTACACAATACTTACTGTCTACTTTTAACTATGTGGAAGGTACTGAAAAACAAAAATCTCAAATATAAAGTCATCATAATTACCTGAAACCCACAAAAAAAATTAAATGAATAAAATTTTTATATTTGCTCCTGTATTACTCATTTCCATTGACATGCAGCGTCTCAAACAAAAAATAACCTTAATAACAGTCTGACAAATGCTGACTTTCATAACAAGCTGTAATCTAAATTACTCACATAAATTTACCTTGTATATTTTTCACGCTTAATTTCCACTGAGTACTGTGATCTCTGGTGCTGAAGCCTCCTTTGTAGCATTGATAACGCTCGTCAGACAGGAACTTGCAGAGTTATGCTGCTACTGTCATTTAGCTGGGGTTTCTCTATAGTAATCCATGTTCACGATTATTGTAGGCAACGCTGATGATCTATAGAGCCCGGCTGTTTACATAATATTATATAAAATTGGGCTATTTTAATGTATTAAAATATAACGCTGGGTGGGGTAATTTTATATGAAAAACTTAAATTTGATTGGTTTTAAATTAAATTGATTTATAATTAAGGGTTTACACTATTCAACAGGCTCCTTTTCAATTGAATCTAGGTAAATTAAAATTTATTCAGTATTGAATTTAAACTTTAGATGATTCACTTTAACTACATTAAATATTCAAATAAGTTTCAACGTTAAATGGGCAAAACTCAGGGCGATTTTATGAGAGACTGAACATAAACCAAACAGAAAGGGGTTGTATGTGAGGGCAGAAATCTAAATTATTTACGACACGGACAGTAACACACCTGTCATCTTTTGTAGTTGGCTTCCCCAGGCTAACCGTGAAAAACTTTACAGGCATTTCTGGCAGCTTCCTCTTTTACACTTCCTTGTCGGCGTAACAATTATTAGAACCTCGAGACCGCTTCTTCTTCCGTCGGTCCTTTTCCAAATTGTACATGCGAACTGTTTCATTTTTACTCCTACACTTTCTTGCTTCTCAGTCTTCCACGTTCTCCGAGTTATAGATAGAGACTGTCGTGTTTCCTTGCTTGTCCACCTTCCATCTCGACACTCTTCATTTCCCACCAGACGGTGGAAACCTCTTCACGTATTTGAATGCAGCCAATCTGCGTAGATTTTACATTTTCGCGGGCTTCCCCTCGCATTTTGGACGGGTTGACCATCGGGAATTTTGGTCAGATCCTGAGGTTGTGTTCTCCCATAATCCGCTGCCTTTGTCTGAAGTCACGGTTTCTCCTCGAAACCCCGTCACCTAGGTGCCAAACTTTATGGCCGTAACTTTCAGCAAGCCACAGCTCGGCTTCGATTACAAAGGCGTTTTTACTCAAATATTAAAAATTAATCTTGACTTAATTTGGGGGTGTTCTTCCGCGCTACAGTATATTATATAATTGTAGAATATACTACATATTTTATCAGTTCAATAAAGAAATAGTTTCTCAAGATTCTAAAATAAATACTCTTTGTTTCGCTGAAAGGGTAATAAAAAGCTACTTTAATCATAGTTTTGTAGTTTTTCTATAGCAAACGTAATTAATAAACTATTATATACTACTAATGCTACTGCTTTTTATCTATATCAATGGAAATTCTGAGTGGAAGGTGTACATTATGATTTGTAACTTTGGAGAATACCTCATTTCATATTTAATTATAATCATTGACCTTTGAGCTGGAAAATATTATTTCTCTCTGATACATTACGCCAAAATTTCGTTCTTCGAGTTGTCATGAAGTTTGTTTTAATCAACTTCAATTAACTGCTTTATTAAATAAACATTTTTTATTTCTTTCGACATTTCATCGGCATCAATAACAATTCATTTGCATACTAACTAAATTTAATTAGTAAAATTACGTATGACATTCCTTCTTAGTCATTAATAATATTATTTTTCCTCTTGCTTTATATAATATTTAGGTCTACTAACCGTTTAAGTATGTCACCGAGGTATGTTTTTATAATAACTCTAAGATATTGACTTATAATAGCATGATTTAATAATTTAATTAAAATTATTTCTTATGCGTATAAATTTTTAATAATATATATGTATAAAGTAATAATTTTATAATTTGAATATATAACTTATAAGATTTTTAATAATATTTTCCGTCCACTATGAAAACCTCTGAAAGAAAAATGAGTGTGAGGTAATATTTTAAAGACAGCTAGCATCTTACTTTGGAATATGTTTTATAAATGCAATGCTATACATTTAATTTGTGTCATTCCGGTTGCAGACATTTGATTCCCTAGCGTTTGAATCTTTAGGGATTGCGGGGCGCTCACTCTTCCTTACTTTTCAGTAGCACGAGTCCCAGGTTGCTTCTAGAAGTCTCTCACCTCGCCTTTAAGAAGTTTCTCTTTCGAGCTGGAGAAAAAATGTTTAACTTTTTCTTGGTTTCACTTGAAATAAGTGTAGTATAGAAAGGTCTTTATCAACAGATACAAACCAAGTAACTAGGTTACTAGTAACTTTTTTTTGTCTTAATTGGCTGACTTGGATTTGCCGAACACTCGTGACACCATTTGGTCTATCTGATATCTCCGTAAAATAAACTAATTAGTACTTCAAAATTAGATATTATTGACATTTATTTTTATTTATAACCTGATGAAACGTTTTTAATTTTCTTTATGAAAGAATTAATCTTAATTTACTGACTTATTTTCTATTTTATTTATGTACGTGGAACTTTATACAATTTTATATTTTGTTGTCCATAAATGTACTTTTAATATTGCAGCAGCAATCAAATTTAAAAAAAATTACTTCAGTCACTTTTATATTTGAAAGTTATCAGTTACTTGTTTCTTATTTTGATCGCTTTGTTTTTGTTTTCCATTCGGTCATCATTAAAGAGAGAAGTGACATTACTGGCGCATATGACGTATTACACTATTTGAGAGTTTACAGACCAGAATTTAAACTTGTAGCGGATGAGTAAGACTTCAGTAAGAAACACACAAATACCCAATATCTAAGGTTTGGTTTGTGGTTACTGTGATTATTTGGTTCTGGGGATTAAAGGACGGAGAAAAGCGTCAGAACTACAGGTGACACTAAAAAAGTTGTCTTTGTGAATCTAGATATTGGAATGTAATCTGTGGACAATATACAGGTACACCTACTGAATGAAAGAAGAATGATTAGTTGAATTCCGGACAAGTTGTTTTAGATCACGATGTGCGCTTGAGTAACGGTGACATCAGCCACGAAGAAAAGCGCTTGGTTGGTTAAGAGAGGTAACAGGTGCTGAACGGACCGTGTGATGGATTTGGCTATCCATCTCGGACCGCGGAAGATGGACTGCACGCCTGGACCGTTCCTGCGCATCTGCGGCCTCGAAGAGCTGAAAGACTACATCACCGGGATCTCCATGTCCATCAGCTTCAGACCATTTCAGTAATTAATTACGAATTACTCAGAATCATTCAAAGTGAAAGGACGTGGACTCAACTTCGGATATGGAGCGTTTGGAGACCTTTGGATAAACAAAGTATTGCAATTGTTATATTCCGTCGTGTCATTTCGAAGATTTCTATACAATATTTTCAGATTACATACGAGGTCAGCCGATCAAATATGTATACAACTTTTCATTATAAACTGAAGCTTCAGGTTGTGTCCTTGCGTGGAAATAAGAAGAGAAATTTCATTAACCTGTAGTGTTTCTTTTGTCCTATAATGACTCGGTAGCTGACAATCGACAGAAATTGATGCAGTAGGTTTGTTGTTAGTTGCGGTAAAAAAAGTTGTGACAAATTTATTTCAAATATGATCAGAAATTTGGTGGTAACCATAATATCCAAGAGGCTTTCTCATACGGATCTATTAATAATATCAGATTCAGGTGTAACTTGATCAACGAAATCGTTTAAGTTCATTTTCTGATTGCATGCAATTTTTCGTTACCACTGAAACGATGCAAATGTGATATATTAATGCAATGAGATAAATAACATTATTTTATATCATATATTTTTAATTTTTTTGTAGTTCCTTGATGATGGCTTCTCGTCATATATTATTTTGTTACAATTTAGTTTTATAAGTAGAGTTTCAAGTGAAGCTATATGAGAATTTAACTGATCATAAAATGATGTTTGAAGATCTTTTTCAGCTTGCATCTGTAGTGGTAGGTTTTTAAATGATGAAGTAAATTATATTTTACAGAATTTATTTATTAATTATCTGAACATGGACAAAAAATAAAAATAAAATGTGTTAAGTTAGCCTGACAAAACAATCTGATCCCTTAATCTCAGTTAAACATGGTCTACGGTAATTCCCCCAGGCGCGTCAAGGATTGAGATACTTGGCAGTTACCTTCGTTGATGTCTGGCCGTTATCGTGTGGCACCCTCGATATATCCGGATCCTCTCGAAACTGCAAGTGTCCTCTCGAAACTGCAAGTTGGGGGCTGCACGTCCGTCGCTGGCGACGGTTTGTCCCTCTGTGTCCATACTTTCTTTTCAGCCCCCTCGCTGGATGTCAAAAATCGATCGTCTCGATCACCTTTGGATCGATCTTTCCTGAACCAAGAAATGTCATTGGTTCAGGCAGTCACGTGTTAACTCAAATTTCTGGGATTTTCAGAGAGACGTTTCCCACGGTGTCACAGTCCAGGTAACTTCCGAGGGTCAACATCATAAGTGTCCAATTCCAGACTGAAGGGACTATCTCCCCACCTCGGCGGTGCCTGCTCAAATTCCAACTTACCAAGCTCTCAACCCAAAATCTAATTATATTAAAATGAAACACACACACACACACACACACACACATATATATATATATATATATATGTATATATCAATAATAAAACTATCGCGCTACACATCGTCTCCCACTCACTTACCTCTCCAAATAATGGGAGCATTTTAAATATTGTTATTCACTCATTTTCATCCTGAACAAGTACAGGCAAATTTTAATATTGCGGATGTATTGTCGCGTGTGAATCATTAGTTGAACGTAGTTAGATGCTGTAATATGATGCACGGAAAGTGTTATTAGTGATTGTGTTGTCTAAAGGGTTACTCAATACTGCTCCGTGACACGCGTGAATGGTCAATGGCCATTGGATCATTGGACGTCTTAAGTGAAGGAATACCTTTATAACTATTCTCTATTATCGTGGAGATATAGTTAACGGCGAGGTAGGTTTCTTCCTCGCCTGGGTGGTCACAATAATCCGGCATTGGACGTTGTCGGCTGTGGATAATGTTGTCTCAGGGACCAATCAGCGAAGAGCTAACACGGCTCGCCTCGCCTTGCCTCACCACAACCCCCTCGCTCCAACTGCACTCAAATCGAATTGTGGCCGCTCCTCTCAAGTCTGCTTGGCCGAGATTACTGCAAACATCGTAGCCATTAGCGGCCGCAGAATACCCGGAATAATGAAGTCAACCGTTAACTTGCTCCTGCGTGCTACGAATGACCCGGCCGTTTGTATCTCATGGCGCAGTGCACAGGCAAGTATTTTCAAATCGAGTGCATAGCTCATTAGAAGTGAAGGCATGAAGCATTGTGGGGGCCGGAAATCCTTCAATGCATTATAAGCTGCACCTTTCTGGAATCCAATCACCCATATTAAAATGAACCTACCGCGTCCAGGTCGGGTGAATATAAAGCTGTTGTTCATTATTGATCGATAGCCATGGCATGACTGCAAACAAGAAAAAGCATATACGGAATATTCAGGTTGAATCTTAGAAAAATATTCAATTCCACTCAATCATGTGATGTACAGTCTGAGGATATATTTATGATAAATTTATGTTTAAACGATTTGAGAATTCCATCTACTATGAGAATGATCAAAATTTAATGAACAACAGCAAACTTCATAGTCCAAGATGCATGATCACCAATAAAACCGATTTTTGTACTAGTGATGAAGAAATATATCAAAGTTTTAACTTATCAGTAGAAACAAAGATTAATTTTCAATTTAACTCTATTTTAAATTTTACCTGGATTTAATTATTGGACATTACAATTATATTAATCTCATAATACAATAATTCACTAGATTCTGTATATTTGGGATCAAACCGTTCATTTTATAAATAACAGAAACAACTGGCACTAGATACGGAGCTAACGAGGTGTAAAATGAAAACTTTCTATGCAATGTCACTTAGAAAAAAATTCCACCGTAGGAAAAATGTAATAATATGTACTCCGCTGTCTTTAGTATTTTGGTCAAGTAGAATAATCGCACAATGAAACCATCAGAATTAGAAATGCATATGCTAAAGCTTGTAAAAACTTGTGAAAAAATAAATAGTTATGAAAAGAAGGAATCTATCCTTTTTATCATGAAGTAAAATTATTAATCCTCAGTTCTCGAAATTACGTAGGGTAATGGAGATTAACAATTACATTTTGACAGCTGAAAATAGTCCTCGGGGAAGACGGAAGAACGAAGTGCTAGACGAATTATATGGCGCTGTTCGCCAATAAATTTATCGTGTGTAAAGACTAAAACTGTTTATTGTCTTTAGTAAATAAGTGTTTTCATCATACGCATCATCAAACATAAAATTTAATTTGAATAAGACTATGTCTACAGCAGAGAAGTCAAAGTGTACCCAGATTTTCATTTTAACATTAACATAATACTATTACTACTCCTTAGCTCGACAGCCCATGAAGGGCATTGGCCTACAGAGACGACTGTCAGACCGTCATCTTACATGACACATTCTGGATTTTATCATAATATTTGCGTTGTTTTACATTTCTCCTAACCGTAAGTGGTAATGTTCCAAATTTTATTGTCTTGGTGGTGTTCCCATTGGAACAGTCGGCCAGCTGCCTCCGAAACTGGTCAAGGGAATGATGCGACGCCAAAGCAAACCCCTCTCCCGTCATCTCAAGAGCATGGGACAAGTACCAAATATCCAACCTATCTGATGCTGGTTTTCGCTGCATCACTTTTAGGACAATGTCGGGTAGGATCTTTAAACATAACCCGGGGCTCTAGATAACCCTTGCCTACCTTCTTCTATCCATTCAAAACCCCAATGTTGGCTTTTGCTGCATTAATTTTAGGACAATGCCGGGTAGGATCCTTAAACATATTCCGGGGCTCTAGATAACCCTTGCCTACCTTCTTCTATCCATTCGAAATCCCAATGCTGTTTTTTTTTGCATCACTTTTAGGACAATGCCGGGTAGGATCCTTAAACATAACCCGGGGCTCTACATAACCCTTGCCTACCTTCTTCTATCCATTCGAAACCCCAATGCTGGTTTTTGCTGCATCAATTTTAGGACAATGCCGGGTAGGATCCTTAAACATAACCCGGGGCTCTAGATAACCCTTGCCTACCTTCTTCTATCCATTCGAAACCCCAATGCTGGTTTTTGTTGCATCACTTTTAGGATAATGCCGGGTAGGATCCTTAAACATAGCCCGGGGCTCTAGATAACCCTTGTCTACCTTCTTCTATCCGTTCGAAACCCCCTCTTTTCAAATCCCTCCCTATGCTATTAAAGGGAGTTGACACCACGTGTATTATCCTCATGTAGCCTCTTACTCCAAAAAAAAAAAAAGGAGACTAAGGCTGTGAATAGATCCACATTTTACAACAACCATAGTGCTGTTATTTCAGAACGTATTATAATCATTACTTACAACTTATTTAGTTGTTTAACTTGTTTTTTGCAGCTTAGTTCTCATCCTACGTCATTCAATCATAATGTAGTATATATAGCTGTAGTGTAACACTGCGTTGAAACTGGCGCTTGTTCAGTCAATAGAAATTGCCTCTTAAATTTTATTCGAAATAATTTATCAATTCTTCTGAATTTTAATTACAGAGAACGACAAACTTGAAATAAGTAGAGACGTTTGAGAAAATTAATAGCAAGAGAAAGAGTAGAAATTGAAAAGCAAAGAGGCAGCAAGACCAGAGGCAGAATCTGATGGTAGCATACCGTTTTTAATTATATTATGATTCAAGTTTGCAGTATTAATGAGAGTCTGGCGCTAAGCTGCTTAGCTGATGTTGGTGCCTGGGGAGAAGGCTGCGTCAGATCAATGTCGAGCCGTGGCGCCAGAAGAACGTCACCTCACTTTCGGTGGAAGAATGGAAGCTCCACGGTCGTAGTCAAGCGCTTCTAAATGCTAAAAGATATTGGCTACAATACGTCCATCTATTGTGGTTTAAGCCTTTGCATTACGGACAGTGCGCTCTACAATCGTTATTCGATTCCTACACACGCACCGCCAGTTTCACAATCTTCACAAGTAGTTGCCACTTAATTCCATTAAGTTTCTTTGGGTTCTTTATTTATGACGATGATTTTAATTATATATATATCGTGGTACACACATATAATTTTAATAAAATAAACCAACACGTCAGGATCAAATTGCGTAATATACAAAATATAAAACGAAACAAAGGACGGAAGTTTACGGGATTTTACGCTGTAAATAACCAAAATTTTTAAAGAGTTAAGAAAAGATTATGTAATTGTCAATTTTTATTTACGTTGAATTCTTTACATTTAATGTTTTCAAGTAAATGCCTCAGCTTTCATAAGAATATAAAATTTTATGGCCGCTTATAGGATCTCTAATAAAGACAGTGTTTGCAATTTTCACCACGTTACAAAAGAAACAAAATTAATTTAATTTACAAAAACAAAATTTCATACAAAGACTAACGACAACAAGAACTATAGAAATCTGCTAAAACTGTAGAAATATCCGACAATCTGGCGGTAAACGATATTTGCGTTAAGATTTACAAAATAAAGTTTTGACGTACCCTTTCGTTTAGAGCTGTCTGGTACCCGTTGTGAACTCGTGATTATTTTAATTTTTATAGAACAATGTTTTTGACAGGCCGTAGCACTTTTCACACTTCGTCGTAACACTTTCGGCGCATTTCTACATTACCGTCGTACGTATCATCACACTCGGTTTTGCTGTGAAAAATCCCTTTAATACTGTAATGCCAATTAATTAGGCCATTAATTGGTTTTAATAAAATTTAATTGTAGCGACAGGAGTTTACAAAGCGACAATGGTTACGGGCTCTGTTACTTCGTCGGAATGTCAAAAATGGCGTATGCGCGCTAAAACTCGAAACTACGATAGTTCAGTTGGTGACTGGACATTTCGGAGTACGGAGCAAATGATTCTGCAGCAGAGACTAGCCGTTGTTTAATGTATTATTCAACAAAGTTGTGAGTTTAAGACAAAGTAAAAACATTCACGGAAGCATTTAAATCGTAAATATTGCTAAGTAAAAGCAGTGTACGTCTGTAGCCAGCCAGGAATAGTAAAGTTGCAGTTTAAGTCCCAAGCGGTAAAGAGACTAGCAAATCTATGAATCACAGGATTCATATAAGGCAAGCGGTCACCAGATAGCTGACAAAAAGGAGGATCATCCGAGTTCCTGGGAGCCTATCAAGATTGACTTAAAGAGTGTAAAATCTGTGAGCCGATATTAGAATCAGTGTAAAAATTTTGCAATTGTGAAAACACAAAAAAGGAATGCCGGAACCAGCTGGACAGATGTAAGTAACAAAACACAAAATAATGATTTATGTAAACGTAATTAAAGGTTAGAAGTCAGATTTCGTTCTATTTTAATTGTCAATCAGAGTTAATTTCTATTCTTTTAATTTCTTCCTATCGACATATTGTCTGGGTGAATTATAAACCGTGTGTTAATTAGTTTTTTTAAATCAACGTGTTGTGTCCATTATCAAACCCAGTTGAGACCCTGAGATCTAAAATTTTAAATTGTAATTGTTTGTGAGTTAAAGCAGCAAAGTGGAAATAAATAATTATATGTTTTAAATTATTGTTGATTATTTCATTTAAGTAGAGCTCATCTGGTTAATTATTACATTTTGGCGCTTCACGTGAGGTAAATTCATTAAAATTCTGTAAATTAATAAAAGCCCATAGTTGTTTATTACAAATTAGCACCCAACGTGGGGCTCGTTAAAAAAAGAGCCATCCATTTGATTATTACATAAATGGCTCTTCAACGAGCGATTAATTCTTTAAATTAATTAAAGGCTTTTTTGTTTATTACAATACATAAGCTGATATATTCATCTTATACGTTTCTGAATTCGGCCACTATTTCCCGGTTCGCCACAACACACTGCTCCAGCTCCCAGAACACACATGACTGACTGAATAACTGTCTGTCTCGCTGACTTCTCTCGTCAGACCCTCCAAACAAACACTGAATGTTTTAATCCAAAGTTCTGCTTTTTGACAATACTCCGTAGCAACCATTATAGTCCCTGCTTTCTTGCGCCAAACAGTGCTGTTCTTTACAATGCTCGGGCCTCAAAGTTACGCCACCAATAATTAAAGAATAATTTAAATAAAACATTACATCACCCATTGGTAATCTCTACAATATATGTATTATACCGTTAATACTTGAAAGTAGCAGATTTCAGATAATATAAATTTTATGTGAAACAATTTATATTGTACGCTTATACTGCAAATTATACAAAAAAAATAAACTGCAGTATATTCATATTCTAAGGCAAGGATTCAGTCTCTCAGGGGACTATCTCGTGGGAAGATAATATGGCAAATTTTGTAAAAAAAATGAATAAAATTCCATGAAATAGAATTATATAAAGGCTCCTCGTTTTATGTTATATCCTTTCAGGAAGTGCTTGTTAGAACTACCGTCGTCGCTCGTATTTAAAATCTGAATCTCATACACTTCATCATGTGACTACGTTACTTATATTTTCATCTGCAGTTTTACTCAGCTTTTTGTTATTTCACTTCACTTTTCTATACACTCGTCGCACTGAATTACTCCTGTCGAAATGAATACATCCTCTTACGTAAAAAAAAAGTTGATCTGTTCACTCGCGAACAGACTTTTGTGTGAACTGATGATTGTATTTAATTCATTCTATATAATGAAGTGCTCTCTCTATGGAGCTACACCCACAGTTACAAATAAGCTTTTCTCAGATTCTAGCGACTTTTAATGATATTTTGCGTGTAATTCCCCACGAAACCCTACTTGCGATTCTTTTTCTATTGTAACGGGTTGTCCCCACGGGTCGAATATTATAAATTTTCTTTAATTTGAGTATGCTTAATTTAGCCTTATCACAAGTCATTTAAAATTTTAATATAGAAAGTTATTTTTCCGAATTTTAGCATAATACTTTTCGTCTATATTGATGTAATTCTTGCATTAATTCCTAGAGTTTTGTCGTTATTTTTTCGAACCTAATAATCTAGACGCCAGCAGCAATTTCTACCAAACTTTGTACACATGTTATTTACGATCCACGAACAAACATATTATGGGTAAAACACCCCTAGCACATAAACCTAAAGCATTTTGTACTCCCTTAGGTACCGCAACTATTATTAAACCTAAAAAGGTAGCAGGAGTATCTTTAACCCACTTGAGAGAGCGAAATGAATGTATTTGACTCTGTAGAGGTTCTGTAAGTAATTTTGACTCTCTTAGAGTTCCAAGAATAAGAGGTCTATTCTCTCGGAAGCAGTACCTGCGAGGGATGTTCTCTCGCAGGCAGAACCTTGTAGGAGAGACAGGAAGGGGCTAGCTTTGGGGATGCCTTTTCCTCTCTCCGTTTTTGAACTAAGGTTCCCACAAGCCGAGGCACCTCGGCCTGTTTTGAGAGGTGTATGTTCCGGGGTCACAGACCTTGGGCATACGGTGAGAGTTGTTCGCTGTTTCCATTGGAACAGTCGGCCAGCTGCCTCCTAAACTGTTCGAGGTACGGAGAAGGGAATGCTGCGTCCCCACAGCAAACTCTTCTGCCGCTATCGGAAGAGCGTGGGACAAGTACCCAATGCCCGATCTACCTGATGCAGATTTTCTATGGTTTTCCCTGCATTATTTTTAGGCGAATTCCGGGTAGGATCGTTAAACTATTGCCCGGGGACCCTAGTTAACCCTTGGCTACTTTCCTCTACCCTTCCGCATCCCTCTTTTTCAAATCCCTTCCTATGCTATTAAAGGGGAGTTGTCACCATGTGGATTACCCTCATGTAGCCTGTTACCCTAAAAAAGTTACCGAGAGTATCTTTTACTCTCGCATGGTCCCAGATGTATGTTTCACTGTCCTATGTTACCTGGAGTACTTTAACGTCTTTAGGCACCGGTAGACTTTTTGGCACTCTTATCGTACCGGAAGTATTCATGACTCATTTAATGGAAACCAAGAATGTCATTGACTCTTTTAATGTTGCCTGGGGGTATTTTTGATTCCCTTGATGTACCGAGAGTATTGTTCACTTCGAAAAGGTGACCTGAGTATTCGTGAATCCTTTAAGTTAACGGGAGTATTTTTACTCTGTTGAAATATCAGAATTATATTTCACCCCCTTAAGTTAAGTAAGGTGCAGATATTAATTTAATTCACTGTGATTCTTTTAAACACTCTTAAGGTACAGTGCGTATTTTAGATAGCAGGAGAAATCTTGAGTTGGTGGAACTACAGACATCTACTTTGGTTGAAGCCCCCAACGGCTTACGGCCAGAAGGGGAACGTAAGTGAGAAATAGTTCCAAAAAGTGATGTAATCGTTACTTGTGAATTAAAAATGATTACTATTAAATTACTGTCGAATGAATTTATTCTCTTGGGTTATTATAATTAAATACTCTGGCAAAGCTGGGCACTCAGCTAGTTAATAATAAAAAACCTTTGTTTATAGATCATTGTTCCACCTTGAAAAAATAATATGGAACCGTTTAACAAATAATTGATAACTTGAAATCACGAATGTTGAGTTTCAATTATTGCCGTCGATAAAGGTACTTCACTTTATGATTTCACTTCATTGCCGTTACATCATGTATTCTGTAAGCCGCTTTCGGAATGTAACTCATTGGAAAATTTGCACCGATTTAATATAACAATCGTGTTCTCAGAAAATATTCCAAGTACCTTTTAAAATACAACTATCAACGATTGGAATCAATTACATATATCGCAGTGAATATCACACCCACCAAATGGAATTTCGGATTAGTCTTACAAACAGATAAACTGTTATGTGTCACTGCCAGTGATGTGTTATTAGCATTAGATGATTGTAAGTTTTTATGTGTTGTAATATATTACGTATATTTTGCGAACCTTTTTATGTCAATATATTCACATCCGTGTCGGTTAATTTATGTACTGTAGCTACAACCAGGCACGTCGTTTAATCAATAAATAGAATTCTCTGAATATATCGGCTCCTCCCGTTTTGAAAGTATGAAGAATCTCACAATTTCTATTGCCAAACTTTTATGGACAATCAAATGTGTGTCGTTCTTCATACATGTATAAATCCCAGGCTGTTACTTCCTACCAAGACTATTTGTTTCCCCGTTCACATAACACTGGGAAGGAAACGCTATCCTAAACTCCATCAGTAAATGTCGGCGCTAGTTTGTAGGATTTATAAACCTGAATAGCGTCTTAAAATGTGCATTTCCACAACTGAGTTAGTTACTACAGTTAACAACTACCTCCTATCTGCTAAGTCTAAGTTGAGCAAGTTGTGGGTTCCCAGTACATGCCAGAACAGCCGTTCTGCTAATCCGGAAAGCTCTCATATATTTCAAGAGCACACTCCAGGGAAACATTATCAGTGAATAACAGAGGAAATGTGTGTGTGTGTGTGCACTCTGAAATCGTGAGTTCTGCCTCGCGAGAAGCAAATTAACGCCGTAAGTTTCCATAACGCCAAATGTATATTTCATGATTCTGTTTCCTGCGTGATAGGTAGAAAGGTCAATGTCCAGAAACGTCTGATGGCTCTCTCAGTGGTTTCTCTCGCTGGCCGAGAACCCGAAAACCCGTCAATTGACTACCATGTATTAAATAATTATTCTAGGTTAGACGAATTATTGAGGAAGCAATGTACTTACGCCAGTACTGGTAAAACGTTACGTCATATGTTTCCTCAGTCTTCATGTTGCACATTCGATAACTGAAGCTTGCAATAAAGAACATTTACGATTTATAAAACCCCAAAAATCCATGAGGAAATAACTGATACACTTCTTACAATGTCAGGAATATTTTGTTTTCTTATAATTTTTTTACTTAAATGGATTTAATTCCATTTGTACACCTGAAGAAATACTAATTAGGGATGAAACGTTTTGTTGGCAAATATATTTTTTTAAATATGTTAATAAATTTTGTCTGACTATTAAGCTGGTGTTCTGCACATAAAACACTTTCATTTCATTTTTCAAAAACCTGGAGAGATTCGTCGCTCAGGAGAACTATGAGTATTTCACTATTATTTATTATTACATTAACTATTACGGTAGTATTTAGAAATAATATTTTACTCTGACGTTTTTTTTATAAGTTTTAAATCTTTTACACTGACATCTTATGCAACATACGGTGCAATTTTTGTTATTTCTTTTCAAAGATTAAGTTTATCTGTTATTCACTGATAATTTATATTATAAAACCGATTACGTTGCGTCGTCTCAAACGGTCGATTTGTGATTCTCCAGTTTTACCTCAGGTCTGGCTACAAAACAGAACTGTTTGCGGTTCCTCCAGGAATACTTCTGTCACTAGTCGCGTACGTTGCAAATACTCGTTTTCCTACCGAGGCAAACTGTTTTTAATTCAGAAGTTAGTCTTTCTGTACAGAATAACACGCTCAAATAAAAACTAGCATTTTAAGCTGGCTTTCAACGGTATCGCCTATCAAGGAAATACATCTGCAGTACTGTATCTTCGTTCTCCAAGAAATTATTAATTTTCTGCGTGTTCTGACGAACCTGACTTAATTGTGTTTTTATACTCAAATTTTAAATTTTTAATGAATATTATTAGAAGACAAACTGATAAATTTCATGTAGAATTAACCTAATTGCGATTATGATCTCCTCTATGTCAAATTCTCTTTTCCAGCAAATATATAAGATCATTTTGTGTTCCCCTAGTCCTTTTCTTTTAGGTGAGAAACAATAATCCCGACAATTTTTTAGATTTATATACAAATATTAATAATGAAACACAAAATTTATTTTGTCATTGTTCAGAGAATTATAAATTATGAGAATGTTATTGGAAAATTTTGGTACTTGCTTGTCATTCGCACATGATTTGTATTTTATTTCAAATTGTAATACGTACGTTATTTTGTACCACTGTAATCAAAAAGTAAAGTTAAATTGTCATTTAAAACTCCCGGGTGTTAGGAAGGCAGGTAAATTTTTTTATCCTAGGTTGGTAGGTCTGTCTATATTATTTTCCAAGCGTCTGTTTGTAAAAAGGTTTCATTATATCCGAGTTACAAATGTTTTTGTAAACAACCAAATGTGAATTTTTTATTTTTGCAATGGGTGATTTTGTTGAGCAAAGAACTTGCATCAAATTTTGTTTGCGGAATGAATATTCTTGTGCGGACACGTTGAAAATGTTGCGGAAGGCCTTTGGTGATCAAACTATGGCACAAAAAAACGTTTATAAGTGGTACAACGAGTTCAAAGAGGGACGAGAACGCGTTGAAGACGAACCGCGCTCTGGACGACCATCAACGTCTACCGACGAGGGCCACGTCCAAAAGATCAAAGATTTGGTGCTTGAAAATCGTCGATGGACAATTAGAGATCTCGCTGATAGTGTTGGAATATCATTTGGCGCAGCCTAAACTATTTTTTAAGAATGTTTTGTGTCTCAAACGCGTCAAGTCTCGATTGGTGCCAAAATCGGTCAATTTTTTGGGAAAAAAAGCATCGCGTTGTTGTGTGTGGAACTTTGCTGTCTTACCAACAGGACCACTTGAAATGCATCATCAATGGAGACGAGACTTGGATTTACGCATACGACCCTGAAACCACCGACCAATCCAGCGAATATCGTGCAAAAGGTGAAGCAAGACCGAAAAGACCACGGCAAAGTCGATCGAAAATCAAGATCATGTTGACAGTTTTCTTTGATTATCGTGGTGTAGTGCACTATGAATTCCTTCCGCCGGGCCAAACTGTCAACAAAGAATATTATTTGAGCGTTATGCGTCGTTTGCGTGAAGCTATTCGTCGGAAACGGCCGGAATTATGGGCGAACAACTCTTGGTTCCTTCATCACGATAATGAACCATGTCATACTGCATTGGTTCTTCGCCACTTTTTTGCAAAAAACTCTACTCATATCGTTCCGCAACCACCGTAATCGCCTGATTTGGCTCCGTGCGACTTCTGGATATTCAGCAAACTCAAAAGACCAATCAAAGAAGGTCTTGAAGGCTATACCGGAAAAAGACTATTCCGACTGTTTCGAGGACTGGAAAAAGCATTGGAAAAAGTGCGTTTTATCGGACGGGGATTACTTTGAAGGGAATGAAATTGATTTGTAAGAATAAATAAAGAATTTATATTTTATAAATAAATTCACCTTACTTTTTGTTCACAGTGGTATAAATGTTCTGTACAGTCCTTCATTGTCTCTCGGTTAATTAAAAAGCGCCAGGCTCTGTTATATACGACACCAACTCATTAATCGCGAACTTCACTTGAAAAATTTAACCTCCATGAATATCTTTAAAGTGAAAATATACTTGAGTGCAAAATTATTTGAAAGGTTTCGTGCTAATAATGCCGTTTGCCCAGCACGGAGTAGGTATAACACGGCTGACATTTGCTGAACCACTCACCGCCGTAGCTGTCCAAATACCTCCATTAATTCACGCCAGACCCCGCACAAAGTGATTCTAATGTTTGTATCTCTTCTTTATAGCTTCGTTTTGTTTCCAGAAACACTGCGTAGTGATAGTCAGCTAATTAATCTCGCTATCCGTAACAAAAGTAAGGGGTAGGTATTGTTTCTGGCTGGTTTGATCTCCGGCCTGGGAGAGTCGCTATTTAATTACCGGCCTCAAATAAATGCTCAGAAAAGACAAGTGCGCTTTTTCCGAAAGATTAAGCCGTTATTTACGTCTCCCAGCGGTATGGCGGCGATTGCTTACGCGTCGTTGGGACCTGCTCGAGGCGGTAATGGGACGGAAGCCAAGACGGGCTCGGGAATTAGTTCAGCGCAACAACCGTTTACTCTTAGCTTAAAATCAACATGTATTTAGCAATTAAAGACTCCCATGAATGCGTCTCACGGAGCGAATAAAATTACGTAAAGCCGGATACTTATTATATTGAACGAGAAAGAAAATGTAGGAATAAACATGCAAACGTATTTAGGTTGTTTCTATTATTAATCTGGAATCATAGATTAAATTCTAAAAATAACCATAACAAACAATAGTCTACTGAAACACACACCACTTCAGCCAACTTCAAATATAAGTTAGAAACCATGAACTGCCTAATGTTCTGATGAAGTCTAACGAAGACTTCAAACATCTTGCACAAATAAGTGAAAATTTTCCACGCGAAGCGTTGTGGTATATTCTGGTATAAACGTGATAAACTGATTAAATCTCTTGACATTTACAAGGTTTCTAATATCTAGCTCGTCAGCCTGAACCAGTGGTCCGGAACTGTGATATACGTAATGTTTACTATGTTATTGTGTAAATATGTTAACTTCATTGACAATTGAGACCTGAAACAACATTCGTTTTAAGAATATTAGTTACCAGTGTTAAAAACGCTCACGAAGTCTTCTCACTGGTTCTACATTCTTTACTATAACCAATATATAAATAAGAAAGATAGCCAATTCACACAAAAAAGTGATAATATAAATACCACACAACGTTTCTGGGATCCTTGTCCCTTCAGTCATGTGCGAATAAGAGCCTAGAGCGACACAACTGCACTTGTCAGTTGACAAAATTCAAAAGCGACGAAAACGCAACAACAATGGGAGAGCCAAAGGGTCAGCGTAATAAGGGAGCAACGGCAATAGGAAAACAGAAGATTTAGCGTAATAATAAGGGATCATAGTAATTATTGAGTTTAATTGTGTCTGCCTGTACATTAATAGCTGTGATGTTTGATTTAATATGAAGCATCTTTAAAATGAGTCTTAAATTGTACCAGGTGTCAATGTCATAAATCTTAGCATTTTTCCAATCAAATGTATGTTTAGAATTGATTATATGTTTGGATAATACAGACTATGTATCAATGGGAAGTTTGATATTAGATATATGTTCCTTGATACGTGTATTAAGGGAACGTTTTGTTTGCCCTATGTAGCAGGAATTACAATTAGATCAAGAGATTTTGTAAACAACACAATTTTTGCTGTATGTGCCTAGTGGGTCCTTATGGTTTTTAATAAAGTATGAAAGGGTATTAGTGGATCTGTAAATGATGGATATTTGATATTATTTAAATATTTTGATAAATTTGTGATGTATAAATTTTTAATAAGGGAATACGAGAAAAAATTTGGCTTGAGTTGTTTGGGGACGAGTGACATTAAATTTAAGTACGTTCCTTTTCCACAGGGTTTCCTAGAAACGTACTAATACATCTATTAATGCTTGATTATATATACATGATTCTACATAAATCATTTTGTACACACAGGCTATAACGTTATTTTTGAGCCCTTCAATAACGGAAGCATGACTCTCTAATTAATCGTAGTGTCCGTCGGAAGTTGAATGTTATGCTCGCTAATTAATAAAGCGTATCAAAACAATTAAACCAAATTTTGCATTGAAACATTTAAATTTGATCTCTTGGAAGCATGAAACATTTACGCGTAAATAGATTATCACCGTGTTGTGTAGTACGCATAATGAATGCCTTTATTTATTTAATATTCATTTGTATACACAAATATTACCAACAAGTTGTGTGATGTAAATTAAAAGTACGTTTAGATTCATTTATAAAGATAGGTTTACTCACTACGTCAAAAGGAACACCTTTTAAGATACGTCAATGTAATCTGTATGAAAATTATTCGTATCAGTATATCCATCTATTGTAATACCTTATTTGAAGTAATAAAGAAGTGTAGTTTGGCTCGTATTTTCCAATATATTTCATTTCCTTACAGTTTAGTTTTAGATTATTTTAATAATGAAATAGTTTGTTAATCTTTATTTTCATATATATATATATATATATATATATAGACTTTTCTTAATTTATCTTTAATTAACATAATTCTTATACATTTATAATTATAGTTAAAATAATGGCACTAAATCTAGCTTAATTGTTTAAAATAACTATATTCATTAATTCTAATTTCATTAATTGTAATTAAATTTTAATTTCATGCATCTGCTACCGTGCATATTTCTTATTTGTAGATCACTTACATACAATTTTGCATATTTTATTTTCTGGTTGGAGGTTCTATTGAGGTCATTTTTCGTATTCAATATTTTGAATGTTTATTTAAGGTGCGAAATATTCCCATATTTTCTTTTCTTAATCAGTTAACAGATTAATTTGCGACATTTTACACTTTTATCATACAGGTAACATTAGACAATTTCGTTATTTTTTTTTTCTCATTATGTTTCATCTATGTATACATTCGAAAATACTTATAGGGCGATTCATTTCTAGATTTAGATCCAGATATTTGGTCCAGCACCTGCTCCGAAACTTAAGCAATGCGACTTGAGGACGAAACAATATAAGAAAAATAATGTCTGATGAAAGGGAGGGACATACAAATATTTCTAAAACGACCAATATTGGTGTCGCATCCATTTTTCTCGGAATCCCTTCACCGTGTCGGTTAAGTTAAATTTCAGCCAACACCGGCGTGGTGTTCAGAGGTGGTGGTGACGGCCCATATTAGAGTTTAATCGTTTTCGGTGTCGTTGGCATTAATAGTGAATTTTCCGGCGCCGGTTAAGTCACGTGTTCAACCCCTAGCCGTTATTGAGACGTGTTTAATTATGAAGTATTCGAAATTACGAAAAAATGACTGGGATAGGTCTGCGAGGGCTGTTCTCTCGCAGGCAGAACCTTGTAGGAAAGACACGAAGGGGCTACGTTTGGGGATGCCTTTTCCTCTCCGTTTTTGAACTAAGGTTCCCACAAGCCTAGGTACCTTGGCGTGTTATGAGAGGTGTATGTTCCGGGGTCACAGACCTTGGGCATACGGTAAGAGTTGTTCGCTGTTCCCATTATAACTGTCTGCCAGCTGCCTCCTAAACTGGTCGAGGTACGGAGAAGAGAATGTTGTCCCCCACAGCACTCTTTTCCCGCTATCGGAAGGGCGTGGGACAAGTACCCAATGCCCGACCTACCTGATTCAGGCTTTTCTACTGTTTTCTCTGCATTACGTTTTGGCGAATGCCGGGTAGGATCCTTAAACTATAGCCCGTGGGTCCCAGTTAACCCTTGGCTACCTTCCTCTACCCTTCCGCATCCCCCCTTTCAAATCTCTTCCTATGCTATTAAAGGGGAGTTGCCACCATGTGGATTACCCTATGGAGCCTGTTACCCTAAAAAAACGAAAAAATGATGTGTGAGAGGATTCTCTCGCAGGTGAACCTTCCCAGACAGCTCTGGAGGAGGCTACCTCTGGGGATGCCTTCTTTTCTCTCTGTTTTTTTTTAACTAAGGTTCCAACATGCCGAGGCACCTCGGCCTGTTTTGAGAAGTGAATGTTCCGGGTTCGCAGACCTTGGGCATACGGTAAGAGTTGTCTGCTATTCCTATTGTAATAGTCGCCCTCCTAAACCGGTCAAGGCACGGAGAGAGGTTTTCTACGACCCCACAGCAACCCCTCTCCCGCCATCGGAAGTGCGGGGGACAAGTACCAAATGAGTGACCTACCTAATGCAGATTTTTCTGCATCACATTTACGTGAATAGCCGAGTAGGATCCTTAAACTACAGGCCGGGGGCCATAGTTAACCCTTGGCTACCTTTCCGCATCAGTCCCTTTCCTATGCTATAAGAGAGGAGTAGCCACTATGTGGATTACCCTATACATAGCCATTCTACACCTTCTTCTTTCTACCAAGTTATTACGGTCAAGTTAATTGTTTTTCAGGTTGAATACAATATTGTTTTAAATAAACACCAGAGTAAAGCTCAGAAAGCAGCTAATCAAAAAATAAAGTTGCCTTCTTTCCACATAGATTGTAATGACGGAGAAGTATTCATGAGATTTCCGTAACCATTAATCCACTGAAAACGTTGTTATATGATTTCAGGATTGTGAGTGCACACCATAAACTTACAACTTTTTTATTTAATTCTATGCGCTAACGACGGAAAAGTCTGACTAAGTAATGAAAATTCTTGAAGAATTAAACAAATTTCTTTAAATATTTCATATGGGACATCTACAGAAACTTAGGACAAAATACTGGTTTAATAGATATGTCAATAAATTTTTTTATGTTATTGTAATGACTACGCTGAAGAATACTTGACATATCTCATTGATAGCAGCCAGTTTGTATTATGCAAAACTAGATATTCTTTAAATATGTGCGACAATTGTGAGTCGACTGTAATTCACTCTGAGGAATCAATTGTCCATCATCGTGTTTACATACAGCTCCGTTAACCAACATTTCTTTCGAAAATAATGAGCGCCAGAATACTGCTTTCTGTTATCTGGTCTCATTCTCATTTCGGAGAGTAATGTCTAACGTAATGCGCTTGGCTGAAAGGTGGCAATTAGATAGTCACAATGGCGCCCGACGCTCCGCTGATAGTGTTCGATCGGCGTTCCTGTGGACTTGATTAATCAATTATCTAATGGTTTTGCGTACGAAGAATTTCAGATTAACCATATGTCACTATAAATCACTAGCTAAAAAATCTGCATTCGTTGCTCGGACAGTTCTGTATGGAAAGTATTATTTATAAGCCAATCTCTGTTACATATTACGTCAAACATGTCCCGTTTCGCTCAGAGTATAAAATTCTTATTTCAATTTTTAGTTATTTCCAGTTAAAATATTTTCCTGAGTATTGGTTTCATCTTACAGTTAGATTCGTCGTCCATATTTATCTCTCTATCTTGTTTCCATAAAATACGGAATTTATAAATATGAATGTTACTGTCTGTGAACTGACTGCCTATCGAGTTATTAACCGTAACAACAATAAAGTAAATGATTTCAAATGCGACTGAAGCTTTTAGTTTTCACTCTAAACTGTAGACTTTTTGAACAGTTTATTACACGTAAAACTCTCTCAGGCGTTAACTTTCCCAATTTTCGCAAACTTTTGCCGCCCCGCGTACATTTAACCGCCTACGCTACAAAACCGAAAATTTTCACTCCCCCTTTCCTTTGACCCTATATAAAACGTAGTAACGTTTGCTCCTGACATTCGGACGCTGAACTGAGACAGGTCGCTCTCTCTATTGGCGGAAATAAGCCAAATGGAGTCTCGGCAACGAGTAATTCGGATTCTCAGCTGAAGCTCTGAATAACGCACAAGCTGGAAAAACTTTCCGCATTGTGTGAAACTTTGGTTTTACCTGCCCTATTTATCTTCTTGTAAATTGCTATTTTAACCATTAATTACTGCCGGATCATACTAATAATTCTTTACTTCTTGAATTCAAATTAATATTTAATTCCTTATATTCAAATTTTGCTGCTCATATTTATCAACTATGTACTATGTACTGAGGAATAATTTTACTATTTATTGTGCCAATTTCTATTTTACGGACCGAAAAACATTTATTTAACACTAGTATCATCTGAAGTGAAATTTTTAGTACTTAGAATAGCATTATACGGAAAATTATTAAACGTTTAAAACTAAATGACCGATTATATTCCAGGTTTGGCTTTAATTCATCTTTAGTTCCTTAAAGTTGTTCAGAAGTATTAATATGTGTAGGTTAGTTGTTCTACTACTTACTACTTGTGATATTTCTAATTTTATGCGCCACAAAGTTTCATTTCCAATGGACAAAAACTAATACCTACATTTTTCTTTTTGGTGACAGGAGGGCAATCCATTAATTTACAAAACAATTTTGATATCTAAAAGTTTATTTAAATATTTAGAACAATTTCAATAAGATAAAAAACACTTGGTTCAGTGCTTGAGAAGTTTTAAACTAAGGCTGTGGTGAAACTGTCCCGCGATACACTATTTATTGACATTTTGTAATATAACCTTTTGTTCTTCACTACTCATTTTGAACTTCTCTGCTTCGAAAACTCAGGGCGACTGCGTCGTGTTTCTTTACGAATACAACTATTGTCCTTCACAACATCTCTCTTTGACCAACTCTGAGTGACTGCCTGAATTCTCCTCTATTCCAGTCGGGTTCGATCCCCGAAACTAGTGACCCCCCATAATCTGGACATTCATCATTTATGACCCGAAATCAGCCATCCTTTGCCACCAAAACTACAGAAATCAAACAACTACTCCATGACAGTTGATCGAAAATTATGTAAAATATTTAATTATTACCGTGCCTACTTTTCAGTACACAATTTTATCCAGAATAATACTTAGTCCTTACTGTTATTTCAGTTATAATTTTATTAAATTTATTACCAAGTCACTGCCTTCAAACTCGCACCTTCCATTTATTTTTGATAATTTCGACCATAATATTGTGGCGTCTACCCTTTTATCGTTTATCTCTACTTTAGCATGTTCGATATTAGTCTGTAAATTATGCATTTATCCTCCCACGGCTTAAATTGTTATTTTACTTTTACTGTCATTAGCAATCAAAATTCTAAAAACATAAACGTTGTGAGAATAAACAGTACGGCCGTGGACATTATTAGTCA
The DNA here is from genome assembly GCA_037074705.1 of Zhengitettix transpicula. Classification (NCBI taxonomy): domain Eukaryota; kingdom Metazoa; phylum Arthropoda; class Insecta; order Orthoptera; family Tetrigidae; genus Zhengitettix; species Zhengitettix transpicula. The sequence continues at coordinate 27,139,634 of CM073593.1, read as the reverse complement.
AGACATTTGCTCATGCATTGAAATTGTAGTAGAATGTTTATGACAAACAAATATTTTTCATAAATTAATTAGAGTTAGTTAATTCATGTTATCATGTCCCAGCACATTACGAATAAACAGATGACACGAAAGCCTAATTGAATATTTAATATATTTGTTTTATTACCGTTATTATGTAAAATAATTGTATAATTTTCTAAATGCAATTTTTTTTTATAAACCATTATTAATAATTGTATACAAACTTATATTTAAAATTTGACAATCGTATAGAATATTTTGAATTTTGTTGACCGGGTTTTCCATTGCCCTTATACAATCCTAGTGCACGCGTCTTATCGCTAGAATTCTCCTACAAAGATTTTTGTAATATTTATACTAATCATTCGATAGGGCTTTTAACTATCAATTTTTAACGTCAATTCGATTGATTGTGTCATTATGAAGATTTTTGGATTTAACTTTTATCTTTGCTATTATATATATACCTATATATATATATATAAAATAGCAAAGATAAAAGTGAATTAGGCAGACCAAATTTAAATTATATCCAATTCAAAAGTAAACGGCGATTTAATTTAAGTTGTAAAACCGTTCAGCAAATACAGTGAAAGAAATGCGAGAAATGAACGAAATCGTTTTTCCTCTCCCAAGTGTTAATTGAAGTTTAATTTCAGAAGCAATCTACTTATGCCTATATTTAGCAAAAATATAAAAATTTCATCGAAATCTGTTGTACCATTTTCTTGTGAAATGTAACAGAAATATGGAAATTTAGATCACATTGGTTTCTGAAGCCCCTATGAATGAAACTAAAAAAAAAAATATAGTTAAACCTCACGAATCAAATCAAAAATATTATTTTATTTATTTAGATTAGAAAATAATTATCAGAGGCTATTGGGAAATAGGAATAATTTTTCAGAAGGAAATCCACAAATTAATTCTTATAACCTATATAATATGAATGATATATGACTCGTTAATTAAGGTCTCATATTTCTGTTTTTAAACATTTAATTACACGTCTGATGAAGTATAAATTAGGGACGAAACGTTGTGATAATATTTTTTATTGTATTTTTCTTTGTCAATTATTAATTTTTTCAGACTTATAGCGGCTTTATTTATTTACTGGAATGTTTACGAATACTGAGTTCGAAAAATGAGAAATTTCCATTGCATTAATTAAATCTTCAAGATATTTGTTTTTTTCAGAGGAAATAATAAATTGTCACTGTTTTTTCACTTCATGGATATAGTAAGACTGTAATGAAATACGTTCGTAAAGCAAAAATATAAAGGAATAATTTGTTTGAAGCAGCTTTCCGACAGGTCTGCCACTCCCGGTAAAACGTTGCGTAGGCTACAGCTGGACAGCTGTCAATCAATCAGTTCCCATTCCGAATGTATTGGCAGATTTATTTGGAGATGCAAACAGCATTACTTTTTGTAGCGTTTTAATACACAGAACTAGTATTCAAAGCTTTAGAATACATCATTAAATTCAGTTTTGTAATATACAGAAAATTATTATTAAATGTTTTCCCGGTTCTATAGGCCTCTGACAGCTGAAACACAGACTTCTCGTTTATTGTAAGCTATGTGTATATTTCAAATTAACGGCGTATAAAAACCATTGTATAAGACATAACACATAAGGATTGAGTCCAGTGCGTGTGTAGATAGGCTATGTATAGGGTAATTAAATGCCTGTTTCAGTCCCTTTCCTATGCTATAAGAGGAGAGTGGTTTACCTTATACAGACAAAATAAGTGATAATATAAATACCACATAACATTTCTGGGATTTTTGAGCCTTTCTTCAGGTGCTAAGAAGACACGAAAGCGACACAACTACACTAGTCAGTTGACAAAACTCAATAGCTTTTGATACGTTGAGTGGTATTTATATAATCACTTATTTTGTCTGTATTTGCCTATCTTTGTTATTATTAATTTTGAATCAGACAGAAATTTTTCGTTTCTACCTTATACATAGTCTATCCACACGCCGGACTCAGTCTTCCTTTGCTTCCTTGCTATCTCTTCCACACCCTCCCCCTATTTTAAATCCCTTTGTTTGCTATTATAGTGGAGTGTCCACCACGTAGATTAAGGTGGAGACACGCTACCATCACGTCACGTACTGTCACGTGATTTATCTTGAAGTCTCAAAAGTGTACTACGTGCCAATGTGGTCCTATGGACCAGAGACACACTTGTATCACGGTACGTCACGTCACTGCGATGTCACGGGTTGTCACGCGCTGTCACGTATCTGTGATCTGAGCTCGCACATATTTTGATGTCACGCCATATCACATTTTTCAATCATCATGTTTTAAACGTCATGAAAGACGCTTGAGGATCCCTCGTCACTTTTTTCTAATGGAACAAAGAATTATTTTACTTAATTACCTTAAGTCTTATTATTTATTGTTAATAATTTATTAAAACCTAATCTTTATGAAGGTATAACTCCTGATATTTCCAAAATGGTCACTCATACACTAATTTCTATTTGAAATGAAATTATAGATAATTTAATTCTCGTTTTAACGCACTATCTGGTTTCAAAAAATCATTTTAAATTTACGAAAAATACTCCTCAATACAAATGGAAGAAAGATAAATCCACGAGTTATCATTATTTGATTGAATTTGAAATCTACAATCCCTACCTTTTCATATTTAATTATTTGATTGAATAAAAAATTTAACAACCTGACTTACTAACTCAGTTATTCTAAAAAAAAACTTTATCTCTGCACACCAAAAAATTAAACTTTTGCAAACCGAAAATTCCGAATAGAAACTAAGTTACTTAGTAAAACACGCATCAGAAAGAAGATATATCAATGTAACTCACCACAAAATTATTTTCCATTTACAACGACAGTAAAAACAACTCACGATCGGCTAAAGCTTCTAAATAAATTGCCGGGTTCGTGTTGCGCTTCGTTGAAACTCGGAAACGTCCTTAAAAAATTTTAGATATATAAACTGCTACATTGCATCTAGAGACCTAAATACTTGGTTCGCCGCCAATAAATTAACGCTCAATGTACAGAAAACTAGGTTAGTTCGTTTTACAACAGAAACCAACAACATCGTAACGGATAAGTTCTCTGATCATGCGACTTTCCTCGGCTTGCAAGTCGACATGAAATTAAAATGGAACTTGCACATTGATCGCCTCGTGCGCAAACTTAGTTCTGTTTGTTACTCATTGAGACTATTGACGCAACAAGTTGATACCAAAACTGCTTCACTAGTCTATTTTGCCTACTTTCATTCACATATGTGTTACGGTATTGCCAACAGGGGCAATTGTTCTCGTAGTGTGGATGTTTTCAAACTGCAAAAACGAGCCATTAGAATTATATCAGGTTCAGATGCTAGAGAAAGCTGCAGGCCGCTGTTCAAAAGACTCCATATTCTGACTCTACCTAGCGCTTACATATTAGAAATACTAAAATTTGTTAAACGCAACATGAACCTTTTTGCAAGTAACGGGGACAATCATGGCTATGACACAAGAAACCGTTCAGTTCTCAGGTCTGACAAGCACAGCCTCAGTCTCTATGAGTCTAGCGTTCATTATTCAGGTATCGCACTATTTAACAGCCTTCCTGATCATGTAAAGAACATCAACAACTACAACTTATTCGTAAAGGAGTGTAAACTTACCTTGTCAATGGAACTTATTACTCCGTACACGAATTTTTGAATCGGTCTGACATTCGTTGAACTGCCTTGCCTACAAAATTGCCGAATATGCTATATATATGTAAATAGTTTGTCCAGTTTTCCCCTTTTGGTTCTGTTTTCCTGCCTCTGCTTTCTGTTTTAGTAAATATCTATGACGACATCCCTCCGTACCTAGCGACAGGAGATTAATACCAGGAAGTGATTTGTGTCGTGTGCGTGTTTCCTAAAAATAGTGTGTATGATTGTAGTGACTAGACTAATGTAAACAGATATGAATTTTTGTGTGTGTTTTTGTGTATTATAAGTTTATATGCAATTTATCTACTGTACATTTGTGACGAATCCTATTTCCTCTTTAGAGGGCTAATGGTGAATAAATCTATCTATCTATCTTCATACGATTAATAACGCTAAATTCTTTTATCTTACTTCGGGAAATACTTGTAATTTACATTATGCGCAAGAACAACGTTTAATGCTTTTCACGAATATTTATCAATAGTGATTGTTCACATTACTCGTTTTCAAATTCGTTGCACTTGACACTTTGATGTAAGCCTACTTCAAATTAAAAAGAACCAATTTCTTATTATGCGCTTGTTGCAGAAGAATTTTGAATTTTGAACAGAAAGTTTTAGATTTAGTTACCTTTCCAGTTGAGGCTACAGATAAAAGGAAAGACTAGTTGGAGGAGTCAGTGATCAAATATATATTGAAGAAATTTACAAATGAATGAACAATTTAATAAAAACCAGGATAAAATGTGCCCCATGTTAAGGCGTTAATTTGTAGTATTTTACATCCAATAAAGAATGAAAAATCAATTAAAACAAAAAATTAACATTTATTAATTGCAAACAATTATAAATTTACAAAAGTTATTTAGGCAGATAAATTTCAATTTACATTATCAATTTTAGTAATTTACAATAAAATGACTATATTTCAGGATCGTTTAACTGGGCCTTTAGAAAGAAAAAACTTGTTAAAATTGAAATTTTATGAAGGTATCAGGAATTTAATTCATCAATAGATTATTACAATGCAAAAACATAAAATATGAACTTTAAATTCTGAAGGAAATTCGAAATCTGACGACAATATCTTATGAGTTTACAGATTCTTTGGAAGTTTACCTTACTGTCTCTGGTACTCAAGGAAATTGTATCGTTCGCACGCACACAATTATTGCACTTTATGAACAGGCCATTTTTATCCACTGACTCTAATCAACAGTTTTAGTATTGCAAAAGTTGGTTCACTGTTCGTTTAAGAAATATTACTAACTCGTTCCGAAGATTGTTAACTGCTGGATGCAGTTATCTTGTTTCCCAAAATTGACGAACGTTGTCTGAATCGAGAATACAATAATTTAGACTCGGCGCTCTAAACATTCAGCGTTGAATACCACACAGTTATCTCAGTGACTGCAACTTGCAAAAATATTCTAACTGTTTTAACTGTTGTTACATGTATACAGGAACTTTCTGGATTTTATACTTTTCGTCTGTCCACCGCTATATTTCCAAGACGACTTTACTGTAGCTCGCCTCCCCACAGGCTCTTTACTGCGCGTCTAACGAACCAACCTCTACAATATCCACAAAGATTGCATTCTTGCCACATTCTTGTGTATGACTCGTGTGTTTTATGCCGCTAACAATGCGAGTCCAAATTTTTGTTTAGTAATTAATTATTTCCTCTTAATTACCACAATATATATTTATATATATCAGATAAATATGAAAGGCTGATGTAGGAAGCTGTATGATCTGAAGAGACCCGCTAAACAGCGGAAGATGGAGAGCCGTATCAAAATGGTTGCCAACCCTAAATAAAACACAAAAACTGCCCGAGGCAGACTACGGAAATTATAAATGAATAAGGTCTCATAAAACTAATATTCTAGTATGATTTTGAACAATGTTTTTTTTTAACCAGAGTACTCAATGTTATAACTTATATTTTTGTAGTCATCTTTTTTCCCGACACTAAAATTGATTTTAATTGCTTATTGATGATTAATTTTGAAAATATCGAATTATTAACCATAAATGGGGCTCTATGTGAAACATAAAGCATCTGTCTCAGCCCCTGTATAATAAAATCTAGTTTATTTCTGCGTTAATGCAGGAATCGTCATGAAATGATGTGTAGCGGTTCCTACTGGTTTTAAAATAAAACACTAACTACAATTTCAGAAGAAAAAAAAATTATCAGGAGTTTAAAAGTTGAGCACCATGTGAAAAAATTACCACAAAAAGGAAACACAAAAAAGGTATAATTTATTAAGTGAAATTCTTACTTGAGAAAGGAAACTACATACATAGAAATAAAGAATGAATAATATATGCTTCGGGCTTCCTGGAACATGAACTCCACCTCAGCTTTCCCGTAGAACTTGAAATACTCTTTAACATTTAATGCAAATACTTCAGAAAAGAAACCCCAACGGCTTACCGTTTTAGAAAGATTCACTGCCTCAGGAGTTTCAGCGGTGTTGGAATCACCCGCCACGTGTTGGGCCGTTCTCTGTCTGGCGAACCTCCTCAGAAAAATGTCACCACCGGCCTCCAGTCAAACATCGAGTGTCTCTCCGCCTCCGCAGTCCAACATTAAATGTCTCTAGCTGCCCTCTTCTCCAGCCTCGTTACATTTACAAAATTACCCTTTTATTAGTAGAAATATTCCTAACTAGTAACAGACTATCTTATTGGCTATTTGGACGCGTTTGTCTAGCATCGCATTCCTAGGGATTTTCCGGAAACTTCAGCCAGCTACCTGTTGTTTGCAAGCTGTTTATGACCGGGGAAAAATCCCTTTCTGGTGTTTTGCTACCTTTATCCGAAGCTAAAATTTAAAATGTATTTCTATACTTTCCGTTACAACAAATTAGCTTGAAATAAAACGCGCCAAAATAATGGATTAAAGAAAGTGCATTGTAGATTTTATTCAGACACTAACTAGTTGTCCGTCCTTTCACACAGGAATGAAAATATACTTCACGGTTTTTAAAATTTTATACAAAGAATTATTTATAGTGCGGAATATATTTATGGGATAGAGCTTGGACAAATCTTCTTTCTTTAACGCGTTATATATTGTTTCAGTAAATAAGTTAATATAATGGACAAACAGCCAGAAAATGTTTAATAATTAACAACGCAAGTAATACAATTATAACACTAAGTTTCGTATCAAATTTAGAATTTCTTCAGGTGATAAAATAAATTATTATTAATATGAACTAAAATTTCTTCAATGACATTTAATACTCTGTTGTAATTAAATGAAACTTAGAATTTTAATGTATATGCTTCCAAGATTTTCCATTATTATGTTTCAAAATTTATTTAGTATCATATAAAACAATTTTAAATATATTTTAAGACATATCCTGTTGCAATCTAAATAAGTTTTAATAGAAACGTTTATATTGTTAACGGTTTTAATACCAATATAATTGATTAAGTGTTAAGATTTTCTGATTTAACCCTTCTTGGCTCTATTATCTTCTTTGGACAATAAATAATATGCATTACAATTCATATCACGTAAAAAGTAAAAGTATATTAGGCTTTCGGAAATTAAATTTTAATTTTGCAAACGATGAATGTAACAGTATGAGCTCATAGTTTATTTGTAAATTAGCCGTTCGCAGCTTTATTTGCTAAAACCGTAATGGAATATGACATAAAATTTGTCAACATCATACCAACGGTTTTCTTGTTAAGGTGAACAAAATCAAGGTTGTGGAACGTCCTACATTTATACGATGAAATATATCAGTTTTATATCACCAAGAACCATGTCACGGCTCTGTAGGAGAAATTAAGAAAGTCAAGGTTTTTAAACTTCCGCCATTTATTAGGTGAAAAATGTCAGTTTTATGTTCCAGGAACTATAAGAGAATGGAAAATAAAGCGAAATATTTCGAATTTTATTTTATGGTGATCCAAAAAAAAGTGTGATAGTGATTTAGGTGAAATCGGTTTCGGATCCTCTAATTCTTGAATCACGAATGTAAACTAATTCAATTATAATAATCTCACTTCGTTGAAAATAAATATTAAAAGCACCAAAAAAATTTAATATCAATTTTAAAACATTAAATTTATCCAACACAACGTTTACTCCATGAATGTAAACTCTTCTGGTGTACAGTTGAGATAAAATTCAGTTATAATTTATTATAAGAAAATTTATATTCAAAAAATTTTAACGCGCGACAACGTGAGTCCAAACCGTAAATTCCTAAGTCATAATCAGGGATTAAATGTTTTGTTTGTTAAACATTACTTCTTAAATTATATTTCAAGTAATATACAATTCAAAAGGGTATATATAATGATTTATAAAATACAAATTTTAGAGTAGTTTTCGGGGTAAAGTGATATGAGGTGTCGTTAGTTTCCTTTCTCAGTAAATTTTTTAATAGAACATAATTATGGTTTCATATTTCTTGAAAATCCTGTCGTTCCTAATAATAGGAATAATACAATTCAAAAAAATTTCATTTAAAAAATGAGGAAAACTGCTTCCATGTGAATAAATATATGATATAACAATTGCTTTGTTAAGGTATTTTTATTTATTCAATTTGAGGTGTCACGTTCACGTGCGATACAAGAGAATGTTGCAATTTGGGTTTTCAAATGTCGGGAACAGGAAATTATCGGATCATGCTACCTCGCGTTTGTTTCTTTTATTGGAAGATTAAACGAATGTAGCAACAACAAAATACTTTTACAGTACAGAAACGCATTGCCCGTGGGCATCATATATCTTTGCTTTCCATCCCCAGTACTACCAATTCTCATTTATTTTGCCAGTTTGTCTCCCTCTTTCCACCCCAGTTTCTCTCACACTCTTTACCTCTGTGTTTTTACTCTCCACTACCGTTGGTTTGCAGAAACAAAATGAAATCCCGTCCACAAGGTAGAGATACATAAATGTGTTTATAGCGATATATTTGCGGCCTTTTTGTCCCCGTGTCAGTGACAGGCTCAATCCACGGAAGTAAATTGCTGTATGGTGGGTCACATTGTCTAAATGTTTTCGCGCGTGCTCTAATACGTTCGTATTACGCGTAATAGACGGGTCCGAGCTGTATACACCGCAATATTTCGTCTCTTTACAACTTTAGAATATAATAATATAAACTAAATTTACGTAATTATAAAATTCTCATTTAAATTTACGTTCGTAATGCGTAAAAAGTTAATTAATTGTAAAAATAGAGGAATATTAATTTTTACGATCGAAATCAAATGAAAAAACTATATTTCAGAAATATTTTACTCTACTACAGTTAATATAGATATTCGTCCATATATTTAAAAAAGGAAATAAATATTAAATTAAATAGAAACTTGTTCGATAACCTTTAAAATTAATTAATTATATGGCGAGTTTGGGATTAAATTGTGACAGAAAAAAGTCTCTCTTCATTTCAGAGAGTTTTGCGGATAGTTGTGTGTTGCCTTGATGTTTATTCTGTTCTTAGTTCTCTAGTGTGAATAAATGAATCATCAAAAATATATCAATTCGGGCCAGAAAATGCGACATATTCATGAACTATTTTAAAATTAAATAGTTAATGTTTTATGTTAAAGTGGTTAATAGAGCTGAAACACTAATAACTACAAACTCTTAAAACAAATTATTTCACTAGTCTCCAAATAATTATAAATTACGAAATTATGGTTCATCTTAAAACCCTCTTACATTTTTCACTATCATCAGTCTGGTGCACAATAACACGTCATATTCAAAATAGGAACTTTTAGTGGTGAATTTCTTCATACTCTTAAAATTCTACTTGGTGAACAGCGGCAAAATTTTCTGAAATGTATATAACAGTGACTGTTGAAAATCGTTAGTCATGTAAAAATGGTATTTCTAGAACGCATCAAACAATCTTTATGACATCTAACCAATATTAAGTTTATTATTACCTCTTCGGTTACTTTAGTATCTCTAGTATATTCAATAAATAAAAAATATCTTATTACTAATGTTGTCGGTTGCTGTGTAGAAGCTGTAGATTAAAATTTATTTCAGTCCTCCTTTTCCATTAGCGACATGAATTGTGGCATTAAAAGTTCCAAAATACATTGAAGGTGGTAAAAGTAATTAGTTTTCGCTTGTTACGTCGTTATCAGAAAAAAAAATTCAAAAATGTCGTGTAATACGGAACCAATGGTGTGATGAAGTGTGCAAAATCAGAAACAAGTGCTGCGACCGCGATGTCACCGCATTTCCTGCTAATCCAAGATGAATAAGGCACGCTGTAACGTAAAACGTTTCCCAGATCGCAGTGCTTATATTTTGTGCATTTTTTGTCGAGAAAATGTATAAATTCGAAAATTATATTAAAATACGAATGAGGACATTTTAATGCATAATTTAGGACAAACATTAACGATGAAATACGTTTCAAATATGAAAGCTCTCTCAATTCTTTAGAGTTTGATATATTGAATTATTCAAAAGAATAGTTTTTTTCTATTCAGGCCATTTTCGGTATTCGTACGGTGTGTAATGTTTTTTTGTAACCCTCTTATTATTTAATACTTTGAATAACTGTCAAAGTTCGGTAACTAACGTTTACTATAGATTCCGAAAACGAGAATTCCATCGCTTTCAAAATTTTATTAATTATTTGTTTGTTTATATAATTGCTAATGTATTTGTTTTTAAACTGCCACGTGGTTTTATCTCACTCGCAAAAAATTATTTTATACATAAATGCCGCAAACGAGTCTCACGATTATATGAATGATAAATTAATCAGCCTCAAATGGAACAAATTCAAGGTAAATAGAACGAATTCTCTTTATGGGGAATAAAATTTCAGATACAATTCTATTTCCAGCTTAAATCGACGTGTAGCCGCAGCTACAATTTCCCATCTCTCGAAACAATTTACGAAAAACCTCGTAATATGGGATAAAACGTTCTAGGATCACTTGCTGGTATTAATTCACGAGTTCCGTTCGCGGATACCCTTTCGTTTTCCGAATATTTCAATGATAATGATATTGAACAGCTGCAGAAAGTTTTTGTTATATATTTGTTTATTAATGTTCATCATTTTATCGTACCGTTAGAGACTGGACTCTTTAACACCACGACAGTTATTGTCCCTGGGACAATTGGTTAGGTCTACAGGAGTAGGTTAACGGGCTCTGCTAGGCTAAACAATCTCTCGTCGGTTATGATCGATGCAAATGAGGTCCAATTAGATAAAGCGACACGGAGCACATATATCTTAGGGCAGTTTGGATCTGTCCAATTATGAAATGTATCGGGGCAGTGGAGGTTTATTTTGCTGCATTGCGCTGTGGCCCTTGTAACAAGCCTGTGATCTGCGATATCCCTGTTTGTCGCCTCAATTCGCGACACGCTCCCAATCATAGCGAGTCCTTGTCGCGTATCGATTCAGAACACAGGCACACAGCTCAATCCAGCCACTGGCGCCGCTACCTCACTCTGCTTATAATAAATTACTGAAATCATCAATTTAAAATATCTCTCCAACGAAATTACAAAGATAACTGCAGTAACTTAAATGGCCTCACAAAATTATGAATGTGAAATATGTAGAAAAAAAATTGAAATTGAAGGTTTAAAATGTGGGATACTCCTACTTTTCACTCATTTTAAAGTGCCACATATCCAACATAACATCAGTTAGTAACCTATGTGTCGGATTCAATTTAGTCATTCATGAAGTCCTATCCTGAAAACGTATGTATTATTTGGCTAATTATTTGTTCATTCAATGTATTTTATTTTCCTGTTATTTATCAAATACTCCTTTGTGTAGTTACATTAAAAGTAATAAAGTCTAATTCAATAATAATCAAATATATAAAATACTATAATAAAATATATTATATGAAAATAATAATCTTATATATAAAAATGTATGTGTGTATGTTCCGCATACAACTTAAATGCGTGGAGCAATTTTACTATCTTTGTTTTAATTTACTTACGATCCGGTAGCAAACAGTGTGGGGTAATGTATTTATAGCACACCTATACGAAAACATCATGGCCTTTACGGCCTGATGGTTGCGAAAGCTTCTCTACATTCCTGAATTGAAAAATTACAAAAAAAAAACATTGAAATATTTCCATAAATTTCGATTTTCATTCAGGTCCTAGAATTAGGCCATGGAAAAACTGTGATTCGTAAATAGTAGGTGAGCCGCATGAGGTTTAATGGATGGAGTAATTTCACACCGCTTCTGTAGTCACCTGGGATTGTTCACTGGTAGAGCGTCTGTCTTCGTTCGGTCGACATTTATCCACGTTTATATATATATATATATATATATATATATATATTGTTGATCGGTCGAGAAGGTTTTACGCGCTCAAAATTTACGAAAAGAACGAACAGTTGGGCAACGGACAGCAAGTAGAACAGACTAAAAGAACGAACAGTTGGGCAGCGGACAGCATGTAAAACAGAGTAAAAGTTGGGCAGTAAACGGCGAGATGTACAGATTAAAATTCTAATTCACGAAAACTTGAACAATCTCAGTCAGTCAGCAGTGAAGACTGAAAGGTCTAATTTAAAGAACGAGAAAGTGTTCCAGTAACCAGTACGCTGTAATATCAAAAATGCAGAAACTGAACTAGTCTTCAGTCAACAGACAAAACCAATGAGGTGCATTTTCAACAAAAATCCACGAGATCTACAAATCCAGGTTGCAGTAAATCATCGAGAATCGACAAAGCTATTTTAAACCAACTAACAAACTACGCTAATTAGAGTCTGTGAACATTTAGAGTCTGTGAGTACTTAGAATCAGTGATATCCCCAAAATTGTGCACGAAAAGTTAAAATGAGACCTGAGCTGCCGTAAGTAGAAAGATAACTTTAAAATCATTGTAAACCACGTTTAAAAGATAAACGTCAGATCGTTCTTTAATTATCGACAAAATGAGATGTTTAATTATTCAGATCATTCTTTATTTCTTGATAAAAATTGAAATTGTTTAAATTCAATCTTTGGTATTATTTCTTCAGCAACAAATTTCGTCTACGTTCAGATGCATTGATTCCCATATAAAGCAAATGTAATTTTTGTGATTTTGATTATATAAATTCTGCCATTCTCAAACCCAGTTCAAGACCCTGAGATCCCAAATATTTTGTGATTTGAATACTTGTTTTAAAATTGTTAATAAATCTTGTTTAATAGTTTTCACGTAATAGTTCTTTTCATTTAAAACGCCACATAATTCATATCATGAATTATTGTTTAAAGATGCAAGCTATTGATATAAATTATTACAATATATATATACATACATATATATATATATATATATATATATATATATTCGTAGTAGAGGAAGGAACTTATTTTGTCAACATCGTGTTGGAGTTAGAACATGAATATGTAGTCACGGGTTTGAAAATTGATATTTAATGGACTCGGGGACGAGAATAATAAACCTTTTTTGTAGGGACGTCGCTGGCTTTTCGTTATAAAGGGGGATCCCTCATTCTCCCGCTATCGGAAGGGCGTGGGACAAGTACCCAATATCCGACCTACCTGATGCAGGTTTTTCTAGGTTTTTCCCTACATTACTTTTAGGCGAATGCCGGGTAGGATCCTTAAACAATAGCCCGGGGGCCCTAGTTAACCCTTGGCTACCTTCCTCTACCCTTCCGCATCCCCCCTTTCAAATCCCTTCCTATGCTATTAAAGGGGAGTTGCCATCATGTGGATTACCCTCATGTAGCCTGTTACCAAAAAAACTATAAGTGTGTTTTGCATACGAGCGCATAGGTTGTGAGATATAGAACGTTTTGTCAGATGATCAGTAGAAGTGGGGAGCATTGTTTAAAAGGTATGTATGCAAATACACAACTTTAATGTAAAATAAAAACAAAACAAATAATAACAAAAATATTCCTTTCAAAGAACAAACTTGACGATTTCACACGAAGTCTTATGCCAGTGTCCCGTGGGGTAATGTCTCTCTCGTTAACTCTTCGAGCCAATGGTTTCGCCACCTACAACATTTAGTTCGCCATACAGTTTCTGATGGCGAGAAGCTCAACGGGATCCAGTGACGGGTTTTTGTTTGTTCTTTGTCGTCATCAAGTGACACACGGGTTTATCACATAGCATGCCATTCTCCCAGTTACATGCAATATAAAAATTAATTATATGGATCAACTATATTAACCAAATCAGAATTCCTTTGAATCTATATAATAAAAAAGGATGTATATTTGTATGTATTTATTTACGTTAATTTCTATACAAATTTAAACGCGTGGACTGACTGCAACATAAGAAGGTACATATATACTTCAAACCGTACCGTGAGGGGTAAGAAATCCCTAACATAAATGTGGAAAGAAATATAATTTAAAAAAGAGATAATTTTGTGTTAAATTACTGCGCGCGAATAGACCGTGACGTCACGCGAGAGAGAGAGAGAGACGTTACTACGCGACGCACAAAGGAAATAGTTTCTTTTTCCGTAATGAAATAAAACAGTAATATATTCATTAATATATTATATAATAAAAAGTATAACTTTATCCCGCAATACTCCATAGAATTATAAAAAACAACAAGATTATACGATCAGTGGAACTAATTTTCCTTTAAATAACTTGCCTTTTAAATGACTGACATGGCATAAATATAGCACGTACCATGATTTTGCCTAATATTGTATGTTCTGGAGGAGAATTAGAATGATAGTAAAATCAATACATAATATTTACTAATCATTATAATTTAATAGATTTTTTAATGTGCTAAAAGTGATGAGTTATTTAAAGTGAAATTTTATTTATTTGTGACTATTATTATAATTTCACATATTTGATTTTAAATGTGTAAATAATGCGTACCCGTGCAAACGCTGGGAACCCATCTATTCAAAAATAAATACGAGTAGTCTTACAGCTGACTAACGAAAAAGCAATAAAATGGATTACAGGAATATCTCCTCTCGCAGCCGTAATACATTCTTATCTCCCCGATAATAAAAACAGAATCCGCATCCCCCCTTTCAAATCCCTTCCTATGCTATTAAAGGGGAGTTGCCCTAAGTGGATTACCCTCATGTAGCCTATTGCCCTAAAAAAAAAAACCCTCCTAAAATGGTCGAGGCACGGAGAAGGGAATGCTGCGTCCCCACAGTAAACCCCTCTCCCGCTATCGGAAGGGCGTGGGACAAGTACCCAATGCCCGACCTACCTGATGCAGGTTTTTCTAGGGTTTTCCCTGCATTTCTTTAGGCGAATGCCGGTTAGGATCCTTAAAATATAGCCCTGGGGCTATTGATGACCCTTGGCCACCTTTTTCTACCCTTCCACATCCCCCCTTTCAAATCCCTTCCTATTCTATTAAAGGTGAGTTGCTACCATGAGGATTACCCTCATGTAGCTTGTTACCTAAAAAAAATAAAAAAATCTTTGCCAAGGGGCAACAATGTCTAGCCCCGATGTTTATTATCCTGGCTTGATTAATTGTTAAAAATAAATAAGCAAAAATAAAACTCTCACCAGAAATTTAACATGTAATCTGCATTTTTAAAAATGCAGTAATTCAATTTTATTGACAAATTATTCCGTTGTAAAATTACAACGATTTCAGTACACCATGGAGGTTAGTTTTACAGACATATTTGTTTACCGCACATAAAAAAGAAACACGTTAAAAAGTTGTTAAAAGAAAAACAAAAAAATTGGAAAACTGTGACTGGCGTAAAATAACATGCCACAATTGTCGTCAGTTGAGAAATCCCCGTTGCTGAGAAGCTGGTACTACGCCACTATCATTCTTGAAAACATTAATTATATTCTTACGATTAGGATATACAGACAGCAGAAAGGTATTTTTACCACATCCTTTGTGTTATACGGATGAGTACTTTGGTGCACAACGTGCTCTGAAATGAACTAAATATATTTCCATTCGTAAATTTACGAATACCTTTTTCACTACCAAGTTGACGTAACAAAGGTTTTTGTTAAAGTGATATTCGGCCTACCGCTCTACAAGTACATGGCCGTTGGCTACTGCGCACGACTTGCTATTTCTCGCGTGATACAAGGCTGGGACGCGTCCAGGTGATAAAGAATCCACAAATACAGAGAGCATCGAGAATCGTTAAAACTGATAATTTTTAAATCAACAATCACTGAAATTTTTAAGTATATTGTAATAATCAACTATTTATGCTTTTAATTTATTTGCCCCACGTTGTGGTAGCCATTATCTAATGATAAAAATGATGGGCTTAATTAAATGAAAAAGATAATCAAATTTTTAACAAACAAAATAATTTATTATCAATTTGTGGCTTCCAAAAATTCAAAACAATTACAATCGAAATTTAATATCTCTTCTTTCAGGGCCTTCAATGGGTTTGATAATTAACAGAGAAAATTATTTAATAATCTGATTCACAATTCAGTTTAAAATTTACCTAAAAACAATAAGTCGATAAATGAAAGAAAGCTAAATGAAAAGTGTTAGAAACCTGACTTTTCCCTTTTAGTTACCGTTAACAAATATTAGTATCATAGTTTTGGTTACTCACATAATGTCCGACTGGTACCAGCATTCTTTTGTAGCTCCAAAAGTACACTATAATTCAAATTTATTACACTGATTCTAAATTTCCTCACAGATTCTACACATTTGAAGTCGAAATGCAATTACTCGGCTCCCAGGAAACTCGGATGATCCTCTCCTAATTGGTCAGCTATCGGATGTCGTTTTCCCTCAGTGCGAAATTGTTCAAGTTCTTTATAATGAAGCAACCCTTGCTTCAGCGTTGGCTAGTTGTTTGAACATTTCTCTGTCCAACTATAGATTTTAGACTTTTACTGATTTATTTATCAATTTGGATTGAACTGCTAAGTACCTCGGTGAAGATTTGTTTTTAATGTCTCTCCTCTCGTGGCTGACCGTAGACTTAGACTGTCGACTGAAGACTGCCTTTACTTTTGCGCGCTCAATCGCCCTTTCGGCTCTTCAACAAAGAAACAGAACTCAGCGCTATTGTCGCTTTTGGTCGCTCAAATACCGCTACAATTCATTTATTCGCTAACAATTTAAATTATTTAAAAACAATTAATTGCTTAATTAATTGGCGTTACAATATGCTATTTTATGGAAATAATTTCCTCACGAAAAAATACACTGAAGAAAAAAACTTTCTATTCAACGTAAATACCCAAGCATCACAAGAAACCGTTTCTTGTCTGGATTAACTTCGTTCTTGTTTATCGTCAATTTTCATCAAATGTGTATACCCCGCTTATGTATAATAGAAACAGACCTTTTAATTGAGCATGAAAACCTCGTTAACGACGAATAGGCGTTTAGATTTTTAACTTCAATTCAACGGCCCAGAGTCTATTTCACGTCCGGCGTCCAACATTATTAGAATTCGATTGCAGCAGGGATTAGATTAAAATACAGACTTCTCCATTTTACATAGCCTCTCTATGGAAAATTGTTAGGTCTGGACCGTAACAGATATACTCCTGAGCGATAATGTATTCCTAAGCGTGTAACTCGCTTTAATTTATATGGCGGAGTAAATTTCATGGTGGAGGAAACTCCGCTTTCGAACCATAACTAACCCGCTCGCCCCACCTCTGCGGCGGACGCTCACAGGCTACGAATTTCGCATTCATAATAAAGATATTTAAACGCAGCACAGCAGCAGCGGCGGTGGGGGAAGTTTGAGATGCACGCCGAGGAGTATTTATTGCCTCCGCTGACCGGGATACGCGTTTTGTAGCCTGGTCATAACGAGCCAGGCAGTCATTTTCATTTCCGTACCGGCGCCCGGATTTGTTCGAGGAGGAAGGCATTGGAAGCTGATCGCAATAAAAGTTCCCCTCCCGCGCACCAATCAGCCTCGACCAAGTGCCTTCCAACAAGTTAATTTCGGTCCGGCTGACGAACATCCTGTCACACCTCTGCCGTCATTTCAATTATTGCCAGATAAAGGGTGTGCCCCATTTTTATGGACTGCAACAGTACAGGCGAAATCAAAACGCTTTTTTTTTTCGAAGATCTCTACTCGCGACTCGGATGGCAACAGAGGTGTTGGGAAAAGCGAAATCCTTAGGCAGCACTGTCGAATAAAGGATCATAAAATGCTAATGCCTAACTGCAAGCGATTTTACCGGGTTTTCCTTTTTCTTTGAAGGAAGAATGTATCAATGCAAAAATACATTTGAACAGATAAGTTTTATTGATTGTCTCATCATTGACATAAAATTCAAAACACAAAAGAAGAGGAACAGACTAGAGTGACTATAATAAAAATTAAAAATGTCGTGCGTATGGAAGATAATGAATTAAATCAAATTAAGATGTATGTCAGATGATCATTACCAACGCAAGTCCATAAATACATGATTAAAGAGATGACGCTAATACTATTTAAGCAAGACTTTTTCCTGACAATTAATATCGTTCAATAGTGTGATCTGATATCCCATAACTCGATGGATTCAATTTGTAATGAATAATTGAGTATTAAAGCACCACCTTGTTTATTCAGTGCTCAATTTTCTAGTGCTCTACGTCACAAAACTGAGCTTCTGCGTGGATACAAAACGTTGATGAAATTTGGATCCACATTCCTGAGCCAAACAACAGTCAACTAAGTGGGTTTTTGTCGATGAAGATGGGAACTATGGTTTCTTTGATTCACTTGAACGTGCTTTCAAGTCCTGCTCTGTCGGAAGAAGTATTTTTCTTCTTCAGGAACAGGCTACAGGAGGTAATAGAATCATGACAACTCAACTACTGGAGACATTAAAGCGTAATGCATGCCACATTGACGTGGTAGCTTCTGTTTGGTGCTCGAAAAATGATGTGGTAAACTGTGACGTCAGTTTTTCAGTTATGTTACAAAATGGGTTGCCTATCTCTCAGTATTTCCACTCATAGAAATTTTATCTTCTAAATTTTTAGTAACTGTTGTCATGTCCGAGTATAATTTTTAATGGAATTGATCATATAACATTACTCCCTACAATTTATCTTTTACATTTAGCATAGTCTCATGGTGGTGTGTGACCTAGATGGCCATTTTGGGCTCAATAGTGTTTCGCAACGGGATGCACTTTTTTAACCTTACGCGAGCTGGCTGAAGAATGGTGACGTGTGGGCGGGAGGAACATCGCGTCGAACTACATCTACATTGAATACACTAATAGCACATCTCTAACACTCTGCCAATCAAAGGCGATGTTGTAGCGTTGCAACCTTAAAGGATAGTGTTTTAAAAAATACGGTTTAACATATTTTACAATTAGATTCGACTAAGTTTATAATTCTCAATTTTTATTGAAATAAATTATACTAATAAAAACTAAAGCAATTTTCTACGGTGAAAATAAATTTACCATTTATATATATTGTTAAATGGAAATGTTTCACGTATATTATAAAATAGAAGCTAAACTTGCTGTATAACCCCATTATATCTGTAAATTATGGAGACAATTATAGGGTATTTCATCCAATTAAAGGAAACACTAATTAACTCTTTAATGTCTCCAATTGTCGTTACGAGCTCAATTATGCTTGACGGACTAACTCTAAAAATTTTATTTAAACTCTAAATAAATTTCTAGCCCCTCTGGAATTCATATTGCTTATTCTTATTATTAATTCTTATAATGCTTGTAGATACTTTAATTTTGAATATGAATAATAATTGTCTCTTTCCGGAATATCGAGGCACCTCAGCCTGTTCTGAGAGGTGTATGTTCCGGGGTCACAGACCTTGGGCATACGGTAAGAGTTGTCCGCTATTCCCATTGGAATAGTCGGCCAGCTGCCTCCTAAACTGGTCGAGGCACGGAGAAGGGAATGCTGCGTCCCCACAGCAAACTCCTCTCCCGCTATCGGAAGGGTGTGGGACAAGTACCCAATGCCCGACCTACCTGATGCAGGTTTTTCTAGGGTTTTCCCTGCATTTCTTTAGGTGAATGCCGGGTAGGATCCTTAAAATATAGCCCGGGGGCCCTAGTTAACCCTTGGCTATCTTCCTCTACCCTTCCGCATCTCCCCTTTCAAATCCCTTCCTATGCTATCAAAAGGGAGTTGCCCAACGTGGATTACCCTCATGTAGCCTGTTACCCTAAAAAAAAGGAATACGTCACCATATATATTCATGTATTTGTAGTCTGTGCCATATTTTTAAATTTTATATTACAATTAACTATTTCCTTCTTAATAATATATTCACATTTATTTTAAATACGTACTTTCAAAATACGAAATAAGGACACTTAATACAAATTGATGTTGGAAATAAAATCAAAGTAATAAGTGCCTTAGAAATTTGAAGTTTTAGGATAAGTGAATTAAATTTTACGAATTTAACAATGCCAACAATTTAATTGAAAACTGTTTTAACAATTAATCATTTCACCGCGGGAGTTAATATAAATAGATATAGTATAAGTATACGCCAGAAAGAAAATTTTTTTGTTTTAAACTTGAAAAAGAAATAATGTGCTTATGTTTCTAAAACAAAAATTTCATCAGCGTAATGAGAAAAATGCAACCCGAAAATCAGTATAATATAAAATAATTTTTTTCACTACAGTCGCTTGAAGTTATTAATGTAGCCCCATAGTTTAGTAATAACTTAATATATTCATTAAATTTAACTTTATAAGAAACTAAAGAAGGGTTGAGAACGTGACTAGTTAAATCTTGAGCAGGTGTCAGTATGTCTAGGAGATAGCGTCTGAAGTCTGGGAAAAAGCACGAAGTAGAGAAACACATGGGTTTACCCGAGGTAAACAGCGAGACTTCTTCAGAAATGTTAAATTTTTAGGACATGTGATTTACTGGACCAATCATGTTTCCTGGGCCACGAAGATCGACCAAAACGGCCAAGGACCACTTTAAGTTACGTAAATGTGCAGAAACTAATATGCCGTAATAGAAAACGTATTTGTTTCGGTAAGCTTAGTTGAAACAAAATTTTAAATTAGAGTTGTTGTATAGGAGAAATTTTATACATATATACGAAGTGTTCGTTTCGTTTGAATACTAATAAAATCACGTTATTTCTCTTGAAACTTTTTAGTATGCCAATCCCAAATTCTTAATGTGTTTCAAGTCATGTAATTGGAGCCGGCATATTTAAAATATAACTTAAACGTATGTGTTACCTTACGAAAAGCAACTTGCACAAACTATGTGGAAGTTTTCTTATTTTCTCACATCCCTATCTGAAGGTCCATGCTTTATTGAGTACTTAAGATCGAAAAGCCGTTGCCTTCAATACAAGTAGAGGCGTTTAGAGAACACATTGGGCCAACATCCGCACAAAGGAACGAAATTTTGTTTCGGAATTGTTACGTCGTCGAATTAAATATGTATCTGCTGACGAGAGTGGAATTTTCGAGGAGCAGCTTTGTTATTAGCAGCCAAGAGTTGTATAAATGGTCACTGCGCTTCAGTGCACGTTCGCTGCAAAGGCCTTCTATAAATAATGAATCATACGCGTCGATGTTTCCCGCAAAATGTTCGCTGTCTTTTTATCTTCGGGCTTGCTCTCGCTGTTAAATCGATTTTTATCCTCGGTAATACTCAAGCGAACACAGCCTACAGTATGTCTCTTGTTATTATTAGTGGCGTTTTCCATAAAAGCAACATTTATTGAAGGCATTAATTTCATATATAGGATTTCTTTTAACTTCCGTTTTCAATTCTCGCATAAGAAGTTCCAGTTTTTTAAACTAACGCTTTTATAACATGGAAATGATTGCTTGTAGTAATTTAGGTAGGAAGTTAACTCGTAACTGTGCATTATTAAATCAAATGGATGTAACCTTGTTATTACTTCTTGCAGCTTAAACGATATTTAATCTTAAAAACGTGGGGTTTGACGTGATAAAATAAAAAATTAGTATGAGTATATATAAACTTCTGATATAACTGCTTTCGATTTATTTTCGGTTTTCAATAATAAATTCAACGGTTTTCAACCTAAAAAAAGCAAGAAGGTCAGAAATATCGTCGGTTTTTCTCGTTGGCGAATTATATATTGTAACGTCTTCCCCTTTACCATGTGGATATTTAATTATCATTGATCAAAAACTAAAAGGTTTTTATATATAATTTATAATATAAGATCTTATTATCGTGGACATTTCGTGGGCGAAAATTTTCATAAAATTGCTTGTTTGCACCTGATGCTGGTTTTCTATGATTTTTTCCTACATAACTTTTAGGCGAATTCCGGGTAGGATCCTTTAACCAAAATCCGGGGGCCCTATTTAATCCTGGGCTACCTTTCTCTTCCCCTTCTGCATTCTCCCATTTAAATTTATTCCTATGCTATTGAAAGGGAGTTTCCACCACGTGGATTACCCTCATGTAGCCTGTTACTCTAAAATAACTTCCTAATAACTCCATTCGCTTAATATACTAATATTTTCTGTATCCACTTGGTTATTGTAAATTAAAGGCGTGAAATTGAGGAATTTGATTTTGCACTTGACGAAGTCGTATTATTTACCATAAGTTAAAATTATTATTTTTTTTTAGGGCAATAGGCTACATGAGGGTAATCCACTTAGGGCAACTCCCCTTTAATAGCATAGGAAGGGATTTGAAAGGGGGGATGCGGAAGGGTAGAGGAAGGTAGCCAAGGGTTAACTAGGGCCCCCGGGCTATATTTTAAGGATCCTACCCGGCATTCGCCTAAAGGAATGCAGGGAAAACCTTAGAAAAACCTGCATCGGGTAGGTCGGGCATTGGGTACTTGTCCCACGCCCTTCCGATAGCGGGAGAGGAGTTTGCTGTGGGGACGCAGCTTACCCCTCGCCATGCCTTGGCCTGTTTAGGAGGCAGCTGGCCGACTATTCCAATAGGAATAGCGGACAACTCTTGCCGTATGCCCAAGGTCTGCGACCCCGGAACATACACCTCTCAAAACAGACCGAGGTGCCTCGGCATGTGGGAACCTTAGTTCAAAAAAACCAGAGAGATGTGAGAGCATCCCCAAAGGTAGCCCCCGCCAGAGCTCTCTGGGCAATTACGTTAAAATTAATTTTAAAATCATAAAATATGCCACATTACCTATTTTGTGTAACAGAAAAGGGATAAATGAGTGCCTGAACTTCGATTGTCCTGCGAACTTTTTCTGTTAATTCATCTTAAATAACAATACTCCTCTTTTTGACAGCGTACAACTTTTACGTTCACCAATGTTCAAGTTCACAAGCATCGTTTTGTCATTTGATGCATAGAAAGCTTGAAATAGCGTACGTAATCTAGGCTAATATTGATAAATAATTTGAGGACATTTTAATTCTTAATAATGTCAGAACTTTGTGATGTGTGTTTCGACTATAATCAGGATTAGCAGCTGACGTTAAAAGCACTTTTCTCGTAAATCAATTGTGTGCCTAATGATCTGCGACGGCAGATGGGTCTTTATTCAAGTAGAGAGCAACATCTACAATAATGGAACGTCGCGTTATTATAATGAGAACGGAGCTGCGACTGTTCACAATACGCGTCTGCATCGTTTCCCCCATGAATTGCAGGCGGTGCTGTCGTTATGCCCTCGTTTTTCATCAGCTAATGCTATTGCTAGCTACCTGGAAGATGACTGTGGTACCATTTGGCAGGTTAGTGTGATAAGGTAAAAAATTAAAGTATCAGAATAGGAATTAAAAATTGGATGGAACAAAGTAAATTGGAAAATTCTAACAGAAAATTTGTATCTCACATAAAGCGAAAAATAAACAAATTTAACGGATTATAATTGTTTCTGGTATCGATATATTTTCAAAGGCTTTGGCTTCCTGCCAAGTGTGAGCTTGAGTGACACCACTGCGATTTTACTGCCTTATTTTTCATTTATTTTCACGGAGAAGGATCGCAGATAATACGAAAATTTTAAATGTGTAGTGTGCAGTCATGGAATTCTTTAATTATTTCTCAATAGTTTTCATACGGTGTATCGGAATTCCTCCAAACACCCCTCATGAAATTGTTTGCGTGCCAATGGCATTTTTCTATCTATATTATCATACTCATATGAAACTAATTATTACTATTAATATGCATTCATTTTATATGTAATTTATCTGTTGTATTTAGAAACTTATTTATTATCTATTTACTTATGTAAAATTTGTGACGCATTCTATTTCCTCTTAAGAGGGCTAATCTACATAATAAAAAAGGATGTATATTTGTATGTATGTATGTATGTATGTATTTACGTTGTTATTTATACAAATTTTATCGCGTGGACAGAATTCAACAAAAATTGGTATATATATTCTGCCAAAATCTAGAACCGGTACTGTGGGGGTGAGAAACCCCTAGAATAAACTTGGAAATAATTATAATTGAAATAAGTTACGAATTAGTGTTAAATTACTGCGCGAGACGATGACGTCATAAGTTTTCAAGACATTGACGCATCCTAAATATAGTTCTGTATTTCGTAATGAAATAAAGCAGAAATATTTTGATTGAATAAAAAGTAAAATTTTTTTCATTATTACTCCATCGAATAGTAATAAAAAACAATACGAAACACTTTACCATCCTTGCGCAAAGTTAATTTGGAATAGTTAATTATCCCGCTATCTTTGATAAAGCCAATGTGGCGCCTTATAATACATTCAAATGTGTGTCGGTCGAGATTTATAAAATTTCATAATATAACGTACTATTGTATTCTGTATAATATTTCAGAAGATAATAAGATTTGTCTAAGGTACGACTGCTGAAATATATGTTTGTAACTATAAAAGTATTGAAAATGACGTACGGAACTCCGAAAGTTTTTATGGTCGTTATTCAATTAATGCACTATCAGTCAAAGGTATGTACAGTAATAGGAACATTTAAATTGAATTAAAAGTACAATTAATTATACTTTACGCAACGTATTTCTATAAATTTGTATAAATGTAAACAAATAATTGCGTGCAATTTGTGTCGTGAAACAAAAATTTGAGGTTAGGATAGCAATATTTGTTTTCAATTTTTGGGAACGACGTTATAGATGATCAATTTCTGAGAAATGAAGCTGAGCAAAAATATTTTGATTGAATAATAAGTATAATTAAATCTACCAATACCACATCGAGTGATAAATATAATTTATTATGAAAGGTTATACAATCCATGGCATTAATTTTCTTTTAAATAACTTGACTTTTGACGTGGAATATTTTACGGGATCAGGGACCAATATGTTTCCCAATTATATCTTGCAATACGCACTGGAAGATACATAGAATTATGATAAAAACAATACTTAAATGTTCAAAATGGATATTTTTTTTTTGAAGACAGCGTATTTCGTAATGTTTTGCATTAATTTTATACAATGCTACCAACTGCAGATTGCTAAAACCACCAAATAGTTTAATTTCAGATGGAAAAATTATATGTCTACAAATTTGATAATCGTTTTAAATAGTGTATGTATATCTATCTATCTATATATATTATACAAAATTGTCTTATACGGGTATGTATGTGAGTATACATGTGGGTATGCATATGGGTATGTTCCCCTTACAAATTTCAACCCCTGTGAGGGGAGCAAGATTAGCGGTTGGGATGGAGATACGTTAAATATAAATAACGCTAAAACAACCGAGATTCGAATAAATTTAGAGACTATGAATGTCGCTGAGTCTAATTGTGACAACCTGGGCAACGCGACGGGTATGGAACATGTTGTGCGGGGGTAGAAATTTCCAGACAATGTAATTGGTTGATTTTTGCGTGCAATAAATAGTTTTTGATTATCGCACATTTGTGGGGGTGGTCATCTTCTAACATGTAAAAATGACCAATATATTTGGTCAATGACTTAAATACCTTCAGCATTGGAGGTGAGCACATTTAGGGATAGGGTTCGAGGAGCGTTACATAAAAATAGCGCAAAAGCAACCGAAATTGGAGTGTATCGGGAAATCTCGGGCAACGCCGGGCACCCAGCTAGTGGAAAATAAATCTATTTATCTATCTGTCTACGGTCAATACAATGTGGAAATTTTATTGCAAGAATAAAAATCATCTGTTATACTCTACAAAAGCATCTTGTTTACGTAAATTTTTTTTAATAATTCTATAATATGAGAATCCTTGGAATATCACACAATTGAAGTGAACTCATCATTTATCAGTATACAAATAAAATATGAATTAATGTACCTCATTCCGCTAATTTGTGTCGTTTTATGTATGTTTTATGAAGCCCGATAATTTGTTTTTTGCTTATCAATCACAATATTGCCAATTATTTGTGACGTTAAAGAAACGAGTTTACACGATATATTCGATTCAATTAAGTCAAAAACATAAAAGTTGCTTTTTCGTATGATATGTAGAGCATTACGTAATTCATGATTTTATCTTTCAATTACTACTTACGTGTATTACAATTATTTACTTACGTGTAATTATTTGCAAGATGAGTTTCACCAATGCCGGACGTTACTGACTTCCAATTCCTGCGTTTTCTCACGGTTTGATGTTTAACGCATAAAAGTTTTCCAAATTATGTTGATTTTCAATCTAAAGACGAATTTTAGTTCCTGGCACAAATTCACTTCAGTGTTTGCATTCGATCAGAAGAATAATTCGAAGCAAAAATTGAACAACGTCTATCTCTGCTGCCCAATTTCAATTCGTTGATTAACTCAACAATGCACCTGGGGTTGTCATTAATGAATGCTTTACGTTGATTCTGTATCTTCATATCGCTCAATTGCTTTATATCATAGGATTGGAATCGAACAGAATAATGAAAACCGTGACGCGGTGAATATTAATAAAATGAAAAAATTACGTCTGACTGAAAATTAATAAGAAAGATTGCCAAATGAGAAATATAGATAGAAGGATAGCCAAATACAAAATATATTTGGCTGTCTTTCTTATTATTAAATGTTAATAAAAATAGTAAAATTAACTCTATGACAACATAAATATTTGAGGAAGTTTCCTTTCATCTAATTGGCATCACTTTTATTTGTTAAGAATATAATAACATGATTCCAATCATAACTTTGCTGCTAATTCTAATTTATATATTTTGTTAGAATTGAATGTTTGTCACAAGACTGTTTTAAATTCGAAAGATATTCTTCGTTCCGTATTTTTGTTATTTCCGTTTGGTTTGTCCTACATAACAAACATTACAGTCTTTACAAGAAACTTTGTATATCACATTGTGTTTATATATAATTTTTTATAGATTTTTTCGAAGTATTCAACAATTATAACTCAAACTATAAATTCACGGTAAACACTCAATTATTAAACCTCTTATGAGATTCATTCATCCTTTCATGTAAATATGTAACTTAACGTTACACTTGCATCATTTTTGCCTATTGTGTCTGCTGAAGAACTTCTGTGGGAATGAATAAGGATCGTAAACGATTTAGGCATTTCCCCGTTTCCTTTAATTTCAGCGGTTTTATGAAATTTATCCGAAAATTGAAAGAGTTTCCAATGTGTATATAGAACGACGAGATTTTCTGAAGCCTTGAAGGAAAATAGATGATGAATTATAAAGAAAGTAACGAATTATATGGTTCTCTAACGATTAGTGAATTATGTCGCGACAAAGAACGTAGCCTATATTAGGCTGGAATGAATAAGCCAGGCCTTGGCCCGTGAAATTGAGCATGTCAGCGACTTTGCGGTGACGGGGCTGCGTGAGACAGGCCTTTGATAAGTCTTCCAGGGGCGACCAGTCCAGACTTCAGACTCTATTACCGTGGGGTTTTTTTTCTGACTAAAGCCGACACCAGGTGCTCTTGCCTCAGGGACAAGTGAAGAACAAATCTAATTTTGGATGAAATTCACAATTAATTTCTCCTATTAAGGACATATATGATTTATTAAAAACAAAGAGAAAGAAACCAAGTATAAGCTTTACATGAACAATTCCTTATATTATTTTTGTGTGATATATGTATTATTTAAGGGTATGTATATATGAAGTCAAAAACTGACGAAATGTTTTTTTAGGTTTAGTTTAAACTAAGATGTTTAATACATTAAGATTTTGGTAAGTGGAGCTGTACCTTTTCTTTTCAGTAGTCATTTATGACCAATAAATTGTGGTGGGCTTATTCTAAATTTAGGTTCAAAGGCCAATTATACTAATAATACAAGGTTTGTTGGGCGCCATCTGCAAGAAATTATTCTCTCGCAGGAAAGAAAATACATTATTTAATTAATAAAAATAAACAAGAATTTATTTTATCAGATGAATACCTGCGAGGCCTGTTCTGAGAGGTGTATGTTCCGGGGTCACAGACCTTGGGCTTACGGTGAGAGTTGTCCGCTATTGGAATAGTCGGCCAGCTGCCTCCTAAACTGGTCGAGGCACGGAGAAGGGAATGCTGCGTTCCGACAGCAAACTCTTCTCCCACTATCGGAAGGGCGTGGGACAAGTA
Source organism: Zhengitettix transpicula (assembly GCA_037074705.1). Classification (NCBI taxonomy): domain Eukaryota; kingdom Metazoa; phylum Arthropoda; class Insecta; order Orthoptera; family Tetrigidae; genus Zhengitettix; species Zhengitettix transpicula. Next base: position 27,111,422 of record CM073593.1, on the reverse strand, counting down.
TCCAATGCCCGACCTATCTGATGCAGGTTTTTTTAGGGTTTTCCCTGCATTTCGTTAGGCGAATGCTGGGTAGGATCCTTAAAATATTGCCCGGGGCCCTAGTTAACCCTTGGCTACCTTCATCTACCCTTCCGCATGCCCCGTTTCAAATCCCTTCCTATGCTATTAAAGGGGAGTTGCCCAACGTTGATAACCTCATGTAGCATGTTGCCCTAAAAAAATGTTTATCAGAATTTATATAATCACCCATACATTCTTAACCACGAAAGCTCTCCAGCCTTGCCAGAGATGCATGTACCCCCCTTCTTTCTCAGGATCAACCGTGGCTAATGTCTGTGGCAAACCAACGCGATACCTGGAAGCATGGAATGCGACTTACCAGGTCTGTAGCTCGGATAGGGTCGACTCCTATTGTCGAAACCTCTCTGCAGCAGCAGCAGCAGAGTACCGGGACCCTACGTGTACACCAAAATTGTCCAGGATCAACTCTCTCTGATGGTCCAGAGTGATTTCCACGTCTTCCTCGACTGCTCTCACTGAAGGTTCAGATCGATCTCTTTTGTTCGCCGACTGATCTCACTCTCGAGAGATGTCCCTCTCCGTCCTCAAAAAATCCTTATCTCCTCGTTGGTCCTTGTCTACACGTGACCTACTACAATCTATTTTAGGACCATACCTTCCCGGTCGTCTACCCCTTTCTTGGCCGACCATGGCCTTGTTTGCAGGACTTGCGGATTTTCCCAATCCACCCCGGCATTGTCTTTTGCTGCTGCTCGACCCCGGCAAGCCACGTTTCCATGTTTTCAGACAGAAATTTAGACAAATGTTATAAAAATACGTGGTATACAAATTGAAAACGAAAGGCGCACCATAAAATAAAGGAACTATTGTGTTTTTATAAACTATTATGATTTAAAATTTGTGTAGATCATCTCTATTGGGAACGTTTTGATTTTAGTCGCTACATAATTGAAGTTGAAATACGTGGATTGATCATCTCTACGGTCTTGGCTGCTCACATACCTTGGCAAGCAGTTTTCGATATATCTTATTTTGCGTGAAGATGGTTTTTCTCTTTCATTTTCTTTGGTTCGTATTCCTATCAAGTCAATAAATTATTATGGCTTATTCGTTGTTCACCAATTTGAGCACCTATATGACAAATTAATTAGTAATGTATGCAAGAAGAGGAAATCTTTAATTATAGTTCACTGTCGGTATGAAGATTGTTGTGTTGACTTTGGATCTGATGTCAAACCTATTCTTATGGAACTAAGAGGTAATTCCCAGCATTGAAGTACTTGTCCCTTGGCTCTGATTGTTCTTATTGAAGAACTTATGACGGCCACATCAATTAACGTGCCAAGGTATATCACATTCTCAATATTCTGAGCACGTACTATAGTGTAGTAAGCTACGTTCTAGGAGTTAGCTATTGTATTATTGTACGTTTCTGGTATCAGTAGACTTGAGTGCGTTGAGATATTTGATCCATATTTAAGGCCCTCTCACACAAGTGCGGGACTGCGGAAGCGGGAAAGGTGCGAGATGTGTTTTCATTGCGGGATATGGGCATATTCAGTCCTGCACTAACTTCCTCGGAGCCCGCTGCGTTTAAACTGATGGTTCGCATCTTGCATGGTATATCCAGCGTCCCGCATCATCTCACAAATCAAGAAGCTGTCACACTTGTCGAGATCATTATAATATTTTATCATTATTACAGTTAGTAAATGACACAAACACACACACACACACACACGTGTATATATATATATATATATATATATATATATATATTTATATATATTGTAGTAATTACCTTCTTAAACAATTTAATAAAACCCAACCTCACGTTGAGGTTCCAATTTTGTAGTATTTACTTTAAAATAGTTTTTAATTTGATTTGCATCACGTTAAGACGTCAATTTGTAATAATTAACTATTAATTAGTATATATATTGCAATAACGGAAATAAATATTAGATTAATGAAATTTTCTCCACGGTGTGATAGCCATTTTATGTAATACCTCAAATAAAACTATAACTACCATCAATTTAAACAAACAATTAATTTTTTATTAAAACACAATTTACAATTACACAAATAATGAAATTTTATAGAATCATAACAATTTTATTTAACTTGAATACATTTTAAATAATTGAACTCGGTCCCTCAAGGTCTTTACTCGGTTGATACACACGCTCTCTGGTCCACACACTCACTTCATACAGGCTTAAAAGTCCCCAGGCTGCACTCACACTCTTAACGACGTCACCCTCTCGACGAATTCAAACAATTCTGCTTTCAGACAGACCTCCACGATGAAACGCCCACCAACTGTTGACGACTGATGTCAAGCTGATTACTCTCGGCCACGTAGCTTGGCCTACCATCCGATGATCTCTCCCCGCTGACACGTCCGTCTCCAGTCCACACGACTAACTCACTCCAACTTGACTTCCTCTATATCTCCTCTATAACTGACTCTGCCTTTATCTGCTCTCTTATTTATATCCCGGCTCCCGGATATTCCCTTGTTTTCACAGTTGTTTTGAAATTACAAGTTCGCCAAAACAAACACCATCTGTTAGCTTTCTCCCGCTCCGAGAGCCACTTAATCAATTACAATAAGCATCTCCTTTTAGTATAATTGCCTCGTTCAGCTGTTATGCTGCTTTTCAGGGTTCCGTCGGTCACACAATTTGCCCAAAGAGCAGCCAAAATGCCCCAATTATTTGTCCTTCCCTTCTCTAAAAGTCGACTTATCCGTCATTTTATCATTATTTTTAATATGTACCAACCACTCAAGGATCCCCAGTCTCACTTTGTAAACAGCTCTGATAAAAATATGAACAGAAAACATGTCCTTCTTTACTGGTTATTACAATATATATTAATGAATGCATGATTAAAATAAATACAGTTAACCCACGTTGAGGTGCCAATTTGTGGTAATGATCAGTTAATGACATTAAAATAATCCCTACGTTAGAGTAACAATTTGTATTAATTTAAATATTAAATGAAAGGATGTTTTAATAATGATTAAGATTTTTAAATATACAAACAATTTGATTTATTAATGCACAAATAGTTAAATTTACAAATGTAATCCAATAAATTTTACAACAGTTACAACATAATTAACTTCCAATTAATACTATTTATTAATGTTTTAAAATCAAAATTTACTTTCTCGCAGGTTCTTTACTGGGCCTTTAAATAAAGAAAATATTTGTTAACAATCACATTTTCTATGAAGCTATTATGGACTTCAATGTATTATTTACGGTAAAGGTTAACTTTAAATTATAAACGACATTCGAAAACCAAAATCTGACGATAATTACCTTTACTTAATGGCTTACAAATATGAATTTAGTGATTCAATAAATAGTTCTCGGTTTTCACACGGGTTTTACATATGGAAACTGAGAACTATTTTTTGAACAACTACACCAGGAAAGACTTCAATCTTTGAACTTACTGAGATTGTAACTTACAGTTTTTGGATATCACGGCAATTTGACTCGTTCAATCACTTACACATATATTACACTTCATAAAAGGCCTTTTTTTAACACTGACTCTAATTATCACTTCTTGTGATTAAGGACATGTAGTTCGATCGTTCTGAAGACTATTAAACGTCGGATGCAATTATTTGGTCTTCCAACATCGAAAAAAAGGTCTAATCTGAGAATTAGTATAGATTAGACTTCAGCATACAAAATTTTTATCGATGAATATTTGGCTATTTCTCTCGCTGACTGCAACTTATAACAAAACTGTTCTAATACCGGTATCTGAACTCTTTCTGAAAATGTTACTTTTCATCCGTCCACAGCAATATTTCTATAACAACTGCTCTCTGCTATATTTCGACGAAGACTGGCTACACCTTGCGTCCAGCGAACCAACAGCATACAATACCCCGTGGCATTATTACCCATTCTTGTGTGCAACTTGTGTGTTTTCTGCCGCTAACAATTCGAGTCCAAATTTTCCAATCATTAATTAACAATTGCCTTTTAATTACCACAATATATACCTGTTAAAGATGACTATGGTTAGCGCCGAAAAGTCGTGTGTGTGAAAATAAATTCATTGAAGACTTAAATTACTTTATTTATAAGTTATTCTTAATTTATTCGCAAAAGTCATCAATGCAATCAGGTGACATGCTGAAGTGAACCTAATATATTGTAAGGTCACTTCGTAGACTTCGTAGGTTTTCCCGCTGAATAAATGCTGGAATTGTTCTCGGGTTTTCAACCGGGTGGAGTTTACTAAAATTATTAGGTGAATATGTTGACAGCGCTATTCAACGAAACGTCGTACGTAGTAAACACCACCTGGTTCGAAACCCGAGAACAAGTCCAGCATCTATCTCTACGTCGCAGCTCTGGCATTAAGTTGTGATATTGACCAAAAGTTGTACTTTTCGTATTAATTTTATGAATCCGTATTCTTCGGTTTCTAAAATTATACGAATTATACAAGAACAGTGTAAAGTTGCGTAAATAATTTCATTATTGGATGAAGTTTTCTCGGGATTCCAACCGGGTAGCGTAGTCTGTGTTCACAAAACTACGCTACCCGGTTGGAATCCCGAGAAAACTTCATCCCAGCAACTACAACGGGAAAATCTACGTTCCTTAATTTCATTATTACTTATTATTCTAATAACTTAGCAAGATTTTCCTCTTCAGCATGAGCTGGAAACAAATAAACATCTTCTTCATCTGAAGATAATATTAAACACACTATCTTTTTTTAATCAAAACTACTAAAAATACTTAATTATTTTAAATAAAACTGTTGGAAGTATAGAAAATGAATTCCCGTTCCTGCACGTAAAGTGGGATTTCCGGTCCCGCTCCCGTTCCCGCTGTCCCGCACTGGTGTGACACGGCCTTTATCCGGGTACAATCTTGTGATTTGACTTAACTCCAGTCTCAAACCCCGTTTCATATCGTCTCCCCCATAAAGTCGAAGGACGACTTCCTTCAATAATTTCTGGAGGCAACTTCATCGTGTTGGCCTACGCCAGCTGACTGTGGGGCAGCCATTTAGCCTTCGACACCTTGCAATACTTTCTTGCGATTTACCGCTACCTTGCATAGCGAAAATCGTTTCAGCCGGACACGCTTTCGTATGATGGCTTGTGTGGAATATAGCAGCTGGAAGTCTGGTGGATAGTGAGCGCCATAACTTCTAAATATTGAGTATTTGTGACTCTTCGCCCCCCGAGTCTGTGAGTGCGGGATTAGTACTCGTATCTCGCTGGAGGCTGTCCTGGGCTCAAGCGTGCGGCTGGAACTTGGGACTTGCAGCCTTGTTTAATCCCCGCCACTACACGGCAAAGTGCTTTAAACTGGCCGGCTACTGCTATGTATCACAGCGAGCCTTCTTAAGCTCCTTGTAGTATGAAACTAGCCAATATGCTCCCGGTAGCTTCTTAAATGTATTACCCTTTAACCTTTCCTTCTTTACTTACTTCAAGTTTGTGTTCTTTTAACGATCCTTAATATATCATGACAAACTCTTGCTTATCTCGGAAATACATATAAAAAATAATTACAGAGTTACAAGTTTGTATTACGCTACACAGTTTTACATAATTTATTGAAAATATTTAAGGGGAAAAAAAGAGTCGTGAAGTTCTATTCAAGTAAATATGATTATTCCTAGAATATATACGCTTTCAAGCTCCTGATAAACATCCGTCCCTAAGTGCACCTTTATATAAAAATTTCATGCATATAATATCTCTTTCTATGTCATCGATCATTTTTCCCCACTCTTAATTTATACTCAAAAAGTCACCTATATTACTATATGTTCCTGAATCATCTAAACAATGTGAAAATTAATTATTGTCATTATGTGACGAAAGTTTTTTTGTATCACGTGAGTCACTTGAATTGATTTACTTGAATAGAATTAATGTAATTAATTACGGTACCTTAAATAATGTTCTAATTAGAATGTATTAATGATAATGAAAGTAGGGGTGAATAATTTTTATATTTACGCTTCATACGTTTTCAATCATTTATTTAAAAATGTAATCCTTACATAGAGAATGTAAATTTCTGAAAATAAGAAATAAAACAATGGCTATATACAATATTAGAGCAGTTTAAATTAAATATTACTTTTAGATGTCATGGTTGTATAAAGTAGAAGGCTTTGTTTCAAAGAGGATTGAAGGCTACTATTGGAATATTTTGAGGTTTAGTTTTACTTTCTATCTCTCTTTCTATCCATGTCGCTCCCAATGTCTACCTATATAAAGAAAATTTTCCGTTGCGAATATTTAGCTGCGTGTTCTCCAAAGCGAGGTTGCGTCTTCCGCCGGTGTGATTGCAGGTAATTATTATAACGCTGACTGTTTCTATTGCTGTAATTCCGGCCGCAGGTGAAATGACCCCAACGTTGTGAAATCCTTTCGCAATAATATATGACAGTTTATTACTCCAGTTTCAAGAAATTAACATAATCTAATTTCAGTTACGAGTGAACCATTTCGTCTCCCATAATTTTTACTCTTCTAGAGTCTTTAATTGGTCGTGCCTCACGTTTTTTACAATAGTGAATATTTTTTTGCGATAAGTATATATGTAATGGATCATTGACTGATTAACGGTAGCTTTTTATAATCCCATCGATCAACCATTTGTTTTACTATTCACAAATTACTATTTAAACTTATTTATTAATATATTAAATGTAAATTTTCAGAATATTCTATGAATAATAATTATATTATGGCATGCGTCTTGAGTGCTATAATTAAAAATTCTTCTCGTGACTTAGAACCACATAATTGTAGCTTAACTTTGTCTTATGAATTAAGGAATTTAAAACCGATGTAATCTAAATCTTGACCCGTACCTATACGAAGGCGATGTCAAACCGCCATCCACCTTCTTCAGACACTAACATCTCCATGTTGTGTACAAAAGTTACAATACACGTACGAAGTTTGTTTTGCTAAACCCATATGTATAATTGTTCACAAATTTATATGTCATTATACGACTAGCACAAAATCTCCAGAAAATTATATTGACCAATCCGAAACATCGAATGATGAATGTTTTTTCCTTATGTTCGTGATAAATCCTGTAAATCTTTTGTAACGGTTCTTCTACTAATCATTTCTTTAAGTTTACAAGCTTAATTCTTATTTCCCTTATAGGCTATGAAGAAACAAACAATAAGTATTATAGGAATGAGGAAAATAACTTGAACTGTATTTTCAGTTGTCTTAACGTGTGGCCTGGAAATTAATTAGTGAAGTCCTGTAGTTTCTGTTACAGACCACTTTCTCCTCAAGGGCCATGTCCCACAAGGCACAAGGCATTTACTTGTCGGAGCTGTTTGGCGTACGTTAGTTCCCGGCACGAACGGTCCGGACGCACTTTAATGGATTCCTGAACGCAAGTCTTCCGATGCCTTGCTCTTTTTACTTCTTTTGCAACAATGCGATTTTCCAGAATTATCCTGTTAAAAATAATTTATGTATTTTGTAACATATTGTAATAGTGGTCGGGGGAACGTATTTTTAAATGCAATTTTATTAAATATTAATTAATGTAATATTTATTTAAATAAGTTTGAAAATTCTAAGTCGCGTTACTCAATTCAGATTTTATTTTTACGTTCGTCAGAGAGATAAATAAAATTATTTACAAATTCCTTTGCATGTCCCATTTTAATGCTATATGTTGAATCACATCAAGCTTTCTTCTGTACTCTCCGGACTTGACTGCCCGGCTGCTATTTTACGAAACCATTCTCAAGTGGACTATTTCTGATTAATCTATCCATATAGAATCCGTGTTCTTTCTTTGATATAATGTTCCACTGCAGTAAGCCCCATTGTATGCCACACGTTAAGCCTGATTTTTTTTAAAAATCTAGAATATGAGAAATTAGTATATAAAAACATATTATCAGATAATATGACTGTTTGTATAATATTCAGAATCGTTTAATTCACGCAATAGGTCCTTGAGAATCCTTGTTGCGCCCAAAATTTGATGTTGATATAAATCTAATATGGCTACTGGAATAATGAAACTATCATTAAGATTTCAAAAAGTTTTCATTCCTAAAATAAGATTTTTTATCTGTTTCAGGTAATCCCAATTGTTAATTATCCAGTTAAAAGTACGATTTTCATGTAAGTACACAATTTGTATAAGTTATCAATTTATAATATTATAAATAAAGAGATAGGTGTCCGGCGTTGCCCGTGTACTTATTTATATAAACCCAAATAACTATTTAATTCTATTTTAATCTTTTGTCAAGAAGTGACTTAACCTAAATCTAAGTGTTCCTATTTCCGTACATACTTTCAACTGATAGTGCATTAATTGAACAGCTGTAAATTACATTAAGTTTTATTGCATTAATCCCAACAAACATACCAACGAATTTCTTTACCAATAGAAAACTTAATATACTCATTGAGTATTAACAGGATATAATTGCCCCTCAGGCTTCAGACATTACGCAAGATTAAATTGATTAAATTCTTAGACGTATTCACAATGTAATAAAAATGTCACCATATTGTAGTCAGTAATATTGCGCGAAAATTAACTTACATTTTCCTCAATGATCGTAAAGTGTTTCCTATTGTTTTTTATTATTGTTCGATGGAGTATTGGTGGATAAAATTATACTTTCTATTCAATGAAAAAATTTCTGCTTTATGTCATTATGAAATAAGGATCTATTTCCTTTATTCGTCACGTTGTAACGTCTCTCTCTCGCGTGACGTCACAATCTCTAGGCGAGCAGTAATTTAACACAAAATTAATATTTTAATTATGATTCTTTCCACAATTACGCTATGGGTTTCTCACCCCCCACAGTACCGTTTCTAGAGTTTTGAAGAATATGTGTACCATTTTTATTTTTCAATCTGTTCAAGCGTTTAAATTAACGTAAATACATACAAATATACATCCTTTTTTATTATATAGATAGCAAAATGGAAGGTGGCATGTTGAACGTACTTACCTGTAAAGTATTACATCTCAAAGACTAACTTTTGCAGGTGGAACTTTAATAGGATAGTCATTCTACATTCGGTGTTTTCCGTCTTCTCACTCCAGTTTTGAGGTAGTGTTCCCGTAATCCGATACATCTTGGTCATTTTTGATCGGTGTATTCTTCACGGTCGCAAACGTTGGGCTTACAACCGAGATATGCCGACTTTTTCCATTGGAGCAGTCGGTCAGCGGCCTGCAAAACTTGCTGCTTTCCAATTTTGAACGGGAAGGACGTGGGATAAGTACTGAAAGCACAACTTGATGCAGGTTTTTATTGGGTTTTCCTTGATTCACGTTTACCAAACTCCAACCCAGGGATCCAAATTAAACCTTTAATACCTTCAGCACCCCTAAAAAAATCAATCCTTTGCTATTAAAGGGGAAATGTAACCACGTAAATAACCCGAAAGTAGCCTGTCACACGCGAATTAAAACTATATAGTTTAGTATATCGTCTCATATGTTTGAAATTATATTTAATCATTTTCCCCTCAATACCTATTAACAATTATGAGTCAACGATAATCGTTTGATTATTTTGGGTGAATGAAAAACGCGTAACTTGGTGTAAGACACAATGTTTGTCTACTTTCAAGCGTGCCGTATATTTCTTATTCGGGACCGAGTGATGCGGATAGAATAGAGTTTCGTTCAGGACGAGTGATGGCCTCTTCCTTACGGTGATACACACTATCACCCTGCCATTTATCTGGCCTGGCCTCCAAACAACATCGCCGCAATTGCAGCATTAAACTTTACAGCATATTCGTCCATTTGGCGCAAATGGAGCACTAAAGCAAACAATATGTTCCATTTACAGTTGGCAGTGCGTAATCGATCTTGCCGTCCTGCCAGTGTATCAAGCCTCTCTTTAAAATTGCTGCCGTTCGTTTCAGCCGTAATCTAGCTCTCTCTTGCATGTTTAAAACCAACATCTGAAGGCCTGATTAAATATCTTTCTGAAAGACATACAGTATTCAGAGTTAAATTTCCATCCTAATTCCTGTAGGATAAATGTGCCGCAACCAAAAGAATCCAATTTGGATATACCGTCTATAATTGAAAAGTCTTGTTTTAGAGTCACTATCTCTTATGGTAGAAAAGTCTTGGTGATATCAGGGCACGGTTATAAAGTTGATAAGAAGGAAATGGGCACCACAAACTTGATGTTTTTCTTTATTTCTCACAATATGATTTATTTATAAAATTACGTTGGTATGTAAGAAAATTAAGATAACTTTAAATATATAGTAGTTTTCATTATAGTATTTTTCCGGATCTGTATCCAACGATAATCTAAACTTGTTGTTCAGAAAATTTATAAGACGATTCTTTGAAGAATCAATGTTAAAAGGCGTTGATCCTCAATTCGTTAGATATGCTCCTACTTAGTCGAATTCCATTTTTTTCATCTCAGAGTTAACATATCATGATTGTGAAATTGTGTAAGTCTTCGCGAACGTTCTTCGCCTCAACTTATCGACGCTGCCTCAATTTCCGCACTCGTTTACTCCTGTCGTAGTGGTATTTTGTATTCTACAACTATTCCTCTTTCATTTTACATGTGTCTAAGAACTTATTCATTTCATAGGTTTAAAGATATTGTACAGTTTACAAATATGTAATGAAATATTAATAATTTTCATTTAATTTTCGTTTCGTTAATGATTGGTGGCGTAACTTTGAGTCCAGAGCGTTGTTTGGCGCGAGATAGATAGATTTATTCACCATTAGCCCTCTAAAGAGGAAATAGGATTCGTTACAAATGTACAGTAGATAAGTTACATATAAACATATAATACACAAAAACACACACAAAAATTCATATCTGTTTACATTTGTATAGTCACTACAATCATACACACTATCTTTAGGAAACACGCACACGACACTAATCACTTCCTGGTATTAATCTCCTGTCACTAGGTACGGAGGGATTTCGTCATAGATATTTACTAAAACAGAAAGCAGAGACAGGAAAACAGAACCAAAAGGGGAAAACTGGATAAACTATTTACATATTTATAGCATATTCGGCAATTTTGTAGGCAAGGCAGTTCAACGAATGTGAGACCGATTCAAAAATTCGTGAACGGAGTAATAAGTTCCATTTGCAAGGAAAGTTTTACACTCCTTGACGAATGAGTTGTAGTTGTTGATGTTCTTTACATGTTCAGGAAGGCTGTTAAATAGTGCGATACCGGAATAATGAACGCTAGACTCGTAGAGACTGAGGCTGTGTTTGTCAGACATGGGAACTGAACGGTTTCTTGTGTCGTAGCCATGATTGTCCCCGTTACATGCAAAAAGGTTCATGTTGCGTTTAACAAATTTTAGTATTTATAATATGTAAGCGCTAGGTAGAGTCAAAATATGAAGTCTTTTGAACAGAGGTCTGCAGCTTTCTCTAGCATCTGAACCTGATATAATTCTAATGGCTCGTTTTTTCAGTTTGAAAAACATCCACACTACGAGAACAATTGCCCCAGTTGGCAATACCGTAACACATATGCGAATGAAAGTAGGCAAAATAGACTAGAGAAGCGGTTTTGGTATTAACTTGAGAATTCAGAGGCGGTAATGGTTACTACGGTATATAGTCGAAAAGCTAATATAAGACTCTCGGAACTTTAGCGGACGTCAGGTAGGCAGATATACAGTTACTCAGATATTCAAGGAGGCGTGTGTATTTTTGGGAGACGTATAGTTACTTAGATATTCAAAGATCAGAGTGTGTTTGGGAGCCTGCGGAGAACTGAGATATTCGGAGACCAGTGAGAGTGTTTTGGAGGTGCTGAACATGGTAGTACTAGCTAGAGTTCATGACAATACGAATTCAGCGAAGTAGAAAGGCGCCGAAAATGTTGCAAAACGTTGGAAAGTGAGACGGGAATAAAATCAGTGCTATGGCCTGTCTATGAAATTTGATGTTATATAAAAAATTAAACAATAACGTGTGCACAACCAAAGCAGCTCTAAACAAATGGTATGTAAAAATAAAAAACTGTCATCTATAAACCTTTACGTAAATTTCGTTTGCTGCCAGATTTCTATAACTTTTCAGATTTCTAATAGTGTTTGTTATTGGTATATAAATGTCTTATTGTAAATTTAAATTATTTTTTTACTGTCTTTATTAGAGGCCCGATAAGCGGCCCTGAAAGTTAGAGTCTTATAACAGCTGAGGCATTTACTTAACAATATAATATGTAAATTTAACGAAGATCAAATTTGTCAAATAAATAATTTTTGTTATCTTTTAAAATATTGGCTTGATTTCGATTTCCTCCCTTTTTTAAATTTATTTTAAAGGGTTTACATAAATATACATATATATATATATATAGATAGATAGATATAGATATATATATATATATATCAATCTTAAAAATATAATAAACAAATAAGCCAATTTAAATATTTCATTACCATTTTTTTTTTCAGTTTATTTCGTTATCGTCATTTTTTACAACACTTAACGAGCTATTTTAAACGACGCCTCATACGAAGTCATATGGATACGCGGTCTATAACTATCCTTTCTTGTCCTCGGTCAACCGGTGAAATCCCACATAAATATGACATTTAGTGACGTAGTAATGTTATTCGTTATTTAACATTCATACTTACCTGCTATTTTTAGTTGTTACGGTGATTATTTGGCTGTGCGTTATGCGTTCCATTATTAATGTAATTAATATTTTCTTTCTTGATAATATTTTATCAAGATTTTTTTTCATATATATTCAATAATAAAAATATTTAGCAGTCCATTTTTTTTATTACAGCTGGCACGGAAATTATCTTTTAAATTTACTCAAAATTTCTTTATAAAATATTACTTCTTGGAATATCTTGGCATTTTATACAAGTTATTCTTTCAAATCTCTCTTTTGTTATTCATAATAATTAATTGGAGAAAAAAAATCTTAAATTAATATTTAAGGTCTCATTTTTAGCAATTTATGTCCACCTTATAGCGGACGGAATGTAGTGATAATTTGTTATTTTGGTATTAAGTTCTTTTTTAATTAATCATTCCTCCTGACCTATTGCAATTTTATTTATTTATTATTAATATTATTTCTTGAAAGAGGTTTCAGTGATACTGCCATTACCATTCTATAAAATATATTAAGATATTTTTCCTAAAATTATAGTACTTTTACATTTTCTATATTTTCCATTTTTTTCTGTAAAATATTTTTTTAATTATTATGTTTTTATATTTATATATTAATTATTTTTCAGAATAACAATGTCAAATATAGGTGAAGGTTCACTTATATAAATAATAATAATGAATACCTTATTTGTGAATGTTAAATATCGTTATTATTGTATATATAAAAAACTACACTTTTATTTTCAAACCTTCTTGACTTGGCTCATTCCTCCTTAGTACCACAAAAATCAGGGCTTTCAATAATCTTTTATTTTGAGACATTTTAACCGCTATCTGAATCAACAGATGAAAAACCCCGACGTAATCGAAAACTTTTTCGCAAAATTTTTTTATTTACGGCAACAGGCTACATGAGGGTAATCCACGTTGGGCAACTCCCCTTTAATAGCATAGGAAGGGATTTGAAAGGGGGGGATGCGGAAGGGTAGAGGAAGGTAGCCAAGGGTTACTGGGGCCCCCGCGCTATATTTTAAGGATCCTACCCGGCATTCACCTAAAGAAATGCAGGGAAAACCCTAGAAAAAACTGCATCGGGTAGATTAAGGAACGTAGGTTTTCTCGGTGTAGTTGCTGGATGAAGTTCTCTTGGGTAGCGTAGTTTTGTAAACACGTAGGTGAAGAAGATGGCGGTGCAAGCCATCGAAAAGTTGTGTTTACAAAACTACGCTACCCGGTTGGAATCCCGAGAGAACTTCATCCTGCATCGGGTAGGTCGGGCATTGTGGGTACTTATCCCACGCCCTTCCGATAGCGGGAGAGGAGTTTGCTGTGGGAACGCAGCATTCCCTTCTCCGTGCCTCGACCAGTTTAGGAGGCAGCTGACCGACTATTCCAATGGGAATAGCGAACAACTCTTACCGTATGCCCAAGGTCTGTGACCCCGGAACGTACACCTCTCAGAACAGGCCGAGGTGCCTCGGTTTGTGGTAACCTAAGTTCAAAAACGGAGAGGAAAAGGCATACCCAAAGGTAGCCCCTTCGTATCTCTCCTAAAAGGTTCTGCCTTTCGCAAAAATTACCATTATTTGGCTTATGTAATTTAAAATCACCAAGAAACTATAACTCCTGAGAGTTCCAAGTTTGCTGGATCGTACGTGATGTTTCAATTTTGCTATCCATTTTTTTAGTTATATAATTGAAGAAGTCTTTTTTTAAAGTTGTCGGAAAAAGTTGGAGTGGGAAATTGATGACAGAAAAGGTCAGAGTGTCAGCATACAAAATAATCTTGCCGATCTCAGCTTGTGTAGGGTTCAGCGTGACTGCGTGTATCACAGAGGTCCCGGGTTCCAATCGCGGCGAGGGCTTGGATGTGTGTGTGCGGGAGAGATTCTCTCGTCAAATCAGTTCCCCGACAAAGCAAGATGAGTTCCCAAAATGAGCCGCCGATAACCTGAGCTGTTGGTGCGACTGTAAATAAATCAATATAAAAAAAGAATCTTCTTGTCTCGCTCAGATCTGTGAAGTCAGATATCTCAAATGTATTATATTTTCTTGATTCCCTAATGGTATCAATATCATTTTATTTATTAACACGAATACGTTTTATTGGTGGGTAAGGTAGTACAAATCAAACTGTCTTACGTCACGATATTACATTATCGTGAAATTCCGTGCATTCGACTATAGCAGGTTATGTCGATTCGCTGCTAGGAACATTCCATGCCTGTTTAGTTTTAAGCTGAGTCGAAACCCAATAAATCATATTCAACCTTCGGTGTTTATGGCTTCGTTTAGAACTAGTTGTATTTCGTGATCCCTATTTCTCCTTTTCTGTATTTTTCACCTCATAATTTTCCCAGTTTTTACAATGGAATCATAAAATTTATAACGATGTTGTAGAAGTCATTCATAAAAACAATATAAAGAGACATAAGTGACTTCTGAGGTATCTATTATATTTTCGTCGGACGTTGTTAATGGAATTACAGTTCATTAACTTCATCTATGGTTACTTTATATTTTGATTGAAACCATCTCTTTTAAACTGCATTTAAATATGGAGCTCTAATTGGGGTTCTATAACAATCAGGCGATGCGTTCTCCTTACTACTTTCACACGAGAGTGAAATTTATGTTACAGATTGTTAATTGTAATTTCCATTTATCGTTGCACTTTTCTGTGTAATGATTTTCCATTACTTGAATTATCTTAAATGTATTTATACCTGATATGCATCAGTAAAAAATTTCAGATATACTTAAATGAGTGAGGGCTGAAATAAATATAAAATTAACAATATTTAACGAGACAATTTATAAGCACTCTATAAAGCCCAGCCATTTCTGTACGCGGAACACTCGTACCTTTTTTAACGGACGTAGGACGTCGGTATGTTGCCTGAGTCATCTGTTATTGTTTTTATATGTTAAACATAATTTTGGCGCAAATCCTATTCGTCCTATTGAGAATACAATATATGGTTTATTTGAGGTAAAACGTTTTTCCAGGTCAATTGATATTAATAGGCAGGCTGGCCGGGTTTGCGGGATGTAGGAGGGAACACTGACCGCACCGGTTTATTTTTATGTCCTCTTTTTACGAGCTCCATATTTCGTCGGCATCGATACTACGGGCGTAAACACAAAACGCTGCTAGCGGCGTGGACGATTGATATCCGACGACGTGGGGTGCCAGAGTTTTAGTTCTTTCTAATCATACCGGACCTCTACGACTTTATATCGTCGCAGTAGAATACAGGGTGTTTCATTATCAAAACCATGAAACAGTTTTATGTATCAATTACGTCATTGGTACGTCTATATTTCCTTTTAACAAACGTTAATTTTAAATTATAACTACAATAATTTCTTACAAGCTTACGACAAATATAAATGTACTAAGTTTGGTAACGTTTCTTTTTTTTTAAAATAATACTAGAAGATTTTTTAATTGATATAATCGATTTAATAGAAATTTAAAATATTATAAAATAATGTTACGATTAGATACCATTTTTATCGAAATATATTTCCATGGGGACATAATGGGAATAAAATGGCATGTATAGGCAAATCTGTGTTAACTTTACGTTGTAATTTTTTATTTCATTTCGTGAGTGTTGGTTTTCTCTGTCTGCTGTCTGCGGCTTTTTTATAACCTAATTCTGTCCCAAACCTTCCTAGTTCATACTAATCTTGTAGTCTGATCTCAACCTTCTCTCCGTCGCAACCAGTTACTTGTCTTAAAAAAATGAAACTAAGGGCGGTTTTTCCTGCTACTACACGAGACCATTATGATATATTTTCTAACGCCTCACGCCAAGTCCGGCCTGGCGGAAATTCGGTATCAACAATGCCAGTTCTAACACCGCAAGTGATCATCAAGCTCGCAGCCGACAGGCTGACGACACCATTTTAAGTCACAGGCACTACGACGGAACTGCCCCTTCTGAGAGCAATAAAAATCTCATGGTGGATGGAGAAATTACCGTTGCGTAAATTTCACAAGTTACAAAACAAAACAAAATGGGATATTTCTCATTCAATCTAAATTCGAACAACTGGCACAAATTCCCTTGATAAGCATTCCGTCTCACAGCGTTTCGTTGTACTACACGACTTCACGTGCTTCACTCAGATTCCGGGAATCTTTCGGTAGCAATCGAACGTTTTCCTGAAAACCATCAAATCAAGAGAAATTTCGAGACAAATACTCAAAGTGGAAACCCTAAACAGACTCTATCACTTAGATGACTGACGAAAGCATGTCGGATAGAAAAGCACATTGCCTTTCAAATGAATTAAAATAAATTGAAACGGAATTAATGAGTATTAGACATATCGTGTTTAATTTTGATATTTAACAGTGTGTAATTGAAGCCTTCTAAATATTGAAATACAATTATTTTTTACAGTATTAATGTATTCAATTAATCTCTGACTGATTTTGTATTAATTGCGGGTTTGACGTTTTGTGCACCAAATAAATAAATTATTTTGCTAATATAATAAATAATAATATTATAAATTCAATTTGAATTATCATTTCTAATAAACCTCAAGAACAATTTTTAGGAACTTTTAAAAACTTGAGAAATGCGTATAGTGGAACATATTTACACCTGATTAAGTTCTATAAGTCAAGACTGAAACGTCGTGTTAATTTTTATATTATTAAATTATTTCTGACAAATTTAGATGTTTTATTGCCTTTATAATTATACTGAATTTCCATCGGAAGGACGTGGGACAAGTACCAAATGCCCGAACACCTTGGTGCAGGTTTATTCCAGGGTTTTCCCTGCATCACATTTAGGAGAATTGCCAGATAGGATCCTTAAACTATAGCCTGGGGACCATAGCTAACTCTTGGCTACTTTTCCGCATCCTCCCTTTCTTATGCTATGAGGATTACCCTCTTCTTCTCAAAGATTTAAACTGAATTGTAAAATAATTCAAAATACAGATAATGCAAAACGTTATTTGTAATCAGTAAGGAGATTACATACTAGATCAAGAATATGGAATTACATTACATTCACAGACGGACAAAGTCAAATTTGTTAATTTGACTTTAAACTAAACTGCTAAGTAGCTTGAAGGAAATGTATGGTTATGAATTACGAATTGAAGATTTCGGTAAGAGCAGTTAACAGTAATATAAATGATGTAAATGAAAATGGGAATGGAAAGTAATACACTCGTTCATATGACAGAGTCGTTGGAATGACATTGGACAGGACAGGAGAATACGTAATTTTTACAATAAAAAATATGTAAATTTAAGCAACGTCTGCTTAAAAAATATACATTATGGTTGTCACGTAGAGTTCATGGAACACTAATGCCAAAAATCTGTAGAAATATGTTTTTTGTTATTTGGTAGTAAAATGCTTTTTGGTTCTCTTATCAAGAATTTCAGGTTTGCCAACAAAACTTTCGCCTGAAAAACTAATTAACTACAATTTTTGTGTAAAAACACTTTTTTAAAAACATTCTCAAACTATTCGTTTATATTCGAATATATAAGTATTAAATTATAGAGTATGAAATTTCCAACATTTTGTGTGCAGCCGCGAGTGATAAAAACAGTTTTTTGAAAATAATATTTTTATTAATCAACCATTCTTGTAAACTTTCCCCTCATACATATATATATATATATATATATATATATATATATATATATAATGCCAATTAAACAGGCTATTAATTGTTTTAATATAATTAAATTGTTAGCGGTACAAATGCGTAAAGTCGACAATGAAGGCGGATTTTTCCTTTGTTCAACAATGAAGACCACGCGCGCTTAAACTCTGTACGCGCTTATGAATTCAGTCTGGAATCGTCGATGATATGATAACGAGGTTAAAATCTTAGTACGAGAGATATAATACAGTTCAGTTCTCTTAGAGCATCAAACAGTAAAGTCTGAAAATATAAATTGCAAATCGCGAGTTCCTGTATGGAAGCAAGCAAATAATTGTACGGAGAGATTTTCATAACAATTTGCAAACGGGGAAGCAAAAGGTTGCTTCACGCTGATGGAACAATTTTCGCATTGATGAATCCGGCATCCGCTAGTTGACCAGAAAGGGGAGGGTCATCCGAGGTTCCTGATAGCTGAGGACGAGAAACTCAAGAGTGTGTATTAAAATTGCAATGAAGTAGAGTCGTGTTTTTTTTGTTTTTTTTTTGGTGTAGATAGGCTATGTATAGGGTAATCCACATAGTGGCAACTCCCCTCTTATAGCATAGGAAAGGGATTTGAAAGGGGGGATGCGGTAGGGTGTAGGAAGGTAGCCAAGGGTTACTAGGGCCCCCGGGCTATATTTTAAGGATCCTACCCGGCATTCGCCTAAAAGTAATGCAGGACAAACCCTATAAAAAACCTGTATCGGGTAGGTCGGACATTTGGTACTTGTCCCACGCCCTTCCGATGACGGGAGAGGGGTTTTCTGTGGGGACGCAGCTTACCCCACGCCATACCTTGGCCAGTTTAGGAGGCAGCTGGCCGACTATTCCAATAGGAATAGCGGACAACTCTTGCCGTATGCCCAAGGTCTGCGACCCCGGAACATACACCTCTCAAAACAGACCGAGGTGCTTCGGCATGTGGGAACCTTAGTTCAAAAAACCAGATTAAAAAAAGGCTTTCTAGTGTGGTAGTGTTCAAGATACAAGAGAGAGAGAGATCTGATACCAGACAGACGGTCCGTGAGTAACCAAAACTTTGATATAAATTTGTAAACGATAATTAAAATGGTAGAGTCAGATTTCGTTCAGTTTTCATTTAGTTCAGCTTTCTTTTCACTTATTTTCATATTGTTTTAGGTCAAATTTTTATATTTTAATTGTTAATTGACCGTTTATACATTGATTTCGTTCTAATTATCAAACCCAGTAGTGACCCTGAGATAAGAGATTCGACGTTTTTGATTGTAACTGATATAAGAATTATATGTTCAACAATGCCGCGAATTAATAAATGAAAATTAAAGTATTTGTTTAAATGGATGAAAATTGGCATGAAAATAGGTTTTGTAAATTGAAAAATTTATCAACAATAATAAATTACTTTTAAGCTTAATAAATGTTGTTAATTATTCCTATAAATTAATCGTAATCCAGATGTTTATTACAATATATATATAAACTTTTACATTTTATTGTTCTTTGTCTTGTTTTTGTTGATTATTTATTGTGCAGTTAGCATACGTCGAACGAGATCGCGAAAAATATCAAATACGGCTATAGTAGTATTTTTAATTAAAATGTACTATGACGTATTTATTAACACAACCACATTACACTTATAGAAGTGCTAGTAGTAGGTGTATTGTTTAGAATATTATTGCAAATTTTCGCATATATTTTTCGGATATAAACTGACAAACATTTAAAGTGAACGAAATTTAATCCTCAGCAACTTCATGTAGTCTGTTCCTTTTACAAAAAATGGATGTTTTCCGAGTTGTTTAAATAGTGTGAAAAAAATCAGTATTCACAATATATTTTTATTTATAACATCTAAATTTGCGGCGGTCTCGCGACTGAACCGCTTATTAGACAGACAATATAAATGAATGAAATTTCATCCTCTTTAAATTTATCTTGGGTCAAAATTTTACGTAAATGGATTATTTGAGAGTTATTTTTTGAAAAGCAGTGTTTTGTTTATAATATCTAACTTTGCGCCGTTCTAGCGGCTGAATCGTTGTTCGGAAAAAAAGACACTTGGTAAATTTTATACTCCTCAGTTTAATGTTGAAGTAACTTGTCCGATTCATGAATATGTTTAAAGATTTTCCGAAACGCCTGAAATGAAATGTGTTGTTTTCACTAAAAAATCTTCCATTTGTCTGAGGCGAGGTGTAAGTAGGAATACATTGCATTGAAGGGAAGGATACGTTATGGTGTCGTTTTAGCGTAACATATTTATAAATACAATACTATCGTTGTATGACAAAATAAGAGAAGGATAACGGATAGCATATCGTAATTGAATCAATAAAGTTTTATTGTCTGTTCTGGCTATTGCAAAGCCCAATTAAATATATGTATAACACAATAGCGTACGTGGTTGTTAAGGCCTGGTGTTGATTTTTGGGAATTGAAAGGGCGTGGGAGGTAAGGCGCAGTTGAGTTTTGGCGCAGTAGCTTGGGCTTGTGAGAATTATTACGCGAGTTCAATGCGGCCAGCCGCCTTTCAGCTAAAAGCCAAGCTACTGCCTTTGTTTGCAGCCCTCGCCTTCGCCTTCTCCAAAGAGACTCCCATCCAGCTCACTTTTTGATTGCAATTCCTTATGCAGGTTAACCATGATGAAAAATGTGGTACTTTGTAAGTTCTCTGTCTTCTTTTTTAAACTCGACTTCACTAAGTGAATTTATTAAAAAAAAATCTAACAATGGTGTTTCCACTGAAACGCAAAACATTGTGGAATTCTGGTCTACTCACTTAAGCATTGAATACGTAATTCATACTAACTGAATAATATTCAGATCCCAAACCGACACAGAAAAATTGTAATAAAATATATTTTATTGTATTCAAGAGAAGTGAGAATCCGAGGTAAAGAAATGGCAAATGGAACCAATATGAAATAGAGCAAACAAAACGATCTTACATACGATTCTATTATAATATCTCGTAAAATATAACTAGGCGAATATGTATAGGGTTACTAACACGTAGTTTTTTTTCTGTAATTCAATTGACCGGTTTGATGCTCAGACATTTCTATATAATTAATCTATATTCACTTGTAAAATTTATTTATTTATTCCTCTATTGTTATACAAAATCACATAAATGTACCATCAAGTAACAACGTAAACCAAATTTCCTCATGATTAATTATCTAATGCAGAAAATTGATTACGGGGTGAAAGCGATAATTTCCACAGTAATCACAATATAGTAAGTACGTAACCCATGTAATCAGCACCTAAAATAATTGTTATATTCTTCTGGGATCTACCTGTCGGTATTTGATAGTTCGTTCGTTCTTAGAAGCATATTATGATTGTAATATGTGTAAGTAGGAGAAGTGGAAAACAATATTACAAATTTAAATCTTAAAAATACTTCAATAAGAAGAAACACAAATGGAAAAATGTATTAGTCATAATCCAATCTTCTAATAAATGAAACAGAGTGTTTGTTTTACGTTTCTATGTTTGTATGTATGTTCCGCATAGAAGTCTACACCCCTGGAACAAATTTTACCAAATTTCGTACACGCGTTATTTGCGACCAAAAAACAAGCTGTTGGGGTGAGACTCGGGGGTTGAAATATTCAAACGCGCAAAAACGGCCGATATTTAATTCCGATAAGTATTTGTAGAGGTGAAAGACATTTACATTGTTTATACCCATGTAATACGCGTGTAATTTTACAGCATGGGAAATGCGCACCCTAAGGCTTGGGGTTGGCGGGGCGTTACAAGAAAAGAACACGAATATATCCAAGATTTGACTCGAATCCAAGGATCTGGATGTGGCTGAATTTAATTATGACTTTCAACTTGCCGTTTAACTCCCCCAAGCGGGGGTGGTCAGAAATTGAAATATTTCAAATATTTCAAACGGTTGATTTTTCGTGTAATAAATATTTGTCGGGGTCAATGATATGGATAGTGTTTCTACCTATGTTGTTTTTGTATAACTTCCACCCTTTTTGGCGTGGGAGGGAAGCACGTTTAGGGGTGGGTGGGGAGGGGCGTTACGTAAAAATAACGCAAAAACGACCGAGGTTAGAATAAAATCGGGGTTAGGGATGTCGCTGAGTCTATTTTTGACAACCTGGGCAACGAGCGAGAGTGGGCGGGGGTAAAAATTTTCAAACAACGTAACATGCCGATTTTTGCGCCGAATAAAAATTTTTAGGGTTCAATGAGATTCAAGAAAATTTATACATGTTATCTGCGTATAATTTGAACCCCTTTCGGGCTTGGGAGGAGAACGAACTTATTAGGGTGGATTTGAGTGGCATTACATAAAAATAACGCAAAAACAATAGAAATTAGTGTCAAATCCGTAGTTCTGGATATATGACAACTCATACAACAACGAGCACCTGCCTAGTTTATAATAAATTAATAACAAATTTTGGTTGAGAATTTGAGGACGTTAAATAATAAAATGATGATTACATCTGTTCTTGCGTAATTAAAAAAATTAACTTAGATGAAATTTATACCTTATTGATTTTTAAAAATTTGTCTGCATTTAAACAGAAATAACAAATTGATCTCCAATAAAGTTACCTTGTTCCATTTAACTGCAAAATTATTGTTAATAAATTTACCCTATTTTTAAAAATGAAGAAAAATTTGAATATTTATATTAATGTAATAAATATATGGTTTTGTGTCAGAATATTAATTACGATTCGTCTTGTTTTAGGTCTTCTTCAGACTGGACAGTTTTAGTAATTTTGCATATTATTCAAGCATAAAATTCAGAAACAAGGCCCTACTACCTTGCATATTGCAAACAAATTGAAACTCTTAAATGGTGCCTCTAAATTTTATGAATGAATCATATACAGAATTATTTAAAACTGTCCATTATTCAATGTTCTAACTCAAGCCCGAATATTTATTTATTCATATTATTGACAGATCTCTTAAATATAATCTTGATATTTTCCGTATTTAAGAATTTTAAAATTAGTTGTTTATTCTCAGTTTTGTATCATTGCAAGAAGTTTTAACCGAGAAATGCTGTGAAAATCTCGTTGAGTCAACAAAGTTATGTATCTAACCATAACTTTATCTTATTTCGTTTCGCCTCGGTAGCAATAAACCTTGAAACTCGTCTTCACATCACTTAAAGGGTTTCCTGTAACGCATTCAGTACTCTAAAGTAAATATTTTCCAAACTGCAGATTTAGTTTTCATAATTTAATAAAAATCGTTTACACAGTTATAAGTATCATCGTGTCGGGAATTTCTGACAACTTCGTCAGCTACGGTGTCGTCAGCACCAGTGCTACACCCAAATGGTTTGTGAGGATCACGACTGATGTGCTCTTCTTTCACTTACTTTCATTTAATAAGAACTTGGTATACGTACTTAATTTCATATCGCGACATGACGCCAGGGATGTTACGAGGCAGCAGAGATGGTAATTCATCTGTTTTCAGTGAAGGGCTCCAACATTTGCCTGCTCGGCTACTTAATGTCGTTTCTTTAGTGCTTCCTATCCCGTGATAATCTTAGCTTTCATTGTGACGTTATGCCCGGCTGTTTTGTTTCTCGGCGCTTATATTGCGTTTGTATTTTCTGCCGCCTGGCTGGCTGTTTTTACAGAGGGCGAGAGTAGGCGGCCTCACAAGTGTAATTACTGCTCTAAAAGCAGCTTGACAGATCCTCCGGCGCTACAACTAATTCCTCGGATTATCCTTGCGCCACTCTTAGGCCAACTGTTGTTTTTCCTTTGTCGCAATCCTTCTCCTGTGTCTCGACCAAAGACGACACATAACTTCCAAACGCAAACACGGCGTGGCATTTGGTCAAGTTACGTGTCCCAGCATCTTCAGTCGGATGAAACGTACTAAGACAGAATTAATATAAAGACGAACACTAAATGCAGCACTTATTTAATTAAATTCCGCAATTTAGAACGAATTTGTAATTTTTACAATTTATTTTTTCTTAAATTACAACTTTTATTTGTTACTTTCCAATTAGTTCCTAGTTCAGTTTTCTTCATACACAAAAAAATTAGTAAATATTGATGATATGCAGGTCAAATTATGTATATGGTGTCTTTATGACATTTTTCTGGTTCTGAAAAGTTGCGTGTCGCCTCGCGATGCACAGCGCGGTAACTCTCCTCTCCAACTGACGGTCCAACAGAAACGTTTCCAGTGAATGTCCAAAGACCCCTTTTTTCACTCATGTCCGTCATCAGGACAGAAATAATTGCTATTTCTTTAACACTACAGCGCTATTACTCGTTACAAAATTCGTAAATTCTGATTCATAACATACGAAAAAAAAGCCGTTTTCTCTCCCTTGCCGCAGACGAACGCAACCACCTATATACGATGTCCTACAAGCGCACTAAAAAAATCCAGACCTGCGGGAGAATTGTCTCGCAGGTAACCTGGGAGGGATATTTTCTCGCAGGTCGAACCTTTTAGGTGAGTTACGAAGGGGCTACCTTTGGGGATGCCTTTTCCTCTCCATTTTTGAACTAAGTTCCCACAAGCCGAGGCACCTCGGCCTGTTTTGAGAGGTGTATGTTCCGGGGTCACGGACCTTGGACATACGGTAAGAGTTGTCCGCTATTCCCATTGGAATAGTCGGCCAGCTGCCTCCTAAACTGGTCGAGGCACGGAGAAGGGAATGCTGCGTCCCCACAGCAAACTCCTCTCCCGGTATCAGAAGGGCGTGGGACAAGTACACAATGCCCGACCTACCCGATGCAGGTTTTCCTAGGGTTTTCCCTGCATTTCTTTAGGCGAATGCCGGGTAGGATCCTTAAAATATAGCCCGGGGGCCCTAGTTAACCCTTGGCTACCTTCCTCTACCCTTCCACATCCCCCCTTCAAATCCCTTCCTATGCTATTAAAGGGGAGTTGCCTAATGTGGATCACCCTCATGTAACCTGTTGCCCTAAAAAAACGCGCACTAAAAAAATCCTATTCGTGGAAAATTTGTGCTAACAAGTCAGCTAAGCTTCAATAAATCTGCAATCAGTATTACTCCTCCACCCCGACCTCCAAAAAATTACAATTTTTCTGCTCTGATAGCAAACTATCTGTGTTGCTTCATATGTGACTCTTCACAACCAATACTCTATAACATTTCTGTTGAGAAACAACAAGTGCACTCCATAACATACTGAAGTTTTAAATTGCTGAAATTGGAAAAACTCTAATCCTAATGTTACTCAAATTTAATAAAAGCACCAAAAATGGAACTTTTTAAATCTGGAACATTTCGAACTCCGTCAGGTTGACAGCTTTGTTAGTTATTTCATAAATTTCCGTCGGTTTCTTCCAAAATCTATTTTAATGCTACGTGTTGCCGTGACACAAAAACACTTACCAGCCAATCCGTATTCGGTGTTTTCATTTTCTTTGCTAACTTTGATAGTCTGTTCGTAGTATCAATCATACACCTCATTCACAATAGTTTTCCGTCTGTTGTATCGGTGACTGGTGTCGTCAGGAGGTAGGGTATTCAATGCGCGTGATCGGTCTAAGGGTACGGACACTTCTCGCTATAAATCAGTAAAGGTTCCCAACTAACTTAGTCCAAAAGTCGACTGTCGCTATCATATTCCCCTTACACGTCTCACGACAGTCCATTAGGAACTTATCTCTGCAAAACTGTCCTCCATCATCCTCCCCCTCCTCCTATCTCCCACATATGCTCATCAAAGGGTTGATTTCCCTTTGTATACAATTAAAAATTAAAACTTGACTGGACACCGTAGCCTTGAAATATTGATTACTACAGTTTTCTGTCGATGTGTTTAGTAACCAGAGAATCTCTCAAACTTCTCAACCTTTACTAATGTTTCTTTCTAAAATTCTGATTATCTCAATTGGATATATCAAATTTAAACGTCGACCGTTTCGTTCCACGCCCACGTTTTCATATGGATACGCCAATTCTAACTACTTCTACGAATGTATTTCACAAAAATTAGCAATATCTCGTGAATGAATAGTGATATGGAATTTAAACCTCGCCAATCATGACCATTTTCATATGGAGATGACTCATTTTAACCACGTTTACGAATGGTTTTTCACAAGTTCGCAATATCTCAAAAATACCGATATAGATATGAGTTTAAACCGCATCCTTCGTTTTCAACGCCCTTCTTTTCATATGAATCTCTTTTTTTTCCTACTTCTTCGTACTGATTTTCCAAAATTTTGCAATAACTCGAGAACCATTAGAGATATAGAATTGAAACCACGCCTATCGTGTTCCACGGCCTCGTTTCCATTCGAATACGACTCATTTTGAACACTTTTCCTAATATATTTTTTGCAAAAATTCGCAACATCTCACAAACAGTTGAAGATATCGAACTGAAACCTCGCCCATTGTGTTCCATGCCATAAGTACAGCTTCTCAACTATTCGTCGGATTTACTCTGTATAAAATCGTCTGTGGCATTCCCCTCGACACCCTCATAGATTTTGAAGTTTCTCCGTCTGGAACAAGCCTCTTGTCCCACAATCCTTATTCCTTCACGTCATAATTGGAGGGCACGAAGCTCTGTAAATAGAGCTCAGTGCAGCGTAATCAGTTTGAGTGTAAATTGGCCCGTCAGCGCAGACTGGAAGACTCTGTTTGCTGGACGTCACAGGCGTAGAGCCCCTAATCCGTCTTCTTCTGCCTTGTTTCAGGTGAGTGGCCCTGCTGATAGAGATCTGCGAGCCTCTTCCATTAAGTTTGTTTGTGCACACTAGCGCCTTCTCTTCGCCGACGAGCATTAATTAAAATGCTCCGAGCGTTAACTGGAATGAGTTTAAAATTGGATCTGAGGGAGCGACGAGGGAACTGACTGGGAAGTGTTATAATACCTTCAACTCTCTTGTTAAGAACTTCGACAGGACATTTTGGTTAGGCTGAGAGCCTTCGTGTTTGTTGGGCAAACATGTCGTTTCTATAGACGTGCGCAGATAAGAGAGACAGGGAGCTTAAAATACAACTTTGTGTTTCGCCATTTTTCGTTCAAATGTAACTCAGCTAGCAGTTAATTCCCTTAAAAAATTTACTGTTTTTTTGAGAGACATGCTAGAATATGTTATTAATTATAAAGTGAATGAATAAATTTATTAAACTACAAGGGTACATGATAAATAAAATATATTCTTAATAATTTTTAAAACAACGACGTACGGAGAATATAAGCTCCTGTTCAAAATGAATGATAAGTTATTAATATTTCTCATATTAAAAATAAGTACATTGGCTTATACGTTTTGAAGTTTGTTCGACAATGGAGCGGAAAAATTCGTCGTAATATTCCACTGCTCGTGATGTTATCGAAAAATGGTCTGCTTGTTTGAATTAAATCTCAGAATAAATTTTCGCCGATTTGATATCACATGTAGAAGAGTATACACTCAATACTTTAACACTTAATTGATTTAATTTAATTTCTCGTCTTCCATAATTTTTTATATATTTTATATATATATTAATAAAATAAATATAAAAAATAAAAAAATAATGGCGTTAAATTTCTTACGATTTTTTAACTTCATTAATTTTATTATTATTCTCTCTTAAGCATTATTGTTTGCATTTGTTGGGAAATAAATTGTCCGCTGCTCTTCTATCGGAATATTTGAACGGTACTACTTGTTTTGCATCTGAGCGTATTGCTTCACTATTAAATTTCTCTGAGATGAATGTTGCCGTTACTAAATACATTTGTACTGCTTTTGCTCTGAAAATTTCTACCACAGCAGTGAGGCTACTCCTTTAAATGACTTTCCATAACTTACATAAAATGTTAAAAATCGGCTGCATCGTGAGCCAGAAATATTATTTAACGGACAAACTGTAAAGTGTAAATCGTGCATGATTTAATAATTCCTCGAATTTTTTTTTGTAAAATTCTCACTTTAAGATTTTAAGTAGATTTGATACTAATACGCGAAAGAGATGTTGAGGATGTTGGAATACAGAAGTAAAAAATTCTGAATTTTACGAAACCATGGAACGGCATCTAAAAGTTTCATAGTTCATATTTGTTGTATTTTATCCGATTAAGAGTTATAGGTTATATTATTCTCGTTATTGTGTATCAATTAGATATTGAGAAACTTTTCACAAAATATCAAGTGGTTTGATTAAATATTGGTACACAAGAACAGTCCTTGAACATGAACTTTCGTAATCTTCTACGCATTATTTAATCTCAGTGTTTGTGTGTTCACTTTTTAGATTTAGATTTATTATTATTATTCCATTAGTCCTCCGTCGAGGAAATTGGATACGTCATAATATAAAAAGAACAAATTATGACAATTTCAAAGTTTAGAAACAATTTTTTATATAATTTAAAACTACGTTAAATATACTAATATAACAGTTATTAGTAATTACAGAAATGATAAGTATATTAATTTATCTTCAATTTTCATTCGACGGAATTTCCAGCCGAAAATCTCACATCGGTTCCCGTCGAACATGGAAAAGAAAAATAAGACTGGCGTTAAATTCTAGTAGATTATAATCGTAAAAATATATCTTAACTTGATAGGATACCAACAAACTGTTTTATCAAAGAGAAACTAATTTGTCCTTCCTTTCTACGAACTCTTTCAGCGAGTAATATGCTCCATTAATTGACAGGGATTTACAAGTCTTTATGAATAAAATTTGTATAGTTAAAGTTTTTATTTCGTCCGGATGACTTGAATAGATTCATCCCGGAATAACGAATGCTTGATTCAAAACGGCTCAGGCGATGTTTTTCTATGCGGAGTTCAGAGCGATTTCAACTGCTGTATAAATGATTTGCTCCGTTTAGGGAATATAAATTGAAGTTTCTCCAGACAAACTTTAAAATTTCTAGAATGTACGTACAAGGCAATGTTAAAATACCAAGATTCTGAAACAAAGGCTTGCAACTGGCATTACAATCCGCACCCGATGTGTTTTATTACGGTCCTGTTTTCAAGTTTAAAAATTTGAAACGCGTCTTGTGAACGACCCCAGTTTCCTATGCCGTAAGATATGACAATGAAAATATATATGACATACAATTTTAGATGTAGATATATCACTTTCCCGAGTTAACACCCTTAATGTGAAGCATTATTTGCTACGTTTGCCTGAGAGTTTATTTATGTGGTGATTTAATTTCAATTTATTGTCAATCAACAGACGAAGAAAAGGTGCGTGCTCCGAAATGTTAGAAGTGTTTGTGTTTGAAGTGAAGTTAACGATTTTGGTTTTCTCTAGATTAAGAGAAAATTTGTTTGCTGTGAACCACAGATTGAAACGGCTCATCGCAACCTCTACTTTCCCACGCAACGTTTCCGAGTCGCTGTCCGTGATTACTAAATTTGTGTCGTCAGCGTAAAGGGCTGTTTTTAAGGGATCTAAATAATTCGGTAAATCGATAATGGAAATGATGAAAAGTAAGAATCCCAAAATCGAACCCTGAGGGACATCGCAATCTGAAAGATGCTCATTTCCATCCAAGTTTACAATCACAACTTTTTGGCGTCTATTTTGCAAGTAAGAAATGAGAACTCCTCTGATTCCATAGAAATATAATTTTCGGAGTAAAATGTATTGATCCACTAAATCAAATTATTTGGAAAGGTCAGAAAAAACTCCAGCTACTTTAAGTCTTTCGTCATGAATATTTTGAACGAAGGCGTATGAAGCCGTGTTGGTGGATTTACCTCTAATGAAACCATGCTGTGATGTGGAAATATTTTTGAATTTTGTGATACAAGTTTCTATTCTCGTGTGTACTGTTTTCTCGAGAATTTTGGAGAATATTGGCAAGAGCGAAATAGGCCGATAATTGGAGACTATACTCTTACACTGTAGTTAATAACCCTTAATCGTTAATTAAGTTTACTTATTTTAAAAACATGAATGTTTTTGAAATAAAGTCATGGTAATTATGCGTATCGTAACGCAACGTACGTAAACTTGATTATCGAAAGCTAAGTTTGTTTAATTATCGTCGGATGCGCAAAACTTTCAAACAATTGTTAAAATTTTGGCAAAGTAATTAGCTAAGTGAAATATCTTATTTGTGATATACAAAGCCTTTCTCTGGAAGGTTTCTGACACTCGTAACTTGTTGAGTAAAGTTACTAAGTATTGGGCAATATTTAGAGGCAAGATAGTGTCAGGCTCAGGGATCGGGCCATAAACTTCAAACGCAGTGCGAAAATGTAGACTCATCGAGTATGTTCCTTCAGAATTCTCATCTACTGTAGAAGCGTATAAAACGACGTTGATTACTTCTTGTATATTAATTTTTCCCGTAATTGTTTTTTTTGCTGGATCTAAATCTTTTGGCCTTAGCTCAATTCAACGAAGACACCATCAAATTTTTCAAATACGTTTCGTAGAATAATGTTTCGTCTCTCGTAGGTTAAGTACTTTGTCAGAATTTTCCTGGAACACGGAGGGCGCAAATTAGTGAATATTCCAAACAATATGTCTGTGTTACGATTCTAGCGCTTCATGCTACCATAAAAGCGAAGTTTGTGCTTAACGCTGAGTCTACAAGTTTCGTTAACTGCTTCCATCTTATACTAGTTTTACGTTTTGATATAAGTTACTAGTTTTATAAATGGAAGTAAGTTAATTATATAATTAGTATAAGTTTTGCAAGGAGCAGATATTCCCAAGTTAATTTTCTGTGGAAACGTCGCATTTAAGAATTCACAATTCGGCACTTATAAAGAAGTTAGCATTTCTGAACCGACGATGTGTGAACAAATGTTTCGCCCTGTCTGAATACTTGAGCACTGTAAAATATGGAAATAAATTGAAGTAATTTCGTTACGCGATTCCTTTGATTACTTATTTAGCTCAATAAAGAAACTTTGCTAAATTCATTCAGTGCCCGCAAAAAATTAATTTAGTGTGAGAAATATAATTTTATATCATTGACGCTCATTAGAGGAAATCTGATAAAAAAAGCATGTTTCGGTCAATTAAAAAATCAACAAAGAAAAATTTTAAGGTGATAATCAAAATAAATTACTAAGAAACCATAGTACTAAAATTTAATGATGGAAATAAAATATTTAACAATTTTTCTTATCAGAAATATAACATAATAGTGACAAATTTTGAAATTTCAAAAGATATCACCTGGTAATATATTAATAATTTTATTATTTATTGTATTGGATCAGAGTAATCACAAATGGCTAAAAATATTATTTATTTAAGAATAATTTAACCCTAATTTCACTGTTTGACTTCATAGTTTCTTAACTATAAACAAAAAACAGAATTAATTTTGATCAATATATTTAAACTTACAATTTAAACAATACAAAGTATCACATCTTTCTACAATTTTATTCAAATTATATCGTTACAAATTATTTCTGTGTTTCGTCCGTTATACGATTCGTTAATTTCTTGTGTTCTACTCTTACAGAGGTTAATTATTTTTTTCTATTAGTTATTTTTTGTCCAAATTTTTTTTTTATCTCATATTTATTTATTACCAGCTGTAGTCGTTTTGAACTTAAAAATTTGCCACTATTATAGTATATTTTTAATCTCTTATCACTGGGTAATGTCCAAAAAAGTTGCTGTATTATTTAACCTTTTGAAAATTATGGAAAAAATTGTGCGTTTACGGTGTTAGTACTAATAATATTTAAATTCGACGTTGATATTTAGATCTACTTTGTATTTTTATTTTGCTAATGTATATTTGCGAGCTATATTCTACGAACTAAAGGCTCGTGAAATTTTTGAATTATAAGAATGAACCTGGCTGAGCCGAAAAATAAAAACAAATTGCTGAGAAGATAATGAAAAATTTAAAATACGTATTCTGAGATATTACTTGGAACGAA
This sequence comes from Zhengitettix transpicula, assembly GCA_037074705.1. Lineage (NCBI taxonomy): Eukaryota > Metazoa > Arthropoda > Insecta > Orthoptera > Tetrigidae > Zhengitettix > Zhengitettix transpicula. The sequence goes on along the minus strand of CM073593.1, from coordinate 27,079,154 downwards.
ATATTTATTTCTACCCACGTGTGTAGTAAACTTCAATGTCATTACGTTGAATGTTACATAATTATACTAATGGTTCTTTTATTTAATAAAGCGTAGGAGTAAATATTCCACAGCTGCAAAATGAACTTTACAACAAATTACTGGAATAAATTTCCGTGCATGTCTGTTCTCACTCCTGACATGAACTGGATTTGTGGGGATAAATCCTGCTGAGTTTCGTGTTGCAAGATAAAAACATTATAGAATCTGAAAATGTTTGTATGTGTCGTAAAAATAAACGTAATTTTAAAATTTAACTTTAAAGAAATTAGGATTATTCTGTTCGATTTTATAGAGATTAAAAGTTTTAACAGTGACATTATATTCTAATTTGGACATGAAATTTTGTGGTTGTAATGCCAGTTAATCAAATTAATTCATTGAGAGAAACAATATATACGCAGGATTATCATCAAGCGAGTGTTTGTAATGAATTTGTCGTCAACCTTTTAGGGTTCAAAAGTTAATTAATATATATTATTCTACTCCATATACTTTATTTCTCGGTATTGAACATTGTATATTTGAGTATTGTATTTCAATTTTACATTTTGTTATCTTACTGAAGCAAACAAACAAGAAGGTATATTGACCGAAATTATTAACTACCAACTTAATATGAATTATTTAATTCTAGCGTGATTCTAAAATGGTCTTGAATATTTATTGGGATATATTTAAATACTTAGCAGTTTCCGAGAAAATTTCAAAAAATTAGGCTATAATACTTTATTTCATTTGAAAATATTCCTCGTTAGTTAAATAGTATCGATTACTCATAACGTCAATGACTCTTTTTAAGTTTCTATTAATTTAATGCATTATGTAAAAATAATATATAATACACGTAATTCAAGGTCATCTGACAAATACATTCAAACATGCCACATTGAGTTTGTATACATTTACTTTCGTGAAGCATCATTAAACCCTTCGTATTTATTTACCTAAGTAGCTGGGTGCCCGGCGTTGCTCGTGTACTTATTTATAAAAACTCGAAAAAGTATTTAATTGAATACTTAAATATATTCCTTGAGTATTTCAGGATATAATTGTCAATTGTCACTCAGTCTTCATACATTACGAAATATTACATTGATGAAATTGTTAGCTAGACTCACAACTAATATAGCGCGAAAATTAACTTACATTTTCCGCAAGGATTGTAAAGTAATTCATATTCTTCTTTATTACCATTCGATGGAGTATTGCTGTATAAAATTATACTTTTTATTTAAAGAACATATTTCTGCTTTATTTCATTCCTAATAAAGGAAATATTTCGTTTGTTCGTTGCGTAGTAACGTCTTTCTCTCGCGTGACGTCATTGTCTCTTGGCGCGCAGTAATTTAATATTTAATGATAATGGTTTTGAATTATAATTCTTTCCACATGTATGCTAGGCGTTTCTCACCCTCACAGTACCGTTTCTCGTATTTTGAAAAATATGTGTACCAATTTTTGTTGCATTCTGTCCACGCGATAAAATTTGTATAAAGAACAACGTAAATACATACATACATACGTACATACATACATACATACATACATACATACATCCTTTTTTATTATATAGATTACCTTTTCGATACATGGATATTGTCAAGAGGTATATGTGTATATTTATTTATTACAGGGAATTGGGTCGTAGAAGGTTTACATCATTCGATACACATCGAACAAAAATACATTTACTGCACCAATGCGTGAAAAGAAAAAAAATTTAATGCTATTCTTGGAAGCATTGTGGGAAGTCTAATGCACAATATGATCAAAGGTTCCCGCGCAATTGTTCAGAAATCAATTGTGGTACAAATTGAACCGCCGACGTCAAAGTCACAGGACATTGAAGAACAAAAGGCGCATTTATATAGTTAAATAGTTGTCTCCGAAAAAGCGCAAAGTATACAGTACGTATGATCAATCTTCATCAAAAAGGTTAATGATAACCTTATTTGGAAGCCAAAGAATCTATTTTGCTGTTTAATGAAAAATTCGAAAATTTTTATTCATTAAGATATGTACTCGGACTTTCCCTTATTGGAGGGGGAGGAGGAATTTGAAAACTATTTATATAAACGTGAAAATAGTATCACGAACAATACGATTTAGAAGTATTTTTAAGTATGGTTAATCAGAGAATATAAATCAGTGACCCGCTTCATAATACAAACACAATTATCATGTAACAATGTTTTTTTAATGGACGTAGGCTTTCCCGGAGAAAAATGTTTATAAGTTCTTCGTGGTTGACGTGACAGAGAATGTGCGTGGAAACGTTTGATTACAAGTCTCATGGGGTTGGTCATCCACGAAGAATTTATAAAATTATTTTTTATTTTATGAATAGCTTATATTAAATACGGTGATCGGAAAAAAGACAGAATGTGGTTAATTTATGAATGAATAAGTGAGATGCTTCTATAATCGCAGATGTGATGTAGATTATTTTAGCCAATTGACACGTTGATTGTAAAAATCTCTAAAAGCGTGGAACGAAATGAAGTTCTACAGGAAAATGTTCAATATATTTTTAAAGATATGGAATAATATCTCGTATAAAATAATTGATTGGTAGGGAGTATTTGGTGGATATACGACGAGGATTCCAGTTTATGAATTATCGTTTAACAATTTTGAAGAATTGATTACTATTAACCGGAGTAACTGACGCCAATAGGATAAAACGTCAAAGGAAATCGTTACGTTCTCGACGTCATCACTGTTCAGAGAAAGATGTTTCCTTACTTTTCCCTACCAAAAACCTGTAATCCGTATTACAATTGAAGTTTCGGAAGCATCGAAGTTTCGTAAACAAAACTACATACATATTTGTAACTCTAATTAAGGCAAAAGGTCTACAAAATGTCCATATCTGAATTGGCCATAACAGACTTTCTGACTTAAAATCGTTTTATTTTCCTTCGTGGTTATATGCTCTGATCAGTAATCGCAATCTGTTCAAAGATTACAACTGTTTATAGCTCTTGAGTGTTAAAAAATTAAATTAAACTGAACTGTCTGCGAGGGCTATTCTCTCGCAGGCAGTACCTCCGAGGGCTATTCTCTTGCAGGCAGTACCTCCGAGGGCTATTCTCTCGCAGGCAGTACCTCCGAGGGTTATTCTCTCGCAGGCAGTACCTCCGAGGGTTATTCTCTCGCAGGCAGTACCTTGTAGGAGAGACACGAAGGGGCTACCTTATCGAAAGCCTTTTACTCTCCTTTTTGAACAAAGGTTCCTACAAGCCGAGGCACCTTGGCCTGTTTTGAGAGGTGTATGTTCCGGGGTCACAGACCTTGGGCATACGGTAAGATTTGTTGCTGTTCCCATTGGAACAGTCGGCCAGCTGCCTCCAAACTGGTTGAGGTACGGAGGAGGGAATGCTGCGTCCCCACAGTAAACTCTTCTCCCGCTATCGGAAGGGTGTGGGACAAGTACCCAATGCCCGACCTACCTGATGCAGGTTTTCCTAGGGTTTTCACTGCATTACTTTTAAGCGAATGCTGGGTAGGATCCTTAAACTATAGCTCGGGGGCCGTAGTTAACCCTTGGCTACCTTCCACTACCTTTCCGCATCCCCCCTTTCAAATCCCTTCCTATGCTATTAAAGGGGAGTTGCCACCATGTGGATTTCCCTCATGTTGCCTGTTACCCTAAAAAAAATTAAAAATAAAAATTTAACAAGAATAAAACATTATTTATATGTAAAGAAATGCGTATAAGTTTTTTTATACCCGTCACACCCATTAAACTCTGTTACGTAACAATTTTTGGGTTTTGACTTGGAAGTTACAAAATGGAGAGAGAGACAAAAAATGGTATAGGAACTGTATGGAGACAGTTAACTTATACTATTAAAAAGTCATTCTTATATTTACTAGTATTACCGCTTTCGCGACCTCGAAATTAGGATCTTGAGAGAACCGTTTCCGTTGCAAAATATGTAACTTGCAGAAGCCATACAGTCCCTGTAATTGAAACGTTCATAGCCTTGCGTTTAAGTTACCTTAATAGACTATCAAAAGTGGGGAGTGGTATTAGCAATTTCTCTGACTCATAAATGGCAGTACCATAAATACCCTCTACCACCTAATTCAGTGTTGAGGATTTGGTGCTGCCCATTAGTCCCCATAAATGACCTTTAGGTGATAAGCAATACAGAATATTTAAGGATGAAACACGCTGAATTTAGGAGGTCTTTGACCCCTCGATCATTGATTGTGAGATTCTGAATGCCCTGGCTTAATATCTGTTCCGGAGATATCGCTGGCAGATGGCCAGTCGTTGCTGAGGAAGGTACAGACAATAAAATAAATACATTTCTGGTAAAGGAATAAATTAAAAAAATCAAAAGTGACGCATACTGTCTCCAGAAACCATACAAAAATATTGTCTACATTTTTCTGTGCTACAGTGCTGACTATTGAAAATTGGAAAGAGCCTCGAAATGATGTTCAAGTAAAGTAACCGATCAGTATTTAAACGTATGAAGAAATTTACACCAATTTGAGATATTTTCCAGTGTTACAAAATCATGAAATATTACTAACACTTTAGATGCGAAAAATTTCTACAGAGCGTTCGGATAGTTTCCGTGCAGTTACATCAAACTTTGTAGCGCGATCTTATTGAAACAATGACTAGTTGATTTCATCTTCCTTTAGTTGTTCAATTAAATTACATTATTATATATTTATTAAGATATTTTTATATTTAACATGAGAAGGAGAAACTGTTCATAAGCAGGTCCCATAGGTAGGTACATACGTAACAATTATATTTACCTAGTATATATATATATATATATATATATATATATATTCTGTACATTATTTATTAATATGTTGAACTGAGTATAAATCTGCACTGAGAGTTATATATATATATATTGTAGTAATTGGTAATTAAGGCATTGTTCTAATTGAAAAGTTGAATTGTAGACGACTCATTATTGGTGGATATAGCGGACGCCGCAACAAACCGGCAATGCAAAAAAAGTATTGTTGATCGGTCGAGAAGGTTTTACGCGCTCAAAATTTACGAGACGAATGAACAGTTGGGCAGCGGACAGCAAGTAGAACAGAGTAAAAGAATGAACAGTTGGGCAGTAAACGGCGAGATGTACAGATTAAAATTATAATTCACGAAAACTTGAACAATCTTTGTCAGTCAGCAGTGAAGACTGAAAGGTCTAATTTAAAGAACGAGAAAGTGTTCCAGTAACCAGTACGCTGTTATATCAAAAATGCAGAAACTGAACTAGTCTTCAGTCAACAGACAAAACCAATGAGGTGCATTTTCAACAAAAATCCACGAGATCTACAAATCCAGGTTGCAGTAAATCATCGAGAATCGACAAATTTATTTTAAACCAACTAACAAACTACGCTAATTAGAGTCTGTGAACATTTAGAGTCTGTGAGTACTTAGAATCAGTGATATCCCTAAAATTGTGCACGAAAAGTCAAAATGAGACCTGGGCTGCCGTAAGTAGAAAGAAAACTTTAAAATCATTGTAAACCACGTTTAAAAGATAAACGTCAGATCGTTCTTTAATTATCGATAAAATGAGATCTTTAATTATTCAGATCATTCTTTATTTCTTGATAAAAATTGAAATTGTTTAAATTCAATCGTTGGTATTATTTCTTCAGCAATAAATTTCGTCTATGTTCACATGCATTGATTCCCATATAAAACAAGTGTAATTTTTGTGATTTTGATTATATAAATTTTGCCATTATCAAACCCAGTTCAAGACCCTGAGATCCCAAATATTTTGTGATTTGAATACTTGTTTTAAAATTGTTAATAAATCTTGTTTAATAGTTTTCACGTAATAGTTCTTTTCATTTAAAAACGCCACATAATTCATATCATGAATTATTGTAAAAAGATGAAAGCTATGTTAATAAATTATTACAATATATTCTGTACATTATTTATTAATATGTTGAACTGAGTATAAATCTGCACTGAGAGTTATATATATATATGTTCCTTCGGCAATGATTTATAATGGAATATGCTTCTCGCACAACGTCCTAACGTTATTTTATCTAAGTTATTATATTCAAATTTATCTTAGGTTAGATATGGAAACTGTTCGAAAATTGATTACAGATTTTCTGGACTTATTTTTAAGCTGTTTAATTTGATATTGGTTTATTTGTATATTGCGCATATTCATGGGATAACTCTCCTCATACGGAATTAATTACTAAAGCGGTAAATGACCTCATCAAATAAATCGTCCTTGTTGGCCGTCACATCTAAATTGCTGATTGTTGATGTTAATTTTATTGTAATGTTTATGCAATTAAGTCAGTCAACCTTAAAGCTGACGGGAAAATATTAGCTACCCACCAATTGTAACAGATTGATAGGAATTTATTCACGCGTCTGCTTTCAGAGTTGTTTCCTGCCGTTTTGTTTATTATATTTTCCCCATTTTCAGCCAACGAATACAATATTTTTCTTTCGCTTTATTTGCGTCATTATTCACACACAGACACACACACACTGTGGACATCGTCAGTTGTTATATTACTACGACATACCAATATAGTTATATCAACATTTTAATAAGACAAACTGTTAATAAATTATTGTCAGTATAAATGCGTGTAATCAAATTATCTTCCAGTTGACTTTTACATTTTGGTACCATCTTGCAGTAGAGTTTTCTAACAGACATACTTTTCTTGACCTGTTAATGCTCTTACTACCTCATCCAGCAACAGATAAAATTATTACGAGGTTAGTTTTTTAAGTACAGGTCTGTTTATTTTATAAATGGTCAGGAATTAAGTTGATGGTGGTTAAATGTTATATTAACTTCATACTTTTTATGTTCACAAAAAGTTGTTTTGATAGAAAATTTATGTATTACTGCACCATATTGAAGCCAGAAAAATATTTGGTCCCAGTCTTCTATACCTGAACGAATTCAAGGGATTTCTTTCACGAGAAAATCCACTCCGCCGCTGATTTGATTTGATATCGGTTAATCCACACACGTTTCTATCTTTCCGCCGTTTGTTACAACCGAATACATTTTTAGTTACATCAAACGTGCTCCACAGATCACACAAACAGAAACTCGTCTTTTTTTTTTTCACGTCTGTCCTCAATTTTCTCGTGAGGGCTGTTATTTTTCTGTAGTAACTAGACGAGCTGAATGCTAACAAGGCCACTAATCTTAGCAAACAGCTGCCTCGTTTGGTTTGCGCAGCTGCAGTATATATCGGAGAGAAAACGACTGTCGGCGTTTGAAATTTGATTCCCCACAAATCTCGGGGGAGGATGAGAATATCTGGGAAATGCTTACTCCCAGTTAGCATCAACTATTTGTGGTTGTCACTATTTCAGATACCCTTAAAATGGATGCACGATTTAATTAGCTGATTTAAAGTAAAAATAACTTTCAGTCTTGTAGTGCTTGTAGTTTTTAACCGAACTACGTGACTCTGCCCTCTTCTCGATTCACACGACGTGCCCCGACATTGTTTAGAACAAGGTAAAGATTGTGAACTCACCAGTGTATAATTTTCCAGCCTTTATTGTTTCGAAATTAAAACTTTGCATCGGCCTCGAATAAAGCTGATCGTTTTTTAGAAATACAAAAGTCAATTTACTTCCCTGTTGAAAGTTATAAAAAGATAGGGCGTGGAAGAGGAAACCAGGTATCCAAGGGCTAATTAGGGCCCCTGGGTTGTATAGTTTAAGGATTCTATTCGGCTATTAGTCTAAATGTGAGGCAATTAAAGTCCTAAACAAAAATTGAATAGATAGGTCGGGCTCTCGGCACTTGTCTCACGCCCTTCCGATGCCTGGAAATGGGGTCTCGTTTAATGAATTTTGAGTTTTACGGTATTTGAGAGTCTGTTCTGTTAATTTAACATTTTCGTTTGTCTTTGTACTGGTCTTTCGCTTTCGTTGATTTCTTCCTGTCTCATTCTGTGAACATTTAATCAAATAATTTTCATTAACTGATTTTTACATCACTTGTCATCTTTTTTGTCGTTCTTTTAGCGCGATCCTGTTCACCAATTTAGTTATTTCCAATCTTACAGTAAATATAATTGAACTCGTTAACCATTATTCTCAAATCTTGGTTTAATTATCAAGATTAAACCCCGTTACTAGTCATAATAAGTTGTGTCGAAAGTAATTTCAGATTTCTCAACTAACCGAAACCCAAATTACAAATTCGACGTTCCAGAATTGTGATATTACGCTTCGCAATGTACGCAAAATATTACTTGGTCGAAGATTAGATATTCACATGTAAAATATTAATTTTTACTGTCAATATCATGGTGAGTGGAAATTCACATCAAAACTGGTATTGCTACTACAGTATATAAATAATAATGTATTTAACTAACGGCGAGTTGCTTGAATATAATTGAATGCAGTGCAGCTGCTACATTAATTCCGTAGTGTTCTCAAAAGTTATTTCATATTAGTCATAAGTGAAATCAATGTCTAACCAAGTGTGAGAAACGATTAGAAGACGTTACGTCCGTTACTTTATTAGATTATTAATGGTTTATAATATCCAGTAGGATTTTAAAACACAATACTTTCGAACCTAACGGGATGGTCCTGTAGTATTTGGGGCGAATTAGCGCGACTGAAGATCGTGTCACGTTTGGCCTTTATATGGTAGGTCATCAGTGGAACGTAGACAAATCGGTTCAAAGCCATTTAGTGTCAATAGGGATTATTTGTTTACTGCGACGTGCTCTCAATCATAGAATCATAATTGATTTACTTCAGAACGGAAGCTGATCTCTACGAGTCCATGAAATTGAATTCATTATCATGTAAATGAACACCGGTGGTGTGTTCTTTCATTTATTGACTGTGAACTTAGTATCTGCGAGAACAATATTGTAAATTTTGGCACTTGACACTTGGAGCTGCCTGTGATATTATTTAAAGTTCGATTCTCTGAGGGTGGCGAAATATAAATGGATTACACTGCAATACAATCCTAAACATGAGAATAATTACGGTGTAGAAATGTGTTATAAGACCAGCATAACTATTTAGCAAATACCTTCACAATCCGTTTTTTTTATTTATGTAATTTTAACCATCTTAAACAGCCTATTGATTTCAGTTTAATAAGTTATTCGCAAAAATATAATAACAAATTATGGTTTCGTTAGAATTTATTCTCATTACACTAAGTTGTTATCAGAAATATTTTCGCGGTTTAGTCTAAGGCGATGTGGCTCCTTTGGTTTAGAAAAGCAATCCCCGTTGCACCTGACGTTAGATGATTCATAGTTCACTATCACAACGTTTATTATTGATATATTAATATTACAACAAACGAGACTTCCGAAATTTTGTTTATTTAACTCAAAGATTACCTTTTAAAAAATTCTCTTTTTATTTCTAAGATGATTCTTAAAATTTTCCTGTGATGACAGCCGCATTTTAATTTTTAATATTGATTTTGTTATCAGCCTTATTTTCATATTTCTTCGTTATTATTGACGTTAAGAGTATAAAGAATCGCTCGTTTAACTGTACAGGAGATATTGGGTCAGATTTGGCAATAAAGGAACGGAGGGGATTCCTTCTTCGCGTCGTCAGCCGAGAGGCAGGGGGTTGCCTCTGGAGAGGCTCTCTTCGGCAGTTCTCATTACCCCCGCTATTTTTCACTTGCCACTTGTTCCCGCGTGCAGAAGGCAGCAATATTGGCGCCTCTCATAATGAGAAAACAGGAGGTCGCTCGTCTGCGCGCAGATCTGTCAATTACTTGGGCGCCTCGTAATGGCTGCACTGGAGCTGAGGAAAGAACGTCACATTTAGCAATGTCAGTAGAAATTGATTAGAGCGGTGAGATGAATGCTATTAGCAATATTTCAGGTTTTAAGGCATCTGAATATCGCGCAACTTAATCCCCTTCCCTCTGACGCGCAAAATCTATATAGCCATTAACTTACTTACTCGGAGTTTTAAAACAAAATTACTTCTTTCAAGAGACGTCAAATTCATAAAAAGGAGATATATTTTAAAATATAAATTTTCCTTTACCCATATAAAGTTTCTGCACTTAGTGTTGGGAAAGTTGTACAGGCAATACAGTCACAATTCAAAAATCGCATTATTTTAAGTCCCAGGATCAAAGGCCGCAATTAATATTAGGATAAATAGAACATAATTTGCAGGTCGAGTCGTTCTGTTGTGTTGTAGGGGCCAGCGTCATTGCCTTGCTTCACAGAAGTCCCAGGTTCGAATCCAGGCATGGAGGTCGTTCTGGTCACGAAAATCGGTGTTAAGGCTGTGGGAGAATCGACACACAGACAAGTTGACTCTTCTAAATCCAGAATGTGCTATGTAAGATGACAGTCTGGAAATCGTCTCGGTAGGCCAAAGACCTTCAAGGGGAAAAAAAATTGCAGGACGAAATAAGCAATTGGTGCGGTTAAAGTCAGGTCTCATCGCAAGTCAGTTACAAATGGTCAAACAACTGTTTCCATTAAATTAAATCGAAATATATATTATATAAAATATAATATAGCATAATATAATATAATGATTAAACTTGCAGAATATCGTAAAGAATGGTGTTAATTACTTACTGTAATCACGCCTTGATATCTTTGTGTGGTTTAGCGCATCTGTGGCACAAGGAGGTATTCTTTGGAAAGTAGTTATGTTTTTATCTCTGTCCGTGTTCTGTTTTTTTTATATTGTTGCGTGCTGCATTTATAACAGTCAATAAATCACTTCATAATATCACATACTCAAGTTTCATTCTTTATGAAAACCTAATATACAACATAAAATAAATGGAGTATTTTTTCAGAGAGTCGCCAGAAAAGAATATAAATTTCAAGCTGGAGGTTCATACTTAAACAGGTAAAAATGAAGGCAAGCTCAGGTTACACTGGTTCATACAATAATTGTTGTTTTTTGTTTAATTGTAGTTGGATGATAAAGTGCACGCAGCAGATTATAACGTAATCTACTAATTTAAAAATCGTAAAGAGGTTCTAAATTTCAAGCAATTGATTCGAGTTCAGTTGCCTACTGTAATCTCAATTTCCCCGATCTATGAGTACGCTTTCGTTAGACCCTAGACTTAGACGAAATATAATCTTAAAGAAAATAAATAATTTGTTCACTCGCGCAATAACTTTCTTGAAAATGAAAGTATTTTTAAAGGTACATTTTCAAATTTAACTGGAAATTTTGAAGGGGTCGTGGGATGTAATTTTAGTCTAATAAAACCGCCGTTTGATGAATAATACCCCTAATTCCTTCAATAAGTAATTTATATATATATATAATTGATATTTATAAATTTCACATGCTTAAGTTCTTTTTTTAATGACAAAAATTCAAATAGCTATAATTTTATATCAACTAAAAATATAAAACATTAATTATCGGAATTATTTGTGTATATTCTCCGTGTGACCACCTTTTCAAATATTTATTTATTCCCTGGAATCAAATGATATACTAGAATATAAATCGAGCAATAGTCTGTTCAGATATTCCATATTGGTCGTGGAGCGCAAAATTGGTTCCTGCAAATGCAAGAACAACGCAAAAAAAGGTTTTACTTGACATACTTATAAGCCCAGTATCAAAGCCTGCATTCAATATCCCGCCACGTCATTTCCAATATGCCATTTGGCGCAGAAGCAATCCCACGGCGAATGCGGTTCCGTAAACCTGGTTGGTGCATTACGTTTCGCTAGCTGAAAGGTTTCCGGCCAACAAATTCAGGGACAAAGAGATGTGCCAAAATCCAATTCAGACTCCATCAATTTAATTAAATAAATGAATTGTCAAAAGCATACCGAGTGATGACAAAAACCTGCCTACTTTACTGTGCAGCAAACTTTGCGCATACATTGTGTCTGATTGTCCAATTATGGTTGCCTGACTGCGAATCGCTACACAATTACACCGACTGTTCAATGTGAAACATTGGGCTTGTTAAAGGTTAACTGTGCATAACTTGATTGATAAATTGAGTTTTTTTATCGTGTTCTCTATACCACAGCACAATTATGACGGAGTGAAACTATTTAGTGTAATGACTCGTTACAGAGCTATTATTATTTGATGAGCTATTGTTTGATCAAATAATCTCTTTTCAGTTAAAGATATTCTTAGTATCATTAAATTTAATAGTATTAACGTAGTATCTATAGTTTATTCTCTCAATTTTTAACCAAACATGTGAAATTTCATACGTAGTCAGCCTTTCATTCGTAGACTGTCCAGCGAGTCTTTGAAGGGGTTGACATACCTCCCCGCAATACAATTGTCTTTGCTTTCATTCCTACAGAAAAATAAAAGTCTATTCACTTCAAGAGTCAAGTTAAGTGTCGTAAAGTTATTCATTATTGTCATTTAAAGCTCCATGATGGTTCATCTTATAAATATTGAAGTCTGCACGCATATATGCATGAAATTAACAAACTCAAGTTTTAATATGGAATCATACCTTGCTTCAAAGCTTGAACAATAATTGTTCTCATGTATAATTTCAGCAACGAACGTTTACCTGTTTGAGAATGATTTCAGCACAAATGGCAGTCACATTTTATTAAAAGCGAATACGTCGATAGAGTTAAATAATTATTATTTTTCTATTAATATCTTCAGTTTTGCTACGCATTATCTGACAAATAATTTAAAATTTCCTATATGGCTGAGACATCTATTAAGTACTTAAGCCAATGTTACTTCGGATATGGCGGAAATTAATCGAAATGTTTAAATTACCGACAAAAATAAGTACTAAATAATCACTATACAACGTTTCTGTAAATCTTGTTTCGTCAGGTTTTTGAGTAGAATGGTTTCAGTTTTTACGTTAATTGCAGTGGTGTTAAATTTAATATAAGGCATTTCTGAAATACTACCTGGCGTCAGCATTTGAAACATTATCATTTTGCTTATTAAATGAATGTTTCGAATTGATTATTTGTTTGGAGACTACACATTGCTTGTTAGTAGGAAGTTTGGTACATATGTTTCTTGAAAAGGGTATATATATATATATATATATATATATATATATATATACATATACATTTTTATTAGCAATCAGATTACATAGATCTTTAAGCTAATTTGATTGCATGTACAAATTAATAAGATTGTCTTGTACTGATGTCGTGGAGAGGTGAGGGTCCACAAACGCCACTTTAGTTTCTATTGAAGTCTATCGGCCAGAATCTCTTCAGTCTTCGGTTGTAGTAACGGATCTAGTAGTCGATTGGAATGAGTTTGAAGTTTAGTATGATATTCACGATTTTTATCTTTGAAGACGTCTTCTACATATGGCGTATTGAGATCAGTATGTAAGCTGAAGTTGGATACATACCAGGGAGCATTTGTAATAGTGCGGAGGATTTTTGATTGTACTCCTTGCATAATAGCGATGTGAGACTTGGCTGCACATCCCCAGAGTTCTATTCCGTACGTCCATATAGGTTTTATCACTGTTTTGTAGATTAGTAATTTGTTTTCTACTGATAATTTTTATTTTCGTCCATCCAGCCAGTTTAATATTTTAGTTTTTAATTCTATTTGCTTTTGCATTTTATTGATATGATCCCTCCATTTCAGCTTGGTGTCTAAGTGAACACCAAGATATTCTACTGTTTCTGCTTCTGGAATTTCTTCCTGGTTGAGTTTTACTATAGGACAATGTTCCTTTTTAAGGGAAAATGTTATATGGGATGACTTCGTTGCATTTACTTTTAATTTCCATCTTTTTAGCCAGGTCTCTATTATTAGTAGATGTTCTTGAAGATTCTGCGATGCGGTATCAGGGTCTGTGTGTGTTGACAGTATTGCTGTATCATCAGCAATGGTACTTGCGTTTACGTCCATTGCGGTTGGTAAGTCGGAAATGTATAAGACGTATAATAGTGGGCCAAGGATGCTGCCCTGTGGCACCCCGGAGAGAATGGGATAACGGTTTGAACTTTCTCCATTTATGCAAGTAAGAAATTCTCTTCGGTCAAGGTATGATTTTTAATAAGTTGAAGTATTGGTCTTAACTTGTAGACCTGAATGCCAAACCTTATCAGTAGCAGTACTGCTGGTTCTCCATAGCTTTATTAACTACGTTCACAATTCTATGGCATTATTGAATTGTTGAGTGCGACTGTCGAAAACCAAATTGATGATCCGGGATCCAGTCTTGATTACTGCTGTCTACTCTGATTCTTTTCAGTATAATCTTCTCAATAAATTTGGATAGTGTTTATAGCAGACTTATGGGACGAAAGGAAGTGACGTCAGTTATATCTTTGCCGGATTTGGTATCATAATTATTTTTGAAATTTTTAGTAGAAGAGTAACCTGAGACCTTCATCTGGTAATTCTTGAAGCATCTTAGACGTTATGAGATCAAGTCCTGGTTATTTATTTTGATTAAGACTCTTTATTTCTGCTTCGATTTCTTTTAAACGGATTATTTTAATGCGTTGTTCCACGTTAATTTGTTCTGATAGTTCTTGCTCTAATTATTGATCCAGGAGTAAAAACTTGTGATAAGTGTTTTGCAAACATGTCGACTTTTTGTTTATTACTTTTTGCTCAAGGTCCAGGTGGGTTTGAATACTGCCGAATTGGGAGTGAAGTTGTTTTTGGCTTTTTTGTATTCTTTATCGGTTTCCAAATTGTATTGTCTTGCCTGGTATGATTAGATACATAATTTTCAAAGGATTCGTTTTGCAGATCCCTGAGTTTCGATTTTAATTTGTTACTTAACATCGTGTATCTTCTTCTGTGTCCTGGCGTGTGAGTTCAGACATAATTGATTCATTTTCTATATCAGTATGTTCTTGTAGTTTATTATTTGTCTGTATTTATCCCAGTCCGTTCGAGAGTTATGCAAGCGAGGTATTGGTTTCATAATTATTACTGGTTTGCTCACGGTAGCTATGATTGGTGAATGATCATATGTTAGGTCGAAACTCGGCGTTACATTAGTGTAGGTGGAGGAGATGACTTTGATAACAAAAAAAATCTAGCAAGCCTTTCATTAATTTATTGTAGTGTTCACACCCTCTGTAATTAGCGGGGTGGTTTCCTCCACATACAGCTGGTACATCTTTGCTTTTCTTGCATTCTTCGGTGTTGTGAGGTCCACCACATTTGACACAAACATATGGCTTATTGCAATACGTTCTTTAGTGCCAATATTGTAGGGACCTCATGCACTGGATGAAGTTATTTTTCATTACTCTAGGTGGGTCAATTTCTACTATCAAATTTTGTAATCCTTTAATTTTGTAAATATCTTTGATATTATATGCAGGCTACAGGTCTATGAAAAACAGGTTTAGGAGATGATTTTTAAGCCTAAGCCTTGCATTTATTGCGTTGCGTACTTTGTGTTCTAAGTTTAGCAGCTCTTTTTTTTTATATTTTGGACGTCACTTGAATGATGTAGGTGTTTTATAACAACACGATACACTCTTTTCTCTTTTACTTGGTACGTGTGGTGAGACACTTTGTTTTGCCTTATTAACTTCCGGTATGTCTCTGGCGTTACACAATTTATTTTAATAGTGTTAATTGCTAGGCTTTTTGTGAGGTACTGTTCCTCTTCGGCAATTATTGATTCAATCATTTTTGCGTAGTCTATGACTCCATCTACGAATATTGGTGGCGTTCTGTGATGTTTTTTTCCTTTTCTCTTCTTCTAGACTTATGCTTGCTTCATGAGAATGGTTTTCTGTATTACTTTCTAATACAGCATATCGATTACTTGATTCTACATTGTTTTCAATGGAGTGTTGTTGTGGTTTATAAAGTTTCTTCCTTTTAATATTTCTTATTGCTTGCCATTCATTCTTGGAAGTGCTTTCCCTATCATCTTTCTCAATTGAGGATGTCTATAGCAGTGTTGATTCTTGTTTTCTTCATACGATGAATTATTCGTGGATTGTATGGTTGTTTTTTCCTTGCTGTGACGACGTAATTTGTTGATTTGATATAGGATCCATAGAATTATGAGAAGTAGGTGCGTTAATTGCTGCCATGTAACACTGTTGAATAACTTGTTGATACAACTGGTAATTGTTCATTATCACTGAGATCAGGGATATTCCCAGTTATCAACATTCACATTAATACTTCTGCACTCTATCGTATCACGCATCCGGGCTGTTTGACGCGACGCATTTTCATTCAAAGTTCAGCGATACTTAAAAAGGGTATTAAGTGAATGTTTTGTTTGTCCAATGTAGCAGGCATTAAAATCAGATCAGGTGATTTTGTAAACTAAACAT
This sequence comes from Zhengitettix transpicula, assembly GCA_037074705.1. Taxonomy (NCBI): domain Eukaryota; kingdom Metazoa; phylum Arthropoda; class Insecta; order Orthoptera; family Tetrigidae; genus Zhengitettix; species Zhengitettix transpicula. The sequence continues at coordinate 27,062,819 of CM073593.1, read as the reverse complement.
TGTTAGCTGTAAGTTCCAAGTGGCTTCTTATCAACATGGAAAGTGTATTAGCAGATCTGTAAATGTAGGATAGTTGAATTTATTTAAAAATTTTGACGAACTTATTATGTGAAAATTTGTAATACGGGAGAACGATAAAAATGTTTCGATTTAGGTGATTGTAGCGAGTAGCGGTAGGATATTTTATTTTGTTTAAGCTAATGTTAATGTGTTTATTAATAAAGTTTAAAGGTTTATCCTTCGAAGGTTACCTGTTATGGACAATATTTATGTTGTGTTGATGAAACTTGAAATTTAAAAAATATTATTCTATACCATAGCTCTCCTTTGTTTCATGAGATTTAAGATTATTATTATCGCTTATGATATGTATTCACAATTTATGGGATAATTGAAATGTTCAGAGATAGATTCATGTGAATTTTTTAACACAGACGTTTTATTTTTTAATTTCAATTATTCTAAATGTTCTTTAGACGAAAATACAAAATGAAAGTTTTGTTTATCCATTATTTACTTGGAAGGGAGGCAAATAATGAGAGTTCTTCTGCATTATCTGGGTGTGATGAAGAAATTGTTTTTCAAATGAACACGGCTAAAGGCAATCAGCTGTTGCTTTGATATTTATGTACCCAATCGTGAGCGTTCCAACTGAAGCAGTAATTGTTTCTGCGTCCGTAGTAAGCGCGAAAGTAATGGGGGGCTATTACTATCATGTTTATATGTGATTACCGAAACGGTGACCCACTAACAGTAAGTACTTCATATTTACATGCTTTCTGTCCTTCCGTCAATGAGTTCAAAGTAGAAATCAATGGAAAATTGTGGAGTTGCGCAGTCGTTTGTCATGGAGGTGTTGCCATTACGATTACCTCCGAATAAACCGCTACTCCAAAACTGGACTTTATTCTGTTTCAACACTTATTTGAAAGAATACGTCCTTAACCCATCATTCCTGCCAAATTGACGTAAAATAAATTGAAACATTTTTCTATTCTCTATTTTCTGCTTTCCATACGTTTTACAGAAACAAAATCTCAAATAAAATGCTTATAATTCATCGTACCTTGTTTCCATATATATTATTTTAAACAAATATAAATAAGTAATATTATTCCAAAAAATACAGATGTGTCAAATTTTATCACTTATAAATAGCATTTTACTTTACGTCTCTTTTTCATTAATAAGATAAATTATATAGATTCTCGACCTTGTTTACAGACATTTTAAAATATTTTATTCTTCACTGGCCGGGTTGTCATAAATAAACTCAGTGACATCCATAACCCCGCATTTGACACCAATCTTGGTTGTTTTTGCATAACTCCCCTGCGCCCTATCCTTAAAAGTGGTTTATTCGACTCAAATATCGGCTATTGAACGTTTGAAAATTGTCCACCCCCGCCCCTTGACGATAAACTTGCCGTTTATTGTTGAATGTCAAAATTAACTCCGAGACATCCATAAATCCCGATTTGACTCAAATCTCGGTTGTTTTCAAGTTATTTTTTTGTAATGTCCCGCACCCCAAACCCGTATGGGTTCTCCCCTCCCATGCCGAAAAGGGTTTAAAGTTTTCACAAAAAAAATCTGGGAAAATTAGATAACGGTCTTCCAGTGCATTTTTGTACCTTAATCAACTGGTTATCTATGTTTGTACGGTAACAGAAGTTATTTGTCATAAATTCTGAAAAGAATATTAGTATTAATATAAAACCATAATTTTAATTTGAAATTTATTCATGACAGGTAACATGTATTATTAAATTACAAAAATATTTAAAATTTATTATTTTACTTTGAATATTATATTTTTTACATTTTAAGATACTAGAGCAAAAGAAATAAATGCTATATAAATTTTTTATTTAAAATTTTTTTATTCTTTACACCATTTAGAACAAAAATTTTGGTTGCCGTAGAAAGAAGTCAAACAACCTGATGAATGTCCGATAAGGTACTGAAACGGTGTGGTATTAAATATTATGTTTTTAAACAAACGTCTGTATTTTATTTATTTTATCACATCTCTTATCAAATAATGGGATAGTTTGAATGTTTAGTTATATATAAATATAAAATTTTGATTTTGGAAGTAACGCTCAGTGATGTCTAGTTGTGTATGAAAGATGACATCAAGTTGTCGTTTAGTTTGTATGATAAAAGGATAATGTTTTAATTATAAATATGCCATATAATTAAAAATGTTTCTTTTAGACTTATCTCTTCTTTTTTCTTTGTGATGTCAATACGGTATATTAATTTATTCACTTTAATATTAGTCGACTATATATGTTATTATTATTATTATTAATTACCACCTTTATATTCGTTTAACGATTTTCATTTACGTACACCACGTTCTAATCTAAAGAGGAAAATATAGTGAAGTTATTACTGAACTGTAATTGATAGATATTCCTTCAGTCAGTCACGAAACGGAAATTTTTTTTTGAATTTGAATTTAAATAATTTTTTTAAAATAAAGGCATAAAAACAGAAATTGAAAACAGAGGAAAACGTTGATGGTTAATGGTGCTTTTTTTCTAAAGAACGTAAATATTGGTTATTTTATATTAAAACTTAGCGCATAGGTATACTTACCAGAATAATATGCAGAAGAATGGAATGTTAAAACATGGTCGAAAGGAACCTGTATTACGGATAAACAACAGTAGATTTTTGTTGTTATAATTTGTATAATAATGAAGAAATCTGGAAACAATTCTGGGAATTTTCACACGTGTAAAATCCGTCAACTATTTAGAAACGAGTATGTACTTCATACTTCTGCATTCATTTTTTGAATATAACAGGCCGAAAATACTGAATGAAATAATCGCCTGCGATCTGTACTAGGCACCATGCGGTTTACGTAAAGGAAGGAAACGATAAGAGAGAAAGTGAGGAAGGTGGATAGCTAATTTTATAGAGTGTGTAAGCCACGTATGCAATTTATCACCAATCTCTACGATTAATCGAGGTATCGTGAGCTCTGAAGCGTTTCCGAAGATGCCCGAGTTTCAACGACTTGTGAACGAGCAAATGTTGGCCAGTATTATCTAAGTCTGTTTGCGTTGTGTCCAATCATTTTCTGGTGTGGGTAGTAAATTATGAGTTTCTCAACATAATATCATTGGTAAAATGAAAAAATTTACGTCTGATTGAAAATAATGAATAAGAAACATAGCCAATACAGACAAAAAATGGTAATATAAATAACACACACGGTTCTGGGATCCTTGTTCCTTTCGTCAGGTGCTACGAAGAGCCTAGAGAAACACAACTGCACTGGACAGTTGACAAAACGACGAAAACGTAACGACAATGGGAGAGCCGAAGGGTTGGCGTAACAATAAGGGAGTAACGACAATGGGAAAACAGAAGGTTTAGCGTAATAATAAGGGATCATAGCAATTATTAAGTTTCATAGTGTCTGTCTGTAGACAGAGCTATATTACTTTCTAACTCCAAGTTTCATCAGCACAACTTAAATACTGTCCGAAACATTTTAATCTTCAATGAGTACCCTTTAAATTTTATTATTAAACACACTAGCAGCAGGTTGAACAAAAACCAACATCAGTAAATCGTCCACAAACACCGTAAACCAATTTTTTTCTCGTACTCCCTTATTACAAATTTCTACATCACAAATGTGTCCAATTATATGATGGAATATCAAATATCCATCATTTTCAGATCCACTAATAACCTTTCATACTTGATTAAAAACCACAAGGACCCACTTGGCACCTACAGCAAACATTGTGTTGTTTAGAAAATTCCTGCTACATAGGGCAAACAAAAGTTCCCTTAATACACGTATCAAAAAACATGTCTAATATCAAACTTCCCATTGTTAAATAATCTGTAGTATTCAAACATATAAACAGTTCTAAACATACATTTGATTGGCAAAATGCTAAGATTTTAGACATTGACACCAGGGTACAATTCCAGACTCATTTAAAAGACGCTTCACATTAAATCAAACATCGCAGCTATTGATGTACAAACAGACACTATGAAACTCAATATTTGCTATGATCCCTTATTATTACGCTAAACCTTCTGTTTTCCCATTGTCGTTGCTCCCTTATTGTTATGCTAACCCTTCGGCTCTCCCATTTTCGTTACGTTTTCTTCGCTTTTGAGTGTTGTCAACTTAACAGTGCAGTTGTGTTTCTCTAGGCTCTCCTTCGCACCTGACGAAAGGTACAAGGGTCCCAGAAACGTTGTGTGGTCATTATATTACCTTTTTTTTGTCTGTATTGGCTAGCTTTCTTATTCATAATATAATTGTGGTGTGTAATGCGATAAAATATATAAAAAATATTGAAACAAAATCTAATATATTTGTCTTGTTGAGAGAAATATAATTCACATGAATAAAACCGCGGGAATAGGCTAATATCAATTAACACACTTATTGAGTTCAATATTATAAACAAAATAAATATTTTCTTCGTATGTCACATTTCTAATGCTTTGTAAGCAGTCTTTTGGAATTTTTAAAGACCTCGGTCTCTGAATAAATACGTGCCCTCGATTTGTCAAACCGATGACCTATGAGTTGAAAATCATACCCGGAATAACATTGCAGGGGGCCTTGTGAAGTGAATGCACGGAGGCGAGAGCATTAAGACAATTTTGAATAAGTGCGTGTTCTGCACATTGTGGTTTAGCGTAATTAGTGGGTTTTTACGCGTTCCGGTCCGCAGGCAGCGTGCTTTGTCCGCTGATGTTTACGCTCCCGTGTGCTGTTATTGTGTGCAACTCCGGTGCGTATCTCGTTCCAGCACGGACACTTAAACACCAAAGTCCCCCTTAAACTCGTAGCCAGACAACTTTTACGTGTCTCTTCTTCCAGTAAATTAATGACGGTTTGCACTGCAAACAAAGAAAAGACGTGCGCCACTCATTTGTATGACGTCAACTTCAAGTTTTTCAGGCTACTATTGTGTGAAACGAGAAAAAAGTTCACCGAACAATTATAACAGATGCAACTGTAAAATAATTGTATATGCTGATTTTAAGTTATGCTTGTTTCCGTTTGCACTTCTGCTATTACGCAATTTATTACCTCGTTAGCGATGCTATTTTATAACATAGTTCCAGTTGTTTTAGCACATTATTAAGACAAGCTGACGTATGCCTATTGAAATAGGGCCATTATATTTTGCCTCTTGTTATCATTACATCAAACTTTGAATTAGACTGAGCAAAATTGCGCATTTGGCAACAGTGATGCTTTACAATCGAGTTTTGGAATGAAAACTAATAGCATTCTCTTACCTGTCTGTTTAGCGCTTAATTTAATGTCCTGTGTTTTCTATTATTTGCGGCATTATAATATTTTTAGGTCCAGTCTAGAGTACGTTAAGATTCATGGTTTACTTTCTCAGTTTGGTTTTACTTCAAGCAATCCAATCATAAGCAATAATTATATACGATTAAAAATGTTTTCCATACTTATTGCAGACAAGTTCTATTCAGGGTCAATTACATTTTAATCTCATTTCAGTTACAACAGACAGTGCATTCATATCATACCATTAAAATTTTATTTATATATCATTTATTAGCAGATACTAATTTCAGAATTACGAAATGTTTACAAATTAATTCTGACAATCCAAATCCAATATACATATGATGACGAAACTTAAAGAAATTACATTATGATGAATTGCTAAATTAAAATTTTTCCTACTAACAACCAATTAGTTATTGTTGAATTAAAATGTCAAATAATTATAATTATTAATTCCTGTTGTTAGTATAATTATATTGAATTAAAGAAATTAACTACCTTTTCAGCCAATTTGAAATAATTTGAAGCAAGAAACCACTAAAATTTCTTTAACTTATAATATGAATTATGCATATTGTAATACCAATTAAAGAGGTTATTAATTGTTTTAATATAATTGGATTGTTAGCGGCACGAGTTTTGAAAGAAACAATCACGGCTCTTTGTCGGCTAATGTTGCCGGGAAATGCGCGCGAGTAGGAAGTTGGTCTGCGGCGAGAAGCGAAACAGATCAGGCCACACGGAATCTGAAAACGTAAAATGAGGATGCTGATCTAAAAGTATGAATAGCGCGGTCCAAGAAATCCAACTGCGAGATCTATTAGTTTACATAAAACGCGAGTAAACCGTTTTGACGGAGAAACTCAAATAATAATCGCAAAGTTGGAAGTAAAAGGTTTTGCTTCACACAGACTGAACTAAATTTCGCATAGAGGCATCAAGGAGACCTATGTCCGAGGGGCAGCAGATCCAAACTTCCAGGTGGCAAAGAACGAGAAAATCGACCGTGTGTATTAAAAATTTAATGTGTACAATTAGTGAATAATGGCCTTTTCAGTGAGTGTTGTACTCAAGCTCCAAGAATCAGATCTGGTACCAGAAAGACATTGGTGAGTACAAAACAATTATTTAAAATCTGTAAACGAGGATTAAAGGTAGAAGTCAGATTTCGTTCGTTTTTCTTTCATTTAGTTTATTTCATTTCGTTTATTTTCTTACTGTATTAAGTTAGCTTCAATGAGTTTGAGTTGTTAATGTTAGTTTATTAAATTGTATTGTTCTTACTATCAAACCCAGTAATGACCCTCAGATAAAGATAACTTAGACGTATTTGGTTGTAAAATATAAAGTTTTATTTTTCCTAGAACGCCACGAATTGAAAAATTGAAATAAAATAATTTTTTGTTAACTTGATGAAATTCGGCGTATAAAGTAGGGATTACAATTTGTACTTTTAAAGAATAAATTTTTAAATCTTAATAATTTTGTGAATTAATTCTTTTAATTAAGACCACCTTTTAATTAATACAATATATACGAATTAATAGGAATTATACAAATATATCTATATATTATTTTTGTTTCAGAGAGAGTTTTCATAGGGTTTTGTGTGGTTATTAGATTAAAATTGAAAATTCACATCAATTCTGTTGAAAACAAATTAATTTCCATTACAGAAACACTGATGTAAAATTATTTGTGAGAAAACATATTTTATCATCAAATAACGTGTACTTTCCCGGTGCATTGATTTAATAAAAGATTTTCCGTTGATAAATCGGGTCAATTGTTTATTAAAATGCAATGAATTTCGCTAAAATATAGAGTAACGGAGAATCTTTTCTAAAAATTTAATCATAATTCAAAGGAAAATGCGACACTGAGCAGTGTAATAGTCCAAACATTAAATTTATGATGTACAGAATATTTGGTTAGTATCTTGTTAAATTAAATTGGAAAATACACATTAATACAGCCTTAAAAAGTGAACTCAATTACAGAATCATTCCTATAAAATAATTTTCTCTTGTTTATTCTTATAAATTGCTTTTAGGGGAAAATTTTAAAATAATATGAATTAAAAAATATTAATTACTTACTAAACAACAACAGTAGACGCAATAACATATAAAATTACTTTTTTAAATAAACTATAATGTTTCTGTTGCATTTAAGAATTCTGTCCAGTGCAGAAAAATAGTTATCAAGACAATATTGAGAGTTATACAGTTTAATTGAGATATTTCGTCATAGGAGAGGAGCGTCTTTAGGTAGGGGGGGGGAGCGTTACATAAAAAAAGCAAATACAACCGAGTTTGTTGTGAAATCAGGGTTATGGATGTCGATGTCAAACAAAAATCCACGAGCACCGCTATGTACGAGTTTATTCAGAGTATACAAAATTCCCTTGATGAAAAACTGAAGGTAGCCGGAATTTTTGCTGATCTCTCGAAGGCATTTGATCTTGTAGACCACAGCATACTCCTCCAAAAATTAGAATATTATGGGATCAGAGGCAACGCTTTGGCACTCTTTGAATCTTATCTCAACAATCGGAAACAGAAGGTAGCCTTAAAAAACAAAGCTGGTGAGGTGCACTTGTCAGAATGGGAGGGCATTTCTTGTGGCGTGCCTCAGGGCTCAATATTAGGTCCCCTGCTTTTTTTTTGTATATTAACGATCTTCCAGAATATATGGACCCTATAAAATCTGTCTTATACGCAGATGACACTAATTTGTTAATTACGGACATTGATTTAAATAATCTCAATGCGAAGATTGAGACTGCATCTAGAGACCTAAATACTTGGTTCGCCGCCAATAAATTAACACTCAATGTACAGAAAACTAAGTTAGTTCGTTTTACAACAGAAACCAACAACATCGTAACGGATAAGTTCTCTGATCATGCGACTTTCCTCGGCTTGCAAGTCGACATGAAATTAAAATGGAACTTGCACATTGATCGCCTCGTGCGCAAACTTAGTTCTGTTTGTTACTCATTGAGACTATTGACGCAACAAGTTGATACCAAAACTGCTTCTCTAGTCTACTTTGCCTACTTTCATTCACATATGTGTTACGGTATTGCCAACTGGGGCAATTGTTCTCGTAGTGTGGATGTCTTCAAACTGCAAAAACGAGCCATTAGAATTATATCAGATTCAGATGCTAGAGAAAGCTGCAGGCCGCTGTTCAAAAGACTCCATATTCTGACTCTACCTAGCGCTTACATATTAGAAATACTAAAATTTGTTAAACGCAACATGAACCTTTTTGCAAGTAACGGGGACAATCATGGCTATGACACAAGAAACCGTTCAGTTCTTAGGTCTGACAAGCACAGCCTCAGTCTCTATGAGTCTAGCGTTCATTATTCCGGTATCGCACTATTTAACAGCCTTCCTGATCATGTAAAGAACATCAACAACTACAACTTATTCGTAAAGGAGTGTAAAACTTACCTTGTCAATGGAACTTATTACTCCGTACACGAATTTTTGAATCGGTCTGACATTCGTTGAACTGCCTTGCCTACAAAATTGCCGAATATGCTATAAATATGTAAATAGTTTGTCCAGTTTTCCCCTTTTGGTTCTGTTTTCCTGCCTCTGCTTTCTGTTTTAGTAAATATCTATGACGACATCCCTCCGTACCTAGCGACAGGAGATTAATACCAGGAAGTGATTTGTGTCGTGTGCGTGTTTCCTAAAAATAGTGTGTATGATTGTAGTGACTAGACTAATATAAACAGATATGAATTTTTGTGTGTGTTTTTGTGTATTATAAGTTTATATGCATTTTATCTACTGTACATTTGTGACGAATCCTATTTCCTCTTTAGAGGGCTAATGGTGAATAAATCTATCTATCTATCTATCTATCTATTTATTTCAACATGGGCAACGTGCGGGGGTGACAGGGTGTTGTGCGGATTAGGGTTGGGGTAGAAATTTTCTAACATATTAACCTGCCAATTTATGCGTCAAATAAATATATTTCGGAATCAATGAGGTTCATAAAATTTCTCTTCATGGTCACTGTAGAATTTCAACCACTTTTGTGCTTGGGAGGAGAACACCGTTAAGGATAGGGGTGGAATGGCATTACATGAAAATGTTAAATTGTTTTATTATGTTATATTCAATAAAGGCTTTTAATTCAAAGTGATGTTATTGAATTAAATCAGAAGGAAAATTTGTAATGGAAACAACATATATATGATTTTTTAAAACGATAATACTCACCAAAAACAAGTACAAATATTTAAATGTTCATTAAGGATAACTATGATTTTGATTGTGTTTATTAAATTATATATCACTCAGTACTGTTTTATTGTCTCTTCGTCCTTAGATGTAATAAATATTTTTCTCTTTATATAAAGACTGCGTCCCAAATTTACCTCTACTACGAGCTGGTCACTTTAATAATCGTAATACAAACATTGATTTTGAAGGTAATCACGTAGTTAATATAAACTTGTTATGGAGAAAATAGATTTACATGATAAAGAGCTTCAATTATGCTAAAACGTTAAATAGTATCAGCAGTATAAGCTTACAGTTGGCTAATATGATGTTAGCTTTTTATGTTGTGGCTCTAAATATTTAGCGGGGAAAGTGATAGGTACGCGATATTGGCCAACATAAAGCCATTAGTTTCCTTTCAGGCAGAATAGCATGTGTGTCCAGTCCTCTGTGGCACGAAATTCTCCAAAAATTTTCGACCGGGCGATACACACGTAATGGAGATTCTTGGATGCATATCTCCTTTAATGTATGCTATTCGTATATATTGGTTGGAGATTCGGTTATAAATTAAAAAGGCGCTCAGTGAATTAAGACCACGCATCAGAACAGAAATTGAATACGCTATTGTTAAAATTTAGAGGTTATATTAAAGTTAATACAAAAATAGCCGGCGTACTTAACTCCGGCTTTACCCTGGCGGTTATAACCATTAAAATAAACGATTTTTCGTTTTTGAGTGGGGGAGGGCTTGTTGATAAAAATTTTCCTTTGTAAACAAATATGTAACTTATGCAGAAAAACATTTGTCAGGAAATATACTTTTTTAGTTCATTAATTAATATTTTTAAATTTTTAATTGGACAGTTAAAATGTCATTCACTCAGTATTTTTGCGATCGGTTTATGGAAATTTTTTAAGTTATATGTTAATCAGTTAAAAGATTCGTCTCATCCGAAACAAAAAGGAAACTGTTTTCGGTTATAGCTAGTAGGTTTTTCTCATCCTTTCTTGTTTTACTGGATAAACCTAACTTGCTCAACTTTAAAATTTTACCAACAATCTCTGCAAGATTGGCAATTAATTACTGAGTCTTCACTCCTTCGATCCATATTTCATTGTTTGCACCGTTTAAAATTGGAAACTATTTTTATTAACTTATTATTAAATATCTTAAAATACCTAGTAAGGTGCGTTCAGATTTATATGTTTTACGACCAGTTTAAATTTTTAATTAGTTCTTGAATTTCAGAGGATTTTTTAACGCTTTGTATAGAACTTGGAATTACAGTATTTGGCGGTCCTGACTTCAAGGCGTTTACTCGTAATGTTGACTCAAATTGACGGAATAACATAAGACCAATAACTTTTTTTATTGATTTATTTACAGTCGCATCAACAGCCCAGGTTATTAGCGACTCATTATGGGAACTCATTATGACTTGTCTAGAGACTTATTTGACGAGAATTTCTCTGACGCACACAAACATCCAGGAGGAGGTCGTCATCAATAGCTTTCTTGACCTCTCGAGTTTAGAATTTCACGTAATTTGGTATGAAGGACACATTAAATTCTACCAATTTTTAGATTTTGATTTGGAAAATTTTCAAAGAAACAGACGTAATCAAACTAAAAATGTTGGAAAAAAAGGGCACGCATACATAATTACAATCTTTCTTTCTAACTTGGATACAGAAAAAATTCTAACTTCACTGAAAGGTAGCGAACAGAACTTTCGAAAAATACCCTACCCAACTATCTTGAAATATATTATAGTTTGAACTATGACATTCACCTTGAAAATCTCAAAACAAGTCATAGAAAAATATATAGAAAAAAATATTTTATTTCCTTAACAAACTTATTTTATAAACCAAAAGTTATTAGTATCCAGGATACCTGCCGTTGATTAAATATGACAGGATAGCCCAACGTTCCATCCCTGCGAGTTAATTAATAGAATTATTATAGATTCGCCGCACATAATTTTTTTTCCCATTGTACTTAATATTATCTTTTTCCTTTGGTAAGTGAGTTGGTTTTTAGTCATTAACTTGTATAACCCTTGTGCTGAGTCAATAAAGTTTAGAACCCCTCTTAATGGTGACATTTTGTAATCCATAAAAAATGTATTCAGGTCTACGGCAATAAATTCCAGTGTCCTAAATAGAAGCTCGTTAGATTTTATTCAGCGTTGTAAAGTTTGCCGCTGCTTTAATTAGCGTGGAAGTATTTGACCAATTTAAGAGCGAGGTACTGAGCGCCTATCTGTGGATGTGTCGCGCATAGTCTTCTTTATGCGGTCAGTTATATTCCACTTGTTGAATACAACCCTCCTGAGCGTTCTTTACCTCCCCCCTTTTCCACCTTGCCACCAACTTCTCCGCCTCTAACGAGATCTACTCTAATTATGGGGTACAATTCATTTGGAGCTGTTAGATGCTGCTCCTATCTCCGCCTTTATTGTTAATTGTGTGCTGCCCCCTCCCTTTTGCATGCGAAATATCTTCTACGACTGTTTGTTTTAGCTGTTGTGGTTGGTGGCTTTTTCTTTACTCGAGAGATATACAACACTTGCATGCGTTTGTTTTTGCGTAAATCGTCCGTGGGTTTCTCTTAGGACAGAAATATGCAGACATGTTGCATGCGAGAATCTTCCAAAATAAATTCAATTACATGGAGTTTAAATGTAAAATTACATTATGTGTGTACGTTATATTGTAATTATATGAAAACGTTGTGGCGAAAACTAATTACTCTTTAAAACATCTCTGAATGTTACAAAAATATTACGGCAATGATTGACATTATTATAGTAATTCGTCATCATTTCATCAGTTCATCGTCTTATAATTTAGTATACATTTGTTGGAAGGATAAACAATATATTTTAAACCAAACAAAAACGTAGTGTTTCAATTATGTTTGAAACAAAATATATTGTCGCCATTGTAATACCCCACTTTTGCATAATTATGATTATAGGAAATTATATTAAACACGTTATTAAATTTAATCAACAAAACAATTTTATTAATCTAGAATACATTTTTATAAAACAGACTCGGTACCCCAGGGTCTTTACTGGATTGATAAGGAAACGGAACACAATATTTACAATTAAACAATGCAGTTAAAATAAATGACAAACGAAATGAAACGAAATCTGACCCTTTACCCTTATTTAACAATTTACATAATGAATACAGAAAAAAATAAACTTACAATCTCTCTGGTCGATGCAATTTGGATCTCTCGCATACCAGCACACACTCACTTCATACAGGCTTAAAGAGCACCAGGTTGCGCTCACACTTTGCTTTCAGAACCACCTCTTCTCGATTATATAACTCTCACAGCGACTTCCTCCAAACAACCGACCCTGCTGACAGACAGATTTCCACGACGAAACTCCTACCGATTGCTGATGACTGCTGACTGATGATTCCTCTAGGCCACCTAGATTGGCCTCCACCAACGCTCTCTCCTGAATGTAAACTCACTGACTTATAAAATTGTTTCGGCTTCTTTAACTTGGCCCTGCGTCCGCCCTGCGGACCTCCACCAACGCTCTCTCCCCTCTGTCTCTCTGCTCCTGTCCCACTCGTTTCTGCTACCACACTCCACGTCCATCACCTTCCAACTCTCACGTCTAAGTCGTCTCTGAGGTCTCCTGTCCAACTGCTGTCCTTTTATCTGCTCTCCCGTCTCCAGAATATTCCCTTGTTTTCACAGTTTTTGAGTTTCCACGTTCACCAAACAACACCAGCTGTTGCCTTTCTCACGCTCCGAGAGCAACTCAATACAATTATAATAAATATTTCCTTTTAATATAATTGTATGTCCATAAAACTTCTGTCATCATGCATTTAGGGTTCCGACCAGATGTCTGTCAATACCATTAGCTCTAAGCCGCTAAACGTCCAATTATAGTCCTTCCCTTCTCTAAAAGCCACTTATCCATCATTTTATTTTTATATTTTTTTCTACAAACCACTCAAGAATCCCCAGTCTGAGTTGGTAAACAAATCGGATGAAATAAGAACAAAATTCATGTTCTTCTTAACTGGGTATTACACCATATAGTGATAAAAGCATCATACTTTTGGATGTATATTCGTGTTATGTACGTATGCGACTCGTTTGAGAAATGGACATAACACTTTACTGTGACGAAGAGCAATTCGTCCATATTCAGAGTGTCGCTGCTATTCATCCTCATTGAAGGTTTACATTTTCCGATTAACCATTTTGCCACTCCGGGATGCTGGCCGACACAGACGTGGAACGTAATCTCTTCTCTGGGCACAGTCTGTTGGGTATATATATTGTTTTGAGTGGCAGGGGTCAGGAAAATCCTACAGAAACCTGCAGGAGGTGGATCGAACATGTTGTGCTTGTCCCATGCCTTTTCGATAACAGTAGTATGGTTTGCTGTGGCGACGCAGCATTCCCCGACTCCATGCCTAGACTGGATATCTGGGGCAGCTGGCCGACTGGTCCAATTATGATCAGGGAACTCTCACCGTATGGCCAAAGTCTCCGACCCCGAAATAACCGGACTATGCGCTACGACTTATGAGAACCTTATTTAAAAATCCCTGGCTCTCATCCGGAAGAAGCAAATCCGAAGAAGGATGTTACTCCTTACGGGACTAGAATAACTAGCTTAGCCATTCCTTCTTCCTTTTTTTAAAACCAGCTTTAATATATATTTTTAAATCTCGGTAGAGTGCTTGTGACAGTTGCCGTTGTTAGCGTTTAAGCGATGGGAATCTTTTAATACCTTCTAGAAATGTCGTAATATATGCAGAATACGCTAACAAACCTTTCACTGCATTCTGTATTTAAAACGAATTATAAATACAACGGATTATTTATTACCTTTATTTCTGGTCTGTTCTGTTGTTTAAATTAAGGTACATTAAAATTAGACATTTTTCAGTCTATTACAATTACATATCAAAAATAAATTCGGTGCAAAATGATTTAAATATTTTTTTATCAGACTATCGTATTTATGGATTTTTTTATGTGCCCTACATTTATTGTACGAAAAATTAAAGAAACCAGACAAGTAAACAAACAATCATTTATTAATGTTATGGCAAACATAGTAATGCGGTGTGCTAGGCTATTGTTGCTTCAACGGAATTGAATCCCGACACATCAATATTTAACTATGCCGGAGTTGCGTATTACATTCTTCATTTAATTCCCTGGGTTAATAAAATATATTAGTTATAATTTACTTTGGATTTGAAGTAGCATCAATCGAAGTAATAATATGTCAAGAAGTTAATGTTCGAGAGTCGTATTTCGTGAATAATTTAGAATTATTCGTAAATTAGGAAACAAGGTTTACATGATTCTGTATGAAATTATGTACATAAAAATGAAGATTGTCATTTAATTCATATAATTCGTTAAAAATACGTTTTTTTATTGGTTAAACTAAATTCAGAATTAATGGTTAATAATAAGATTTTAGTGTATATTAATTTTATAAATAATTTATATGAATACTGAGGAGTGCGCTCAGTCATCTCGGTGAAGTTTTGACAGCAATCTGTCCTTCCTCACAAAAAAAAAAATCTCGCAGAAGCAGAAACTTAAGTTATGCCCCCCATCCTAAAAATGGATTCAGGGGGGCGAAAAAATTGGATTTGTGTAAGTTTCCCTTTCGGAGGCCAAGATTCCTCAGACCTCTATTCGACATCCCCTGCCCACTCAATTTTCCAAATTACCCCGTGATTTCCTTTTGCGGGCCCCTAAACGAAAAAGCCGACCTCTATCAAAAGCTGATCCACACTCAGCGACTCAAAGGTGATTCTGCGTTCATACATCATAGCTCTAAGATCGAACGTGAAGCTATCGCAGTTTTGCACGAGAAAGCTAAGTCTTGGGCACCAAGCTATTACCGATTTTTTAACGCGTTTCTACAAATATTTCAAAGGAAATTTCGCTGATTTTAGCAACTCGTTCTATACGTCAACAACCATGGTTTTTGCAAATTGATTGGACGGAAATTTAGTATTAATTCAGCGGCGATGGAGAGTGAATGAACCCTGTTGATACGTGCAGAACAATGAACTGGAATACAATAGTCTCTTGAATTATACCAACTAGAGTGAAAT
This sequence comes from Zhengitettix transpicula, assembly GCA_037074705.1. Lineage (NCBI taxonomy): Eukaryota > Metazoa > Arthropoda > Insecta > Orthoptera > Tetrigidae > Zhengitettix > Zhengitettix transpicula. Next base: position 27,047,111 of record CM073593.1, on the reverse strand, counting down.
TACTTGCAACTGTATTAAACACTACAATTAAATTCAATTATGATATAAGGATTATCTGCGATTAAATCACAGTTATGAAGGTTAATAATTATGCATTATTATCAACACCAATTTTGGAAATTTATTGGCATGGATAATTCTCCGTTTTGTTTCATTACCGTTACATCGTTTAAAGTTACGCAATGTTATGAACTATCGTCAAAATTTATTATGAGAGAGGTTAAATTTATATTGCCAGTTTCACTGAAATGAACTGTTAGCATATATGGATGATTATTTTCATGTAAACCTCGCTTTTCGTGTATTTGTTTGTTAGATCGAAGAATTATTTGCTTGTGAAAGTATCAAATTATTTAAACATATTTTAGTTAATCTATTCATAAATAAATGCGAAACATATTAATTAGTTAAGTAGCCAAATACAGACAAAAGAAGTGATGAAATAAATATATTTGAGTTTTGTCAACAGTATGGTGCAATTTTGCCGCTCTAGGCTCTTGTTTTTTATTTTTTTTAGCAACTGAAGAAAGGAACAATGTTTCCAGAAACGTTGCGTGGTATTTATATTATCACTTCTGTTGTCTATTTATTTTATTATGCATTTTCAAACCAGACTTATTTTTCATTTTTTTGTGTTCCATTTATGTAGTTTATAAATTATTTAAATATACAATTAAGTTATATCTATAATTAGTTTAATGCCATACTTTTATTGGATGAGATTGAGAAGAAAACGCTAACGGGTTTAAAATGATTTTTAATACTGTTTTAAAAACTCGCCTTTCATTATTCAAGACTCAGATTTTCATTTCAAAAGCATTGTCTTATATTATTTATACGAAAACTTTATTTATATTTTGATCCTGTGCGTTGTTTTTTTTATAAATTGGTGTATTTTTTTTGTTTTCACTCGAGTAATTATTAGTCACAAACTCATTCTTATATTAAATATATCTCTATTAGATTAGATAATATATTATATAATATCATTTCTTTGAAATTTCTAAAAATCTCTGTGTTAATGGTTATCTAAATCATAGCATTATTAAAATATTGGCACATCTAAAATAGTTGAGACCATAAATATGAATTTTACTAGAACGACCTTAATGAATCTTAGTAAATTATTGAAGGGCTAATGTATCTGTGTTTATAATTAACCGTTTTTAATCAATTTAATATGACACCCTCAGAAAAAAAACTTCTCAGTAACACGGAAACAATCTGCCAATCGTTATGTTAACTATTTAAAAACTGTTGACTGTATTGTTACAACATGAAAAGACTTCGTTATGCAAGCAATTATTATTTAATCTAGGAAGGCACGTAATTTCCTTCGGATCTATTAATGAAGTTAATTCATCACGATAATGAAGGAAGATTTTCTCCCTTTTAATGCGTGTCGAATCACGAGATCACGCAAGCAGTTTTACTATGATTACGTATGGGCTCCGAAAGTGAATCTGTTTAGATTTCAGAGAGCAACGCTACTTCCTGTTGCGAACTCCAGTTTCCATATACATATTTACAAAGAAATAAAAAGGCTGCTACCACTACAAGGTTTACCCATTGTAAATTTAATTTTCCTCTTTTCTTCCGATTTTCAACCCATACAGAGTAAATATCGGTTAAATGTTATAAATTTGTCTTACATGACAGCGATTTCAGGGTCTCTTAACTACTAAATTTTTGAAGCAATAACAATTTAACTATCAAACAACTATTTGCTCAGTTAGATGTGAATGTTTAAACGTTGGTTACGTAACTAAAATGTTAGTAATTTCCATGACTACCGCATAAATAACTGTTTTTAAAAGTGAAATATACTGAAGTTTAGTATTTGCAGAACTTACAAACAGTTGTATTGTAACATTACTGAATACGTATTGTTAAAGACAATTATTTTGGACTCTCCCGCCATCGGAAGGGCGTGGGACAAGTAAAAAATTCCCGACCTACCTGATGCAGGTTTTTCTAGGGTTTTCCCTGCATCACTTTTAGGCGAATTGCCGGGTAGGATCCTTAATCCATAGCCCGGGGGCCCTAGTTAACGCTTGGCTACCTTCCTCTGCCCTTCCGCATCCCCCCTTTCAGGTCCCTTCCTATGCTATTAAAGGGGAGTTGCCACCATGTGGATTACCCTCATGTAGCCTGTTACCCGCCCCCCCCAAAAAAAAAAATAGCTTAGGTAAAGACACGAAAGACTTCCCATTTAACTAATAACGAAAGAAGGGAGGTTATTTGTAAATAGCATGATACATATATTCAAACGAAACGGCCTGAAAGAGGGGATATTGAAAACATTTAATGGCATTTCTTGAACAATTTCAACAAATAGTCCTCATTTTATCTTCAACATTCCGCTGACGTCATAATATGCAGATTATTTTATTTGTTTTACAAGCTCATCTGTTTATAATTTCTACTTTACTTGAATTGTTTGTACGTTTAGAGAACTTTAAGAAATGCAGTATTTTTAATCAGAATATTTGGATTAACTTTCCACAAATGTACTGATTTCGGCCTTTAGAGAACCACACCATGGCACTCTCCATTTGCAAAGTGACTATTGCGACCCCTCTACTCGAGGGTCACCGCAATGAAGGAAATATAGGGGAGAGTTAGCTTTTTGGTAAATAATTTGACAATTGTGATTGATTACTTATAGTTGTGTCATTGGAGTTTCAGTTGTTTGGCAGTTAAAAATTTAACACGACATTATAAATGAATGGACAATAACGCAAACTGGGAATGAAAATTGGAAGCATTATCGAAGACGCTAAGGTGAAAAACGAAAAAAAAAAATAATAATTATACGTTTCTAACGGTAACAAAAACTCATTTTCGTCTTCAAGGATGAATGTTCAGAGTACCTCTGTGATCAAAAAGTAAGGTGAAATTGTCATTTAAAACTCCCGGGTATTAGAAAGGCAGGTAATATTTTTTTTCCTAGGTTGGTATTTTCCAAGCGTCTGTTTGTTAAAAGGTTTAGTTATCTCAGAGTTACACGTGTTTTTGTAAACAACCAAAAGTGAATTTTTCGATTTTTGCAATGGGTGATTTTGTTGAGCAAAGAACTTGCATCAAATTTTGTTTGCGGGACGAATATTCTTGTGCGGACACGTTGAAAATGTCGCAGAAAGCCTTTTGTGATCAAACTATGGCACAAAAAAACGTTTATAAGTGGTACAACGACTTTAAAGAGGGCCGAGAACGCGTTGAAGACGAACCGCGCTCTGGACGACCATCAACGTCTACCGACGAGGGCCACGTCCAAAAATTCAAAGATTTTGTGCTTGAAAATCGTCGCTGAACAATTAGGGATCTCTCTGATAGTGTTGGAATATCATTTGGCTCAGCCCAAACCATTTTGAAGAATGTTTTGTGTCTCAAACGCGTCAAGTCTCGATTGGTGCCCAAATCGCTCAATTTTTTGGAAAAATAGCGTCGCGTTGATGCGTGTGAAACTTTGCTGTCTGACTATCAGGACCACATGAAATGCATCATTACTGGAGACGAGACTTGGATTTACGCATACGACCCTGAAACCACCGACCAATCCAGCGAATATCGTGCAAAAGGTGAAGCATGACGAAAAAACCACGGCAAAGTCGATCGAAAATCAAGGTCATGTTGACAGTTTTATTTGATTATCGTGTTGTGGTGCACTATGAATTCCTTCCGCCAGGTCAAACTGTCAACAATGAATATTATTTGAGCGTTATGCGTCGTTTGCGTGAAGCTATTCGTCTGAAACAGCCGGAATTATGGGCGAACAACTCTTGGTTCCTTCATCACGATAATGCACCGTGTCATACTGCATTGGTTCTTCGCGACTTTTTTTTGCCAAAAACTCGACTCATATCGTTCCGCAACCATCGTGTTCGCCTGATTTGGCTCCGTGCGACTTCTGGCTATTCAGCAAACTCAAAAGACCAATCGAAGAATGTGTTGAATGCTATACCGGAAAAAGACTATTCCGACTGTTTCGAGGACTGGAAAAAGCGTTGGAAAAAGTGCGTTTTATCGGACGGGGATTACTTTGAAGGGGATGAAATTGATTTGGAAGAATAAATAAAGAATTTATATTTTATAAATAAATTCACCTTTCTTTTTGTTACAGTGGTATATTTAATAAATTATTTAAGGCGTATACCAATTTCGTTCAGACACTAGAAATACAACTCCTGTAATTAAAAAAAATAATTGTTACTAATGATTAAGTGTTGTCCTATATTATTGAACTTTCATATTAGTCACTCCGCTTCAAAGAGTGTCACTTTTCATTCTTCCTGTTGCGAGTGTTATCTATCCATATAATTATCAACAATAATATTTCCAAATCTTCTGTACTGCTTTTGGGTATTTCCAACAACCCATTCTTCTTATCCATACACTACTTCAATTATACAGCTTTATAACTTGATATCCTAATTGCAAGAGTCTGGAATGGATTATATAAAATGTTATTATTTTTTTTTGCACAGCCCCAATGCAGATTAAAGTGCCCCGGGACTTAGTTGGGGTTTTCCCAGTAATGTGCTGCGTTATCGGAGGCTGGAGCCACGAAGCCTATTTAACTCTGTCAGAACAGTGCTATGGGAACTCGTGTCCTAAACTTCCTCTGCAGAGAAGAAATCACTCTTCAAAGCTCTTTTTTACTCTTTCTCCCCAACCTAACCCCCCTCCTCCCCCTCCATAGAAAAGTTTCAGTACATTTACATAGTAATTGGCTATAAAGTAACGTCGAGGGGAGACCAAGATACGAAGGACAGAAGAACGGAACAATGTAGGGAGGACGAAAGTCTGTTAGTCAATTAGCGAATATCTCTGGAATTAAGCTTCCTTAACCAACGAGGGTCATATGTTCCCCTCATCTGATAATCCTGATGTTCGCCATACGCCACTGCATTCATTTTTAGGTTCACATATACATTTTATCATTTCTTGTCAGAGCAATTCAATTTTAAAGTCAGGGTCATGCAATAACAGTTGCATAAATAGGCGCACTTCTCTCTTAATTTATTTAATTTCTAATTTTTTTATTCTTCTATTGATTCCCATTTTTTTCCACATTATTTCAAAACTTCTTTTACATCTTATTTTACATTCCCATACATCGTTAAATCTTAAAATCTCTTCTCATTACAATATCCGAATAGATTTCTTCGGTATTGAAACGATTTTATGTTTATTTTTAATTAAAAAAATCAAAATATAAGTGTGTATCTTGGAGTTCATCTTACACGTTACACAAATATAACTGATTCAATAAAAATTATGGCATGTATTTAGTAAAAAGTCGTTCAGTTTCAACCCCAAATCGTTTGCAGTGTGTAACTTTCAACTTTATTTACTGTTCACGGGATAATTTTGTTTTCTCCTTTGATATAACCAAAAGCCAATACCTATAGTCACGCAACATTTTTTCCCAGAATTGAAAAAGTCAAGGTAGTAGCTTCTGTCTTATAAATGTCAGCTTTGATTGAATTTAAGAGTAGACTTTTAAGATTTCCGCTTACGCTTTCTCGTCTCTTCGCGAACGACGAACCTTTGTGGTTAAAATGTAGAGACAACACGAGCTCCAAATAAACCGTAATGCATAAAAAGGAAGGCACAGAGTCTACACTTCAAAGCTTACGTTCGCTAAGGGTTCATTAAAGTCTCATTTACATCTTATTTTAACGCCCCGCAATCTTGGGACTTTTTAATACCGGGAAATGATGTTTAAGAGGTTTTTTTTCCACAATTCTCTATCGTCGACGAAGATGCACAATTCCATTAATTCCTTAAGCAATTTTTTTGGGAACTACATTTAAACATATTACAAAAGTATTTTAACTTGAGTCATTGCGGAACCTTATGAAGAAACGTGTTACCAGATGCATTTACACACGATCATTATTTCCTACCGACTGAAATCAAATCGTTTTGGAAATTTTCCAATTTAGTAATACATTTGGTTTTTTAATATAAACAATATCATACTTTAACGTAATAAATATGTACTCCGAACAAATAAATCTTTTCTTTAGTTCTCAGATGCGGTTTCTTCCGATACATACATTTTTAAAAGTGAATTTTTAATCAGTAATTGTTTCTTGTTAGTTTGATCAACGGAAAGTTATTTGAAAAAATAAATAATAATAATAGAAGAACTCATAAAGATCTTGAAATTGAATTAAAGGATCAGAATGAAGAAATCTTAACAGACCGGTCATGATTTTTCTATCCTAATTCGTTAAAATTAACAAGTTAGTTCACTTATTAGTTTATATGATCCCACGTGTTCGTGCTAGAGGAAAATGAATATTTATGCTTCAGAAAATAATGCCTCATTGCACAAAAACAATGTTGTGTACTGATAAACTATAAAAACGATTTAAGATTCTCTGGTCTTGATGAGAAATTGTGGTAATGACGGCAAATATATTCCAAATGTTTGCGGGTAATTTTTACCTGTGGGCAACTATATACGTATTTCTGGATAAAATGTTTTAACCACTATTTTCTAACCTTATCGTTGCCCTCTATTCTGAAAAGCGATAAGTGAATTTCTTGGGGGATTAATTTCCTGAACCCTTAAAATAAAATTGTTCTCCAGCCAATGTAAAATAATCACGTAATAATCATAAATTTCGTTTTATATAAATAATTTTCTTTTTTGTAAAAATAGTATTCTCCAGATTTCATGGATTCAAATTACTTTAATTTTAGATAGTCTTTACAACAGTCCGTTTACCAAACGCAGTATACTTAGATTTATTTATGTTAATTAATTGAACTAAACTCGAATGCGTTATTCGCGTGAGTTGAATAAGCAATGTACCACTTTCGGTAATTAACCGAATGGCAAAACTGTTGTTTACTCTCGAACAAACTACACACTTCGCTTTCTCACTAGAACAATTCTCTGTACTACGAAAACGAATGTACTAACCCACAAACCCACAATTTACACGTAGGGGTGTTTCGCCCACTATATTATTATTATAACGGCACTCGTGATATTTGAGTCCCGGAATCACGTTCCGTTTCACGTTGTTTTTACGATTTGCCGAGGTTAATCTCCAATGCAGTGAAAAAGGCCGAAAGCACAGAACAAGCGCTTCGGAAGATGTATCACGTTAAACAAAAACAATCACGTCGGATTAGCGATTACGATGGCTCACATTTCATAATACCTCGCAGACCAGGGCCGGATTACAGACTTAAACTGTCAAACCCTAAATATTGTCGGATAATCCGAGTGTCTATAACTACCCGTGCTACTGTTCGTAACGGGTTCGACATAACGACTCGCAACGGAATATCACGTTCATTTATATACACCTAGAATTCATAGAATCCTTTGAAATCATACGTCAATAGCGTAGGTCGCGATTGTAGCTTCCGTTAGAGCACCGATATATTCGTTAAAATATTCAGAGTACTTCCTGAGAGAAACAGCTATATATATTTATGTGTAGAACTCTCGCTTTGACCAACTTCTTGCCTCAGTAACATATTTAGTATATTACGATAATTTCCATCAACTTGATACTTTCAAAATTCACTGTTCATTATATTGTAAGCTATACAATACAGAAAACGGATAATATATTTTTAAAAAATTTATTTTGTTTGTTTAAAAAATATTTAACATAAACTGAATATAATTATGTATCGAAAATACTGCGTACCTAAAGTTGTGAGCCCAATTTTGTCTCTTCGTTGCATCAATATTTGTTAAACCACATTATCCGATACTTAAAAAAAGAATATATATAAATATATCGAAGGACAAAATAACCACCAGGGAATCACCAAGGAACGAAACTAACTTTACAAAATTTCTTAAAGGAATAAATTATTACATGTACATTTAAAAATATATGTAAAGAAGCTACAATTTATGTAATTAATATGTATTGTAATAAAATTACAATTAATTAACGGTAGAAGTTAAAGTTAAAACTATTTTATGATAAATATAAAGGAGAAAGTTCGTCGTTCTTATTAAGGTTTGTTCTCAGCTTTTTAGCTTTTGACGTCACGCCACTCACACACTTATGCGCCGAACGCAATCAGCTGATTTCGCGTGAAATCCAGAATCACATATTCAAAGTTTTTAAACACACACAACTTTAATAATATTCACAAATACAAATGTTTATTAAAACCAAATTATCAGCTTGAACTAAATAAATTGTAATATTTAAAACAAAGTTTTAATTACAATGTTGAACGCCAGAAGTTTGACTGTAAAAATTTTCTAGATTTTCACCACATAAATTTACACAGAAGCCCTCCGTATATAATTTTGAGAAATATTTCTGTTTTATTTATGACATTTTATCATTTTGTAACTTTCACAATATTATATTACCTATATGGAATGGCTTCAAAAGAAGTAAATACTTCAAATTGTCTACAGATTCTGCTATAAGTTACGGTAATTTCTACTGCATTCAACAATTTATTTAATTAATTATATATTTACCCAGTTAGAAATGGGTGTCAAGACTTAGCTATTTTATTACTGTAATTATACGTTTTTTACATACTAACGCTAATATTGATATTGTAATTAATTTAAAAACATCAAGATAGTTGTTCAGTATCTCCGAATTAAAGTAAACTATAGTTTGGAATTTTTTTTATTTTTAAAATAATTATATATATATATAGAAGTGACTCCACAGACTCATAACAATTTTTCACCTGAGATAACATAAGTTTATTGATTTAAAATATTTGTGTCGCACTGTTGCTAGAATAAAATGTTTAAGAGTATTTTGGAGAAACATTGTAGCTTTCAATATGAATTATTTATGTTTTAGTATATTATATTATATGAATATCATTTTTAAATAAGATAGTTTATTTTTAATTTTTTTTCTCTCCGTTTTACTTAAATTATTACACCACAGATGTACTTCATAAGCTTTCACATTTGAAAATTATATTTATGTAATTCAATGGAAGGTCATTAATACGTCAGCATGATTGATGACATATCAAACCTCAAAATCGATCGCACGTCACTGCCCTCCAGCATTATATATATTTAAATATTGTCAGCATGTAACAATAGCTGTTACTTGCTTAGTACTGCATCAAATGAAAATTAGTTCCACTGATAAATGATAAACAAGGGCTTGTCTTGCAAAATGACCAGTGCTGAAGGGTAAAAATCATAATTGAAAGTTAATTAATTGTAACTCTAGATCTGGAATTTAATTCTAAATCCGGCACTAATATACTCCCACTTTATTTATGAGTTTGGTAAACTCCCTTTGTAGTCTTTATTCAAAGATTCGTAATTTTTTTTTAACTTAAAAGCATTGCATAACCGAGAGATGTAAAGTTCACCGCTAAATGATGAATCCGCATGCACATAAAAGTTTATTCGTGGAATTCCTGGAACATATATGCGTATAAATAAAGTATTAGTAACACACAATTATACTGAGTTTTATTCCCATGCCATAGTTCATACAGTATTATTTAGCCTTAATCTTAAATGAGTAAAATATTTATAATTAAAATTTTTATGTAAAACCAGGTATAGATTTTGTAATCGTAATATAAATGTGGATTGTAATGACGTTAAAAATCTGTTTGTTTAATAATGTATCTAAGAAAGTAATTTTAGAAGTTGAATTAGGGACACTTTTTGATCATAAAATTTAATACGTCTGTTATTATAATTATATAAATATAATAATTAAGTAAATAAATAAGTAATAAAAAGTCGAAAAATACTGCTAAATTAAATGCCACACAAAGTTTCTGCAATCCTTGTCGCTTTCTTCTGCTTATTCAATAAACGAAAACTTTGCTTTGGCTTTCCTGGAGCATTTATTTAAACAATTTGATGAGATTTTAAAAAAAATTACTACAGCTTTTGTTTTTATTGTAATATAATTAATACAAATAATAAAAATTAAATTAAAATGGTGTTCATTATCAATGATCGAAGACTTTCGCGGTTTAGTTGCTCCAGAAAGAATTCTTGTGTTTCTTTTAACCGAGTGAAACCCGAGAACTCTTTCTGAAAAATGGGGTTCGTTTGAAACGTCTCTTAAACAATTTTTATATTAAACGATAATATACATATATATTGTAGATTATTCAATTTGTAACATATATTGTAACACTTTGGCCAACCCTATATAATAAAAATACATTGATTCTTATATTAGTTCTGGATCTAAATCTCCGGGCCTTCCTTCACGACAGAATTCCTATCTCAATTTTATCTTTGGTTTATCGTCCATAACAATATTGACCAATCGCCACGTGCATGAAATGGTCTTTAGGCCTAGACTCTTCAATTTATATCGCCGCACTAAGCCGGTCAATGATATCTGGTCAGATATTTACCCAAAACGTAGCCTGAGCCTTTGAATAATTAACATTATATTGAATTTTCATAGGACAGTAAACTCTTATTCTGTAGTTTTATTTACTGCTTCATGACGACAGAATGACAATAAATGGCCTCATAAAATTATTACTGATTATAATTAATTGTTGTTGAAACCCTTACTTTCTTGTACCTTAAAGTTCAGTAGATCACTGTAAAATAGTACATTTTATTACTAATTATATACATACGTTCTTAAAAAGTATAGCAACAATTTGTAGTTAATTTGTCAATTAAACATTTATTTCCCTTTAGTTAATATTTTTATCCTTGACAACATAGTAATAATTTTACGAACCAAATTAATTGATATCCAGAAAAACTAACAAGTTCAGTGGATATGTTTTAAATGTGTTTCGAATGTTGTATTTAGTTTATTTAATCCATACATTTTCGTCCAGGCAGCCGAATACGTCAAACCCAATACCTGCAATATTCTTATAATTAACAACAAATTATATGTGTCGAGGAAACGTCAGGAGATAAAATAATTTCTCTGTATTCAATTCAAATTTTTCATGCCAAAGCTGGTGAAAATAGGGGAATTTATAATATTTTAAGCAAGTTCATTAACTACGTGCGCATTTAATTCCCTCCGTAGGAATGTTTGGAACGAAGGTCCGACGGAATGTGACATGACACTTGGCCGCCGTTAATTGCGAGGAAACACGATCCCTGGACCCGTGAGGATCTTGTACCATCTCCACACTAAGAGCATTAGGCGACAACACGATTATCGAACGCCCAAGTCCCACGTGCCTCATTACTATTTCCAGCATCTGTTGGAGCCCATCTGGGTCACGAATCTCCCACAAGAATTTCAGCATCGCTTTCACTTAAATTTTGAAAATGCTGGAAATTACTTTTCACGTTAGATGATCTGTTCGCGGCTTTCAACAGTTTCTTACCTTGATGTTGGCCGCTCCGAATAATGGTTCAATTACGTACCACTTCAAGCTTTTACACAGACGGTAGGCGACAAGAAAGTACTCATAAACTACGAGACCGTCAACAGATGGTTAGCCTATCGGAAATTAACACAGCAGCCATTCTCTACCAGTCGTAAATCACGTGGTAGTTAGAACATATTAGCGAGTGTCAGTCGGCCTTGCATTTACGGTGGGCGTAATGCACTCAGATCTAATTTGACAACCTATTTTCCCTGAGAGCAGAATATCATTTATACTCTGTAAAATGTTGCACACAAATATATTTTTAGGTTAAAAAAACACATGTTTTTAAATTAAATTAAATCTTTAAAATTAATCATATCAACCTAGCTCCCAGGAGAAAGTAACACTGGGTTTGGATATGTAGTGAATCATTTATACCTTACATGAATTAAAAATTTATAAGGTTCTCACAAAAATGTAGTACGTGTTATTTATAGAGCACAAGAAACTCAAAAGAAGATACAGTAATATATTTTTAGACTTTATATGTTGATAAATTTTCACTAAACATGAAAGAGTGTCGACATCTGATCTACTGTAACATATTTCAATATCCATAGGGCGTGGAAATTTCTACAGAGCTTTGGTCATTGGAATGATAATATCAAAATATTTGATCAAATTTTGCGTTTTCACGTCACACTTGACGATCGCGTTACTGTCGTGAAATCCGTGGACGAGTCAGGGCTCCTTAAATTTTCGGTACGTACAGTTTTATCGTTGGAGGGACGTGGAAACGCATTCAATAAATATCGCAGTAACTATTTTCTGCACTCCATGTCACGCTATTTCTTTTTTTATATACTATTTGATTGGTTTTTCTATAAATGAAATCTCAAAATATCTTCAGATTAAATGGTGACTTGATTTTTTTCTTTTATATTTGATTCCAGTTTTTAAGCTTTGTAACATAATGTATTATTTAAAAGAGCAAAACCTTAATAAATGTCAATTTATACACACGAATATGTCGAAACTTTAGTTTCTACTTTTAGCTAAATTGCAGAAATATCCACTTTAGTGCCGATGTTATAGCACTGGTGTCGAAATTGTAAACTTATAAAGAATTTGTGATCTTTTGACCAGTTTTATTAATGTTGTGTAACGCGTGTATTTTGGTTTAGTTTTTCTATGTCTCGAAAGTGTTGTGTGCTGTGGTTTTGAGAATTCGAAATTGGGAACGTGCGTGGGGGTGGAGGAGATAAATATTTCCATCCAAGTAATTTTCGTGCCCTGTCACGATTGTTGGCCTCAACATGACAGAATAGTTGGACATTGTTGACTACGGAACTGCAGCTGCGTGCTGTAACTCTTGTAATAATGGAAGAATCAGTGAAAATGACATTTCGACGAATAATGAAGAAAAGTAAAAGAATGGGAGGCTATAATGGAGGGAACGGAGATAAGCTTTTGAAACTGAACAGTTGTTCTGCGCTCACCGCAACTGGTGGATGTGATTATGAGAGGCTCCGTATTGCGTTACGTGTATACGTTTTAAGTGTCACCGATCTACAAATCTCATGAGTTCTGCTGTAAACTTTTCCAAGTTGGTGTCTATGATGTAGTCTGAGGCAGAATCGCCGTAAGAAAGGGGCCACAATTTGTTAGTGAAGAGTTCATAGAAGCCACGCAATTTAGTACGACGGCTTTCCAGCAATCAATCTCGGAGGCCGACGACTTAGCCAGTGGTCAACCCCTGAGTCGACGCCTTGTAATGGTCCTGACTAAAGTCATCACTGCACTTAATCCGTTCTGCCGACTGTGAGATACGGAGACCTCGGTACGAGAGCTACAGCAGGCAACACAACACAGAATAGCAGTACGTATTTGGTACGGGCAGCAGATCTCTTCTACGTAAAAATCACATGTGCCTGAGATAAGAGTTTTTCATGCTTAACTGTAATAAACTTATTACAAATTCTTTAATGGTCCATAAATTTTTGATTTAACGTAATAAATAACCCAGCCCACAAAAATAATTCTTTACAGTTGATACTCTTTATAGTGAAACACTGAAAAAAATTTAAACTAGCCGGAAAACGGAATGATATAGAAGATAAGAGATAAACTCAGCAAGCATTTCATGAAAATTAATATAAAAAAGACATAGAATTGGAGATTCTATCTTGAACAACCAATTTTCTTAATCCAAATTTGATATTCGAATACAATTGTCCGAGATTTAAGGCCAATATACAGTAACTACACTCCACAATTGAGCTGAAGCAATATTATTTCACGATAGTCCTGCGGACCAACAAATTACTTAGCATGTAAGCAAGCGTAAAGTTAATTAAAATTTAATTTTAAAAAATATAACAGCAAAATGTACCGTATATTAAACAAAATTTTATGAAGGTTTTTCATAGCGTGAATGTAATCTGTGACCAAAGCGCGTACACCATAAAATTAAGCTTCTATCCGAGTTGTAAAATCAATGAGCCTGAAATTGCTCGTACAAGATAATAGTCACCATCTTTAATAAGCAAAAACATTCAGAAAGGTACTTTTAATGAGAGAAAGCTCTTAGATAAAAACACTTAAAATATCTGTGGAAATTTTTTATAAAATATTATGTCAAAGAGATTGAACTGATTTTTTTATGAATAAGAAAGTTAGCCAATTCAGACAAAAAAAAGTTATATTTTTCACTTTTACAATTTAATTTGTTTATATCAGTCACAAATTAAAGCAAATTTTCCGAAAATCAGTACAACCTGTGTTACTACTGTAACTATGATAGTTTTTCTTTTCAGTGATCATATTGAAAGAATTGGTTCAAATGTAAGAATTATCCCCACTATCAGAAGTTATACCTTGAAACCCTCAAAATATAGCAAACATTTTTTAGGACAAACATTAATTTTATTTTACTGTTCCTCTAAACAATCATCATAATCCTACGTTACAGACTTTCTACGGCTCATCGGCTTAAGTTTGTGGTAAGCTTACTCTGTATTCTTGGATTGAAAATTCTGAACCCCTTGATCAATTTACGCATAAAGTTCGTTCTTCATTGACGTCTTAAAATTTAGGTCATGTAAGAATTTTGATTATAGTAAATTTTAGGTGAGTCTGCTTCGAGCCTACAAGGATAAATAAAGGCCCTCACACACCAGTGCGGGACTACGGGAACGGTGCGGGACTACGGGAACGGTGCGGGACGTGTTTTCGTAAAGGGATATGGGAATATTCATCCTGCACGAACAATCCCGCCGCTTGCTGCGTCCCATTGAAGGTTCGCAGCTTTCACGGGATTTCCCGCGTCCCGCAAATAGCCTGCTACGGGCTTGCTCATTGTTTGGTACAAGCCGCCAAAGAAAATACATTACACTAAGTATTCGGAAACGTTCACAGTCGTTATGTATTATAACATATATACCTCAAAGCAATTGCTCTCGCAGGTGAACCTTCCCAGAGAGCTTTGGAGGAGGCTGCCTTTGGGGATGCCTTCACATCTCTCTGGTTTCTGAACTCAGGTTCCTACATGCCGAGACACCTCGGCCTGTTTTGAGAGGTGTATGTTCCGGGGTCGCAGACCTTGGTCATACGGTAAGAGTTGTCCGCTATTCCTATTGGAATAGTTGGCCAGCTGCCTCCTAAACTATCCAAGGCATGGCGAGGGGTAAGCTGCGACCCCACAG
The DNA here is from genome assembly GCA_037074705.1 of Zhengitettix transpicula. Classification (NCBI taxonomy): domain Eukaryota; kingdom Metazoa; phylum Arthropoda; class Insecta; order Orthoptera; family Tetrigidae; genus Zhengitettix; species Zhengitettix transpicula. The sequence goes on along the minus strand of CM073593.1, from coordinate 27,032,103 downwards.
CAAACCCCTCTCCCGCCATCGGAAGGGCGTGGGACGACTACCAAATGCCCGACATACCTGATGCAGGTTTTTCTACGGTTTTCCCTGCATCAGTTTTAGACGAATTGCCGGGTAGGATCCTTAAATCATAGCCCGGGGGCCCTAGTTATCCCTTGGCTACCTTCCTCTACCCTTCCGCATCCCACGTTTCAAATCCCTTCCCATGCTATTTAAGGGGAGTTGTCACCATGTAGATTACCCTCATGTAACCTGTTACTCTAAAAAAAAACTCGTTCTTCTGGAGATATGGGTTCACGCTAGTTCGTATATTTCTTTTCAATGTCATTCTTAATTGAAGTGCAAATTTCATCAAAACTGTCAGGTGAAATAAAATCTTGCAACATCTCTACGAAGATGTAGGTGTGATAATCACCAAATGTTTTTCATCTAGATTTAATTTCGTGAATCCATGTTCTTCTTTTCCTAAAGATATATAAACAGGGTGCAGAGGTTTAAATAATTGCATTGTTCCTTATGATTCTAAAAATTATCACGTTTTCGTCTTTGCCTAGAGCCAGTAAAATTAGACTCTTCTTCATATGAAGACATTAATGAACACGCTGACTTAACTTTAATCAATAATTAATATTGAAAGTTATTAAAAATGCGTAATTATTTTATGTGGGACTGCTATGTTTGCTGGAAGGCGTCTAGAAAATGAATAGTGTGTAGGGCCGTGCGGTACGCTGTCCCGTTCCCGCGGTTCCGTTCCCGCAGTCCCGCATGGTGTGAGTTTTGAAATTCCACCCGGTAAGCGAAGATCCCGGGTTCGTTTCAAGGTCCGGTCGAGATATTTCCATCCTGATACTTTAATAATGATGAATTTAGTCATTATATTAAATATAGATCCGTTAATACTTAAAAATAACAATTTTTTATGCAGAATCAAGATTATGTGAAAGAATTTATGAACTACACATTCTGCAAAAGATTATCATGTTCATAATATTCATGTTCATAGGCAAGGAATCATTATGGCAAATTTAGTAGCAATTAAAAATTTTGAGGATGGACGTCGAAAGAATTTTTACATAGACAGTGATTGTCAGTGTTGGAAACGTGCAATATGGTATATACTGAAGGTATAAAACATTTTATTAAACAAACTGAATGAAATGGATATTGAGTTTGAGAGACCATTTACCAAGCTTATTAAAAGCACACACGCATTTGTTCTATTTTAATATGAGTTCTTAAATGTATTGGCAATAATTTGATTTTCTGTATTTTTTTTCTTATTGCTAACACAGTTACAATCGCTAATTCCTATATACATGCCCACCCGGGTAACTATGGTGGAATCACGCGAGGATAATACATTATTGAAGGGTTTGTCGGACGGCTGCTGTAATAACCAGAAAGAGCGACCTGACAATTGACAAGATGGACAGCACATTATTAGTATTTAAAAACCGGCGGCGCAAAGAGCTGCGCTCCGGCTCCGTCGCCAATTTGACAGCTATTAGATATGTTTTTGTTTGACATGCTTTCAGCTTGTTGACATCCGCATTTAGAGGACTGCAATCGCAACTCCCCGGGACTGACTAATTAGTCCATTACTGCGCGCTGCAACAGACAGACTTGACATTATTATTTTAAAATGTAGATACATCTGCCCTATGACGAGAGAGCTGAATCAGCGCATGGTCGCTCACGCATTTCACTAATCAGCAAATAGATACGGGGATGTCATCAGAAAATTTTCGTGAAACTGACAATGATGTATTACTTCTCTGGATCATGTCTCGTTTTTAAAACTTTTATAGTCTGTTTTCGATTATGTGCAGGCACTAATGTCCCGACCTTTTACGGCACGCGGTTTTGTTAGAAATAATGGTCGTGTCATGAAGTAATTCTTATCTTATCACTTTTTCTTAAATTGTATACATCTTTCTCTTCCATTTTAATTTACGGCTGAATGAGAAGCGATGGAGTGACTCTGAATAATTTTTTACTGGCGGTTTCATTTAGTATAATTATTAAAGTCTTAACATATCAAATATTTTTTACTTTCAATAATAAATAAAGAAAAAAAATACAAAAACTTTCCAATTTTACTTAAGAAATTTAAAAAGACGGACTATTTCTTTCTCGGAAATTTTTCGTGGGGATATTATCTTGAAAATAATTTTGTGGCAATATAAATTAATTTCTGTTTCAACCCTTATAGCATTTAAAAGAAAAAGACCTCCGGATTTAACCAACCAAGGACGAATTATACTCGAGGCTTATGAAAACGATAATTCCATGCATGTAAATATCACTATTTCAAAACCATGATACAACGAGAAAATATTTTATATAAAAAGTTAACTAATAATTTATTAAAAAGTTTATATGAATTTAAATCATATCTGTTGGCTGGAATCGTTTCAGGATCTGCTGAGGCAATCTAAGGAGTCCGTTCCCAAATAATTAATAACAAAGACAATTTAATACTAAACTAACTTCATTTCTCCTGAGCCACTCCTTTTTATTCAATAAAATAATTTATAGAAGAATCGGAAATAAGTTAAAATGTAAACAGCATGAAATATTAATCATCATACTATATTACGCGTCACATGGCCCAGTTTAGTGTCTTTATGCACAGGTGCTACAACAATCCCGTATGTGTTTAATTCTGTATCCAGTCCCTCAATCTGCGCCACACGCCATCGCTGCTGACGCGTGGTATAATGACTATAATTATTTATCATGAGATACTCAACTAATAACGTTTGTGTTCTGTCATATTATTAGTCCCAAATCAAATGATTGTTACTTGATATCATGGACTATAAACGCATAAATGAATTTTAATATTACATATTAAAGTAAAATAAACAATAAATGTACACAATGACACATTCAACATTCCCGAAGCTTGGGCATCTTTTCAGAAACATGACATTATTTTTATTAATAGTATTACGCTTTGTTTATTTTAAGGCTGCTTTTGCAGTTGCGTGGGTCTCAACCGCTCGGGGCGTGGGCCAAATTAGTCGCTCCCTTATTTAGGTATTTAAATTCAAAAGCCTAAAAATACATACAGAATTTACAAAATTTTGCCACCCCAACTACGCAACACCGCAGGCTAGTTGGTGTTTCCAGCTTAACGCGGCCTCCTGTACGGGCGATCAACGCCAAATTTATTTATAAGTTTTTCTAGAAACTATTAAGGAAACAGTGTGCAGAAAGAAATTTTTCCCACGTCATTACTCTTGGTTCTTTGATTTTAATTTAATCGCAATATATAATAAAAATTCAATATTCACTTTTAAATATTAAAGTTGCTTATTTGAGTTACGTTCGACATGAATTTAGTCCAGATTCACTGCGAACGTTGACTGGCATTTTGTTTCAATATTCCATTTTCATTTCCATCACGAATTTCACAGCAGTTTCTGATTTCAAAGCGTTAACTTTATTGATAAACTAACGTCAAAATTGAATCATTATTAACTAATTGTTTCAAGACTTAACAGGCCGCTTTGGCTGAGGACGATTTTCCGCAAAAGCTTTCATCCTTTCCCTTGCTGTAAGATGCTGCCAGCAGCTCTTTGATGTTTTTTTTTTAATTTTTAGTCGCTGCTACCCTGCAATAAACGAGCCTTATCCATGGAAACGTAAATCGTAATTAGTGCTTTCCCCTGCTTCGCCCGTAACCTCATATTTTCATGTGAGTCGCGAGACTCGTTTGCCTCCTTAACGAAGCAGATTGCTATCGTATTCACCTTTCAGCTTGTGCTACCGGCGAATTGTAATTATTTATAAAGCCGTCTTTAACGTCAGCATTCGCAAGACTGTGTATGTACTTAGATAAGCGAACTTAAATCAATATTAGAACCGGATCTAACGTACAAGTGTCGTATTTCACTCCAGTTCGTATTGATTAGCCACAATTTGCCGCCTCAGAAAAAAATATTTCCTTGAATTCGAATGCTATAATGATAAAAATTCCCTCGTCTTAATTTTCAAACCGATGTTTTATTAATAAATTCGTATGCTCGTCCAGCAATGTCTCTCATCTAGGTATTCACACAAATGGACTGTTTCGCTGATGACACACATTTCCACTGCTCTTACATTCATAGACACACGTTATATCAGCTATTTTGATATAGAGAATAATAGCACAACACAGCCAAGGTTTTTAACCCTCTAAATTTAAATATTGAAACACAAAAATATTTATTAACACAAAATAACGGGTTTAATTATAGTCTGTAAATTTTATATTACCACTAAAGTTACAACGTTCAATTTACAAAAACAATGAACAGGTGCTAAATTTACCATGAAAATCACGAGATTGGTTTCTCAACAGCATATTACGGTTTGAAATTCTCTAATCCAAAAACAGAGTTTTGTAATGTTTATGTATATTAGTGAGTTGAATGAAAGTACTTTACAAAATAAAAATTGTGGATTTTTTTGTATCTTCAGTTGGATTTTCAACAGTACCGTCAAAGTTTCAACACGTCATGCACATGCCAAGTATGCGCGTAGATGGTTCAAGAGCGGTCTCTGTGCTGTAGTCCTCGGCGGGTCGTGAAATGCCCCCCCCCCTCCCCCAACGACAGCAACGTAGAGCTGATTTTTCCGCACAGCTCTCTGGAAGGTCACACCGTTGGTCCACTTCGCATGGGAATACTCGTCAGTTCTGTTCAACGTGGAAACCTCCAATTTCAACCTAGGGCTTTGAGAATTATGCTAAAATTTCGTATTGCATCTTCCTAAATTATATCGATTAATGTAACTATTAAAACCATTGCCACTGTAGTATCTGGGTTGGTACCTGTAACGGCGTCAGTAGCCGAAGAGCGTAACCTCTCTCCAACATCTTACTGTCCAATGGGTTTGAATATTCTGCGAATTTAAACACACTTCCATATTTTCTATCATATTGCAACATTGAAAAATTAACCAATAGAAATTTCTGTTTCTCGCAACGAAGGAATATATATTCGTGACGCCAAGCCGATAATATTTATTAAGTGCTGTTTTTAACAGGCGGCCTATCAAACGACTTTTGTTATTTTCGCACCGGGTCTTTACGGATGAGTTGATGTTAAATCTCTTTCTTTCCTGAAATTTTCTTTGGCTATGATTTCTACATCTAATTACGCCAAGGATCTAACCCATCGGTTTGGTCTCCCGCGATTTTATATTCTAAATTTACTATTTCTCCATCACGTCGCATTTAGGCAACCGTGCGCTACAATTCCGACACGAAAACATTTTAGACAACGGCGTATACATATATAGGCGAAGGAGTATTTCTCTTTGATACATAGTTATGCTTACGTTGATGTGATTTTCATCTAGTAGTTGTAATTTGTACGTCCGTAACCGTTAGGGAGAGTACATTGGAAAATCATCTTGCTACCTACTCTTATTAGTTTCATGAAGCTCTAATTACCGCATAGTTAGCACTATCTTGGCAAAAATATTCGCAAAAGCACAAAGGATGCGGGTCATAACGAACCTCAAGCCGAGTAGAATATATGCTTCTTTCAGCAATGATTAATAATCTTTGTGGCTTAAATTATACGACGTTAAGCTGCAAAAACTGTACGAATTGTGCTGCGCACGCAGAAATAACTAACGCCTCTTTTGCACACGAACCGAATTAATGAATAACAGCCGCTGGCTTCGGGTCGCCTCGAATAATTACTGCAAAGGAGACAAGGTAAGGTGCGTATATTAATTAACACGTCAACTTATCTCTGTCTCGGGTTGCAGAAATGAGGGAATTAATAATTATTCTTTACAAATAAAGTTGTGGGAGTCCGTAAATAATGCAAGGCGAGGAGAACTTTTCCCCCCAGTCTATTGCTTAGTCATGAGTATTCACAACGGAGTATTGTCTGAACCGCACTAGTTCTCACGAAGTTCCTAGCTCAGATTTACTTCTAGTCCGGGCTACTTCAAAATCTTCTGTTGCCTTTACAGTTAGGGTCTTCATAAAACTTCAGTGGGACACAATCATTTCGCGTTTATTAAACATAACATTCTGAAAATTTCGCTCAACATGGTAGAAAAATTCCATATTAATAATTAATGTCACCTATTTCATCAAATCGTCATTATATCAGTTTTATGTATTACTTTCGTAAACGTGATACAAAATCACAAATTAAGTGAAGAAAAAAGTGGAACGTAAAAAAAATAAAAAATTAAGAATCTGTTTCTTAAAGAAATTATTTAAAAAGATAAAATAATATTGATATAATAACGTACCGCCATCAAGATCCGAAAACTGTTACTGTATCCGTTTTATTTTTAGAAAAATAAAATAATTTGTTCACTGGAAAATATGATCTTGAAAAATTATATCAGGGATATCAAATATTAATTCATTTCTCCATTTAGTCAACCAAAACTAAAGCATATTATGCTTATCTCGTTAATACAAAGAGAAATCGTCATTCTTTTTGTAGGTTAATCCACATAGTGGCAACTCCCCTCTTAGAGCGTAGGAAAAGGAGTGAAACGGGGGATACTGAAAGGAAGAGCAAGGTAGCCAAGGGTTAACTAGGACCCTCGGGCAATGGTTTAAGGATCCTACCCTGCAATTCGCTTCCAAGTGATGCAGGGAAAACCCTAGAAAAACCTGCATCAGGTAGGTCGGGCATTTGGTACTTATCCCACGCCCTTCCGATGGCGGGAGAGGGATTTGCTGTGGGGTCGCAGCTTTCCCCTCTCCGTGCCTTGACCAGTTTAGGATTCAAAGATTGAATTCTTTCCCTGTGTAATTGTTCGATAAACAGTTCTCGTGTAAATATGATATGGCCGCGTGAAAACGGAGAACTGTTTATTGAGTTTACGATGTAGCTTTTTTTTGGGTGTAGACAGGCCACATAGTGGCTACTTCCCTCTTATAGCATAGGAAAGGGATTTGAAAGGGGGATGCGGAAGGGTGGAGGAAGGTAGCCAAGGGTTAACTAGGGCCCCCGGGCTATAGTTTAAGGATCCTACCCGGCATTCGCCTAAAAGTAAAGCAGGACAAACCCTATAAAAGCCTGAATCAGGTAGGTCGGGCATTTTGTACTTGTCCGACGCCCTTCTGATGGTGGGAGAGGGGTTTGCTGTGGGGTTTTAAAGAATTATAGACAGATCTGTCGTTAAATAAATGCGGGAATGAAAGTTAAATTTTCTATTACGTTACTCTTAGAATTACAAATCATCCCATGTTTTCTTAAATAAAGTCTTAGAATTTCAAAGTCAAATAAATCATTTACTACCAATGACAAAAACATGAATTTCAAGACCATTATTTGCAGTAAGTTACTCTTGCTTCGTCTGTAAGACTCAATATACATTCAATTCACCAGCGCATGCACGAATAATACACAATATTCTCTTACCAGAGAGCAAACTAATATACCACATCATCACTCTTCCCTACTAACTCAAATAATCTGACGCACTTCAATTAAGTTACAATTTTCAAAGACGTGCAAAACATAGCAGGCAGAAATAATTTTGACTTTTCAACGGAGATATTCGTTTATTAACTATTCCAGGAAGCAATCATATTGAAGGCACATGTGTCCTGTGTGAGCAATACAATAATTGTAATTTTTAACGCCAATGTTGATTTTTCGCTATTTGCAAATGTTGAAATTATTACTCTTATACATACGGAAAATAGTAACCTTTCACGAGCCAATTGATTTATTGAAATGATGAATGGTTCAATTAATAGGTTGATAGAGTGGTGACCATTTCACAGAATTTTGCAGGAATTAGTTATTGCATTATTATGTCCAAATAGATTAAAGCGCTTTTAAGTTCCCCGTCAAAAACCATCAATTTGTGTAATTAGCTAGATGAGCCTTTGTGTTGTGAACACGGTTCCCAGATTGAAAAAACCGTAACATTTATGTGAAAAATAACTTTTAAATCAAAGGCATTTCACTATTGAATTCAACAAACAAGCTAAAATTCGTTTCCTTTTTTTTATATAAATATAGTTAGAATTTCAACACAACTAAAATTAAATGCTTTTACATATTGAGTAAAAACAAAGAAATTTAAATACACTGATAAGTTATATCTATGAACCCGTAACTATTATTTAGGATTTTTCAGTATCAAATGAAATTTTAGTTGCACTTTCCTAAAGCTGACCTAATAATTTCATTTATTGTTTTAAATTAATATTTAGTTTAGTTGTCTTACCAATTACACATTTCTTATTTCTAGATTATAACAACGAATAGCACAAATAAAAAATAGCAAACAAATATATAAGAAGTTAATGTATGAAAATCTTTTTGAATAAAATACTTGTCAATAATATTGCAATTTCAAATAGTAACATTTAAAAATTTTTAAATAAAATAATTCAGTTTTTATATATATTAACATACTGTAATAAATAAATAAATCTTTAATTAAAATAAATTCTTAAACAAAAAAATTAAAATGTGAATAATAGTTAGCCACACGTTCAAGAATCCAATTATGTAATGATTAATAGGTAGTCTTAATTAATAGTAATAATTAACAAAATTATTATGTATTAAAAATTTATTGTTGATAATTACACATTAAATGTCCTGCCTTACACGCCGAATTCCGTCAATTTAACAAACAAATATCTCAATTTTATTTTAATAAATCGTAGCGTTCTATGAAAATATAGCTTTATAATTTTACAATTAATTACGTTGAATTTCTCATTATCTCAGGGTCACCACTGGGTTTGATAGGAAGAACAAATACAATGAGCTAAAATATTAACAAACCAAACTCATTGAAGTTAACGGAATACAATATTAAATACAAAACTAAAAGAAAACGAATGAATCGAAAAACGCGAACGAAATCTGACTATACCCTGTAATTATCGTTTAGAGTAATTAATAATTGTTTTGTACTCACAATGTGCTACTGGTACCAGTTTAGATTCTTCTTGCTTGAATTTAACACTCACTAAACAGGCCATTCATTACTCACTGATTCTACACTTAAGAATTTGAATACACGCAGTCGTTTCCCTCGTGTCTCTGCGATTTTATGTGTCTCTCCGCCAAACTGCTTACTCGCGTTTTATATAAACTATCATATCTCGCCGTTGGACCTCCTGGATAACGCTATTCATGCTTTTAGGTTAGCAAACTTTACTGTATTATTACTTTATGTGAAACGTTCTGTCTCGTATCTCGGCGCAGACATTTCCTTTCGCGTCTTGCCGCTAACTTTACCATTTCGCTTCTTGCCGTCGACTGCGTTCCTCTAGGCGCGCGGTCTCCAGTCTCCCATTGTTAACAAAGAAAGACCCGCTGCGATTGTTGTCTTTAAGCACTCTTTCCGCCAACAATTAAATTATATTAAAAACAATTAATAGCCCGTTTACTTGGTATTACAATACATTATACAAATATCAGTATAGTATTATAACTACAGATTTCATGTATGTCAAAGCATCTTTAATTAAATTTTCCAATTGAAATTACATTCATTACCGTTATATTTCAATGTTTCCATGCTATAGTTGGTTTACTAAGAAAATATTTTATTTTAATTTCAGATTATTTATAATTATTGATTGTATTTCTTTATACTAATAATTACTTATAATGAGCGGGAAGAATAATTCAAACTTCATGAACCTATTATTTTTGTTTCACTTTTTTCAAGCATTGACGGGATTTAATGAACAACGATGAAGTTTCTGAGGTAATATTTGAGAACTGGTTAGCCGTGTCTGTAACAAATTTAGCAAATACTGCGTCTGAAGCCAGGTTTGAAGATTCTTACGCATACCTACAATGAAGGAAATAAATTACCTGTCTGAAATGTGGTTTTCTGAGCGTTAGGAACCCTACTTGAGCTACGATTGTGTTACGTTACCCTCAGGAATGTTTTAATATAATCCATCTTGAGTTTTCTCTGCGATAACCACTTCATTTCCCATGCTCCGAAACATAGTAATATTTCAAAGTGTAGACGTTCAGTCAGAAAAGGGGTGCGGACGAAATTAAAACCATCAATCCACGTTGGGGCGCGTGCCGACCCTACAATTAGCCTCTTCACTCTGCAAAGCTGCCATCGATCGCAACTGTTCCGCAAAATGCAGGTGATCATCGTGATTGGTACTTCGGCTAAAAGGTAATACAATATACAGCAATTTTTCCTAAATCGTTTCTGCCAAGTTATCTTTAACTAAATACAAAAAGGTCGTCTCATAGTTAGTACGCTCGAAATAGTAATTTTACATTAATCTTACGTTCATCAATTATGTTACTTAATTATGGAAAGTTTACCACACAAAAGTATTTGTGTCTTTTCGAACAGCAAATAAGAAAATAATTCAAGTGATGATAATTAAAAGTAAATGACTGATACCTATAAAGGCTATTCGTATGAATTGTTCTGAACAACTTGTTTCAATTTATTACAACAAATCTTGACGCTTGTTTTTAATTTCTTTTTCTTATTTTCAAAAGTCGGTTTGTCATTAGTCTGCGATCAGCGTTGTTAAATAAATGCTACTGCAAAATATAATGTGGGCCAAGTAATAGTTCAACGTGATAAAATTTATAAGTACAGGATTTTCCTGAATCAAATAGAAATTTTAAGTATGAATGAATATTTGATTGTAAAGATTTTAAGTCAAATTAATTTGTTGTTACGAATTATTTACAATCCAATTTGGATACCACTGTTCCAGTGCGAGTGTTAACTCGTGTAAGCTACTGGGAAATTATCCATGGCCTTGTACAGTGCTCGTCCAATATAATGAGAAATCGATAAGTGACGGAAGGGAATAAAGTTGGAATAGCGGCTGATACAGTTCATACATTTTGGGACTAATTGCACCCTGGAGGAATCTATCTTTATTCTTTGACACAACGTTAAAATGTTTCTCGTATTACAAATGAGTCAAATATGCATTCGAATGTATCTTGTACCAACTTGTTAGTTCCTCGACGTACCTTGAGACAACAAAGAACTTATAATATAATTGGTTTACCTTAATCTTACTCTATCACGTCTAGACGAATGCGCAACTTTAATTGTAAAAACATGTGATGAAAGATTTAAAAAAGGACTCTTTATGGAGAAACACATGTCAAATGATATTACTTCAAAGAATACGATATAACTAGAGAGCCATGTAAAAATACGATTCGCAGTCGGCCTTTAGTCTGACGTTGTAGTGCGGGTTGCTTACTTTAACATGAACCTTTGTTATGACACCTTGGTAGTTAAAAAAAACTATTCTGAAAATATACCGTAAGAATACAATAAATAAATTTATAAATAAACAACAGCTAATTTGAAGTCCGAAAAAAAATTTAAGCTTGGAAAATTAAACTACTTCGTCGCTAACTTTATCGAGTATCAAAATTTTGTTATTAAACTGCAACCTAAAGTTAGTGACAAATTGTAGTTTAATTTTCCTTAAATAAATATTTTTCTTCTGACTTCAAATTGGCTGTTGTTTATTTATAAATTGTCTGAATAGTCGGAACAGTCAGAACGTATACATCATTAATATTATTAATATTTTTAAGAAGGATAATGGCGTTGCTCGTGCTTGGCTCCAAGGGTAAGTCTTACACTACTCTATATCTTCTCTCTCCTGATACTGCGCACCTTTCTATGTCTCACGAACATATATTCGAGTACAAAATGTCGTGCAGTGAAGTTGTTATAGTTACAAAATTTCAGGAGAAAGCCTTCTGAACCAGTATTACGCATTTATTTAGATTGATTTTTTTGCTGTACTGTGTTGGCAGGCTTTTAAATGTGTATATTGCCTTTGCTATGCCGGAATCTCAAACATTAGTTATCTTTAATCTAATCAGATTGTTGTTTTCTAATGTAATCATATCGCTGAAATAAATCAATACCAAATACTACATGTACCAAATACTAGTTACGTAAATATAGAAAATTGTGTTTAGAAACCTTCCAATTTCATAATGTGTAATTAAATCCCTAATTTTGCAACTTCATTTTTTATTAATGAAATTCAAGCTGATTGTTATAATATTTGAATTTTTGTGTTTATCGTATATACCGTGCCAAGTCGTAAATATGGCACATTTTGAAAGACAAGGAGCACTTCTTCCAAAATTGTATTATCAGTGATAATATTTTTATATTATTTTTAATAACATTTTTCTCAAACCAAGAAAGAACATTTTCTGTGTTCGTTTTAAATTCCACAAACAATTAGAAGTCGACAAACGACTGAGCATATTTTGAAATTCTGACAATTAACTCACAATTACCGTGGTACACAACGCTCATCCACCCTGGGGAAAATCAAAATTTTCATTCAAATCATAGCCTATAAATTATGCAACAGTCCCGCTCTCGTCCTAGACGGAATTTCTCAATGGTATCACAATACTGTAGTCCACAAATTCACACAAAGTAATGCACAAAATAGCGAGACTCGGTTATTACAAAAAACAAACCAAAATTTTACCACCTATAGTAGGTTTTAAAGTAGAAGACCGATGGGTGTGAACTTGAAATAAAGCAGCGTTGCCGAACAATAGCCGTGTTATTTATTAGTTGTGTGTCGTATTAGGCAACAATGACACGCAAGAAGATTTATTATTTAACACGGGCTATACAAAAAACATTCCGAGAAAACATTAAATATCTACAAAAAGATTAACAATATATATCAGTCAAAATTAAATTATATTATCTATTTTATTGATTTATTTACAGTCGCATCAACAGCTCTCGTTATGGGCACTCAGTTTTCCTTGTCCGGTGACTGATTTGATGAGAATTTCAAGGAAACATCCATGCCCTCGCCGGGATTTGAACCCGGGATATATATATATATATATATATCTGTAAGTGACTTGATTGGAACCTGGCGTGTCCATCTTTCTTGATGGAAGGTGCTGTGGTAGGATATCATGTTACTTGAGACCTGGACAGACCATGGGATGCTGGGCTCAGCGCTTCCTTCGCGTGGCGTGACTTGAAGGGGAAGAGCCGGCCATATTGGCTCTCTGGAGCTTCCATGTTTTAGAACATAGCATTTGACGATTCGGGAGATCCCCTCCTTCTGTTCAACTCTTCGTCCACCGCTTTGCTAGATCAATTCGGTTATATCTTTCCTCCTGGAACTCTTAGAGCAGTCTTTCTTTCATTCTTTCCTGTCTTCTAGTTTATTGTAGACTGCTTTAAAATCAATAAACGTGGTCTTCTAAACTTTGTCGACATTGCTCTTGTTATCAAACCGTCCGATAGGTGCAGCAAACACCTACGTTTCCGATTTCCTATTCACCTTTACTAAACTCTTCCTCCTTCCTATTTCATCGATCCCCTTCGTCGATATCAGAATATAAATTTGGCAAATAAACCAATTGATGGCGGAAGACGTACCGGCGTGTGGGCGTCATCCACATCACTAGAGAAGTAGCTTACCCGGAAATGTGGAACAACTACTGGGACAGAGTATGGTTAAGTACAACGTGGTAAGGAATGTGGTCTTATATTGACATGATCGTTGTGTGGTTTCTTTTTCCTTCCAGACTATATAAGAAAACGTATCTATCGGGGACATCATAGGACGGTTAGAGGAAAATTAAGGATTAAGAGTCTGCCAAGATTTTCAGCGATCCAACTCAAGATAAAAACGTTCAGTTCAATAATCGGAAATGGTTTTTGGCCAACCAAATTTTACTCTGTTCTTGTTTGACCAGATTCTAGTCATGCGATTTCTCCTTTCTGGTATGTTCCTATTATAGCCTTGTTATTTTACGTGCTATTTAGGTTTAGGAGATAAGTAAGTCTTTTTTTTTCGCATACTGTTTCCAGACGTTGGGTTACCTTTCGAATGAGAGCATAGATCAAGCAGACGTTTCTATGGGCAAAGTTGGGTCTTGGCCGGCGACTTGGCTCGGAGGATACAGCACGACAGAGCTTCCGCCCTAAGAAGCGGATATGTAAATGCGGGGATGATGAATGCTCCCCATTAAAACCGCACGAAGTTGCTCCGAGGCGAGGCGAGGAGGCGACATGTGCGCGGAATCGTCCCCTACCTACTATCAAAGACGAGCCCTACACAATGCTCCCGGAATCGGATGGAGTGATAAATGTATTCCTGAGCGAGTTGTATTAATGCTTAGCTCGCGCCTTGCAACATTAAAACGTCATTTACGCCCTTTCCACCCCACCAGAGTAACAGCTTGTGATTCGTCTTCACGGTGTTTCATAGACCTCCATTCGCCGGGGATAATTTCTCATCAGCACTTTCGCCTTAAATGCTTAATCATAGTTACTGTCGCGCAAAGTCGACTATTAAAATGGAATCAGAGGCAGCAGTCACAAGAAATATCTATCCGCGCAAATAAGGGAACTGTTGAATATTGCTTAAACTTATCGCGTAAATTTATGCAGATGGGAGACTGTTCTATTTCGCTCATTACGCGAATATAACTCGGTCTGAATAACCGAATAATGCCGTTATCGTCAAGGAGAAGACGAAGTAAAACTACAGTTCGTTAAAGATGTTAATCCCTTTAGTTTCGAGCCAAGTTCGCTGCTCAGACTAACTTGGCCCATAGAAACGTCACCTTGATCTATGCTCTCATTCTAAAGCAGATGCAACGTCCAGAAACAGTTTCCGAGGATAGACGACATTTATCTGAAGAAGTAGGACGTATCCACGTGTCGTGAAATTTTCAACAATTGGATCGCGAGTTATGGCGTCTCTTCGCAACAAATACCTTTTCTGGAAGGGGAACTTATTTTCTCATTTAGTGGTGGTGGGAAAGAAACTAGTTTAAGTGCCCCAATTCAGCAATTTCCATTTGAATGAGAGAAGTCGGAAAGAATTCAAATTAGAGAGATGAAACAAGGATCCGAATATAAAATTACGTTGTTCATTTTTATTTTTATAAATACTGAGAACTTCGAATTTGTTCGAATCATAAGTTAAAATTTGCATATGATTACAGCGAATTTTATCGTAGGTTTCTTCTACGGGTAAGGACGTCGATTTCACTATGCTTCACATTAAAAATTATTGTACGGTTTTGTCAAAAAATTCAAATATAAGGAAAAAGAATATTAATTTAAATATAACAAATATTTCTACTTATCATAAATAAGTATTTCTACGTGACATACTAAATCTCCTGCGTTTGTCTGAATGTCAGAGGAGAATTTAACATAATTATTTGTGATGAACTTTGGGCCAGTACTAACTTTTAGGATTTTAAAAAATATATACTTTTTATCACAGTATGTCGGGGAGAACGTCGTCATAATCCCATTCTCTTAATTGTGTGTCAGTAGTTTCCAATAAATCTCTCTTCAAATTTGTTACTCATGTAACCTTTATTCTCTGTAATATTTTTCTGACCATAACGCTAATCTGGGTCTAGTACAAAATCCCGACCTACACTTGCCGGGGCTCGTTTCCCTGAAAGGTCATTTTCCCGACGGGTCATTTTCCCGAAAGGTGAGATTTTACGAAATAAAGCATTATATTAATATTGTAGAATACATTGTAAATTAAGTTATTCATTAATGCGTGGAACAATTTCAACCAAACTTGGTACACGTGTCACTTAAGGTCTGGGAACAACCCTGCGGAATTAAGATAACTCTAGCACTCCTATGAGTGGGATTGGAAGTGGGTGTCACTTTAACAATACAAAATATACAATAAGTGCCTATATTGGCGAAAAATAAATAGTTTACGGGGTCGCTCAGATTCATAATGCCACTCTAGATGCTTTTAGTGTTGAATTTCATTCCGTAAAGGCAAGAGGGTAGAAAACGGGGTGATAAAAATTGCAATAACTACCAAGCTTGGTGTCAAATCCACAGTGTTTGTAGTCGCTGCGTTTAGTTATGGCATCCGGAATCAAACATTTTGGAATATAAAGACACCTTTAAGAATATTAAAAAAATACACACAGTAATTCCATACATATAAAATGTTGTACCCCATCCTCCTCCCGTCCATTTTAAACATGTTAAAACTTTAATTACATCTAGAATAACAGTATGAACCTCAGCGAAATCCAAAACCATTTATTCGAAGTCGAATAAGGTGTTATTCCATATTTTAGTTCCATCCCAATTTTAGCCTCCCCCCCCCCTTGCAAATGATTTCTCAGCCAAACTATGTTAGATTCCGGAACATAAGTTACATGTGTACTGTTAGTAATTAGGACTGCATGCAACTTTTATGTAATGTTGGTACTATGTGTAAGTTTCCTTAAGTTGGCAACAATGCAGTCGGCGGTCATTTGTTGTTGTATTGTAACCTGACGTAAACCAATAAGACCTTTATTTTGATCCGATATTAATTGTTGCTAGTAATAACAACAAAGTATCGTTAAAATTGATTCACGTGTTTAAGATTTGACTAAATTTGGTATTACACTTATTCCTATTTCCGCCAGGATTTATTAAACTTAACCCTGCTGAAATGGTATAAATAAACTCAGCGACTGCCAAAGCTCTGGATTCGACTCCAGTCTTGGTTGTTATTGCAATTTTTTGTCACCCACTTTCACCCCATCTCTTGCCTTCAGGGGATGAAATTCGTCACTATAAAAGCATCTGGTGTGGCATTATGAATCTTAGCGACCCCGTAAACTACCTTAAGTAATTGGTTGAAATTGTTCCACCCATTAATGAATAACTTAATTTACAAAGTGTTCTACGATATTAATAGTATGCTTTAATTCATAAAAACTCCCCTTTCGGGAAACGAGCTTCGGGAAAGAGACCTGTCGGTAAAACGTCAATCGGGATTTTGTCCTGTCGGGCAAATGCCAATCGGGATATTGTTGTCGGGAAAACGTGCATCGGGCAAGTGTGTGTCGGGCAAACGTCGGGATCCCAGTTAATCTATATTTCAAGCAATAAAGTTATAATTACAATATATTGAAGAATACTTTATATGAACAGAGCATTTTTTTTGCTAATTTCGTTAACAACTTTTTAATAGCAGCAACGTTTATTCGATATTTTCTTTAAATTGCGCTGTCAAAATAATTTTATTGATCTATTTTATCCAAAGTCAATATCATAGCCTGATGCATGTCTAAAAGTTTTGCCAAGTTGTATAAAAAGTTTCGCACACACAAAAACATTTTGTTCTACAATCTCTTTCATTGTCACTTTAGCATTAATAGCTCGTGTACGTGCTCACCTCAGCGGCTGTAGC
This sequence comes from Zhengitettix transpicula, assembly GCA_037074705.1. NCBI lineage: Eukaryota > Metazoa > Arthropoda > Insecta > Orthoptera > Tetrigidae > Zhengitettix > Zhengitettix transpicula. The sequence goes on along the minus strand of CM073593.1, from coordinate 27,014,903 downwards.
TCCCGAAATAACGGTCAGAGCGAATCACGGCAAATGGCAATTTGCTGTCTAAACCTGTAACCGCAGCGTGCTACCTCTCTTGTCGCGCTGTTCCAAAGTTCGGGTTGTTTTTGAATTCACACCTAATTCCATAGACACGTTAAAATACAACTATCAGTAGATATTTTTCATTAATTGTTTAACTTAATAAGACTACATACTAGTTCATTTAGGTCGCTATAACCGCGTCCATAACATTTCTTCCACATCACAGCCTCTCGTGGAATCTAAACGGAACTGAAAATGACGTTCGAAAATTGTACAATAATTTCATATGAAATATAGAAAATGTTCTATGTCTCTTCGTTCTATACCTTATATTTATTAAAAAATTCTGACCTAATAAATATGTGTTAAATCCTCATCACATGCTCGTTTATGTAAGCGGCAGGGTTCCAGACATAAAAAGTATTTTATAGAAAGTATGTTACAAAATTTGGTCTAAATGTTCTCACTACTGAGCATTCTCAGTCTGTAATGACAGAATAGCATTCGAACTTGTTATAGAATGGCCATCTTTGAGGGATTATAAATACGAGGCACGCAATATAATGAAGATATCGGGAACTGAGAAACATTTTAAGTCTTTTATATTTAATTAAAGTTTCCTCTTTACTGTACTTTTTAACTTGTCTTATATTTTTCCGCTTCCATAATGAACTTGAAAGAATTAATTTCTTTGACTGTAGTAACGGAACACCCACGCGTGCAGTTATTTAGCATATAAAAATAGACTGAAAACAAGCTATTTAGGTCCAATTCATATTAGGCGATGCTGCTCTAAACTTATGCAAACTACGCTCGTAGGAAAGAAAGATGCTCCTATCAGATGGTGTGGATTATATCGACACTATCACAGCCACGCTATGTAGAGAATTTTATTTCGAACTGATGTAAGTCCGTACAATTTAAAAACAACGGAAATATTTTCTTCGAAAAATCGCCGTTTATAATTAAGATACTAGGACGTTTCGGCGTATCTAACCTTTTAATTTCATGAAGCGTTAAATTAAACGGGACACAGTTGTAAAACAGGAACACCAGTTGTTCGGACAACGGTTAATTATTAATTACATAATGTTAAACTTTGATAATCACTGAATTTTTGTTTTCAGTAATTAGATAGAAAATTTATTATGTTTCAATGATGGAAAACGAACGTTGTTGAGAACATGATACGGTTAAATATTCATTTATCGTCAAGTAGATGCTGCAATTGTGTAATTAATCAAATAATTTGAATTTGTTACGCTCCCAGGCAAAACCAATATTTACGCGAATTAACATTATTTAAAATAGGATTTAATGTTAATCTCCTCTATTAATATCGGAATAACTATGCAACTAGCATTTTCACATAAAATTAATTAAAAATTACTGTTTTAAAATATTTATCTATACAATCTAAAAATTGTTCCTTTAACATACACATAATATTAAATCTACCAGAAAATTAGGAAAGATTGGCCAATCTCGGAACGTCCTTATATTATTAAGAGTATATAATTGCAAATCGTGTTTAATTTCCGTAATAATATTCCGTAATTTTTAGAAAGATTATAAGGTTCCTTTGACTTCTGCTTGGAGTGCGGCAGCTACTATTAAAATCGCTAGATAGCATTTACAAATTATCTTTAATTCGGCCAAATAATGTGATTAACTAGACTGTAAATATTCGAAATTGTAATTATACATTCCATTCCACTTGATCTTACTTATAATTTCATTTAGCAACACTACCCTTTTTTGAATAGCCTTATTAAATTTTGGATATTAACTTTAGTAAATCAACCCGGGGAATGGCTAAGATAATAAATGAAGGTCTTATGCAACGGCAGTAAAAATCCAGTGATCTCGATAACGCGTCGTATAAATTCGGGCTCCTTTAAGCTTCAGTGAATGAACTAATAAAGTCATAGTATCATCTGCACGGCTATATAATACCAACCATTAGCGACAGAAGACTTAATACCGACAACTCTTATTGTTCGTAACCATTGAGTGCCAAAATGTGTTCGATCCAGTACCTGCTTTATTATTTTTCCACTGAAAGTTATAAATTAGACTTAAAATCAAGTGTGATTCACCATCGTAAATCCACCAGATATTCCACATTAGTTGTTTGCTTTCATAATTAAACGCTGTGCTGTCCGATGTAAACCCATATTTGGAGATCTCTCTGCAAGATGGTCAAAAACAATTTAACCGTCTATCCCACAAGGGTAAAGTGGTGGACGTTTTCTTAGGTGGGGGAACGATACATAAAAGTGAGACAAAATGGCTCAGTGGCATCACCATTGTTTTGCTGACACGAAATATGAACAAAAGTTTATCCCATAGCTCTTTCGCAGAAAGACTGACGGCAACACGGAAAAACGGACAACTAGAATCGACGAAGATTATTATTTAGATTATTTTGATATTCCATTGTCTTGGAGTAGATAAGTGAGCAAGAGAAAGTAAAACAAAAAAGCCAAAGAAAGGAAAATAGAAAATCAATGAAAAACAGAACGACAGAGGCAGGCTAAACAGATTACGTGAAAGATCGTCTAGATGATTCGAAAAAAGATGTAGTGATTTACTCCAAACAAAGAAAACATATAAAAGAACAGAAACAGAAAGATTTCCCAAAGATTATTTCAACAGGTGTTCATGTAGTTTACAAATGATTTGCCCTAGCTTGGCACGCCGAATTCAATAGTTTCAAATTTTACAAAGCAAATATTTTTATTTTATAATTTGTAGCGTTCAAGGTAAAATACAATCTTTATATTTCACAAACAATCAAATTTAATAACTCTTCTTCTCATGGTCTTTACTGGGTTTGATAAGTAATAACAATCAAAAATTATTATTAAATAATTAACAATTCAACCAAATTGAAGCGAACGGAATACGAAATCTAACAAAATGAAAAGAACTGAATTCTGACTATACCCTTAATTACCGTTTACAGAATTTACTTATTTTGGTTTGTACTTACAACTCTCCTGCTGGTACCAGACTTATTTTTGTAGCTTGGGGACACAATTCACTAAAAAGGCCATTAATCACTGATTCTACACTTGATAAAAACACACGGTTGTAGTTCCTGTATTATTCCTGCGATTACAGTCGGACGTATTATTTCAATGCCTTTCTGCGGAAAAAGTTATTTCGGAACGCCTATGTATCTGAACGTGGCGCTAAACTTTTTATTTCAGCTTTGCAGGTTTTTTATAACTTGTCTCCACCTTTAATTTCTATGCTTGGACCACGCTGTTCGTACTCTTAAATTCTGCTCCCTCTCTCGACCATAAGATTCGCCAGACTGCAACCAACTGACCTTCCGTACAATGCGCGCAGTTCATTACAAAGTTAGTCTATGTTTTCCATTGTCGTCTTTTAGATCGGTGCCGCTAAACAATTCATCATAAATAAGGCATTAATGGCCTTCTTAATTAGTATTACAATATATATATATATATATATATATATATATATATATATATATATAATGTTTCCTCACCATTGTCAACAAATTTCAATCCAGATTAGACAAACATTGTAGCAGAGGAAGCCACCTGCTATTCTGTAATCGCCAATCACTGTAAAATAATACTCTTAAGTTCCGAAAATGTGTAAACAAACCCCGTAATTTCATACATTTTCATTAAAGTTGTTCTAAAGCCCATAATTTTTAAGCCCTAAGATGGTGTTAATAATTTAAACTTTAAACGGTAGGTCGCACTATTAACAAATATATTGATATAGGATCAAGTAATTAGTATATTTTAATTTGGTGAAGATTTTGGATTATCCTCCTAGTAATAAGAAAGTTAACCGACAATTTATGATTAACAGGTGTTAAGAATTATTTATGCATACATATTTTCATGCTTATTAACAGAGATAATTGATTGCATATGAAACATATATATTTTGTAGACAATCCCAGAAGTTTGTTCGAAGAACGTGCAATATTTCAATGGAATTTATTGACGAATGTAGCAGATAAGATCTGCATTAGCATTCTGGCATGTTCGGCGCTTGGGAAACATCACCTGTTCTTTGTGCATTTGCAACCGTAATGCCAGAAGAAAGACGCATTCCCCAGAGAAAGGACGCCTACCGGTGACAGCAAAGTTCATGTAAACCTAAGCGAGTCTAAAAGCATCGTCTTAAACCACGAATCCGCGGAATATATGAACAGACATCGGAATGGTAATTTATTATACGCCAACATGACCAGAGTAATGAAATACGATTTCATTTCAGCTAAGAAAATCACTTTTCGGCGTATATATATATATATATATAGTAATAATTAACAGGTAATAGATTAATTTGCCCCACGTTGGTGAAGCCATAATTGTAATAAACAATTGGAAGCTTCAATTAAATGAATCAATTAACAACATTTACTAAGCTTAAAAGAAATTTATTATTGTTAATAAATTTTACCATGTACAAAACCTATTTTTCATACCGAATTTCATCCATTTAAAAAAACAAATACTTTAATTTTCATTATTTGTTCGTAGCATTTATGAACATATAGTTCTTATATCATTACAATCAAATTCGTCGAATCTCTTATCTCAGGGCCATACCTGGGTTTGATAATTAGAACAAAATCAATGTATAACCTGACAATTAACAGTTCAAATATAAAAGTTAACCTAAAACAATATGAAAATAAGTGAAAAGAAAACTGAACGAAACGAAAACTGACTCTACCGTTTTAATTATCGTTTACAAATTTATATCAAAGTTTTGGATACTCACGGACCGTCTGTCTGGTACCAGATCTCTCTCTTGTATCTTGAAAACTGCCACACTAAAAGGCCATTTTTACACTGACTCTACACTTCATTAAAAATACTCGTCCTCTGCTATCTGGAACCTCGGATGAACCGCCCCCTTTGGTCTGCTATGCGATAATTGTTCAATCAGCGTGAAGCAACCATTTTCTTCACAGTGCGAATTATTAAATAAATCTCTCTGTAAAATATTTGCTTGCTTTCATGTAGAAATACAGGATCTCGCCATTCGTACTTTATATCTGCAAACTTTGCTGTTCGTTGCTCTAGGTGAACTCCTCCTGTATTATATCTCCCCGTCGACTTTTAACTGTTTCATCTCTCGTACACCACCATTCATAGCCGATTCCAGACTGGCTCTCCAAGTGCATACTCAGCGCGCGCGGTCTCCATTGTTGAACAAAGGAAAAATCCGCCTTCATTGTCACCTTTACGTATTCGTACCGCTAACAATTTAATTATATTAAAACAATTATTGGCCTGTTTAATTGGCTTTACAATACACATACATAATTATAATAAAACAAAGGAAGAATGTTTACAGGATTTTACGTTGAATTTAAACCATAATTAGCAAAATATTATTTGATTTACATTTAATTTTGTACATTTATGTTTTAGTAAATGAGAATCAAAAACTCCAGAACCACTTATAGGCCCTCTAATAAAGATAGTTATTTGCAAATTTCACCAAAGATGCAAAAGAAAAATACGTATTTCAATAATAAAATTTTATAAAAGAGAATCTAACACAAAAAATCTAAAATCCTCGGCTGGTCTCCAAATATATTTACTCTATCATTGGTAAAAGTCCCATGACCCACTTCTCTACGAACATCAACGTTTATGTTATCAATAATTCTCTCCTGAGGCTCCCAAAAAACACTCGTCCATCTCCCACAGCACACTGCACTTCTCCGCTAAGAAGAAGAAAGTGTAGACATGCTATGAGTAGAAAAGGGGCAGAAAGGGGGATGTGGAAAGGTAGAGCAAGGTAGCCAATGAATAACTAGGGCCTCCGGGCTATGGTTTAATGATCCTACCCGGCATTCGCCTAAAAGTGATGCAGGGAAAACCTTAGAAAAACCTGCCACCGGTAAGTCGGGCATTTGGTACTTTTCCCACGCTCTTCCGATGGTGAGAGAGTGGTTTTCTGTGGGGTCGCAGCTTTCCCCTCACCGTGCCTTGAGTAGTATAGGAGGCAGCTGGCCGACTATTCCAATAGGAATAGCGGAAAACTCTTTACCATATGCCCAAGGTCTGCCCACCCCGGAACATTCATCTCTCAAAACAGGCCGAGGTGCCTCGGCTAATGGGAACCTTAGTTCAAAAAGAGTGAAGAGAAGGCATCCCCGAAGGTAGCCTCCTCCTTCAGAGCTCTCTGGGAAGGTTCAAGTTTTGAGCGTCTTATATACGCTTTTCCAACAACAATCACCGTAGCATACTTTATGGTCTCTCTGCTCTCTTGCGACAAACAATTCTGTTGTTTACAATGCACTGGCCTCAAAGTAACGCCACCAATAATTCATAAAAAAAATTAAATAAAACATTACATTACACATTGGCAATCTCTACAATATATATATATATATATATATATATATATATATATTTATTGGTGGTTTGTGTATGTGTTGAGAAAGATGCTAACGAATCATAAATAAATGTAAAAAATATTTGCGGTATTAATATTAAGAGAAATTATTAGGGTAAAGTGTTTATTTTTTAATTTTTTAAATATGAAACCTTACGCGCACAACAGAAATCTGAGTTAATAAAAAGGAAAATAGCAAAATAAAGGCCAAAGAAGTGATGATATAAGTACCACTCAACGTTCCTGGAAACCTTGACCCTTTCTTCAGGTGCTAATAAACCGAAAACAAACAACAGCCTAGAACGACAAAACTGCACTATTCAGTTGAAAAAACAGTTTCTTAACACCCGAAAAAAAAGGAACTAGGTTTCCAGAAACGTTCTGTGCTACTTATACAACTTTTCTTTTGTCTGTATTGGGCTATTTTTCTTATGATTAATTTTCATTAACGAACGAAATTTTTTAAAATTTTTACATCTAAGGTGCTTTAAATTTCTTAGTGTTATTAGAGTGGTCAAAATAGAATAGTATATTTGCGTAAACATAGTCTCTCTGTTTTTAATGTAGTAAAGAGTATTCACAGCAGGGCTCTTTACGAATATAAGCTAACTTGAATTAGAAATTATTTCACAATAAGTAAATATATAAAAGACTGTATTATCCAACGATAGATAAATCCTGTTATGGATCTTAAATATCTTTCCCTCTGTTTCCTCACTGCCGAAACGTGCGAAATATATATTTTTTTCTCTGTGATTTTATTTAATATTAAGCACACAGTTTCGCTCCGTCATTTGTCTGGCTTTCTTGTCTTTATCACAATACTTATTTTACACATTTATTTCCAATTTGGCTACTGATAATACCCAAAAAACTTCACCAGAAATTTCTCTTTATTTATTGAACTTTATAATTGCATTCTATTATGTACTTCATAATTTATTTACTTATATTGTAAATAAATATTTTTGTACTTGCTGAGAACTAATGAAATACATAAATTGCTTCATTTGTAACAGATAATAAGTTGAAAAATACCCCAAATTAGTTGAGTTTATTGCGGGGAACTGCTGTCTACGAGGTCTATTCTCTCGCAGGCAGTACCTGCGAGGGATGTTCACTCGCAGGCACAATCTTGTAGAAGAGAATGGAAGGGGATACCTTTGGGGATGCCTTTTCCTCTCTCCGTTTCTGAACTAAGGTTCCCACAAGCCGAGGCACCTCGGCCTGTTTTTAGATGGGTATGTCCCTTGGGCATACGGTAATAGTTGTTCGCTATTCCTATTGGAACAGTCGGCCAGCTGCCTCCTAAACTGGCCAAGGCATGGCGAGGGGTAAGCTGCGACCCCACAGCAAACCCCTCTCCCGCCATCGGAAGGGCGTGGGACAAGTACCCAATGCCCGACCTACCTTATGCAGATTTTTCTAGGGTTTTCCCTCCATTACTTTTAGGCGAATGCCGGGTAGGATCCTTAAACTATAGCCCGGGGGCCCTAGTTAACCATTTGCTACCTTTCTCTACCCTTCCGCACCCCCCCCCCCCTATCAAATCCCTTCCTATGCTGTTAAAGGTTACTTGCCACCATGTGGATTATCCTCAGGTAGCCTGTTGCCCTAAACAAATGAGTTTACTGCGTCCATCTACAAAGCCTGCTGCTAAGATCAACGAGACAGATAAACGAAATATTTATTGAGACATTGGAATATCCGAAAAATACATATAACAAGTTTTGTGATTATTCCATGTCAATTATCGATGTAAATTATTTTCTTCACTTTCAATGCAGTTTCTAATAATGAGAGGTATAATTGCAGAATCAGTTCAAAACGATGGGATTATAAATCCTTTTCTAAATTATATAAATTGTTAGATTTATTAAAAGTAATAATTGTGAAATGCAAAAACGAATTAGTATAATGAAATGTTACTAAAAATATAACCAGTAGCATTTAGAGTATCGAAGTGCCTTAAGGATTTCATTTTAAGAACTGGTCTATTTTCAACGTGAAATATAATCTTCTCATCTAGAAACTTTTGCAAAGAAAACGGGGATCTAGTGTAGTTCTAAATTTATTTATGTAAATTGAGTTTTAATACTTGTACTTTGAATTATTCCAAAATAAGTAGTAGTTCAAACCAGAGGAATTGCTTTGAGCAATCAAACCGCTCATGTAGTTTCGGAAGAAGAAGATCCGAAACTTTTTATCCCTAGTCTACGTTGCTCCTTTTTTTATAAATCAAGTTTTGGCCTGCACGAGTTGAGATTATTTCGGTGATAATGTGATATTCAGCAAAACAGAGTTGGTCACTGTGTTCTTTTAAGTAATGTGGATGTTGGTGATCGGAAACATGAACAGATCTCGTGTGGAGACAACCTTAAATAAATTAATTGAAGTCCAAATAAAGCATTTTTGTTGACATATGGGATACACTCTCCGATGAACCTAGTAACTGAAACCTACATCATGAATTTTCGCGCGGAAGAATATTTTAAAGGTCTAATTTCATTAAATTAAGATTTCACCTATAGAAAGCGGATAATAATTTTTCATTCAACTGCTACAGATATACTGTTAAATTATATAAGAAAAACATTTATTTTAAATTATTGAAAATTATTTTAACAAATCATATAGATAAATAAAAAGATTCTAACCAAATTGCTGCAGTGTTCTAAATAGATTCATATTAATATTTTGTAATATATCGAAACATAGTCGAGACGATCTAAAGTATTTAAAAGTAAAGTTAGTTTCGGTCAGCAGCAAGGAGCGGAATAGCAGAGTCTACATTTAGAACCAGCCACCAGAGAATAAACATTTAAAACAAATCTTCACTGAGCTACGTTGTAGTTTAAATCCAAATCAGTAAAAGACTAATAAATTAGCAACTCGTAAGATTCCTGTAAGGTAAGCAGACATCAGATAACTGATAATTAGGAGGATCATCCGAGTTCCTGGGAGCCAAGAAATTCCATTTCGATTCAAATAGTGTAGAATCTGTGAGTCGACTTTTAGAATCAGTGTAAAATTTTGCAATAGTGTTCTTCTGAAGCTACAGAGAATGCTGGTACCAGCCGAACAGTATGTAAGTAACAAACACCAAAACTATGATAATATTGTAAACGCTAATTAAAGGATAGAGTCAGATTTCGTTCGTTCGTTCGTTAGCTTTCTTCTAGTTTTTTTTCATTGATCGACTTATTGTTTTAATTTTAAGCAAATAATATTTTGAATTGTTAATTAGTCAAATTCTACTTTTATCGTGTCCTAATCGTCTAACCCAGTAAAGACCCTGAGATATTAAAATTGTAATTGTTTTGATTCTAGAAGCCTCAATTTGATAATAAATTATATCTTATTTGTAAATTCTTGTTTAATCATTAATTTAATTAACGCCTATACTTTTGATTAATATTTCATTTAATTCAAGGCTATTAGTTAATAATAACGATATATATATATATATATATATATATATATATATATATATATATCGCTACGACGTTGCCAGGGCTTGCAAAAGTAAAGAGACTGAGATTTATTCACTTGGATGATGGATATCCTGGGATCAATGGCCCTCATTTCCCAAGGGAGACGAGCCAATATTGGTAGCCCGTGTCTTTCTCGGCCCAAGAAGAGGATTGCCTGAGCACAAAAAAAAGCATAATGGGGAAGTTTTTATATAGAAAAAAGAAAAGAATGTTTGCAGAACAGATGTTTTCGAAGAGCGATCTGAAAATAATAATCTTTCAAAATATTATCACTTGTTCCAATTGATTCAGATCTCTGCTACGTTTCGCACTGAATCTGTTTACCTTATTAATAGCGATAAGAATATATTTTAGTCTTTATTATTTGTATTTTGGCTGTCAAAGACTTATCAATTTCATCGCCCATAGCTTAAAACGATATTTTATGAATATACATTCTGTAAACCCTTGAACTTGTAAAAGAAAAAGGTGTTACCGGGGAGTTGAACATAATTATAATTCTGACGACGATGGCGTTGCTTTCTGTCGAAACGTTGATATACCAAATATTGGCCTGAGTTGAAACCCAATAATTATATTTTTCCATCATCTATCAACCAACTTATTAGTTCAAGGCCCATGATAGGGTTACACCTGTAATTCTCCTTAGTTTTTTAAATGTGTTATTAAACTGACAACTTTTAAGTTTCATGTTTTAGATATTGGATCTGGTTTTCTTTATCAAAATCTATTCTTTTACGATGAATTATTTACAATTTCAGCGTGATAAAAATTCTAAGCCACATGAAATAGATTCTAAAAGAACTGAATTAATAAGGAAGAGGACAAACGGAAATTTCTAGCTTTATTTAGTCAAAATGGGGTTGGATATGAAACAACGGGAAATTGCATTAAAAAAACAATTTCAGTGGTTACAAGGGCATCAGAAAAGAACACACGAAAACTATTCTAGTGGTGCAGAATAGTTGGGAATGTTTTGGACAGCACTGTCAAAAGATGAACTAAGTCGACACAAACGGAGTAATTTTGAGCGGAACAATGAGAAAGATTAATTAAACAGGCTGTATATTCGTCCTTCCTACTTGCATCGAATCAACACCGTGGTAATTGCATTACCCTACAGTGATAGGATAGAGATAAAAATAATTTCTAGTTTTTATTTATTATTTTTTTAGGATAACAGGCTACATGATGATAATCGACATTAATAACGTAGAAAGGAAGTTGTAAGGGGGGATGCGGAAGGGTAGAGGAAGGTAGCCAAGTCATAAATAGGACCCCGGGACTATATTTTAAGGATCCTACCCGGCATTCGCCTAAAAGTGATTCAGGACAAACCCTAGTAAACCAGCATCAGGTAGGTCTGTATTGGGTACTTGTCCCACGCCCTTCCGATGGCGGGAGAGGGATTTTCTGTGGGGACGCAGCCTTCCCTTCTCTGTGCCTCGACCAGTTTAGGAGGCAGTTGGCCGACTGTTCAGATGGGTTCTGCCTGCGAGAGAATAGTCCTCGCAGACCAATTCAATATTAATAATTCACGTTTTTTTGAATTAATATATCTTGTTTCTTCATCTCTAACTGCAAGATGATAAAAAGTCGTCATCGGTTGATTATATTTTTGATGTAACTGGTTATAATAGGCGGTATATAGCTATGATTTTAGCTAATGGAATGGGATTCAAAATAGGAGATCTAATATCATTTTAAACAGACTGAATGTGTATTAAATCCAAGAAATTGGAACGTGTTGTAGTCACTTGATACAATGTAGTTGTGCTTTAGTCTTAATTTCTCAAATTTCATTTCTTGAGTTTCTCAGAAATCTCACAAAAATAAGACATCTGCTTTATTTAGCCGCCATATTAAGATGTTAACTGCTTTAAAATAGTGGATGACAATTTAAGATCCCCTGAAACCCATATACAGCTTTATTAAATAATGCCTTACTTTTTTTGTGAAGCGAAAATTTAAATTGATTTTGGATCGTTCGCATTTAGTTTCAAACCGGCGGGTGTCAGTTTGATATAATTAAAATTGTCTTACTTCTCTGAAAAATAATGAAAAAATTAGGATCAAAATCAATCTAAGCATGTTCTTATTCAAATTGAAAAAAAAACAGACCCTTAAGCGGCACAAACAATACTATAATTATATTTAAAAATATAAATACTACAACCTACTCATAAATTAATTTTAAGCCTAGTTTCCCTTTATTTATGTTAAAAATTGATTTTTTGCTACCCAGTTAAACTATCAATTTTTCTTAAAACCCTTGACCCTGATATCAAGCCTTCTTAATCTCTTTTACCCCGGGACTCTGATAGTCCACCTCTTCTCGGAATATACCCCGCTCATCAAATTTTTTATTAAATCTTTAATACTCGTCCATCTTTCAACAATGTTATTCTTCACAATATTTATTCATAAATATAAATTAAATTTTGTGCACAATCGCATATTTTAGTTGGTGCACCTCTTAAGTTATGACGAAACATGTTCGATTTAAATACCATTATACGAATTTGATTTTATTACCCGAATTTTCTGTTCTATGTAGAATGTAAATTGTATAATGCCATGTCATCAAAAACTATAAGTATAATAATTCTACATATTTGTGGAACGCCACAAAGATTTTTAATTTGGTAGTATAACGAAATGGTCTTAAAATAAACATTCACACTCTCTTAAATTATGTTAGGTACGAACTTATGAAGTTATGGGGTTAGGATCGCTAAAATATCACAATTAACAGTTATATTTATTTAAAATATTTAAATAAAGGTGAAAACGTGTCTCTTAAGTTAGAAATTTATTACGAATAAAAATTTAAAACATTATAGTAGAAAATACGTTGAAACAGACACGACGTTTCATCCCTAATTTTTGGGACCTTTTCAGTTGTTGGTATTTTTGTTTAAGAATTTGAAATTATATCATTTAAGGAAGTTATACATGAAATATGTTGTTTTCTGTTTTAATGTTATTTGACTATAATGTTTTAAATTTTTATTCATCATAAATTTCTGACGTAATAGACCAATGTTTTTTAATTTATTAAATTAAATTTGAAATGTATGAAAAACTATCTTTCGTAAAAATTTGATCGAAAAGAAGATTCTTAGGCAGTGCTATAAAAAAATTCATCACTCACATCATTGACCTGTCTAACAATGTTCAACACACGGTATATAATATTCTCACGAACAGTTACAGATAGTAAGAAAATAAAAAAAATGTTATATCTTTTCATACACGGAAATTGTAATCAATTTAATCTATAGTGGACCGAAAAACGTAAATATAACTCGTCATCTAAAGTTTGTTCTTTCAATTTGTGACACGCGACACATTTAGCCGGACAGAGATTCTTATTTGGAACAATCATTAGAGAGAGAAAAATCTGTGTGCGAAACGTATGGAATTAATGGAGACTACAACAAAATAATATTGTCACAGTGCGATGAAAATCGCTGTAAACATTGTGCGGGTTGAACTGACTGACGAACGCAGCGTTTACTTTGCCGCTGAAAACAAGCCAGGATGGCTAATGTTGAGTCAACAGCGCTCAGCCTATATGCCACCATTGCAAAAGGGTGCTTAACTAACACAGCGACTACAATACTCTGCTTGGCTGCTCCATCGTCCACAAAACAACATGTTAATAATCATACATAACTTTATTTTTAGAAATTTTGGTTCATTTGAATGTAATAGGCATTCGTTCATTCTGTGTATCGAAAGGTGTTTTGATATTTGTGAAACAACATTGAATTTTTGAGTGTAATTTAAACATCTTAAATATTTTTCGTGATTTTTTCCTTTATAAATCATTATGAAATGTTTCAATTATTCTATATATATTGTAATAATCAAATGGAAGCCTTTAATTAATTTAAAAAATTAACCTTTCGTTGAAGCGCCATTTATGTGATAATTAAATGGAAAGCTTTTTATTAAATGAAAAGATCGAAATTAACAAACAAAATATTTATTTATTTTGTGGCAATAACTCAAAAACAATTACAATTTAAAATATTAATTTCTCAGGGCCTTCACTGGGTTTGATAATGGACACAACAATACGTCGATAGAAATACATTAAAAGAAAAGAAATTAACTTTTATTGACAATTAAAAGAGAACGAAATCTGACTCTATCCTTTAATTACGTTTACAATTAATCATTATTTTTTGTTTTATTACTTACATCTGTCCAGCTGGTTCCAGCATTCTTTTTGTTTTAGGGAGTACACTATTGCACAATTTTTACATTGACTCTAAATATGGGCTCACAGATTTTACACTATTGAAGTTTTATTTATAAGCTCCCAGGAACTCTGATGATCCTCCTTTTGTCAGCTATCTGATGTCTGCTTGGCTTACACGAATCCTATGATTCGTAGATTTGTTAGTCTCTTTACCGCTTGGGACTGACTGCACACCTTTCCTGGTTGCTACAGACGTAAAACTTCACTCCTTTCGAGGCTGCTAATAGACGTAAAAACTGCTATCTTAGCGATATTTACGGGGTAATACTTCCGTGAATGTTTTCACTTTGTCTTAAATTCGCAACTTGTTTAATAATTAATTAACGATGGCTATTCTCTGCTCTAGTATTATTCGCTCCGTCCTCTGAAATGTCCCGCCACCAACAACTCTTAGTGCTCTCCAGTTTTAGCGCCCATTTTTTACTTTCCGACAAAGCAACAGAACTCGGCTTCATTGCCGCTATGTAAGCTCCTGCCGCTAAAATTAAATTTGATTAAAACCAATTAATTGGCAATATATTTCAATGATTAACTTTTAAACAAATTAATAAGGTTCCAATTTTGTAGTACTCAATTATAATTATGTAAACGTTCCACTCGTCGAAGAAAACAATTTTGTAGTATTTACTTTAAAATGATCGGATATTTCAACTTAAAAAAATCAAGATTTAAAGGAAAAGAACAAATTAATTTATTATAGCAAAAACTGAAATTACATTACATATTAATACTTGACAATATACCACGGCTATATCTCAGGGCCGACCACCGGGCTTTCAATAAAGAATATTTATATTAAATAAATAAATTTACAAAATTATTAAGGCGTTAATTTAAACAATCAATAGAATATTAAAATATGAGATATGAAATTTAAAATCGAAAAACTGACGATAAGATATCATTTACTAGCGGGTTTACAGAAAATAAGTTGTGCAGTTTTTCCTTAAAGTTTTGTTGTACCAAGAAATGAGCTCGTCCACACACACCCACGATTATTAACACTTTAAAGACAGAACAATATACACTGACTTTAAAAGGCAACACTTTCTGCTTGCCAAGTTTAGTCACACTTGCTTCGCAGTTCTCTCCATATCATATTCAAAGTTTGCTTATTTGCTGGATGCAATAACCTCGCTCCCAATAATTGAAAAAATTTCTAACTCGTAAGTGTATGCTGGTTTCCGAATAACAGTCGGCGTAGTATCGTTGCAGTTATTTGTTCATAGACTGCAAACCGTAGACTGTTTTTGAATATTAGAGCTGTTTAAACTACATACAGCCACACATTTTCTGAATTTCTGTCCTTTCTCCACCGTCTCCTACTATACACTCTAGAGCTCTGCTCCCCACAAATTGGAGCTCTGCGCGTTCGTAAAATGTATTTCAACAATACCCAATTCGTATGTTTTTACGCCGCCAACAATCCAAGTCAAAAAATTTTGTTTATTAATTAATTATATTTGCTTTTAATTATTACAATATATATACATATATATAATTTGGTAATTAAGAATATGTAATTATTTAATAAACAAAATTTTACAATTTTCATTATCGGCGGCGTAAATATGAGGCCATTTCATTCTAGCTTAAGGATTGTCTACAAGAATATAGAGCCTATAATGCTTGCTTGATAGAGTTACATTGTTGCCTCAGGCTGCACTGAAACGTACGGAACTTGAAATATTGAGAGTTTCTTGGACCAGGATAGCGAAAGGTTCTTTTTAGGAGTCTGTATTCAGATGTCCTGGTACCATGATAGAGCAAGTGTTATTAGGAAGCAGAGAAATGTTATATTAAAAGTCCCCGGAATTTGGAATTGCAAGTCGCCAGTTTGGAATATTTCGTCTATTGCCATGTTAGTGTAATTATCAAATTTTTAGAGAACAAAGCTATCAACGGTGATTGTTCAAACAAAGTTGTCAACAGTAAGGATCAGAATGTGATTTGTGTTTGAAAACTAAAACATCTTTAAATTCAGTGAAATATGGCGTTTTGTGATGTGTTTAAAAAACCAAGGGTAAAGTTTACAAAAAGGAATTTTATTAATTGTAAACCTCCTAGTGTAAATATAATTATCGTCAGATTTCGAACTTCATTTCATTTAAATCATTCATTTCAGTCAGGAATATTATGCATTGTAAGATTTAAATTGTCATTTTGTAACTACCTTTATCGGAGGCCCGATTGGCGGCCCTGAAAATTAAGCCGTGGCACAATTTCAAGTTGTAAAATTTCAAGTGAGATAAAATTTGTTTTGTTAAATTAGTTTTGTTATATTTTAAATATGTTTTTATTTAAATCCTTCAATTTTTAACATTTAATTGTAAATTTTGATTATTACAATTTGGCGTCCAATATGAGCTTATCTTCATTTAAAAATCTAATTAAATTTATGTATATTACAATATATATATATATATACACATATATACATATATATATATATACACATATATACATATATATATATATATATATATATATATATATATAGATTTATTTACAGTCGCATCAATAGCTCTGGTTATTAAAAACTCAGTATAGGAACTCATTTTTCCATGTCGGGGGACTTAATGACTCACGTACACAAACAATCATGCCCTCGCCGGGTTTCGAACCTGTGATGTGAGGCAGTCACGCTGGACCCCTACACCACAGGAGGTCGGCCAAATATTCTTAATCGGTTAAAATACCAACTTTCCTGAATTCGCCCGTGTCTAATTCTTCAGCCTTTGATATACCAATAAAAAGCATTGTATAATTGAAATCTACACAAATAGAAAAACGCTACATTCCTACTTTTCCTTTTTCTGGCGAACATATTAATAGTTGAAGAATATGGATCCTTAATAATTCATTTTTGAGATAAATTTTCTTAAGACTTCGTTGAATTTTTGTATTCTATTAAGGTAGCCATATGACTTATTAGTCATTATATTTACTTAGGTTGTTATTAAACGGTAGACAACACATCAATTTTAACGCTGGGTAAATTTTGTTTAACTTTTGGCTTTCCGATATGTGGTTGACACGTGAAATCCATTTTGTTGATTGTTTGTGCTGTTCGTTCGCTTTCTATCATTTCTACCTGCCTCATTAATTATCTTTATACGTCACTTAATAATTTCTGTAGCACGTAATTGTAAATCAGTGTAGCCATCTTCATTTTATCGTAACGAAACTCGTTTACCTAAGCACAATAAACATGCATTTCAGAATTAATGGCGAACCGAAACCAAAATGGCTCGAAGTACACTCACTAAATCTCAGCATAACGTTCAAGACAAAACGAAAAACATATTGGCACGGAGTTTACTTGTAGATTAATGTTAAAATAAAAGAACTAATGCGTACACTGATATAATGGCAAGTTGATGTTTTGTGATTAGTGGATTGTACTTTCTAATATGATATATGTCGGGCCTGATCTCGTCTATGAATCTAGAAACTCTGATGGCTGTTTTGGTCTCTGATTTATTTACAGGACACGTTTGGCCGTTTTAAAATATGTATACGTAACAACAATAAAACAGTAGAATATATTATAAGTAATTCTAGTTTTACTCCTGGAATAGACACTGATCATAATCAAGTGAATATCGATAAAAAATAGAATTTTCATGCAAAATTTTAGGAACAACAAATAATGAGACTTTTGAGTTTCAAATGATTCGCTAAAAGATCTCACCTGTGACATTCTGTTACAGAAAAAAGCTGCCTCCTGATTATTACAATGACTTGTTTTCGTTTTAGAATCGTCAAAGAAGCTTCCGCCTATTCCTTGATCATTTCCACTGGAAACGTTTTTCTGAATTACTTTTGAAATATTTGTACATCTTGTGGCGGTTTCGAAGCCCAAATCACGCTTCGTAGATATGAAAACGACGTGTAAACTTTGTATGCAAAAAATAAAATTTTTTACAATTATAATGAACTGCGGGTTTAACTTTTCAATGTCACCTCATAGTTTCAGGCATATTCAAACTAAATTTCATTAAATTCATAGACACAAGCCGAGGCACCTCGGCCTGTTTTGAGAGGTGTATGTTCCTGGGTCACAGACTTTAGGCATACGGTAAGAGTTGTTGACTGTTCCCATTGGAACAGTCGGCCAGCTGCCTCCTAAACTGGTCGAGGCACAGACCTGATGCAGGTTTTATAGGGTTTGTCCTGCATTACTTTTAGGCGAATGTCGGGTAGGATCCTTAAACTATAGCCCAGGGGCCCTAGTTAACCCTTGGCTTCCTTCCTCTACCCTCCGCTTCCCCCTTTCAAATCCCTTCCTATACTATTAAAGGGGAGTTGCCACCATGTGGATTATCCTCATGTAGCCTGTTACCCCCCAAAAAAATTCAGAACATCTTCTCTGATTATTTCCCACTATATAAAACTGTAACATTTTTGCTATTAATGAAAAATAAGCGACAGTCGATTCATCTGTTCGCTGACAATTGTTTCGTTTATTCCCGCTTTTACTATTGTTTGTTCCGTCACAGTTAAAAATGTATTTGTAGCTCCAGTTTTGGTTTCAGCACGTTTATATAATTTTTTTGTCGTCACGTTTTATAACGTGTTGTCCGCCGCTACATTAATAGCTACTTTCGATTTACGCATACATATCCTGATTAGGAGATTTGTAGCGAGCTTGATCATAATTCGGTGAACCTGCATCCCTACACCATTATCCTGGTATTATGGGTATTTGTTTTGGGTGAGGGCGATTTAACAACGCCAGTCCGAATCCAATTTAGTAGGCCGGGGGCGAGGATAAATCTGGAGGGTTTCTGTGCCGTGGAACCATGTAGACAGTTCAACTTCGCGTCGGCTGCAAATTCCCTTACGATCGGTGGATTTCGCATTCTGTGTGCAGAGACTTTCTTTTATGTCAAGGGTTTACCCAAACTGTTTTGTGTGACTTTATCCGAATAATAAAAGAAACCGTGTTACACACAATCGTTATTATTTTACCGATAATGTCCAAATAATTCCGAAAATGCAAAATTATACTTAATTTTTTTTAACATTATTTATTTACAATTTAAATATATTTCGTCAGTCATTACATATAAATACTAGTATAAAATTCGTGTAAAAATGTCTTCCGTCTAACAAATATATAATATGGGAGTAGATTGAATTGTAATTAAAATATTGATGATTATCCTGGACGTAAAAATATCATAATCGCTCAATTTGTCTCATTACACGGCCTGCTCCACTATGCTCAATACCGGTTACCAGAGGCGGATGACGTGATATAGTTTTGTTGAAAATACATACATAGGAATATATATATTGTAATAATTTAAAAAAATTAATTGGCCCCACGTTGTGGAAGCCAATTTATGCAATAATTAAAAGGTGGTCTTAATTAAAAGAATTAATTAACAAAATTATTAAGATTTTAAAATTTCTTCTTTAAAAGTGCAAATGGTAATCCCTACTTTATACGCCGAATTTCAACAAGTTAACAAACGAATATTTTATTTCAATTTTGCAATTCGTGGCGTTCTAGGAAAAATACAACTTTATATTTTACAATCAAATACGTCGAAATTCTCATTATCTCAGGGTCATTACCGAGTTTGATATTCAGAAAAATCCAATTTAATAAACTAACATTAACAATTAAAACTGAAACTAATTTAATACAATACGAAAATATACGAAATGAAGTAAACTAATTTAAAAGAAAAACGAACGAAATCTGACTTCTACCTTTAATCCTCGTTAACAGATTTTAAATAATTGGTTTGTACTTACGAATGTCTTTCTGGTACCAGATCTGATTCTTGGAGCTTGAGGACAACACTCACTAAAAAGGCCTTTATTCACTGATTCTACACATTAAATTTTTAATACACACTGTCGATGTTCTCGTTGTCTGCGACCTGGAACTTTGGATCAGCCGCCCCTCAGTCAAGCCTCAGACATAGGTCTCCTTGATGCCTCTATACGAAATTTAGTTCAGTCTGTGTGAAGCAAAACCTTTTGCTTCCAAATTTGCGATTATTATTTGAGTCTCTCCGTTAAAAAGGTTTACTAGCGTTTTATGTAAACTAATGAATCTCACAGTTGTAGTTCTTGGACCGCGCTGTTCATACTTTTTAAAACAGCATCCACATTTTACGTTTCTCAGTTCTCCGAACTGATCTGTCTCGCTTATCGCCGCAGACTGCCTAACTCTCGTACAGAACGCAGTTCACAACAAAGGCTTCACCGACACAGAGTTACCGTATATTGTTGTTATATGTCAACTCGTAACGCAAATAATCCAATTTAATTAAAACAATTAATGGCATTTTTAATTGGTATTTCAATATATATATATATATATATTTATATTTGTCTGATATTTTAAAATTAATTGTATGGACAGTCCTCTTGAATGCCTTGACCTGCCAGACTTGTCATCTTATATGACACATTCTGGATTTTTTGTGCGTCTGTTATCAGACTGACTTAGTAAAAGTCCTGCCCCTGATATATTTAACTTTTCGACTTAAAAGTACGAAGCGAAATTTCACTTCTATTTATGTGTTTCGTACCACGTGACTGATGGATCTAGAACATTCTCGCGGGTTCGCGTCTTTCGTTAAGCCAACAATACTGGGCTGGCGTTGGCCTTTGAGCCATATTAATTAAATCGCCAACAGGTTCGATTCATTACAGACTAGAATAAAATATGATACGTTATTACACGAGTATAATAAAACACGAAATAAGACATAATAAAAGTACTTTGCTAAAGCATGTTTTATCAGTTCGAAAATTACTAACGTAGTATTGGTGTAATTCTTCTATGGTTAATTGACAAAATTGAATTTAGTATACAGTTATACAAATAATAAGAGTAATTTATTACGTTAAAACTTTAATAGCTGAATTATTCGACATAATGCGTATTTTCTTAATAATAATTTGTGGAATAACTTAGCAAAATCGGTTGTCTCCTTGTTTTAATTTTAGTTATTACTGACATCAAACGAAATAAAAAATCTATTTCGTCCCATGATTAAATTTCAGCAAATTAATCAGCGGATTAATTTCAATGTTACCGTTATCGCTGGATACATGTCGTATAGAAATTCCGGACTGTTCTACTTTTGCGAACAATTTCACAATCAATCCAGTAATATCTCGCACGCTTTCACAGTTCAAATATTTAATTTCGTTGATCGTAACGTCATTCATGAATTTATATCCGGGTTAAATGTTTATCTTGCTCGGTTTATAACAATTTTCCGAAAAATATCAAGCAGAAAATTAGCATATTGTGTTTGGAGAGGAATGATTATTCACTTTATTTCGTCGCCAATCGGGCGCCATAAATGTACTGAAGGATTAAGTGACGTGATGTGATGAAAAAGCTCGATTAAACAACAAATCTAATCTAATCCTATCGAAACAAAAACAAATCAATTTATAAATTCAGAAATCAATTTACTCGTTTCTGGCTGTACAGTTATATATTTTTGAGGACTCAAATCCCCGGCTGTCGAAAAATGATTTCAGTTAAAATTACACGGAAGCTGAATCTGATGACAAAGTTAGATGGGATCGTTACCGAAATTCATTACATGCCTACCACTGATTCACTAATTTTAGTGGAATTATCATGTCATGAGCATCAAACGAATCTGGATGGTCAGAATCTTCTGAAGACCCGTGTCCATAAAACTTTCCCATGTGTTGTAGTGAAAGTCAATAGCGTCAGTAGCAAATAAAAGAACTTGCTGGTGTATTACTAAAGCATGGTAATACGGGGATTTACTAATCCATGGTCCTTAATTACAAACGCTGGGGCGTAAAGTGGGCACTGAATTGTCTGGCGTGAATCCTTTTCGTTTGCTCAGAGGTAATCAGTCTTAATACCACCCGAGGCGAATTATTCACAGTCCAGGAAATGCTCTATTTGCACTGTAATTACGGCCAGCACAAAGTTCCTCATTGAGAAAGGGCAGATGTTGACTTTTAAAGCACCAACTCTGGTTCCCTCTCCATTTTTGGCTCCTGCTTTAGTCGCGTAATTTAAGGAACGAATACATTACTGTCTTTGTTTCAGATACTTATGTCTTTCCTATGCATATCGCGGACAGGATTTGCATTTCCAACTAATTTAATTGTATCTTTTTACACAATGAATCTTCTGGTAGCAAGAATTATAAGAGTGAGGGTAAGGGTCTCCCGCCGCATAAGGGAGCCCAAGGAAGCCATTGCCTGCCTCTTATATCAATTACTCTGTGTGCATTCCATTAAAGGAGAACATCCAGGACCAGGTTCGGTTGTTCGCTACATCATACTTTCTCTGAAGTAGACCCCTAAAAATTTCCGGCGTCTAATTCACCACCATTGTTCTGTTCAAAAACCGAACATGCATTTCAAGAAATATAAATTACTGGAACAAATTACACCTTACATGGAAAATCACTCACATCCTATTAAATAACAAGTGTTGATTAATCGTTCCTCATTTTACACATACCTGCGGTATGTTTATTTTCTATAAATAACTCATTTTAAATATGTTACAATTTAACTCATTTTTAAAACTTTTCCAATTTCTTTGACCAGGAGTTAATTTATTGTTTATCTCGTTTTTTTCCCATGTGTATTCTTCTCTGGAATCCTGTGGAAATCGACCACAATTCCGAGATTCCATTTCATTTAGGAATCGGTTTTCACTATTTTTCCTGACAAACACGTTATCCAAACTCAAAATTTTCAATGATGAAATCTTTAATGCATCTCTAAACTGTATTTTTTTTTAAAAAAAAATTGCATGGCATATTCCTCACCAAAACATACCTTCCGATTATCCAGAAATCTGTTCAAAATTTTTATAGATTCTTATAATAAATGCTCTGCTATATCATTCATAATTATTTTTCTAACGCATAATACGCAATTACGTCTATTTTATTATTCTTTATTCGTAAACCGATGTAGTAAAATGCTGACAATTGGTAACACGACCTATTCACACTACGCGATGTCCACCGTTGTCGCTCAACGCAACTCCCGCCTCCAACCAGCCACAACAGCCGAAGTCGATATCAGACATGTATCCTATGTTGAACAGCCGATGACAGACGTTTTCTCAGAGGCCAGACCTCGAGACATAACTTCTTGGAACAGGCCAGCCATCAAACTGACCTCGAACTGTATTTTGCACCTCACTGGACACAGGAGGAAATATATATTGTAATAATAAGAAAGACAGCCAAATCCAGGCAAAAGAAGTGATAATATAAATACTACGGAACGTTTCTGGAAGCCTTGCTCCTAGTGCCCAGCACTACTGCAGTTGTGTCGCTCTAGGCTCTTGCGTTTTTTTCTGCACCTGAAGAAAGTAACCGGGATACTTTGGACTGTATTTGACTATCTTTCTTATTATTAATTTTTAATTAGAGGTAAATTTTGCATTTTAATATATTGCAACATGTAAACGGGTGTGTCGGTTTATGAATACTTATTTCTATATTGTTAAGATTTTCCTTTGGCAGGCTTGAACCCCAGACACTGAGCAGGGCGCGGAGGGATAATTGTTGGGTCCTAGTAAAGTAACTCCTAATTCGGAAGCCGAGGCGAACAAATGCTCCACGAACTTGGTAATCCGTGACACGTGTCATCGAACCAAAAAAAACACGCTTTGAGTAAATGTTTCGTTGAATAAACAATTAAGGAACAAAGTTTGGTTAATAATAACCCAAGAAACGACATGTATGATCAAGTCGGAAAACTTATTCCTCAATACGGTAATAAGGAGTCAACACGGCATATTATCGTCTCATTTCTCGCCCAAACTGGTGGGACAAACCTGAATAATTACTACAATATATATGCCTACCATTAAACGAGACAATGTTCTCCAAACAACAATTTGTCATAGCCGGGCAATAACAAACTCAGCTGTTCCGACGCACCCTTCCGTCCGCATTAACTACAGCACTGTCGAAAATAATGATATTTCTACTTTGACCTAACATGGCCCAACTGGATGTTCCTCGAATAACACTTTCATAAAAAAGATCAGCTGTGCCCCTCCCAAAAAAAATCTTCCACCCGCTTCTTAGCTGACAAAGGGGAGCCTCATACATACATCTACAAACTCCAAGCACGTTTCTAGTAAATTCAAACTATTTCATTTATTTATCAGTGCTGAAATAATTTTGATTCGTTTGAACTCTACTTCAATGTTTAGGTAACCAATTGGTTGGAAAACGTATTTTTTTTAATATTTAGTTTACTGTAACATCAACCGACGTGTTTATTAGTGACCACGATTCACTTTAGAAATTACTACATTTTTTTACATTGTGGTTTCATTAGTTACAGGATGTTGGCTGCGCCTAGAGTACAATATGATATACAGTATATGATATTAAAGGTTATATAGGAGTAGAATAGCAAGGGCAGTCCTGGCATAATAGTTTCAAATTCCGCCATCAGATGTCGCCTCGATCGCTAGATCTAGCTAGAAATCTAGTATGGCTATATTATTTGATATCGAATACTTTCAAGTCCCTAAAATAATCCATGGTTGAGTTCATAATCGGGGTTCGTTGAGGCATTCCTTGTATCTGTCTATGAATCCATAGTTTCTTCTCTTTTGTAGCGTGTACACGCACACCTTAATTACGTGTCGGATGGTGAGTGTAGAGTTACATTTGTCACATGCGACAGGTTTGGTTTTGGTCAGTAGGTGTCCGTGAGATAGTCTAGAATGACCAATTCACCTAATACGTATTGCGAGTCTATGTATTCCCCCATACAAAGAAAATCTATGACCACGGAGTTATAATTTCTTGGTTTAAATCTGAGCTACTCAGTGTTCATAGATTATATGTATAATTCTTGTCTCATTTAAAACTGCAATTTGGCAGACGGTGTTGAAGGGATTTCCTATCTAGGAGACAGTCCGACGGTGGGATTCACAGGTCGGCGCCATTCTGTCCGACCAGGATTAGATCGTAATCACTTCAGCCACATGAAGTTTAAAACCCAGGCTCTCGGGCGCCACCAGAAAACCGACCTCGAACAATGAACACAGAACCGGGAAAACTGGTGAAATCGATTGGTCGTTAAAAAAATAGGCCTGTCACGAAATGGCTGAAGTTTTGGAACAGGGCTCCAGAAAACATGAGGCGGCAGTATTGAAGTTATGTGTTTTGTTGGCGCAGTTTGCTTGAGACAGTTTTTTAAGAAGTCATTAAAAGTTTCATTCAGTTTTAAGACAGTTTTCGGGCAACGTTTTCGAAATTTTTGCGGGCCAAGTCAGCTAAATGAATGTTTAGAGCTCCGAAGATTCCAAAGTTCAGCTACGATACAAGTTTGTATTGTCCTGGCCTGTATTACGAAAACACTCCTGCCACTCCACGACTAGTGTTCATTCTGTCGCAAGAGCGAAAACTACAAATGCAGCTGTGAAGAAATTGAAGTATTTTTTTGAGACACTACTGGAGCAACGCTACTATAATTCTTAAAAACATTCATTACATTTTTACGAAAGGCAGATGCAGGTAATCATCTCTTAACTTTCACGGATGAGTTTTTTTAATCTTTCGACATATCGTGAACGGAACACAATACATTACCGTAAGTCAATATTTTCAGAATAGTTTCTACACTACAAATTTTCAAAAGCAAAGGTTCGTGTTTAAGTAAGCTCCAGCCTACCACCATTACAACCCCAGGTCAGTGGACCACTGCGCATCTTTCTTGACAAGACTATTTATCTCCAGTTATATGAAATTATTTAATAAAATGTTCTTTGCTCTGTTAGCATCATGTTGGTTTATGCATAATGGTATAAAATCGATTCTGTTTCAGGAAAAATCGTTTACAAAGCTATATTATTCATTATAGTACAGTTTAATAAATCATCTACAAAAATCTTTAAAGATATTTTAGTGGGTGGATTTTTCAATATTTTTGTTAATAATAAAACATTGACAAAACTCTGTTTCTTGGACACAGAGCTACGGACCTTAAACGGTTTAATAATCTTATTACCATTGATTAATGGCATTAAGTTCAAACGGTCCGAGAATTTCGCTGAGTGGACAGTTTTATTACCTGTTCAAATCATACATTGCAAAATTGTTAAGGTTAATAAGCTGGTTTTTTTTCGACGAACTGTCTCTTATAGGAAAGGGAATAACAATATGAATGTCACATGTGGATAACACCATTATGTAAATTTAATTTAGACTGATAATAACAGTACAGTTTTTATATAGAGCTGAATTATGTTCGTTGGACAATCTCATATCCTTAGAGTGGCGATGGGGCTGGTTTTCCATGGAGAAAACTACGTTCTAATCTCTTCGATGTCGTCCCTTCATGTGCCCGCTTATTCCGGCGCCGACGAAAAGACGCCCGCTCAATTTCGAGTAAATACTAACGCCAGCACTTCTGATTATCCCAGAGAGCAGCTACAGAAGATAGTAACGACGTCATTAGGACCCGGCCCTCCACTTCTCTAGCAAGGGACTATTGAAGAAACCAGGCTACGAATTACATTAATTAATCAAAATGAGAATTGTACGTTTGCTGAACAAGTGCACGCTAATGAATTCGAGAATAGCTGTGCTGAAGTTCCGCGCTATGAATAAGTCTGGATTTACGGATTCTGACGTTGGCGGCTCACGACCTCTGAGAACGCCCCTCCCGATGTAATTCATCTCTTGCGTCATTGTCTAACAAACTCACTTTGTTTCTGATTGCAAAGCGAGTTTTATCATGGTTTCCATTCTTTAAGTTTCTGCGAACTATCTGACTTCACTACAAAAAATCTCACACGGAGCAAATTCTGTCTTGTATATGAAACCTAATACACTTTAAGCTGCATAATGATCATAACAAGGATCTACCGTGAACTTATGCCTAACTTCGATCGATCTTGAAGAGACTTAAATAATTACCTTGTTTACACCTTGTAACAATGAGTTTATTAGCCAAAAATACTTGATATAAAATCAAAGTAGGGGTAAGTATTATCAAAATATTTATATTTTAAATAGCATTAACGTAACATTTTCATGCCTTAGAAATCGATATAAGCATTATAAAATAAGAGTTTTAAAATAGTTGCAGAAAGTCAAAATTAGAATAGGGCAAGCAAGTGTTATACCAAAATTACTTCTAAACGCTGCTAATGCTAAATACCCCGTTTAAAGCTCACTTAACCAAAGATTCATACCTGTCTAACTTCAGTATCCTTCTACAACAAAACCATGGTTTCTGTTAAACCAAATATACTATTATGGTAATTAAATGGTCAGTTTTCCGTAAATATAAGCAACGAAATTGCAGTTTAATAACTGAATTTTGCTTCTTGTAACATTTTAAAACTGATAAATTTATTATATTTACAATAAATCTTTCCTTAATTTCTTGCTGACTTTAGTTCTTCAACGTGTATCTAATATGAAAATAATGTAATGTATGTGGATAAGGTTAATAGTTGTACAAATGACCAATTCAGACAAATTAATAACAAAACAGCACAACGTTTCAACTAGTTTTACTTATACCTATTATATTTACCTAGATGACACAGGTTTTATCATTACATTTACCCAAAAATGTCTTTAAGGAGTAATATGATTTCAGTTACATAATTAATATTTAACAACTAATGGAATTTTATTGATTGTCAAAAATGTTGCTCCAAAGAGATCCTACAAATAGATCGGTTAAATTATGGTAAAAAATTGGCAACACTGATGAAGTGACGGATTCAGAAACGTCTCTTAAATACCTTTTTATGTAACAGTAATATGTTATATTCCGTAGATACTGTATAGAAACAAGCTTCAAGGATGTGGATTTTGTCATTGTGTAAATTTTTGTCTATTTCAATATAATATGTAAATAATCTCTTATATTCTTATTCTTATTATACTTAGGTAGCTTACAAGTGCTGCATTGTTCATTCATTTATGTTATACTAGCTTGGTTCCCGGCGCTACTTGTGTACTTATTTATATAAACCCTAAAAAGTATTTAATTCTAAATTTATCTTTAGTCAAGAACTGACTTAACCTAAATGTAAATGTTTTTAGTTCCGTACATACTTCGACCGATAGTGCAGCTATAAAATACATTGAATTTTATTGCATCAATCCCAACAAACGTATCTCCGAATTTCTTTACGAATAGAATAATTAAATATACTCCTTGAGTATTTCAGGATATAATTGACCCTGAGTCTTCAAAATTTAGGAAATAATATTTTCATAAAATTATTAGCTAGATTCATAATGTAAATAGTCCATATTGAAGTCACTAATATGGAACGTAAATTAACTTACATTTTCCGTAAGGATCGTAACGTATTTCGTATTGGTTTTTTATTATCATTCGATGGAGTATTTTCGGATATAATTATACTTTTTATTCAATAAAGCATTTATGCTTTATTTAATTCCAAAATAAGTTACTATTTTGTTGTTGCGCACTCGCGCTTTTATTATCCTACAACATAAACTTAGTTGAATTACTCGTGGTGACTATTAATAACTGAGGAGAAATAGCTAATCATGACGAAATACGATGCGCAGTCGTCCACTGGCCTGGGGTTGTAGAGGGGATATGCTGACGAGGAACTTTAACACGAATCTTTGTTATGGCAACTTAGTAGTGTAAAAACTATTCTGAAAACATTGAGCCAGGATACATATGGTCTTCATTACAGGAGATGTACGCCAAGGAAAAAATCATAGTAATTATATTATGAATTTTTTTAGAATGATTGTAGTATAGCTCCTGCTTGCCTCCAAGGGATGGGGTTCCCCCTGACGATGATACTCTCCCGCATATCTTCTCCATACTCCTACGCCGCACCTAACACGACTTGCTATTTCCCTTAACCTATAGTCACACTATGTTAGTAATACCTTATGAAATTTTGTAATTCAGATACTTTCATAAATTCTTTGATTGAATTGATTGATTGTATACGGAGAAATTATGTTATCTCAGCTTTAAATTTACTTTTGCAATATGATAACTGTTTAATTATTTCTGGCAGTTTGATAAAGATAGAAATGCCTGAATAATGGAGACCTTCCTGTCTAACATAAATTTTAAATACCACGCGGTCAACAAAAGAAAATTAAACCGATTAGCTGTGTGTACAAGGAGTCACAAATCCCTCCACAGAAGTAGGGTTATCATCAATCTCTGGAAACTCTACCATCTTTGCCTCGTATAATTTCATGAGTTTTATTTCTTTTACGGAAGGTGTCCGTTCCCTGGAAAGCAAAATTGTTGTCGGCTTAGTTTACCAGAGATGAATGTGCAATAAAAAATGCAGAAGGAGAATATGATTCTGATTGTAACCTTACATGAAAATTTACGTTATCGATGAAAGAGTAAATGCCATGGTCCTGCATCTAGCTCTCGTAGCGTAATGTTTCTCTTCAATTAAAGCTTTTACAGTCAAGCGGTTTCATAAACCTGCAAGCAAATTTGGCTTGGGGTTTGCAGAACAAGTAGCAAAGTGCTGGTGATGTGTTTGCAGCGCAGCTCTGGATTCGCGGCTGTTGCACAGGAGAGAGATTTATCGTGACGGTTAATATTCTCAGCGGTTTCTTGGCAGCGGCCTCGCTGAATATTTGTTGAGTTATGAAGTAGGCGTCAACGTAACAAATGACTCAAAGCAGACTTTTCCCACTTGTGCGAATGTATCGGCCCGAATATTTATTGTACGTATAAGTTATTGGCTTGCCATCTACGGCTAGTGAGCCCATCATTTCAATATATGGTTCCACATTTTCCAATACACGGGACACGAACTTTTGCCATTCATTTCCCGTATGCTCTAACAACCATTTCGTTTCGTTACATTTGTCAGCAATGTGCAGTTATCTTGTCGACATCTACTTACTGATAACTTTGTTCGTCGTGTATGGTTCGAACGGATTTTATGTAGAAATCGAGAAAGAAATGGTGTTGTAACTATCTTTCAATACATCTACATGTTGGATGCACAAAGATTCAGTTCTGATCCCTACACTCCAATTATATCTCGCAAATGAGTAACGATTTGTGAATAAATTAGAAAATTTAATTTCTGGCAACATTTATCAGTACTGATAATACCGACCCTTGTAAAAGTAAATACTTATTCATTTTTAGGATAATTGCCACATATAATACAACGTTCAAGATCTCTACAAGTAATCAGAATTTATTTTGATGAACTTTGTAATGAATATTTCTGTAAAAGCGTACATTTTTGGACGAAAGCCGTTGTTAGTCCAGATGGCGGACTCTGACGGTGGCCTCGGACCCTTTCTGGTGACAAAAGACCTTAAGCAGGCTGACATTTCCAAGGGACGCCAAACTTATTAGGCGTGAATTATTGAACTCCCGAGGCTTACATATATTGTGCTGACAGGCACGAAATATTAAAAACATCTGCCGAATGAAATTGATGATTTCTGGAGTAGCCAACTGCGAACTTGAGCGGTCGGTGACCAGACCCAGAAAAATCCAGCGAATCCTGAGAAAATAGTGGGGATGCTCACAAGCCATCCGCTGGCACCCAGATGGGCGTCGCATCACGAGCGTCGAACGCTACAGTGCAAACCATTCTGCACCAGCTGTAACCACAATACCACGGTATCGTTTGAATTGTTCAAATTCAAGTATCGTAATTCCATGTCCCTCCATTTATATCTTTAATCGGTAAATTTAATTTATTTATACCACTAATTTCAATTTTGCCATGTTGAGATTCACCCCCATGAAATACCTGAGAGAGTGTCCATGTTTGGCTCTTTTTAATAATTATTATCATTTTTGTATAAATTCAGTTTCAATGTTGCTTATTTTTCTTAGTAAATTAGTATGTTAAATAAATTAATTTTTTTTATTTAAGAAACCCCGCCAAACTTAGCACCCTGAAAGTATAAGTATCACAACTTGATAGTATTCAAGTCTTATAATACAGTCTGGTTCCTCATAATTCGAAAAATATTTACCGAAAATAAAAATAATTATAGAAAGTAATATCTTCAGGCGAGCTATTTTTAAAATGAATGAATATAAAGAAGAGAAACAGTAGAAATCGCAGTATCAGGTAAAACTCCCCGCAACTAACTGTAGACATGTAACAAGGCAAGGTGATTCAATTATTGTGTGTGTAAAAAAAGCCGTTCGCCTATAAGGTAGCGATTTTACATAGGAAATATATCTTTATAATTATTTAAAATTTGTAAATTTTTAATTTAATTTAATTTTAATCAAATTTTACTAATTCTGTTAAAATATCATGTATTTTGTTAACTTATTATTTATGGAAAGATCTCTTTCTCTCGTTGAGTGTTATGACATATATTTACAAAAATTACTGCATATTGTGTTACCAAAATGTTTGTGGTGTTATAACTGGAGAGTCGTCCACTGACCTGAGGATTTTACGGAGCTCGCTTTAACACAAACCTCTGTTACGACAGCATGGTATTGTATTCTGTTTTCGCAAGGAAATATATTGTTTTCACTTCGGTATATATTGTAGGCCAAAAAACTCACACCTAAAAATTAATAGAAAAGTACAGGTTGTTAATGAAATACCTTGACGGTGTCTATATATTTTTTTCATTTATTCACAATTTACTTTAAGGCTTATGTGAGGAATAAGAGAGATTCATTTGTCATTCGCTTGTTAAAGCATTCATAAATCTCGTCATTCGATATTTATCATTCTTCTGTTCTCGCCCTATCATAATAGATATGTTGAATGATCTTCAGTAATCAAATAATGTTTTAAAGTCATTCGATTATTCCAATTACTTCGAGCAATAAATATCACAGGTGAATGGGGAAATCACTACTGTTAATTTAGCTTGGTTTTTCTGCTCAATTTTCTAACAAAGTTGGCATTTAAAATTATTACAGCGTAGGGTCACAATCGGACGATAATTATATGGATGAATTACAGATATTAAACCTGTTATACACCTCAATTGTGCATCAATGGAAGAATAACTTAATTACAAATAGTTCGACTTGTGATTCAGTTATACTTCGCTCTGAGAATCAAATGATGCATCAGAGCTGGGAAATGCTGACGTGAATCGCAAACAGTTAATAAAGGAGATTTTGTGTATTTTTTCAATTCCAGTTAACTTATCTACAGAGAGCAATTGAATTAATCGATTGTGTTGGATGCAAAGTCAGAAATTTGGAAATTTGTTGGTCACTTGAGGAAACATTGAGGATACAGAAAGGCGGCCGCATCAGCCAGCACAGTGAGGAAGTACAAGCAGAGAAATCAAAATATAATTAGACCAATTTAATAATTATTTACATTATTTTAAAGTATTACACAATTTTCAAAATAAAATTATTACTCGTATTTGCCTCACACAGAGAAAATATTCCGCACGGTCCTGGAAATTTTAGCATGTCAGAAGACCTGAGCAGAGTTTGATCCACGAAATAGACGATAATATAATTTTCGGGCGAGAGGAATCAACTTTAAAAACATTTTTTTATCTTTAATTTAGGTTTGCAATCTGCTCTGTTGAGCAATAAGTAAATTATATGTAGAAAGAAGTACACGTGAGATGTCATCTCAGTGGAGGGCTCCCCCAAAATTATTTATTACTATATAGATAATATTTAAGACAAAATGATTAAATACCATGATGTGTCGTTTTGTAGGGCGTCCTGTGACGATAGACTGAAAGGAGGAAACGTTTGATATTCTTCGAGTTATTTAAGGGTAATCTCGTTGGTCGCGCCGAGTATCGGGATGGTCCTTTTCTATTTGAGAGAAGGTTGATGCGAAGGGACGAGTTAAAAGAGCATCCAGGCCGCAGCTGGTTTATGCCTCACTGCAGACAGACTGCGCAATCGAAAGCTGCGCCGTGCTAAAACTTTGATGCAAATGAATTACTCATGCTCCCTCTTTGCAAGTCGGCCTCTTCAGATCTCATAGCCCCTTGGGTGACTCCGCTCGAGAAGAACTCGCAGTTAGTCTGCTTTATTCACGGCTGAATGTGTAGTTTTTAACAAATTTTCGTCCTACAATACGGTGGCTTCGCGAGACTTAACGACGTAAGATCCTCCTTAACTACCATTGACTACCAAGTACGAGTACAATAACGCCTGTAACTGGTTAAGAAGTAGACTAAAGTTAACTCAATACTTAAAAAGCATTTATTTATTGTATAAACCAACAGATCATATATTACTTTAACTCATTTATAATCTCAGCGGACGCTCACCACATTTCCTTTATGATTTTAGACTTGATCGCATATCGCAGTATGAGAGTCGTTTAGTAATTGAAACCTAAAATGAATAAATGAATAAGAAATACAGACAAGAAAGTGATAATATAAATACCACACAACGTATCCGGGATCCTTGTGCCTTTCGTCAGGTGCGCAGAAGAGCCAAGGGCGCCACAACTACACTTGTCACCTAAAATATTCAGGAACCGTAAATGTTAATAATAATAATAATAATAATAATAATAAAACAAACCTTGTGAATTGTTATTTAGGAGTTATGGCACGGTATCTTCAATTGGCAATTGTCTCATAATAAAGAAAGTTTGATTTGTCTGGATGGATGATTATTACTGACCATCAAACCCCAAAAAATTATCCAGAGAAATTATTCATATTCAGTCCCATACTGGACAAATTATTATTGTATAGTCTCAATACTAACAAATATATTTTTCATATAAGTTTCTGCGGTAATTTCCTTCTGTATTATTTATTTAGTAATTTACTAACAAATAAAATAATAAAAACAAAACACTTTTTAAAGAGGACATGAACCTCAGTGAACTGCAGGGTATCGTAGACAAAACCAAAAACCCTTCGGAAGCCGCAGACGAATTACCAAACTGCCTCATCAAGAACGTACCGATTGGCCTGAGAGGTGTATGTTCCGGGGTCACAGACCTTGGGCATACGGTAAGAGTTGTCCGCTATTCCATTGGAATAGTCGGCCAGCTGCCTCCTAAACTGGTTGAGGCACGGAGAAGGGAATGCTGCGTCCCCACAGAAAACTCCTCTCCCGCTATCGGAAGGGCGCGGGACAAGTACCCAATGCCCGACCTACCTGATGCAGGTTTTTCTAGGGTTTTCCCTGAATTTCTTTAGGCGAATGCCGGGTAGGATCCTTAAAATATAGCCCGGGGGCCCTAGTTAACCCTTGACTACCTTCCTCTACCCTTCCGCAACCCCCCTTTCCAATCCCTTTCTATTCTATTAAAGTGGAGTTGCCCAACGTGGATTACCCTCATGTAGCCTGTTGCCCTAAAAAAATAAAACAATAATAATAATAATAATAATAAATGCAATTAAACTTCTTGTCTCTTTCTTGAACCTAATTTAAAACAACCATACCCTACCCACACTATGCCTAAAATCTATCATTATTTCGATAATAAAACCTGACAGAAATCCTTCTCCTCCTGGTAGCTATAAAGCTATTTCGCGTAACTCCAATATATCTAAATTGATTGAGAAAATCATGGCGAAGCGCCTTCTGTGGTTCTTGGAAATAAATATCATCATTAATCCTCATCAACATGCATTCCGAAAGGAGCATTCGACTATCTCCATGCTAGTAGAATTAGACAATAGGATAAAAGAGGCCTTATCGCAAGATACTCACGTCTTAACTGTCCTTCTGGTCATAACGAAAGCGTACGACAGAACTTGGAGGTATCATACATTAAATCAACTTTCCATATACGGTGAAAAGGGGAATATTTTCGAATGAGCTTAATTGTTAATGGATATTTTATGCTCAGGGCCAACAATACCCTTTCTAAAGAAGTAGCATTATTGAATGGCATACCTCAAGGATCATCGCTAAGTGTAGTGTTTTTCATAGCAGTCATTAATGATGCATCCTACCACCAACTAGAAATCAGATGATATAATTTTATCAGAAAAGGTTATAAGATAGAAGAGACATCGAAGCAAATGCAATGTACGTTGGTTAATATTTCTTCAAGGGCCGCCAAAATTGGTTTAAACTTCATATGAGACAAACTCAAGGCAATTATCTTCACCAGGAGTAATGAAATTAGACACTCACCGCTGGTAATAGAAGGTAAAAACATACAGTTTCATCAGTATGTAAAAATACTTGGAAAAATATGGAACAGAAAATTAACCAAGAATACACACGTTGAAGAAATTAACACTGAAATAAAAAAAAGAATTTATATACTCAAAGGTGTTGCCGCAAAAAATTGGGTCGCAGACGGAAAACCCCTAAACTTATCATATAACGCTATTACAAGATCGAAACTGTTCAAGGCACGGCGAGGGGAAGCTGCGACCCCACAGCAAACCCCTCTCCCGAAATCGGAAGGGCGTGGGACAAGGACGAAATTCTCGACCTACCTTATGCAGGTTTCCAGGGTTTTCCCTGCATCCCTTTTAGACGAATAGCCGGGTAGGATCCTTATACCATAGCTCTGGGGCCCTAGTTAACCCTTGGCTACCTTGCTCTACCTTTCCGCATCCCCCTTTTCACTTTAAAATGCTATAAGAGGGAAGTTGCCAATATGGAGAACACATAGCCTGTGTACACCTTCATTCACGGATCACATCGGGGAGATTTACTCGCAGGTGAACCTATCTGGAGAGACCTTTGGGGAATCTCTCTCCGTTTTTGAACTAAGATTCGATATATTGGTAGTTCTCGCCATGACTTGGCCAGTTTAGAAGGCAGCTGGCCGACTATTCCAATAGGAATAGCGGACAACTCTTACCGTATACCCAAGGTCTGCGACCCCGGAACATACACCTCTGAAAACAGGCTGAGGTGCCTCGGCATGTTAGAATCTTAGTTCAAAAAACCAGAGAGAACTGAAGGCTTCCCCAAAGGTAGCCTCCTCCAGAGCCCTCTGGGGAGTTTCACCTGCGAGAGACTGCTCTCACAGGCTTCCTTGTCCCCGATGTGTTCCCTTTTTTTGGGTAACAGACTACATGAGGGTAATCCACATGGTGGCAACTCCCCTTTAATATCATAGGAAGGGATTTGAAAGGGGGGATGCGGAAGGGCAGAGGAACGTAGCCAATGGTTAACTAGGACTCCCGGATTTAACCCGGCATTCGCCTAAAAGTAATGCAGGACAAACTCTAGAAGTTGACCAAAGAAGCTAAAATCTGCAACCTAAATTAAACATAATTATATATTGTATAACTGAACCTATGTAAACCAATTTTCTGGTCGCTAATGACAATTTAAGTTAATGCGACATTAAACTTTTATTAAAAAAACACTTTTTATAGTTATTGTTCAGAAACAACCATTTTTTCGAGGTCAGTTTACTACTATATACGTATACTTAATATTGCAGTTTATATGACAATTTTTTTAAAACTTAATTAATTTATTATGGCCATAAGCCAAAATTTATTAAAATCAATGTTTACTACAATTACTCCTTATGTTTATGGGTCACTTCAGTTGTATATAATTAACAAATTATGATTTGAATTTTTATATAACTACTGAACATAAATATTTGTCTGCTTCCAACAAATTCCACGACCGAAAATGTTTTATGTTAAATGGTTTATATAAATTAAAATCATATTTTGTTAATTATATACAACTGACGAGGTTCCTGGAAGTTGTTGGAAGCAAACAAAATTTTTGCTGTTAATTGTTTAATATAAATTAAAATCATATTTTGTTAATTATATATCGCTGAATTGGGAAATTTAATTTTAATTTTATTAAATTGTCATTTGGCTATTATAAATTATTTATATTGTTACTGTTATACAAGTCAGATTAAGTTTTCAGTATTATTTATAATAATTTTTTTTTGACAGTAACGTCCCATCATCGCATCATCATTGGTTTTATAATTTCAGAAGTTTCAAAGGAGGATGGAATATAATATACTAATTTTACAAATAATTGAATATTAAATGTTTTGTTACCAAGATAGTTCTTTCGTAGATTCGTGGTGCAGAAATAATTTTTTACTGAAGCAAATCAAAAATGTATTAACTTGGTCTGAATTAAATATTAAATGCCAACATCAGTTTAATAAGCAGGGATGAAGTGGAGGTTGCAACATATGTTTGGTCGATAAAAAATAGGAGTTACGAAGAGAAAATCACTTCAAACCAGATTTCAATTTATTTCAAAATGTAGACTTTATTTTCATCTCGGCACAACTGTTCTTGTAAAACGACACGTTATACAACTAATAGTAAGTGACCTGACGAAAGAGTATACCAACAGTATAAATATTTTAAATAATTTCTTAGTTATTATTAACTGAGTCCAAAAAATTAACTGCAATTTAGCTCATGTTTTTTAAGGGTTTAAAAATGATAAATTTATTTATTCCTAACAATTATATTATTTGATCCATTCAGCTTTTCATCTCGATAAATCATAAGTATTCTGGAGTACAATGTGACAAATACTATTTACAACAACCTCTTAAAGTAGTCCCGGTTTCAACAAAAAATTAAATTGTAACTGTATATCTACCATAGGCTATTCTGTGTCAATTGTACTAATACGTATTGACATTTTTATGTATACAACGACGTAAAGCTAAATTAATAATCATGCTCGCCTGAGTTGCTGCTTTGACCAAGACATTTTTTTTAGTAAATACAACCGTTTGTTTGGCAATGTTTAGCTAACTTAAGTTTATCTAAAACCACATCCGTTGAACTTAGAAGCCTCGGCATGGATTTCAGACGCTTTAATATTCCGCATGATATCTGAACTTCATTCCACCTCTTCTATCCTCATTAAAATCTGAATAAGCGCTTCTTGGGTGTTTTCGGTGTGATCTCGGAAACTTCGTCAAGTATCTGACGAGTCAGACTTTCCCACCTCCAAGCGAATAACTACAACCACCTTCTTATAGATAAAAAAAAATTATAAAATTTATACTTCTAAATTAATTAGCGTTTCACACCTCTTCATATTCTTCAGTATCATGAAGTAAATACTGAATAATATTAATTTTATTCAATATGTGATTATTTAATATATACCATTATAGGGATTATTCATATAAATTATTTTGTCATTTAAATAAAGGAACATCCATCATTAATGCTTTTACCAGAATCTGTTCCATCACTGATGCAAAACCACAATCGGCTGTCTTTATGCGATTACTGGAAGAAAATTTAAGTAAGTTTTAAATGCAGACACAAAGTTCTACTACAATTAACAACATACAATTTATTAAGATGTATGATCATAAAATATTTGAAACCATTTTCATACTGAATATTATAGATAATTAAACCCTTTATTAATAGTCATATATATATATATTGTAATATTCAAACGAAAGGCGTTTAATAAATAAAAAAATTAATAATTAACAAACCACCAAAAATTATTGTGGCAATACTTGAACAATTACACAATTAATTAATATCTCAGGGTCATTACTGGGTTTGATAATGGCAAATCATTTAAAATAATTAAAGGCACTAATTCAAATTTAAAGATTTACTCGTCAATTGACAAAGACGAAATTTACTTGTTAACGAACTTAAACTACAAAGATGGATTCTAATTTACAATTTTTATCAAAGGAAGAGAACGATATCTGACATCTATCTTTTAATCCGGTTTACATAATTTATTTTTTTACATTTGTACTCACAGCTGCCCAGTATTCCAGGATAGTTTTGGCTTGCGAAGCACTATGGCGGGTTTTTGTACAGCTTCTACTCAAACTCACAGATTCTAATTAATATTTTAGTTTTAAATCAGGAACCAGGAACCTCTTCTTCGTCGCTCCCTCCCTCGGTTGAGTTACTCACTGCTGCCCAGCTTAGCAGGTTTCTATAGTTCTGCTTGCGTAAATTTTTTGCCTATGAGCAGAACATTCATGGCCCAATCACCGCTGTTGGTTGATAATCCTCGTTATTTCTTTGCCAGTTTCCGTTGAATATTTGAACTGGTCTCATCTATTTCAACTTGACCAACTTACCAGCCAACTGATGCGAACTGGCTCCTCAATATTTTAATGCGACCTGTACTTGGCCAAACCGTCCACCCAACTCAAAACTTTTCATTATTTTAATGCGGTCTGCATCTGACCAAATCATAACGCGAACTGCCTTGCCGTCTCGCAATTTTGAGCACGCAGTGCTTCTTCCGACAAAGAAACAATGCTCTACTACATTATTGTTTTGTGTTCGGTACCGCCGTCAAGAATATGTTTCTCTAACAATTTAGATTATCAAATTTACAATTAATGTGTTAATTAATTGGCATTACAATATATATAGTAATATAAAAATGAATGAAAATTAAGTGTCAACACGTTGCGACCAATTTATGTAGTATTCGAATTTTAAGAGGAAAAGATAATATGCAGGATTTATCCTGGAATTAATAATTTTTTTAAAATATTGAACAAAAAATTATTTTTTACATATTTAGATTTAATTTAGTACCATTTAAAATAAATACCACATCTTTTAATGAGACTCAAATCTTCAGCGCTGCTTACTGGGCCTCTAATAATTTATAGTGATTTGCAATTAGCACCGAAATAGTTACAACACGCATTACTAATTAAATCTACAATAACATATTATATAAAAAAACGTAGAGAAATCTGACGGTAATTATATTTATATAAAAGTTCACAACATTTTATTTAGAGCTGTTCTGGTACCGTATTAATTTGTGCACTTCACAGTTATTTTCTTTTAAAGAAAAATTTAATCAACAGGCCATAAGACTGATTACTATATTTCTCAGATTTACTTAAAAGAACTTTAATACCAAACGTTGAATATGATATTTTCAGCCTTTATTCCGCATAGACTTTGCTAAATTCCGCTACTTATTTAGATTGGTTAAAATCCCAAGACAGGCTTCATAACAAACATTATCGTTTGCGCTCCAAGGCTACAATCCGTAGCCATGACCACACTGGTCGGAGTCTCAAAACACTCTGGCAAAGTTCTGCGTATTACATACGCTATGCCGACAATAATAGCTTTACAATGCTCTGGCTTCAAAGTTACGCCGACAATAATATTAAAGAAAATTCTTTTTTAAAAAATCTTACATTGCACATTGGTAATCTCTTCAATATATATATATATATATATTCTAATACTCACAGTTAATTATTAATTAAATTTTAATTTGCCCCACGTTGGGCGCCAAAATGTAATAAACACAAAATTAATTAAATTAAATCCCAAAGTGAGGCACCAAAAGTAATAAATACAATTTACAAAAGCGGGCCTCCAATAATGAATAGTTAATTTTAACTTTAAATGAAGACGACGTTGAAGGACAAAATGTAATATTGAAAATAAAATGAGATTTTATATAAGCAAATTAAAAGTTAAAATGATTGTGTTTTAAATGAAAACAGAATTAAAAATATGAAACAAAGTTAATTTATTAAACAAATTCTTGACACCATTGAAAATTATGTTACAAATTGGTAAAATGCCACGGCTTGATTTCAGGGCCATCAGCCCAACAATAAAAAATGTTACGACAAAACAATTAAAATTTACAAAGTGAGAAATTCTTCATTTAAACAATTAGTAAAATATGAAATCTTAAATTTTGACGATAAAAATAATTTAAATTAGATTTACAGATAATATATTTTCTTTCGTTTACATTATCATTTCGCTGTGCGAAGGGGGGGGGGGGGCTGGACCTCACTCGATTATTGTTTAACACTTCACTTCTCTGAATTTAATGTGGTTAGAATTTCCACACACAACACTTCCTGCCATTTATAGTTGATATTGGAATGCTTGCATAAATTTTCCAATGGGCAAATATTTCAGATTGTTGCCTCGTAATTTTAAAACCCGGGACTTTATAATTTTATGTCTCTGCTGCCTTTCAGAATAAACTCTGCATTTAAAGTTCTCTCTCTCTCCACCGACTCCCAACACACACTCTTTCTTAATTATGACTATCGTGTACGTCTCCCAATAACACACTCTTACAACTTTATCATTTGAGCTCCCAAACCACACTAAAGTTCCGCGCGTCGAACCAGGCCTTCGCGACAATGCACACAGCAAGCAAGCATTATAGGCCCCATATTATTGTACACAATTCTTATATTTACGCCACCGACAATAAAAGTCGTAAAATTTTGTTCCTTAATTATTAACATGTTTCTTTTTCATTACCACAATATATATATATATATATATATATATATATATATGTGTGTGTGTGTGTGTGTGTGTGTGTGTGTGTGTGTGTGTGTGTGTGTGTGTGTGTTAATACATTATGTCACAGACATTTAATAATCTTATACGTGATAAATTTAATTAAAACATTTACACTGGGCCAACTGATTACCAGACTTGTTTCATGTGACAATTTCTATTGTTTACCAATGGGGCTTTCATGTTCTGTGGCATAGCACTGACTGGTCATATTTCGTCTTCTACAACTTCAATACCGATATTTCTAGTATATCGATTGGAGACCGAAATAATTTGAAATGGTTGAACTTTAATTCAAAAGTATACTATACCCAAAATTTTTGCATAGTGTTTTCCAAAGCGCCCGTTTCATTGATTTCAACAGCTTTAATTATATGAACATTAGAATATATGAAACAATTATTTATATTCTGCGCTAAATGTTTTACTGAAAAGTATTTAATATATTTTAATCATATAAATTTTCACAAAAATGATTATTCATATTAATTTCTTGAGATCTCTGTTTCATTAAGATTTTCGTTGGTTTGGGATTTACCTATTTCAGAAACGGACAGACCTGTAGACGTAACATGTATTTAACGGAGAATTTTGAACGTGAAAATTTGGTATTTTACAGTTTGTTTGGATTGTCATCGTAAATATCTCGACGCTCACGACGTTCCCTGGGTTCTGCGAAGATTTTGACGGAGGATTTATCCCCCCCAAGCCCAGCGAGGTTTCACGGCTTGCGAAGAGTATTGGTAATTCGACAGCTCCCGATCGTCCCTCTATCGTTTTCGGTTTCCTATATTTCCGACCAACGACGTCGAAAAAGACTAGAATGTTGTATATTTCAGTTTACAAGTTTTACTAGATCAACCATCCGTTCATAATCTTTTTAAGTAGACATCCGGCGATTCACTGTTAAAAATGGCGGCACTCCAGAGACTCACGCGACTTTACCGCTCACCGTCCATCGCCGTTACGAAGTTTTCTCTACTACCTTCGCGAATCTTCTACCCCGTTAGCCACTCACATAATTAATTAAATTTCGTGGCTTCGAAATGTTGCCCAATCAAATTGTCCGTTTTCATACTGCGTCAACCCAACAATGCAACGTCGTATATTGTAACGCGTGTATTTTGGTTTAGTTTTGCATTGTCTCGGAAGTGTTGTTTGTTGTGGTTTGGAGAATTCGAAATCGTGCACGTGCGTGGGGGTGGAAGAGATAAATATTTCCATCCAAGTAATTTTTGTGTCCTGTCTCGATTGTTGGCCTCAACATGGCAGAATAGTTGGCCATTGAATGGGAGGTTATTATGGAGGGAACGGAGATAAGCTTTTGAAACTGTACACTTGTTCTGCGCTCACC
This sequence comes from Zhengitettix transpicula, assembly GCA_037074705.1. Lineage (NCBI taxonomy): Eukaryota > Metazoa > Arthropoda > Insecta > Orthoptera > Tetrigidae > Zhengitettix > Zhengitettix transpicula. The sequence continues at coordinate 26,972,129 of CM073593.1, read as the reverse complement.
GCAGCTGGTGGATGTGATTATGAGAGGCTCCGTATTGCGTTACATGTATTCGTCGGAAAAAGTGTCACCTATCTACAAATCTCATGAGTTCTGCTGTAAACTTTTCCAAGTTGTTGTCTCTGATATAGTCCGAGGCAGAATCGTCGTGAGAAAGGGGCCACAATTTGTTAGTGAAGAGTTCATCGAAGCCACACAATTTAGTACGACGGCTTGCCAGCAATCAATCCCGGAAGCCGACGCCTTAGCCAGTGGTCAACCTCTGAGTCTACGCCTTGAAATGGTCCTGACTAAAGTCATCACTGCAGTTAACCCGTTCTGCCGGCTGTGAGATACGGAGACGTCGGTACGAGAGCTGCAGCAGGCAACACAACACAGAATAGCAGTACGTATTTGGTACGGCCAGCAGATCTCTTCTACGTAAAAACCACAGGTGCCTGAGATAAGAGTTTTTTCATGCTTAACTGTAATAAACTTATATAAAAATTTATTTAATGGTTAATACGGTTTTTGATTTAACGTAAAAACCCAGCCCACAAAAATAATTCTTTACAATATATTGACCGTCGTCCTAAATATCTCAAAAATTCTTTGCAATAAAATAAATTTAAATGCTAAATAAATTATCGGTGTCGGCAAGAAACCTGTTTATTGTAATTAACTTCTTTGAAATGAAAAAATTGCGACTGATTGAAAATTAATAATAAGAAACATAGCGAAATTAAGACAATAGAAGTGATCATAGAAATTCAACTCAACGTTTCTTGACCCTTGTTCCTCTGTTCAGTGTAATGAAACGCAAGAGCCTAGAGAGACACAACTGAATAAGTCAGTTGACAAAACTCAAGCGTTATGTCATATCATACCGCTAAATATATTTTTCGTTCTCTGTGTAGCCTTGTAAATTATTAAACTTCTTTATTAGGCTTTTGAGATATGTCGAAAACTTCAGGTGCATTTTTTAAAAAAGTTTAATAATTTACAAGGTTACACACGGAACTAAAAAAAAATATATATCGGTAAGATATGATATAACGCTTGAGTTTAGTCAAATTACTTGTGCATTTGTGTCTCTCTAGACTCTTACGTTTTTTATGCACCTGAAAAAAGGAAAAAGGCTTCCAGAAACGTTGTGGGGTATGTTTAAAAATCCGGTTTTCTTATTAATGCTACCGATTTGCGGTTCATATTACAAAATATTGTTTTGAACAACAACTGGCATTAAAGTGCATGTAAGCAATATGGCGACAAACATGTTTAAATGAAAGAACCCGATTTCCTCTCAAATGGTAACATGCTAGCTATAACGTCGTCCGCCCTCGTTAACTTCGTTCCCAATTCTCATTCAAAACGTTTATAATTGTTGGTCGCATGAAGAATGGTTGTGTATTGTTGTGGCCCTGGATCAGATGGGAGCCCGGATAAACGTGTCATCGTGGCTATATTTATGGTATTTTCTTTAAGAGGATGTGGGAATTTATTGCGTCTTGGTGTCGGGCTTGCGGAGGAAGTGATTTATTCTTTGCTGCCGCATTTACACAAAAGCCTCCGACGGGAATACGACGCCAACGGGGCCGGGAAATCATTAGCTACGACTCAGATTAAAACGTTTCTCAAACTAATTATAAATACACAACTATGTGTTTCTAAACAAACTTTTAAGCAATTCATTTCCCTTGGTGTGATGCATTTCTCTTCGTCGGAATTTATTCTATGTTATTTGACGCAGAAAACCAGTTTTCATTCAAAATCTCCATTTCATTCAAATATCTTAAAAATATCTCTGCTTCTTTCCTCACATCACAAATATGCTATATATTTCTGATTATTTCAATCATTTGAGATGTTGACAATTAAATAACTTGGAACAATTCAGAAAAAACAGAAAATCTTACGGTATCCTAAGTAGAATAAAAAACAGTGATATATTTGCAGAAACTGATGCTAGAAATTCTGGTAACGGAAATAATAAAATTGAGCTCATAGTAGAATTTCTTTCTTTAAATAATTAAAATTAATACGTAAAATTCATTTACTGACACAAATGCACTTTTTAATTTTGGTATCATTGTGTGTCACTTGCAACTACCTTTTATGAATACGACGCAAAATTATAAAACAATCTATAATTTAAAATTATATAAAGGACAAGTCTCATTTATTACACAGAAATTAATTTACACAATCTATAATAAGCACCATATTCCCATCATTGTGAAACAGCGTTATGTAATATCTTACCGATTAATCTTGTTTCGTTCCTTGTGAAACGTTATAAATTATAAAACTCCTTTAATATTGACGCTAATGTTTATATCTTAAAATAATTTTTTTTCACAAATTTCACACTTAAGGCATTAACAATCTGAAATGAAATCAGAGAGCATGTGAAATTCTACAACCACTCGTAATAAGTGCATTTAATGGGTAATTTCGTTTCATTGAAATAATTAAAATATTTAATATCTGTTAATTATCATTTCCGAATAACGTCATGCAAATTGAAGTACGGAAAATTAAAGTGAATTATTTAAAAAAAATATGAATCTAGTAATAGATACTGAATTGATGCTTTTGTTTGTAATTTGAAATATCATTATTACATTGCCGTCGTTATATTGGTTCCAATTAACGAGGCAATGATAGAGCTATTGTTTTTCACAATAATTATCGATTTGATTTTCGCTCGGACGTCAGATAATTAAAAACATGTTTCATCACGTTGTATAAATATAATAAGTTCACTAGACTGACTACAAGACTATTAGTTATTCTGGAGAAGAAAAAATATTTGAAAATATAAAGACAGAACATCGAGTTTTTATACCCTGAATATAAAACAAAAAGGATAAAATAGGCAAAAAACAAAGGAAAGAAGTGATTATACTAATACCACACAGCAGTTGTGGAAACCATGTTCCTATCTTGTTCCACAGCCACCTATTTACTAATGTGATGTATTAACTTGGGAGTACCAGCACCTCACTTCTATAGGACTTCATCCATAAATTCGGGAATTCTGCGAAATTTCCTGAATTTTCTACTGCTGTATCAGAAGTATTATTATGTAAATTACCGTCAAATGACTTTTAATATTTATTCGTAGAAGAAGTGAACGGAAAAATTTTGAAATTGGAACTTTAGTAGAGCCAAGGAAACAAACTGTTAACCATCATACAGAAGTGTTTTATTCTCTAGAGATTGCAAAATACAATATAGGAAAATGCCAGGATTAATGATTAGTACCTAATTAGAAATATAAAATTAAATAGAAACAAGTAAAAAAAAATTAAATGGACTTCTTATTTCTTCAAATTTACATATTGTAATAATTAAATTTAATATGAATATATCGTTTCTAAATGAAAGAACTTAAGTGAATACTATTAAACAAGATTTATTAACAATTTTAAAACAAGTATAAAATACACAAAATATTTGGGATCTCAGGGTCTTGAACTGGGTTTGATAAATGGCAGAATTTATATAATCAAAATTACATTTTATTTTTTATGGAAATCAATGCGTCTGAACATAGACGAAATTTGTTGCGGAAAAAATAATACTAAAGATTGAATTTAAACCATTTCAATTTTATCAAGAATTAACGATCTCATTTCATCGATAATTTAAATAATTAAAAAACGATCTGACTTTTATCTTTTAAACACGGTTTACAAATGATTTTAAAGTTTTTCTCTACTTACGGCCGCCCAGGTCTCTTTTTAGCTTTTCGTGCACAATTTTGGGGACATCACTGATTCTAAGTACTCACAGACTCTAAATGTTCACAGGCTCTAATTGGCGTTGTTTGTTAGTTGGTTTGACACAAATTGGTTGGTTCTCGATGCTTTACTGCAACCTGGATTTGTAGATCTCTTGACTTTAGTTGAAAATGGACTTCATTGGTTTGTCTATGGCCAGCATGATGAATCTACGCTCGACCACCGAATACACACTAGTTGATCTGTCTCCTTCCCGACTGAATATTGCTTTACTTTTTAATATTTGAAAGCATGTTTGTGGCTGGACCACATTCTTTCGTTCTGACTGCCGACTGTAAAACTTTTCGTCTGATCTATTCGCTGTCTGCTGCCCGACCTCTACTGTTCGTCTCGTAAATTTTGAGCGCGTAAAAACCTTCTTGACTGATCAACAATGTTTTCTTTGCCTTGCCGGTTTGTTGCGGCGTCCGCTCTATATCCACTAATAATGCGTCCTCTACAATTCAACTTTTCAATTAGAACAATGCCTTAATTACCAATTACTACAATATTTATAAAAGATAAAATAATTTGACAGTTGAACTAGAATTCATTTAATATTCGATTAGTTTGTATACAGCTCCTCAGTCGAGTACCTTTTTACAGTCAAAGAAAAATTTGTCCGGTTGTACGTTTTAGTTATTTCATTGACAAACAACAAGCCTTTAATCAAAGGATCATTATCAGTTTATGTTAAAAAAATTGTTTTATTATATTTATTACTTCCTAATAGTGTATATTTGTAGAGTGTTTTGTATGGAGAAATTTTTATAATATCGTGCAAGTTGTAAAAGAATATTAGAATTTTTAAATAATCAAATTTCATTCCAGAAATGGAAACCAGTAATCTGTCATGCAAACAGCACAGTCCTGGCTCTTCGAATCCCACGTATGTTGGCAACAGTATCGCTGCTTCCGGTAGTCAGGTGTGGTAGATGTATGCGAGAGCAATATCGAACTGTTGCTAGCCTCAATGGGGGAGGAGTCCCCCTAACACTAGCACTCTATGGAGGACTCTCTGATGGTGCGGCATAAAGAGAGGCGCGGGTTAACGGTGGGATAACAGCCATTGGAGATGTTGCCTCCATGGGCTGCTCATGGTTGGTAGTATCTGAGACGAGACCCAGGAAAGACCACACGGCGTTCACCATTTAAACTGTATGTCCATGTACGTGGGTACCGGTCTCAGTGCTTTCAGATTTCATGTGTGGGAGAGGCTAAGAAAGCACCCTAGAACCGTGTTAGTGGGAGGAATCCTGCTGAAAACAGAACTCTGGTAGAGAGGCTTTCCGCGGTTGCGGCACGTGGGAAGGTGAGAAGGAAGGGAAGGCGCGTGGTTCTCTTGGGGGGTTTTCTGAGAAGCTACCCTCCTGTCCTGCCAGGAGTTGGTGGAGTCTGACTCAAGACGGTCGTCCAGTCTTCTGGGGTGTAAAGAGTTGGTGATCCCAACATCAACCGCACTCCGGGAGGAAAAGGTGTCGAGTGGTGGGGACTTGTCTCCACCTCTTAGTTATCCGATGATGAAATCGCCTGGCCATAATTATCCTCGTATCCGCCTGTTGAGTGTCATTCTTGGAAACTAGAGTGTACCGACAAGTTTTAATGGCGGGGCGACCCTGAGCACTCTTGCTAACGGAGCTATGTGCGCGCGGCCAAGACAAGCAATTTGGTACCTCGGTGTGCGTTGGGTCCCTGTAGCCCAGCTGGGTTTGGTTATCAATGCCCCAGCCCAACGTACGTTGGAGTTGGACTCTAGGGTGTATGTGGTTTCTGCAGGACACAGCCCACCGGGATTTAGGTATCCCCTCCTTGGAAGGTTTAAAAAAAGACCGCAGGGAAACATCTGCTACTGGTCCCATCTCTAAGTAATAATTTAAATGAGAATATATAACACCACAAGATACAAGACAACCTCTTGAAAGCATATACATAAGTTTATTTTGTTACAAACAGCATCGATGTGAACTTTCCAAGGTTTTTAGTGCATCCGACACAGATGTTAATATCATGGGCAATAAGTAAAAAAAGGCAAAGCATATATTTTTGAAGCATTTACCTTGAGCCCATTTCTATGTAAATAATTAGTAACAGTATGTACCATTACGTCGAAACTCATAGTTTCAATTAAACACTTCACAACTCATAAAATCACGTATAGAGAGGAAACCACTCTTAGTTAAGTTATACCTTTATCGACACTTGTTTTGTAAATTAATGCTTAATCGTACATGAGAGAGGTTTATAAGTCAACGCATATTTCTTGATTAATTCGCGCATTACAATCAACCTCTATCCTACGAATTTGTGATTTACAGCTCGTTTCAATCGTATTTCTAAACTCTTCTTAGTTATTAATCTGCGTAATAGTATATAAAGGTTTTAATATTGAATATAAAAATTTATACAACCTAAATTAAAATGTATGTACGCAAATGTTCCTAATAACTGACACTCTTTTCACGTTTTTACAATTTTTCAGAACATTATTTCCACTTTGGAAAGATAATTAATTAAGATTACAAAATCCAATGGACCATTTTATTGCACAGGTTTAAACTCAATCAATGTTTGAACATTTTCCTTGTATTATGCAGCCCCGGATTTCATAACGCTTTTCCTGATTTGAAATGTAATAATTACAGATTAATTTTAATTACAGTATGTCCCCCCTCTCCCCCACAATCTTCCTCCAACTCTACGTCCATTTACACCAACACGTTCTCCTTTCACTCCAGATAATTACAATTGCATGAGTCACGGCACCCTCTACACCTGTGAAAAACTTTTCAAAGTAATGTCAGCCATAAATCGAGGACAAGATACCAGTGAGGAAATAACGGTTGACCAAAACGAAAAAATAATTTGTTTTATTACGTTTCAACGTAGAATAAAAACAATAGTATTTTTAATATCGCAATTGAATGCAATTTATTTATATGTTGAGCAGGACCTCAAAAGGTTTTTTTAATTTATTGTCCATTAACGAATACAGAGTGATGCTTATAATAAATAATAATGTTCTTTTGTATTAGTGGTTGAAAACGAAGTAGTATTTAAAATAATAGTTTGTAATTAAGGTAGAAATTCTATTTTATAGCAGTTCAACATCATTTAGTCTCTAAAACTGAGATTAGTATCATTCTAACGAACTCAGACGGTTCATAATGTTAAATGATATGTATTAGAACCCATCTATATATCATTCAAAACTATCTATTTATACATACACACACTGATTGAATTAGGAACATATGCAGGTCCTTCTAGATGGTTCTCTCCGTAGCGCATGATCGAAACTTTTCGTATTTCCCATTCCTGATGGTTTTTCGGCTACTCCATAATTGGAACGACAGAGCGAATATGTCCCTCGCTGCAGTGTATTCTTTTAATCGAATAACTGCATGACCATAATCAACAGTTATATACCAATAAAATTTGTGCATCGGATTTAATCTGAATAGTGGTATTATTGTCTTCAAAAATTTATATTTTATGTTATAAAAAACAAAACTCATGGAACTCTCTCTTGGTATAACGAAAAAGCATTACAGCATTTAGTTGTTTCAAAACTAAATATCGGCGAATTAAAATTAAATCTTCGCTGCCGTGAAACTAAATTATGTTTTTGTTTGGATTGTCAATATCCAATCGTTCCACTTGCAGCGTTATTCAAGAGAATATTGACGAAGTAAATTTACGTAATCAAATGGTAGTTTCGTATGCACTATTAGCGACAGCTTTCCAAACGGCCGAAATGTATTTGAATACATTATAACTTTCAGTTACATAATTCCTCGCGTTTGTGGTTTTCTAATGTCCAAACATAATAGCTTCGCTATAGAATATATCATCACTCAATTGTAACAAAAACAATAGTTTTTCACGTCTATTTATGTGTTCCATGCCACATAGGAGACGGATCTAGAGCATTCCAGCTGGTTCACGTCCTGGGTCACGCCAACAATAGCGTCGTTTGATCTACGAGTCTAAAATATACACCGCGAATACTTTCGGTTCACCACATGCCAAATATGTTGGTTTTTTACCCTGGAGTTCAATAGCGTTTTCTTAAATGTAGTTTTCATACAATCGGAGAATCACCTTTTATGTGATTTCACATTTTCTCTTCACCTCAAAGTTCCTCGCAATTAATTTCTAAACATCCATAAAATGTGAAATAAGATAGTTTTAATCCCACACTACAAACTTTGTACACTAAAAAAACGAACGAAACTTAAAAATAGGAATAAAAATGTAATGAACAAAACTAATCAGGAAAGTAATTATCAAGAATAAATCACTATAATAATTAAGTTAAGTTAATCAGACACAGTTTTTCTTTTATATCAGGTGTTCTATAATTTTTAATATTATTTATAACAGCTTTAAAGCAAGAGAATATTATTTTCGTACTGAGGTGCCTCAAAACATCAGTTGATACTCGAAATGAATACGATACGTACATTTCGCAATAACTGGTGGATGATCAATAGTTGTGTGTTTCATTCTGCAATATATACAGCGGTTATGTAATTTGCATGTTAATTCTCTCCTAATATTTCGTTGTATATATTCGGGTAATAGTTCTAGTCTATCAATGAATAGCGTATTATTTATATTTCATGCGACATATATTAGTAACAATACATCAAATTGTTTTACTTGGTTGATCGATTTACAGACTGTCATCTTTATTATAAATGAGAATGTAACGATCAATCAGAGTGCTAATTTGTTGAGCGATTTGTCTTGCTTGTGTTTCTCAGGTACGATTAGTGTTTGAGCACATTAAACTCTCATTAGTGACTGTTTGTGAAGTCTGTCCCACATCGCGTTATTTAGCCAGTTCTTGTCTTCTCCACCGACACTGTCAATCGCAATGGCTTATTCATTCACTGGCGAAGATCATTTGCGGTTTACGGTGCACGTGAACAGGCCTCTTATAACGTCGAAAATTCTGATATAATCATACATACTTTCGACAGTATATCGACGAAGGTTCACTATACCATTGACTGATGACTATTCTCAAATAAACCTTTCGTAATGGCTGAAACATATTCTATCCATCTATTTCTCTATGGAATGTGTAAATTAAACTATAAAGTAAATTTGCTTTTACAAAATTAAATTTTTTGAGAATATACTAATATAATTACTTACATCATAAAATTTTATTATTGGGTTAATGATTTTTTTCTCAGTGTCGTGGTGGGTACTGAATTAGAGCTCTGATATGCAACTATTTCAAATGCTATTATCTGTAAAAGGACCAACTATGCTCTTGTAACCCTTGGATTTTTCTCACCAGCGGATGAGGACATGTGTCTGGACATTGTTGTGCCGCGATGTCCCACGATGTACCGCAACGCTACTCTGGACTCCAACCGCCGCAAACAGCCCACAGTAAAATTGAATGCTCCTATCCAATGTTTACTTGTGGATAACTGTTATACAGCAGTTCCGTAATCGATACAAAAAATACTTTTGGTGTCTCCAAGATGACAACATAATGCTTGCTATCGCTCAGGAAGCAAATTTATACATTTCTTCACCCCACATGAGGCAAAAGTCCCATAACCAGCAATTAGTATTGGTTGAGAGAGAAGTAACCGTCTTATCTGAGCGTTGTACGTTCAGGAAAACAAGATTTTCTGGACACTTGTGTCAACAACTTTCAACCAATCGACCGACTGAAAATTGATTACCAAGTCTATATCCGTTTCTCCCTAAAACCATTGATTTTCAGCGGTGGACAAACAAATCTGTTCTGGTGCATCAGCCTTCATTGGTCAAACTAACGTTTTAAACTCATTCATTATAGTTTAAAAAAAAACTTCTGAGATATACAACTAAGAAAGAAATATTCTGTTTTCTACATAATAATGGCGTTGTAACGTTTCGAAAGTAGTTCTGCAAGTACAATCAATAGATGTAGTTTGTTCCTATTTGAATGTTCCGACACACAAGGCTCGGGACCAAAAAGATTAGTAGTCATCAACCTGATTTATTTTCCATGGTTTCCGAAAATAATTCAGGCAATTGCAGGTCTGAATTTCCAAAATTTTTCCTGTACATTGGAAGTTTCGCAATATTCTTTGTGTCTATTTACAGTAAGTAAAGTAAAAAAATAACGTACCGTAAACTTATTAATATTTTCTTTACTTCGGTGAATGAAACATTGGATCTGAGGTATCTTCACAACAGTGCAAATCTTTTGACATAACATATTTCATAATGTCTTCGTTAATTATGTATAGACGTTCCTAATAATTTATTCTCTTTTTATTTTAGGTAATGCTGCAGATTGTATTTCTGTGTGGGGTAAGTTAACAGACCAGCGTTGGTTTTTGTACTACTAATAGCCACTGACCATTACTCGTGGTTAAATATTAACTTTAATACGTAAGCAAAATCAAAGGAACTCTTGTAGATGCGTTCAGGTTTAGATATCGCAGAAATTGTGATTTTAAGGCGGAGTTCGCTTCCTATGCAAGCAAAACAGAATTATTGGAATAATAGTTTGGTTCCCTATGTTTTAAATTTTCAAGTCCTTAACAGATAAAAGTATATATTTTTCAGTGCTACTATAAAACATAAAACACGATATATTTTTCATATTTTTATCTTGATTGCAAACAGATTGTATTGATAATTTCATTGCAGTATTTCTGATTAACATTAAAAATATTCAATTTACGTCTGACTTTTACTACACACTAGTGTTAAATTTATTAAATTTATTGTATCTACTTTATATATTAAGATTTTCTTTATCGATTGGGCATGATAAGAGACTAATAGGAATTCAGAACGTTTTAAGATGAATTTTGTGTTTTGTTTCTTTAGGAAAAATTGTTTCTATTTGTTATTTTCGAAATTTAATGTTTTCTTGTTTAATTCGATCTTTTAGATCAAATGTTTTCTTTTCATTCAGAAACATATGTCATGTTAGACTCTTTAAAAGAACCAGTTATGTGACTGGTTTAAAATGTTTACATAAAACCTCTGATTGCGTATTTTCAATACTTCTTTAAATATATAATAATTTCCAGTTTCAGAATAACTAAAAATTCAATGAGTCATATAGCCCGCACATTTTTAGCTAGTCCTTAAAAAACACTTCAAAATATTATCCATTATAAAATATTCAAGGAAGCCAACTGGTGCACGAAACAAGCACAATTTTGTGGCTATGAGTGTCCCAGTAGAAATGTTTATATGAAGGGGTTTTTTTTTGTTGGAACGGTGTTAAAATATTCACGTTTCTCTGCCCATATCTAATAATTTCCATCTCGCAGAGTGCGGCCTGTGAAGGGACTATAACTTAGATAGGCTGATTTTCAGAGCTGTACGTGATGTTGGTTTCACGAGCACGTCACGCATTTGTGAGCAACACAGCTCTGTTCTTAATGAAATGCAATTGGCACACGTGCATTAGAGCATGCTTCGGACTTGGAACAATTCATGGGACCACCATTCGGCTCGGCTACTAGGACCACGGAAATTCGTGATGGAGTATTACGAAGAATCTGCTTCACAAAGCTGTAATGGATAGGGTTGTCGTGAAAAGCCTTTCCTATGGATTTTAAATAATCAAAAATTTTGTATGGAAACGTTGTAATGATATTTTCCGTCAATTATTAATTCTTGTAAATTCTTGTATTTCTTGCGAAGGGATGAGTGTAAGATGACACCGGATCAGATGACCGTTATGGCCACTGTTTGTCAACCTTATCTCACTGCATTTTGCCTCTGTCGTGGGAATGCAAGGCGACATGAAAAATCTGACGATCTGATACCTTTTGGAGGCATTTTTACTTACTATTGGATCCCCACTTTGGGTTTGATATATTGGACGAATATCCGCTCCTCTGGAAGCTCTGAAAAATTAATTGGGTTACTTTGGGCTCTCGACCAAGACGGTGGCTCTTGTCTATTCCATATTTTGTCTTCACTAAAACTTATCTTTTTACTTCAAGTTTTCTGATGTACATACATTTACAGTCTCTGATCCTGAGTTCTCGGACCGTAATATTTTCTTATCTCCTTACCTAGCCTTAACTTTCCAAACGTCTGAAACGTTTAGTGTAGTTAGAACGAAGCTTTCCGTTTTCCGGATTACCTATCACATATATCGTTGGACAACTATGAGAACATCCTTAGGAATTCAGTATTAACGACAGTATACTTGCTGTGGGAAACTATTGTTTACGATGCGAGAAAAATAAGCTTAAATTTATCATTGTTGAAACGAACATTAATGGAACTGTAGAGTAGAAATATGCGCATGGGAATAACAGACTGGTAAAATATAGAGATATTTTATTCGTCATTACTAAACCAATGACTTGAACAGATGGTGTTCAAAAATAACATAGGTAAGAATAAAATAATAATACCAACAAAGATGTAAAGAAAACATTTATAACTCAATTATATTATTCGTTAAACTATATTTGAAAAATAGGTTACTCAGACGGGAATAAAATACTTCCAAATAAATGTTCAGAGAAACAGTAGAAAGTTACCACCGTAGGCTATATCTTTCGGTGGTACATATTTAATTCGGTGGAAATAAAATGCAATTATAACGTGTTTCCCCGGTGTAACTGCTGGATAAAGTTTTCTCGGGAATCCAACCGAGTAACGACGTTATTTCTCTCAACATTTAGATAGCTGGCACTGCCATCTTATTCAGCTATTATGAAACTGGACGGAATTGACTAAAAAATACACTATTACAGTTCAACTGTTAGCTGACAACATCGATTGCAACGAGAAAATTGCAACGTAGGACCACGGACCGTTAATTCACATCAACCACGGTTAATAAATATTTGACAGCTCCGCCTAACCGAGGATGGCGTGAGCGTAAACTTTATTCTATACGTGTCCATAAACGAATCGACCATTTTTTATTTTCGTGCGAAATTAGAGCTTGAAATTAATATATATATATATATATATATATATATATATATATATATATTATATTATTCAATTATATATCGAAGAAACAAGCTACACGTTGGAGAGCCAAATTATTTGGTATATACCTTTGATTACATAGAACCATTGTGAGGAAGTTTCCGTTGAAATTAAACAAAATTTTTTAAAGAGATAACAAAGTTTTTTTTTAATTGACAATATGGTTTTACGTTGACTTTACATTTTATGTTTTTAAGTAACTGCCTCAGCTTTCATGAGAATCTAAATTTGAGGGCCGCTTATAGGGCTTCTAATCAGTGATTAGAAAATTTCACCAAGTTACAAAAGCAAAAAATGAATTTCATTTACAGTAATAAAAGTTTATGCAAAGACTCTAAGAACAACAAAAAATTATAGAAATCTGACGGAAAATATATGTTTGTATAAAGGTTTACGACAGAAAGTTTATACGTACCCTTTTGTTTTGTGCTGTCTCGTACCTATTTGAGCACTTGTGATTATTTTAAATTTTATTAGAACAATATTTTGATTGACAGGCCATAGCACTGATTATATACTTTTCACACTACGTCGTAACCCTTTACGACACTTTCGGCGCCTTTCTACTTTTCTGTCGAACCCATCATCACACTCCGTTTGTTGTAGAAAGTACCTTTAATACAGAAGCTGATATATTCAGCTAATACATTGCTGACTTCGGCTACCATTGGCCTGTTCGCCACAACACAAATCTCCAGCTCCCCGAACACACATAACTGACGATTTCTCACAACATACTGCTCTGACTCCCAAACACACACTGCTCCCTGTCTGTCTTCTGACTATTTTGCTAAAAGTTCTGAGCGTCTTATATACGCTTTTTCGACAACAATTCGTAGCAATCATTATAGTCTCTGCATTCTCGCGCCAAACAATGCTGTTCTTCACCATGCTCAGCCTCATAGTTACGCCGCGAATAATTAAAGAAACAATTTAAATAAAACTTTTCATTAGGCATTGGTAATCTCTAAAATATATGTAGTTCTAATAAGTATTCACCACAACCCCGAGTCAAAGAGATCTTTTAACAAAATTAAAATTAAAAATAATTCGCCGACGACCTGTGGTGTAGGGGTCAGCGTGTCTGCCTCACATCAAAGAGGTCCCGGGTTCGAATCCCTGTGAGGGTATGGATGTTTGTGCGCATGCGAGAAACTCTCGTCAAATCAGGGCCCCGACAAGGCAAAATGAGTTGTTAATAACTAATGAGTTTCTGACGCGACTGTAAATAAATCAATATATATATATATATTGTAGCGTCCGTCCTGCTGTCCTCCGTCTCTTTCCTCAATTTTTGATACGGGCGCCAGGTAATTTTTTTGAATGAAATTACCAAAACAATTTTGATAAAATTTATTTATTTCTCCTGCAGTGAGAACATTCAATATCTGCGGGGCGTGTTTATTTTTATGACAAGTTCTACATTACAACAGTTGGACCTCCATCCGCTGACGAGTCATAAGCGGAACTGCCTCGCCAAAACTCTGCGCGCGCCTTCTAAACAATAATACTTAACAATATGTGGTGCGGCTAGAAGACACCGACAAAGGCAATAATTCGACAATGTAACATAAATATGTTACAATATATATATATATGTATTGTAATAATCAAAAGGGTTATCGATTATTTGCCCCACGTTGTGGTAGCCATGTAATGAACAACATGTTAGGGTTAATTAAAAGAAATAATTAATATTTAAAGTTTTTTATTTCTTAAAAATGCACATTATTAGCCCCATCTTTGTACGCCGGTCTTTGATGAAAATTTACAAAACTTTACTTTAATTATTTACAATTTATGTTGTTCTAGCGAATACACACCAATATTTTCAATCCAATATGTTGAAAATCTCTTAATCTCAGGGTCACTACTGGGTTTGATAATTAGAAGAAAAGCAATTTATAAACTGACTATTAAAAAAATTAACCTAAAACAATATGAAAATAAGTGGAAAGAAAGCTGAACGAAATGAACTCTGAACGAAATCTGACTCTACCCTTTTCATTATCGTTTACATATTTATCAAAGTTTTGGTTACTCACGGATCGTCTGTCTGGTAGCAGATCTCTCTCTTGTATCTTGATAACTGACACACTAAAAGCCATTTTTAGTTACACTGGCTCTACTTCATTGCAATTTTAATACACACGCTAGAATTCCTCGTCCTCAGCTTTGAGAGGTGTATGTTCCTGGGTCGCAGACCTAGGGCATACGGTAAGAGTTGTCCGCTATTCCCATTGGAATAGTCGGCAAGCTGCCTCCTAAACTGGTGGAGGCACGGAGAAGGGAATGCTGCGTCCCCACAGCGAACTTCTCTCCCGCTATCGGAAGGGCGTGGGACAAGTACCCAATGCCCGACCTACCTGATGCAGGTTTTTCTAGGGTTTTCCCTGCATTTATTTAGGCGAATGCCAGGTAGGATCCTTAAAATATAGCCCGGGGGCCCTTGTTAACCCTTGGCTACCTTCCTCTACCCTTCCACATCCCCCCTTTCAAATCCCTTCCTATGCTATTAAAGGGGAGTTGCCCAAAGTGGATTACCCTCATGTAGCCTGTTGCCCTAAAAAAAAAAAACTATAACTTCTCGTATGCAGATTTTAGACTTTTTGTTTATCCTTTCTTGACCCAGGCTCCGTGGAGACTGCCGTTCCTTACGCGCGCTGTCTCCATTTCGGCTTTTCGACAAAGGAAAAGAACTCGCCGTCATTGTTGCTTTGATAGCTCATACCCTTTCAGTTCAATTTTTATCCACTAACAATTGAATTATTTAAAAACAATTAATGGTCTAATTAATTTACATTACAATATATATATATATATATGCTTGTGTCAGCTTAAATAATTAATTAACTAATGTATATGAATAGTGTTTAGTAATTTAATAAATCAACTCTTATATGGTTTAAATAATTATAAATTAACAATTACAATATTAAATCGTTATACAGTTATTAAACATGTCTACGTAGCTTTACTTAAAAATTTGTATGTCATATAACTGGTTTATGCGGTTGTGTAATTCTTAGGGCTCTTGCTTTCTTAAATTAAATTTTAAGTATATTGTATGTTTATTCCACTGCATTTCATTAATGCTTGTAAATTTCGGTGGAGATATCACAATTTCCTTCAATTTTTACATTATTATGATGAATTGTTTTCGATGCAGAGTTAATACAATATTTTCGTGGCGAGTTGAACATTCAAATCAACATTTCTTGGCCCTCAGATGAATCGACAACGGTTTGCATACAGACGTCTAGGCTAGAAATTTCTCTTTGGGAAGACCAGGATGGGAAGCTGCTTTCTGCGCCCGGAAATGTTTCTTGAGCGTCGTAGCGAACAATGGCGCCGTAATGGTGCTTCTAGCAGCACGGCAATTGGCGGCACAATATCGACTCCAGTCCGCATTTGCGCTTTAATTGCATTCCACTCCTGGAAAAGGCGATACAGCTAGCCGTGCCGACCCGGTAAACACGAGAATTCACCCTATGTTAATAACCAATTATCCCAAGTAGCCACCTCTTCGCTGCAGAACCTCTTCTGCCATTACATTCAGCATTAAATACGAAAGCTCAGTCGAAGAGAACAACACGAAATAAGTGTTATTGCGCATAGGTTGCGTTAGGACTGTTAAAAAGCTTTGCAACATGGCGAGAATTGTGAATAAAAGGAATATAGGGGTTGGATCTACTCAGTAAAGATTGTTAGCATTGAAGTACGAATATTCTACTGCATGAGAATTCACATTATTTTAGGAAACATTATTAGCGTGAAATATGGTTCATTGATAAACAACAAACTTATCATAAATATTAATACTGCAATTCAACACAACGCAATTATGACAAACAACGAGAAACTACTTAAAAAAATAACGAAATATTACCTTAAATAAAAACTTATTCAAAGCAGTTATTTGTCTGGTTCTGAATTTTATTAATCAATCCTTCATTATATTAGTTAAGTTCATCTATCTTAATTTTATGCAGAATATATGATATTAGACTATTGATAAAACACACCTAATAACATGAATCAGTTTCAATATTTTGGTAAGTAATTAATACTATCTTTCAATCAATTCGGGATGGTCTATAATTGATTAATCAGTTATTTGAAATAACTGGATGTACTTTATTTTAATTACTAAATTATAACATATATTGTTTCTTCGATTCCTGTCCTTAATATTAATAAATTCGTAATTTTATAATAATACGCGTATACGTTTGATAGTATTTGCAACGCGTAACCGCCTTCTCTCCTTTCGTGTGGTTTCCAAAATAACTTTCTTCGGTAATCAAGCCACAATTTCTAAACACTTGTGTGTTCTTATCCACGTCTTGAATTAATTAATTTAGTCTGAAGGGATTTGAAACGTCACTCCATAACTGATCGTAAAAACGGAAGTTTTCATTCATCGGTTTCGTGATTATGAACTATAAATACGAAATCTCTCGATCAACCGAATTTATGGTTTTAATTAAAATTATTATAATTATTTCACCTAACTGCAAAGCGATATATTACACAGCTATGGATATATTTTTTTGTGACAGTGAAATCTTTACGCTTGGGATCCGACTTAATAAAAACGTGCTCATGTGTCAGCTGAATATGAGTTTCAATAATTGTAATATAAATCTAGAGAACTTCACATTATAATTATTTCTTGGAAATATTGATTGATATCACTTATTTTCAGGTTTTGGCTGCTGACGGGTAGTTCCGGATTTTGTTACATGTCTACTTTCCCGTGTTTGTCTGCCAGGTCATTGGCCATCGACCGTTTCTCCATTAATAAATTCAAATAAAATATTCACTACTTAAATATGTACATCAATGTTATTTCCAATAACGTGTGTATTAATAACATGCATCTGCATTACATTCAAAATGTGTAAACCCCTATATACTGAACGAACTCTTCGATCCACGTGTGGGATAGACAAAATCTTCTGTGGTTTGACGGCCATATTTAAAAAGCTGTTTGCCGTCATTGATTTCCGATGACAAGGAACCAGCCTCTCGTACAGCGTTTAAATAACTGAGGTCCTTCATCAAGGACCTCCTGCTCCAATGCCGCCAATTTGTTACTCAAGATTCACAACCTGAGACAATACGTCGGTAAAATGTTAACAATCTGCATATTCTCTTCTGTGAATATAATCAAGTACCTTTTCTTTGCATCGTATGAGCAGAACGTTGCCCTGAATTTACAAAGGCAATTGTTAACTTTTTCGATGAGACTCCTAATGAACTTGACGAAGCTCTGATTCGGAACGTGATCTACTTAGTCAACTGAGCGCCAAAGCAATTAACAAATTCAATTAGCTAATTCTTTAGCGCTTCAATACACGTAACTTCACGATAATTTTGAGACAGAAACTTTCTTGTGTTAAAAGAAGAATACTAAAGTACACTATATTTTAACTTTAAATTATGAGGACGGCTCAAAACTGAAGGTTAAAGCGTTTATTCAGTGAGCAAACTGGTTCGAAACACTTTGGCCATAAATTTGTAAATGAAACTTGTATTTTAAATGTCCAATTATATTGTTTCAGATCTAGTGGTTAGTTAAATAATAATTCACAATTTTTGGTTTGTCCTTTTTTCATCTTAAAATGAAAATAATTTACGTCTGATAGAAAATAATGAATAAGAAAGATAGTCAATACAGACAAAAAGGGTAATATAAATGCCACACAACGTTGTGAAACACAACTGCACTAGAAAGCTTCTGAGCGTTGTCAACTGACCAGTGCAGTTGTGTTTCTCGTGGCTCTTCTTAGCACCTGACGAAAGGAACAAGGATCCCAGAAACGTTGTGTGATATTTATATTACACTTTTTTTGTCTGTATTGACTATCTTTCTTATTCATCACTTTTTTAATTTTCTTCGTGCTGTTAAAATTACGCCCATTTTTCGCTTGTATTGATTACTTCTTCTGTCAATTTACTCTTGGTTTTATTTGTGAGGCATTACTTGTTAATCTAATTTGTTAATTTATCTCTTCTCATGTGCCATACTTATTTGTTCGTAGTCCTTTTTATACATTGACTTTTTCCGCCCATGTTCCGCGTCATGTTATTCTGTTTGATGTTCAAAAATTGTTTGGTAACAGGACATTTAAAATCTTCTTTGTGGATATTTAGTATCGTACTTCGAGGAGTTGTTGTAGACATATCTTCAGTAGCATGTTAAATCAAATTAAAGTCCACTTTTGGTCAAACGACTTTATCTCTTGTCGTTATCTTAAAGCCTCTAAATATGTTGATATTGTTTTGCAAAAAAGAGAGGAACTACATTCAGTTTTTACCTCGATTCAGAAAAGATAATAGTTGTTTTTGGTACTAAGCGTAACTCGGCACTTCCTTTGTTTAGTAATTTAATTTAATTCCACAGAAATTTAAATTCTTTTTTGTAGGCTGATCCAAATAGTGGCAACTCCCCTCTAATAGCATAGGAAAAGGAGTGAAAAGGGGGATGCGGAAAGGCAGAACAAGGCAGCCAAGGGTTAAATAGGGCCCCCGGGCTATGGTTTAAGGATCCTACCCGGCCTCAAAGCGATGCAGGGAAAACCCTAGAGTGGTTTGATGTGGGGTCCCAGCTTTCCCTCGCCGTGCCTTCGCCAGTTTAGGAGTCAGCTGGCCGACTATTCCAATAGGAATAGATGACAACTGTTACCGTATGCCCAAAGTCTGCAACCCCGGAACATACACCTCTAAAAACAGTCCGAGGTGCCTCGGCATGTAGGATATTCGTTGTTTTCTTAAAGGAACCAAATACCATTTACGAATGTAAGCGCTTGTATTCTTCATTCATGTTTTATTTTGAACTAGTATTTCATTGGAATAAGCGTTTAAATTTTTGAGTTTTACCTAGTTCATATTCGTTTGTTTTTTTTGGTTACGTTATCCCATTTGGTTTGCTAGAATATTCCTACATTTTTCACCTTTCATACCTCCATTTTTTTTATAAACTTGCACTTTTAAACACTTCAACAAATACTAAAAGAATTTTTAAATTATGTGGGTAAGATTCTCATGACCGTCACAAAAGTTATTATAAAAATTGTCCACTTCCGCCAACGATACTCCTAAATCTTCTTGCTACTAAAACAAAAATCTTTCTTGCACTTGATTAAAATTGAAATATTTAGAAATACATTTAACTCTATTGGATTTGAAGATCCTGAATTTTTGTTATTATTTATTGCTGTAATTTGTCCTTTTTCTCCAACAGTCCCCAATTATATTGCTCTTCCGTTCGTTTCTGCATGTCTTGCTGTAGCTCACTGTAGGTTTTTGTATTTCTTCATTACACTATTTGATGCCTACGTCTTAAATCCTGACCCAAACTATTGGAAATTCATCTTTTGCTCATTTATATAGCCAAATTCTTGAAACAACACTTCATCGTATTTTTTCTACGTTTTACTGTACTATTAATAATTTTACAGTTACTTCGTCAATCATTTTTTTTATTCACATATACTATCAAGTTTTAATTTGAGTCAGACACATTCTACTTACTTGGTGTGTTAAGCTTCGACTTGGCGAGCCTGGTCCGAAGTTAGTTTTTTGTACCTAGCGCCGTGGAACGCCGTGAATAACCCTCGTTATTCACGTTGTCACTTAGGATCGAACTTTCTCGTGAAATTTCGCTGAATTCTCGGACATCAAAGTCTTTGTTATCGGCAATGTTAGACTTCGCTCATCTCGAAACAGAAAAAGATCATCTGAGAAGTTGTCCATTCGACTCCACTCGAGTTTTGTCAAGCCACATGTCGTGAGTATGGCGTGACGGTCGGATTTCGACAAACCACAAGTCCACAAGCACAAACCTCGAGCAACTCCAGGTTTGCCAAGCCACACTCCGTGAGAACAAGGCTTTACTGCCAGGTGTCTGGCTCTGCGTCGTGCGGTGTTCCGCGTTGTCCCATTAATTAACTATCGGCTCCAACTGACGTCAGTAGACCACAATCCAACAGCAAGCACGTTTCCTTGGCCTAAATTCCGATCACTCTCATTTTTCCCAATTTTGTCACCATACAGATTGATCTGTCCGCGGCGCTTCTAAGATTATTAGTATATATTGATAGTTTAGAGTGCAAATAATGTATCTGTTTAACATGCACGAAAATATTGCGCCTCTGAATGATACTACTTCTTTCCAAAACAATTCTACAGATAAAATGTGGTTGTCTTTATTTGGCCTCATATATAGCGGTATATTTTTCTTCAATAGTTCTTCATTATTTTCTATCCAATCAGACGGTGACTGACTTTTATTCCAGTTTTAGGTCTTGTGAGACTCCATAATTTTATTATTCCAAACATTGAAGTGCGAGGATACAAGTTCGGTCAAATCCGAACGAGAAAAGTTGAAGGGAAGAACTTGGTAGAAAGGTCGCTCTATGCCGTGCCGCATTTAAGACATCAAACAAGAAGGAATCCGTCTCGGGCTCTGCGCCGGCCATCCGTCACTGTCGGGATAGGAAATCCATTACTGAAGGAGGAAGAAGTGGCTGCAAACACGGAACAGAGGTGCATCGTGGTTGTGAGGGAGTCCTTCTGTTTTTTGGGGGGATGGGAGGGGGAGGAAATGAAAACGCTGCCAGGCAATCGCTCTTAACTACACTTAAGACACGAAAGACTTCATCCGAGGTAATCATCTTACCAGGACGTATGTCGCCACTAGTAGGAATTTAAAAGCACAATTTCAGTCCCTTGGAGCAAGATCCATCGAAATATATTAATATAGTGCAATCATTATTTCTAAAATTAAATGTTCCTGCAGCTCTAATGAAAAAAATAATATTAGAACCAACATAACACAATTGTATTGCCGCTGAAATTATAAACATACATAAAAAATATGACCATAATTTTCCAAAATGTTGACACTCATACTAAAGTGGAATCTTTCTCCAATTACGTTTTCTACCCGGCTAGTTCGTTACCGATACACTTTATCTAAAAATCAGTTGCTAACGTCTATAACACTCTCCGACTCATCCTTATGGCAGTCAATTTTTTATTTTAAAATAATTTCTAATGCTAGTAACAATTGTGAATTTTTTTCTTACATTAATAGAAGTCAATTTTAAAATATTAATATTAAAGTTAATGAGAATTTAATATCTTGGTCGGTAATTAGTGAATGAATGTTAACAATCGTTAAATAATTTAAAATTTGTAAAGTGAATTATAGAGAAAACTAGTATGTAAGCGTTAAGTTATATAAGGAGGGTGGAGGTAGTAGCCTAGAGCTAGAGAGTAGCGGGGAGATTAGTCCCGCGGGTTGAAGCACCCTTCCGGGGGGGGACAAGTGGCCGCTGTGATGATGTTGCAACTCTTAATGACGTCGTGGGTGATACTGCGTGATTAAAGCCGAACTCTCCAAAGCCTCGGAACCATGTCACCCTTCGCCAGTCTCACCAGTGAAAGCAAGCGTCCTACGTAGTTATTCTTAAAAATGTGATGACTATATTTTTCATAGCTTGGAGTGGATGTTCATAATTATAAAATGGCAAATACATAGCTTTTTAATTAGCCAAACTCGTGAAATGAGCTTCCGAAATTAATTTAATTTAGTATGAAACAATTGTAACTGGAACTGGAATGTTTCAAAATTTTCTCCTCTAATAGCTTGAATTAATTAATTAATAACATAGCGGTCCGTGATTAAAGGAGTTCAACAGAGTTCTGTGGCAGTTACAGATTCACTCGTTTAACATAATAGTATTCAACATTTTAATTTTATTAGATACTAGTTTGAGAGTGACAACGCGAAATAAATAACTGCAAACGAATATATCAGTAAAATAGCCATATGTTTGCATACATTGAAATTATTCGGCAGTGAATGACACATTTTACAATACCGTATTCGTACTAATAATAATTAATTTTTCATAACGATAAAAATATTTTAAATTATATTTCTTAAAAAAATAATTTTTTAAATAGCGTTTCTTTTTCCTCGGAAATATCCACACCTCTTTCAACATATTCCAGTTTACTATCTATAGTATGGTATAATAAATATTTAAAATATCAGTAAGTTACTCCACTTCCTTAATTTTATAATAGAGGTCGTTTATGGAAAAATATTCAATACGAGGCAAATTATTTGTCGGAACGCATGCTCCAGGCGTTAGACTTCTTGACCTCGATTCTCAGTCACATTCCTATTTAAATAGGAATGTTTTGTATACATTTGCTGAAGCTCCAGGGATCGACGGCATAACATCAGATATATTTGAAACATGCTGGGAAGATTATATGAGTCATAATAAACATATATATTGTAGTATTTAATGATTTAATCACAATTAAATCGTCAATTTGTAATATTTCATGATAAATGGTAAGCAAATTAAAATTAAATGATCGGATGTTTTAAATAAAATATCTGAATTTAAAGTAGACAAATAAATTAATTTATTAAATCAAATTATTGAAATTATATTACATGTTAAAACTTGACAATATACCACGGCTAGATCCCAGGGCCGACAATCGGGCCTTCAATAAAGAATATTTACGTCAAACAATTAAAATTTACTAAGTGATTAAAACCTTAATTTAAACAATCAGTAAAATATTAAAATATGAAATCTGAACTCCGAAATCTGACGATAAAATATAATTTACTGTTGGGTTTACAGATAATATGTTGTTCAGTTTACCTTATATTTTTGTTGTACAAAGAAATGGGCTCGCACACACACACACACACACGATTATTGTTAACACTTTATATACAGGCCATGATTGACAGAATTTACTATGCAAGCAGTAATGCTTGCTGAGTTTAATTGCACTAATGGTTTCACTGTTCTCTGGATCAATTACTTATTAACATCATCAAAGTTTGGTTATTCACTGGATACAATGACCTGACTCCCAATAATTGAATACGTGTATGATTCGTAAACGTATGCTAGATTCCAGAATTGTTCTGCATCAGGGAAATAACAGTCGGAATAGTATCGTCGCAGTTGTTTGCTCAAAAACTGGAAACTGTAGACTACTACTACAACATTCCAGGTCTGACAAAGTACATATTCTCCTATGCCTCCTGACCACACAATTTCTGAATTTCTGCCCGAACTGTACTCCTCTGCCTCCCGACCACACTGAAGCTCTGAGCGCCCAGCAATTTTTTTCGACAATACCCTAGCAAGCAGGCATTATAGCCCCATATTCTTGTACACAATTGTATGTTTACGCCGCCAACAATCTTTTTCATTAATTAATTATATTTCATTTTAATTATCACTATATATATATATATATATATATATATATATATATATATATATATATATATATATATTTGTTTGAGAGAAATGAACAGACATTGTTACAATGTAAGGAAAGACGTAAGGGTGATCTGAAAAATTAGAGACCAATTATCCTCCTTCCAGTGGTGTACAAGATATTCTCCAACAGAGTAACAAATTGATTTATAGGACTGTATATCTTTTCAAATGGGAGCTGTTTGTCCTTGGAGCTCTTCCTTGCGGCGTCGAATCAAATTTATGCGACGTTTTCAAATATTATTGTCCACGCAGCTGCAATACGGTCTTATTGACGATGTGGCAACGTTTGTATAATTCTGTGCTCTCATTCGCTGACAGCCAGAACGGCTCTCATTTGAAAACCATTATGGTACTGCATCCACCGATGAACAGACAGGATCCCGCAGCGGATACACTACAGACGACGATATTCCCGTAGTACTCTAAGTAATGAGATGGTCAGAGGAATATCGAATGCCCTTAGTAGTGGTTTTCATAGAACACGAGAAAGCATTGCATTAGGCAGCACTGACGTACCTGCACTACTATACATTAGAATAGAGATACGAGGAATTACATTTGATTAGTAGAATGAATCAACGGTCATAGAACTAAGGCAAGTTGACTACATCACATTCTATTCACTGCGAAACTATACTGAAACTGTGAAAATATGGTAGTAAAGTGGCCGGACAATACCTGCATCATTAATGATGTACCGATTACACTGTACTATTGACGAAAACTACAACAGACATGATAAATCTAGAGAACTAAATGAAGCTAAAAAATAAAAAATGTTGAAAATGAACTTGCATAAAACAGAGATAATGTACTACAGCAACGTAGAATGTGCAAATATAACATTAGAACGTCTAGCTGATGCATTTGTCTTGAACAATCCTACCAATATCCAATAGAAAATTGTAGCTCTGATGACGTCATTAAATTGCTAACAAATCAAACATTCCACTGGCTTCGAAACGAAAGATTTTTTATCACACGACACTGGGCCACGGATCTGAGATAGTGCAAAACAGAAAGACGGAATGATAAATGCCATGAATAGCAAGAACCGATTAGTGAATAAGAAGTAGGACTAATGTGACCGTTGTAGTAAAATGACTGTATTCATTTAAATGTCAATGAGTGGGACACACCACGGTAGAGAGACCACCAAAGAAATACGTTGGTATCAACAAGACCATAAATGTCTCATAGGGCGTCAGATTAATCAGGATAGTTTCAGACAATAACTAGAAAAATAAAGGCCCAAAATCAAGTAGAATGAAAACGATTGGCTGAGAAGTAAGCGACTTTGTTTCGCTGTAAGGGAACTTATTTTTTGGGCGTTTCTCGCTATGGAAACACACGCACACAACATTCATGCCCTCGCCGGGAGTCGAACCCGGGACCTCACTGATGCGAGGCAGTGACGTTGACCACCACAAGAGTTAGGCTTTCGTAATTCTTATGATTAGACATTCTAGCTACTGAGAATTCCTTGGACTTCGTAAATGCTTTTCTCCATTTTAGCCTGTCCTGAGCTTATTCCTTCATCATCAATTATAGTTTTTTTCCCTTCAAGTCCTCGAAGCATCTGTACTCTTCTTCTTCCACAACCTGGAACCTGTAATTAAACAATGTCTCGTTTGGCTGTTCCAGTACAGTTTGTATTGTAGGTAAGCTCCATCTCTCCTGCGAACCTTTTCATTTTTTAACCATTTATGAACACTTTCCCTAGGTAGTGATTGAATAAAGGATTCTCGGTTTATCAATACGTGGCATTCATCTGACACCGACGTACATGAAACATTGTGCTTGATTAATAAATTGACCAGGTTGATGAATGGAGAATAATCTTCAAAGATTGAAAACTTTCCTGATGTAATTGTTGGAAAAACGCGACGTTTTAATCGCTGTTGGCACCCGTGTGAATACCGAGAACTTTTTCTGCAGAGAATAATCTTTATTATTTCAATTCTTCCCCAATACCACATTCGAAAAGTTTGCAGGTGTTTCTTCCTCCTTTTTCTTAACGTCATGTTCCTGATATATTCAAAGCCTTGCTCCAGATGTTGCACTTCTTCCGCAATTCTTAATTCCATTTACTGCAAAAAAAAAGTTTCCACAAATTTCTCGATCTGGACTTTACTCAGACAAGTGTATTCCTTGCGGTTATACCATTCTACTTGTATCTTCATATTATATAATTTCATATTGTATTTATAATTCAACAATTTCTCATATTGTATCAATGTGGTTGTCCGATTGATTTCCTCCGAATTCCTAACGCTGGGGGTGGAAATGAGAAGACCAGAGCGATAACACCAAATGAACGGGGAACTCAATTTGTGGCCCCTTTCGGCGAATAATTTGAAGCTATTGCGGAAATAAAACGCGGTGGCGCTTGTCGATGTGAGGCACCTCTGTAGTGTGTATTAATCACGTGACAGCTGCAAGCTTGTAATTCCCCGCGGAATACGGCGCTAATTACACGGTTTCCCAGAGCGCCGCATCGACGGGGACGCATTGCTGCCCAATGCTCACTATTGCACTATTCCAATTGTGATGTCTAGTCACTTTATAACGCTTCTTCGGACTTGCTTGAAAAGTCACATGGGAAATAATTTACCTAAAAACCATTATTGATAATATAATTAAATGAATCATAATCACGATCAATTTCAGCCTATTGTAAGATATGATAACGTGTTTTTGTGGCTTAAAGAAGCACCGTTGCTGATTTTAGGGGTGAGATTACCGCAGAGAAGAACATTCTACTCCTCTACCTCATTTTACATTCAACAATAACTCGCAGACTATAAAAAAGAAATGCAGGCTGCCTGTAGCAAATGTAGTTGGTGTAAGTTACACAGAGACAGTTAGGTGGATAGCTGTATTAATAATTAACTCAGTTTCTTCCAGTGACCTGATCTTATTGAAGGGAGCTTCTTTCTTTCATATTTACATAGTTCCATAGCTAGATATTTGAACTCGTACCGTTTTGAAGAATTATTTCTTACAGATTGAAAATCATACACAAAGTGTACATATAATGTTTATTTTTCCATAATTTGCAAAATACAAAATGGGAAATCGTCAGTCATTTAATAGAAATATAATATATAATTAAATTAAATAGAACTTATAGTTTAATATAACATGATTAATATTGAACATTATGTTTACAGATCTTATAAAGATACAACATATATATATATATATATATATATATATATATATATATATATATTGTAATAAACAAAAATAATTAAAAGAATTCAATGGTTGGCCACAGGTTAATGACGCCACTTTGTAATGAATTGAATATTAACAAAATTTAAGCAATTGATTAATGGAAGAATTTTATTTTATTAAATTTAAACGAAAAGGAATCAAAATAATTTACCAAAATTATAAACTTCACAAAACAATTAATTTATTCCAAGTAAAATAACAACATTTATTGACGTGATTATTTACATTTGTGTTCTTGCAATTTTACAGATTTTATCAACTCTCATCTCAGGGTCGTTTATTTGGGCCTTCTAAATAATGAACCAACCTTTTAACATTTAAATTAAACAATCAAATTTTACAACATTGGAGTTAAACAATGAAATGAACGAAATCTGATGATTTGATGCTTATTTAACGTTTACAAAACCTTAATTAAATTTATTTCTACTTACAATCTCTGCTCGTACCAGGCTTTCGTTTTGGGCTCTGATGCAGTATACACTTTTCACATCTAACAGGCCATAATTTCACAGAAATTAAATTTATTTCAAAACACTGTCCAATCTTCGGTATCTACCCACTGAAACGATTACTCTGTACAACTCCTGTGATCCTCCGCATTAAGTCTTTCTCTCACCAGCAAATATGGTATTTCTCGTTCTAACTATTGGTCAGCCAGCTTGTTATCAACTCCTTCTCGATAAAATTCGCGACAGTCTTTTTACTTGTTGGCTTTTTAACTATCGCTTGACTTATTGCACTCTTTCCTGCAACGTTACTCGATGAATTTACTGTCCGCAACCTTTACTTGATCAAATTCAACCCGCAACTTTTCTCGATGAATATTTTCCCGCAACTGCCGCCGTTCGACTGGAGTTTTAGAAATGCCTGCCGCCAACGAAGGCTCTCCCGTACATGTGTACCCATTGTTGTTTTATATTTTCGCCGATAACAATCCACCACACATTTCCAATTATCAAATCACTAATGGCTTATAATTAGTATTACAATATATATCTATTTATTTAAAGGTCATCCATGTAGTAGAGGGGCTTTTTAACTAGATATTTTTTTTAGTTCTCCTGCAAATAACTTAATAAGCTGAAGAAAAAGTTCTCGGGTTTCCACCTGGGTAACAATGCGATTGAAACGCGACGTTTCGACGGACAAATGCACTGCCGTCATCTTCTTCGCCTAGAGGATGACGGCAGTGCATTTGTCCGTCGAAACGTTGCGTTTCAATCGCATTGTTACCCAGGTGGAAACCCGAGAAATTTTTCTTCAACAAATACACCGGGAAAGCCTTCGTTCTTTGATAACTTAATAAGCTCCCTAAATATGTAAAGGAAGTAGAGAATAATAGTATTGTTCCCTTAACATATGGGATGCCGTCTGTGCCGCTTTTATTAGTCCTTATTCTGAAATAATTTCTCTTACCCCCAGTATTGATACTTTAATTTGTATACATATAGGGCATATACAATTAGTATCGAAATTGATACAAAGCCTTTCTTACAAGATTATTCTCTTTTTAGTCCCATTATATATATATATATATATATATAGTAGTATTCTACTATTAAAATACAATTAAATACAAAAAATCAAAATATGCCACACGTTGAGGACGCCAATTTTGTGGTATTTCACTAAATTAAACAAATTAATATATGATTGGCCCCACGTTAATGCATCAATTTAACTACTTTGACTTTAAATGAAAGGATGTTAATAAATAAGATTTTTAGTTAATAAACAAACACATTAATTTATTAGATGCACAAAGATTTCAAGTTACAAAATTATTTATTCAATAAATTTTTACAATATTTACCACGTACAATCAAAAATTTTTTACTCTCTCTACCTCTACCTCTTTCTCTCTACCTCTCTCTCTCTATCTCTCACTTCTCTCTCTCTCAAGGTCTTGAACTGGGCCATTAAATTAAGTTACTTTTTTAAAAACAATCAAATCACTGTGAAGTTATGCACATACACATATATTTATAATATTAAAAAATCCTAAATCTGACGTACTTTATGTTTAATTAAAGGTTTACAATAATAATTTAATGGATTTATGACCTACAGTTTCTCTGGTATCAGGGCAATTTTAATTATTTCAGCCACTTACACACACTCAGCTTTCTAAAAACAGGCCATTCTTTTCACTGACTCTACACTTCACTGTTGGATTAGCAAGTGTTGGCTAACTGCCACTTCATTGCGCGATATATCAGTGTCCCTATCCAAACCCAGGGTCCATCTATTAAATAATAGTATATTAGTTTTTCTCGGATTTACTTTTAGTTGATTATTTATATAATATTCTAAGATTTTGTCCATGTTTTGCTGCATATTTTGCATCAGTTCGTTTTTATCAGAAACTAAATTTAGGGTTGTAGTGTCATCAGCATATTCTGATGTACCTTTGGTAGCGTCTAGCACGGGTATGTCATTAACATAAATTATAAATAATAATGGACCCAGTATTGATCCATGCGGTACTCCCCTTTTAATTGACCCCAGATTTGATCGGGCAGTATGATGTAAACCTTTCTGTACAAAAAAACCAACAACAGTGAACTGAGTTCTGTTCATTAAATAAGATTTTAAAAGCTTGAGTGCCAGTATATAAAAGTATATAATGATCAACAATAAAAAAGCTTTACTTCAATCCAGAAATGTTTCTGCTACATTAATTTTCTTGTCTAATTTCATTAATATTAAATTTATAAATTCAGAAATTGCATCAGTAGTTGATAATGTTTACCTGAAGCCATACTGGTTTTCACTTAATATATTATTCTTTGCTAGGAAATCTATCGTATATTATTTTTTTCAAACATCTTACTCAGAGGAGGCAGTAAAGAAATTGGTTTGTAGTTCGATACATTTTGTTTACTTCCCTTCTTGTGCATGGGTCTGACCATAGCTGATCATATTTTTCTTTTAGGGTAACAGGCTACATGAGGGTAATCCACATGGTGGCAACTCCCCTTTAATAGCATAGGAAGGGTCTGAAAGAGGGGAGATGCGGAAGTGTAGAGGAAGGTAGCCAAGGGTTAACTAGGGCCCCCGGACTATAGTTTAAGGATCCTACCCGGCAACTCTTACCGTATGCCCATACACCTCTCAAAACAGGCCGAGGTGCCTCGGCTTGAGGGAACCTTAGTTTAAAAACGGAGAGAGGAAAAGGCATCCCCAAGGTAGCCTGTCTCTCCTACAAGGTTCTGCCTACGAGAGAGCATCCCTCGCAGGTATTGCCTGCGAGAGAATAGCCCTCGCAGTCTTCTCTTAGCCATCTTTTAATCTATTTATTTTTAGGTAACAGGCTACATGAGGGTAATCCACATGGTGGCATCTCCCCTTTAATAGGATTTGAAAGGGGGGATGCTGAAGGGTAGAGTAAGGTAGATTCCCAATTCGTAAGAAACCTGCAAGCGTCTGTTTCTTTAACTTTTAGTTTAGTGTGTACTGTGCCGTGAAGGTAAGAAATATGGGGAATTCAACCACTGTTCACTAAGAATTTAATAAGTGATTACGGATGCATCAATACTGTAAATAAATATATTTAATTTGGTACCAGAAATCCTTCACTTTTTCGTTACTTCATTTTATATAAGTACATAAATACTCTACATAGTCGAAGTAATTCAATAGGAATGCTACTAGTTCTAGGGGAAAATATACCACCATTGTTGATGAGCTGTTTGCATGAAATAAGGATTGTTAATATTTCCATTCAGCCAGAGAGTTGTGTAAACGAATATTCGTTCCAAAAAAAAGAGCGAATTTTCAGAGATATTTCGACAGTTGTAAAGGAAATTCGGCATTGTCGGAGTTTCTTCTGTATTTACTGTAAGAGGAGCTGTAAAAACCACGAATTTTGAATATATTTCTTATTTTTCACCTACGAACCATTCCAACTCTATCATCATTTTGCCAATAACTATACAAGCCTGTTAGGTTCAACTATACAATACAAGTTCGTGACGTGACGGTAACTACAAAGACAGACAACAGAAGAAAAGGCCAGAACAAGAGAAGTTGAGACAGGGGTGAGTTGAAGGGGACACGGTGAAAACACTAACACTTTGCAGAAAGTTGCCCTTTCATCATCCCCATTTCGTTCAAACGGACAGAGCCTTGAATAAGTTAGAAAGGCGTGTCACAATTCTTTCAGCCAGAGAAGGTAGCCTGTAAAAAGAAAAGAAAAAACGTGAAGTGTATACAGGGGACCGAAACTAAGATAGTAGATAAACGTTATATGAATTCTCCCCCAAATGTCTTGATTATACGTTCCTGTAAACACAACAATCTGTAAAAGGATCTTATAATGTTTTAATATAATAAAACTGATACATATTTAAATAGCAACCATGAAAAATCTCTCTCAGGGGTTGGTAGGCAAAAATGGAGTGCCAATTATCCCTTTGAAAAAATTTGAAGTTTGAAATTAAGTAAGATCTGTAAACGTACAGATGTAATGCTATAGAGTCCTTTACTGTAAGTTTTTAAAGTTTTTTTTTCAACTAAATACAATCATTACCTACATTAATACATTTCTCGGCTAAATAATACTACTGCATCCATTATATTACTCTCCCTAACATAACAACTTACTCAGCTATACCGCACTCTCTCGCAGATGTTACAATACTTCTGCGATATGATACTCACAGATATCACTATTCTGTTCCCATTGGAACAGTCGGCCAGCTGCCTCCTAAACTGGTCGAGGCACGGAGAAGGGAATGCTGCGTCCCCACAGTAAACCCCACTCAGGCCAACGGAACGGCGTGGGACAAGTACCCAATGCCCGACCTACCTGTTACAGTTTTTCTAGGGTTTGTCCTGCATCACTTTTAGGCGAATGCCGGGTAGGATCCTAGTTAACTCTTGGCTACCTTCCTCTACTCTTCCCCATCTCCCTTTCAAATAACCTCCTATGCTATTAAAGGGTAGTTTCCACCATGCGGATTACCCTCATGTAGCCTGTTTCTCTAAAAATAATAGTAAAATACTTGATTTAGTAGACCAATTCTTTAGAAACAATATACCTTCTAACTAGGTCAACTGACTTGTAAGAAAAGAGAACAAAAATATTGATTACCTACCAGCAAATTATAACCTTTTTGAAATATTTTGATTAGTATTTGAAGAATTTATATCAATCTTTTAGCTGAAGGAATTCGACGAGTTGCATATTAACAACAATGGTGAGACCTACTCCCATTTCTGCAATCTCGTGTTCAAGCTGTGGGACCCTCGGAGCAATCAGGTGCTGTATACGATGGCTCGTTTCGCTTGGACTGCCCGTAATCTCGTCGGATAAGTCAGCCAACGGCTTCGTTGATTGGCTATGTTCCGTAAGTTTTAAATTATGCACATGATATTCATATAGTTCCTTGTTTTATTCTGCTGCAACCGACCTGGTGTCATAACGTCGGCTAGATTTTCTGCATCAATCCTGAGAATATCATGGAACAGTTTTAGATATAATATTATCTCTTCTTTACCCCGCTCAATTCTAGTCTGTGGTCCAGTATCTCGCACAGCTGTTAAAGAACTAGCCATGCATCCGTTTTCAATCGGATCTTTGCCACTCCTACGACGTGCACAAAATAATGTGATGTGCAGAGTGTGTCTGGGAAGTAGCAATTATTCTTCTTCGGCTGACCGCCCTCATGATTGGACCTTTCAACCGAGGCGTCACATGGCCTTGCTGTGACCCAGGGGACGGTCGATACTTGGTGTGATTGCAAGCCATATCTCAAAACAGCCTGGTAATACACAGAGGTGGAGTTTTAACAGTATTTCAGGCACTTTGAGGGAGGTGGCCACGCTTCCATAAATCAGCGACATCGATTTCCAGCGCTCCAGGTCATCGGTGTAATCTCGCCAGCGCTCGGATAAATATGTCGTAATAGCCACGGCCCTTCGCCGTTATTGCTCCACAGCACTAGAACAGGTGTCACTTGCACAGTGAGGACCAAAATAAAACTACGTCACGTTTCAACTCACACGTTGATTCTGGATTCACTGGTTCTCGCATTTTGCTTACAGTACTACCATAATTCCAATCATGAGTTAAAATTCTTCCACAAACCTTAGGGAAGATTTGTGCATCGATTATACGTCGATAACCTAAAGAAATTACCCTGTTTCTTATCCCCAACTCATTTTATACAGCAGTATTTGATACAATGTCTGGGATATCGTTAAAGATTATCCCTGATGTAGTGAGAATTTGATTGTAAAGAAACTGCAGTCCTAGCCACATGGTATACAATTTTACTTTTAACCGGGCGAGAAACCCGGTCAATAATTTACGGACCAATTAGGATTAAGAAGTAACCTATGATTACCCAACTAAATAACGCATGTTCTGGAGAATGCGGCCTGTCCACAAAAAGTACCTTCAAATGTACTGGTTACTTGGACGCAAGTCACACCTCTCCTTAGAAAATAAAGTACTACTATATAAAACCATAATTATACTAATATTGACCTACGGGATAGAATTATGGGGATGTGCCAGTAAGTGAAATACTGCAATAATCCAAAGCTGCTAGTCTAAAATATTAAGAGCCATCGTTAACGCCCCCTGGTACATAACAAATGAACAAATACACAATGACTTAAAAATACCAACTGTTCTGGAAACTGCCCGTCAAAAGAGCGTTAGTCACCACGAAAAGTTTAAATCACATTCAAACCCATTATTACAACCACTACTAGAAAATGATCAAACAAGAAGACTGAAAAGAAAATGGCCAGCACATCTCTAGACATGACTTAGAAGTTTTCTTCGCTGGAGGGGATCTCATCATGCCATAATGTATGATATGTAAATAACATGTCAAACCTACCACATTAGCTTATAGATTAAAATGTAATCTGATTGCTGATAAATATAATATTAAAAAAAATCCCCACCACACCCATTTCAACGACTTTGAGTAAGAATATTAAAAGCTATAATTATCTTCGCCCCATTACAGGAATAAGGGTTAAACATTGACTTCTGGACGGTAATATCCCTTATTGTCACCTATTAAAGTTTGATCAAAGTAATTATATTATCTAGTAGAAGTAGAAACTTATTTTTTTAAAATTAACGAGATTCAATTGCAATTTTTTTATACATTGTAGAGATTACAAACGTGTAATGATATGTTTTATATAAATTATTTCTTTAATTATTGGCGGCGTAACTTTGAGGCCAGAACAGCATTGTTTGGCGCGAGAATCCTGATACTATAATGATTGCTACGGTGTATTGTCGAAAAGGCATATAAGACGCTCAGAACTTTAGTGTCAACAGTCACTCAGGTATTCAGAATTGAGTGTGTGTTTTGGAGGCAGAGAAATATGTAGTCAGCAAAACTCAGATATTCAGAGAGCACAGTATGTGTGTTTTAAATAGTCAGTCATGTGTGTTCCGAGAGCATGGCGAGAATATGTGGTGGTCGAATT
Organism: Zhengitettix transpicula; assembly: GCA_037074705.1. Lineage (NCBI taxonomy): Eukaryota > Metazoa > Arthropoda > Insecta > Orthoptera > Tetrigidae > Zhengitettix > Zhengitettix transpicula. The sequence continues at coordinate 26,937,337 of CM073593.1, read as the reverse complement.
CAGTATGGACTGAATATCATCATTTTTTCTATTAAAAATTTTCCACAGAAAACTGAGCGTGACCATACGTATGACTGCAAAGTAGAACGGCGTCCTAAGTGTTGGAAAGTGAGACGACAGTAAAATCAATGCTATAGCCTGTTAATGAAATTAGTGTTTTATAAAAATTAAATAATCACGTTCGCACAAACCAGAGCAGTTCTAAATAAATGCTATGTTAAAAAAAATCTTTCTTCTGTAAACCTTTACGTTAATATAGTTTACAGCCAGATTTCTATAACTTTGTCAGATTTATATAACTTTTCAGATTTCTATAGTTTTTGTAGTTAGTACAAAATGTAGTTATTGTCAATTTTAAATTTTTTTTCTTATGTAACTTGGTGAAAATTGCAAATCACTGTCTTTATTAGAGGCCCTATAAGCGGCCCTGAAATTTATATTCCCATAAAAGCTGAGACATTTACTTAAAAATATAACTTCTATTAAAATCAAAATGGTCAAATAAATAATCTTTGTTATCTTTTAAAAATATTGGTTTAATTTCAACTTCCATGCTTGTTTATTTAATTAATTAAGTGAATACTGCAATGTATATAATTTATATAAGTTGTAACGCGTGTATTTTGGTTTAGTTTTGCTTTGTCTCGGAAGTGTTGTTTGCTGTGATTTGGAGAATTCGAAATCGTGCACGTGCGTGGGGGTGGAGGAGATAAATATTTCCATCCAAGTAATTCTCGTGTCCTGTCTTGATTGTTGGCCTCAACATGACAGAATAGTTGGCCATTGTTGACTACGGAACTGCAGCTGCGTGCTATAACTCTTGTGACAATGGAAGAATCGGTGAAACTGACATTTCGACGAAGTTTTCTAATAATGAAAAAAGTGAAAGAATGGGAGGCTATAATGGAGGGAACGGAGATAAGCTTTTGAAACTAAACAGTTGCTCTGCGCTCACCGCAGCTGGTGGATGTGATTATGAGAGGCTCCGTATTGCGTTACGTGTATACGTTTTAAGTGTCACCGATCTACAAATCTCATGAGTTCTGCTGTAAACTTTTCAAAATTGATACAGTCCGAGGCAGAATCATCGTGAGAAAGGGGGCCACAATTTGTTAGTGAAGAGTTCATCGAAGCCACAAAATTTAGTACGACGGCTTGCCAGCAATCAATCCCGGACGCCGGCGCCTTAGCCAGTGGTCAACCGCTGAGTCGACGCCTTGCAATGGTCCTGACTAAAGTCATCACTGCAGTTAACCCGTTCTGCCGGCTGTGAGATACGGAGACGTCCGTACGAGAGCTACAGCAGGCAACACAACATAGAATAACAGTGCGTATTTGGTACGGGCAGCAGATCTCTTCTATGTAAAAACCACAGGTGCCTGAGATAAGAGTTTTTCATGGTTAACTGTAATAAACTTATATAAAATTTATTTAATGGTCAAATACTTTTCAACGTGTGTATGCATCTTGTTTATTCAACAGGTTTCAGTCGCAGCCATGACAAAAACAATAATCAACCACAGTTACGAGTTCTCACCCTATTTTAGACCAACTATTTTTGGTAATTTTTAATGCCATGCTTCTTTCCTTCTGAATCCTTAGAAACAAAGTAACTGTGTCATAGTATTTGATAAAATTCAAACTGTTTGGATTCGAACCAATATTGACGAATTGCAGCATATAATCACTTTAAAATTGTGCTAAATATTCAGTAAAAAATATTTCATTATACACAAAATATAACTTCGATGTTATGAATACTGATTGTATAGCTTTAAAAACGTGTTTTGGCCAAACTGACGGTCGTTAACGATGACGGAGAAATGTTGACGGAACGAACTAAATGAACGCCCTGTTGTTAATTATGACATAGTCGTATGAAGTGTGACTCGGTTATTAATCAATTTTATGCTAAGGTTACAAATGTTTAATCTCTAACTCTAATGTTTAACTATGTAATAATTCTTTAGCAAATAAATTACTTTTAATATATAAAAATAATTCAAATAATTATTGGACATCAGGGTAAATTACCGCCGGGAGATATTATGAAAAATTTAATTTAATGGTACGTGAACAAACTTTTGTAGCAGAAAGTTTATCCAATTTTCTTCTGAGATTGCATAAAATATAGTCGTAGAAATTTCACTATTGGTGCTTTTAAACGTCATCCACGTCTGGCAGTCTTCTCGCTGAAAGTTCACTAATTTTGTTTTACTTTAGCTTCTCAAGATAATTCCACATTTTCTTCATAAAAAACACGACACTCTGCATTTATTACCATTAACGACTCACTGCATTTTATTAGAAACTCATTGTATTCACTGCTTTAACATTATTCATACATTTCTTAATTTTTAGATAAATAAGTAGCCAAATTAACTGAAAAATAAGTACTAAATAAATACCACAAAACTTTTCTGCAATCCTTGTTGTTTGCGTCAAGTGATTTAAGTAAAGAAAGAGACGTAAGAACGACACACTGAACAAACAAGATGAAGCAAGACTTTGCTTCTTGAGTTAGTCACCAAGGTTTGTGCGGTGTGTTGTTCTTACGGCTTTTTATTTACTTTAATCACCTGACGGAAGCTTCAAGGATTGCAGTAACTTTGGGTGATATTTATTTAGCACTTATTTTTATCTATAATTTGGCTACTTATTTACCTAATTACTTAACGTTTGACACAACAATTTTATTAAAAAACAATTTATGACCTTATACAGACACTTTTTTTTAATTTTTACAATTATATTGTATGGTAGATGAGTAAAACAGTTCTTAAATTTTGATAAAATAAACCTTACAATTTTGATAAAAAAAACCTTACAATTTTGATAAAAAAAACTTAAAATATCGTCAACTTTTTATTTATGAAAGAAACTTTCACATGTCAAAAATATATAAAACCTCAGGAGCTTACGTTCATTGGAACATAATTATTGAGATTTATACATTAAAAAAACGCAACCCCGCTCAACCTCAACAACAGCAGAGTACTGTGTATTTTTAATGTACAAAACTCAGTTAATTATGTTCGAATGAACGAAAATTCCTGATGTTTTATATATTTTTGACATTTTCATTTTTTTTCATAAATAAAAAGTCGACGAAATTTTAAGGCTTTGTTTTATTTTAATTTTTATTATTTAGGAAAATATCTGAAGATTCAAAAAAGTATCGAAACGTCGTCTTAATAAAATAAAAATTAAAAAGTGCCTGTGTAAGGTCATAAGTTGTTTTATTAGTTCAATTTTTTTTATTTTATTCGCTCGCCATCGAGCCAATAATGTTTTACTTCTTATAATTATCTTTCGTTCCCTGACCACGGACACTCAGAAGCTACTGTCCAAATCTTTCAGATATGTTTTTAAAAGCGACCGTTGTAACTTCACACCCTCTCTAGTTTTGGATAATAATCAGTTCCGCTTCTTCCACGACACGGCTATTAAAGTCGTAATATTGGACTACCAAACGTTCAAGTTTAACAAATTATGTCCTATATAATTTTTTATAGTTACATTTAAATTGAAATATACGTCCTTTTAAGAATAAGGTATATGCCATCACTTGTTATTCAATTTATAACTGATAATAATAAAATACTATTATAACATATTTCATCAATGATTCCATAGTAATCAAACTATTTTTATTTTATTTTTTAAGGGTAACAGGCTGCATGAGGGTAATCCACATGGTGGCAAATCCCCTTTAATAACATAGGAAGGGATTTGAAAGGGGGGATGCGGAAAGGTAGAGGAAGGTAGCCAAGGGTTAACTAGGGCCCCCGAGCTATTGTTTAACGATACTACCCGGCAATTCGCCTAAAAATGATGCAGGGAAAACCCTAGAAAAACCTGCATCAGGTAGGTCGAGCATTTGGAACTTGTCCCACGCCTTTCCGAAGGTGGGAGAGGGGTTAGCTGTGGGGTCGCAGCTTTCCCCTCACCGTTTCTTGACCGGACAATTCTTACCCTATGTCCAAGGTCTGCGACCCCGGAACATACACCTCTCAAAATAGGCTGAGGTGCCTCGGCATGTAGGAACCTTAGTTAAAAAAAAACCAGAGAGATGTGATGGCATCCCCAAAATAAGGTTTACGTAATATTACGTAATACTTAAAACGTAACAGCGATCGGTATGTCAATTAAGCGTATTTTTAAGTAATGATTACACGACTGAAGAAACATTCTCTTCTCATATTACAGTAGTTTACATAATTCAGCGTCTACAATTTCTGTGATGCCCGTAATACAACTAGTGCTGGTTTTTCAAAATTAAGTGAACTCAGATGTGTCTTTACTGATAAACATATACATCTATTACTGAAATTTAAGCTTTATAATTCCATAATTCAGACATATTAATTGGTACGTCATTATTATTTTCAGACGAATTTTACTGTTTTTCTCTTTTTACGTGAAATAGTTTTGTATTAATATTTTTTTCCATAAGTTAGCTTTCTTTTCACTGTAAATAGTGTTTGATTGACATTTAATTATTAAATTGTTTTTAATTCCCTCTAAAGACAAAAGCAATTCGTTTCAACTAGAAACGAGGTAATGAAGTCTTCTGCTAGTCTGATTTTTTATTTTTGCCACAGTCGTCAGTATACCCCGATCGTGTGAAGAGAATGCACGAAGTCGTTCACTGTTGACTAAACACTTCTATCTCGATGTCCTGGCGCTCTTTTACCTCTTCAAACAGACCAACTACCAATTTGCTGCCGTTGAATATCTCTGAATTTGAGTGTTTATAGAGAAGTTTAAACTAAATAGGCACAGTTTTCTTGTGAAATACTTGATTTTGGTTTTTAAAATGATTTTATAGCAACACTATACCATTACTCTAATTTCAAGTATAACGACAACCTTATTGGAAGTAAATTTCCATTTTGTGGATAAACAACTTTATTGAACGATCATAGAACTTGTCGACTGTATATATATTTATAATCTATATAAAGGTTGTAAAATAACCACCTAGAGAACATGTTTTGAGTAATTTTAGACGCCTTTTTAGGGTGTAGCAATATTAATATGATCTTCTACAGCATCGCAGGTCTTCCGTTTTACAAGCTGGCACTAGTGAGGAAGGTTTCTCCTAAGCTTATAAGCATATTTACGGAACTTTTCAGGTAAAATATTCGCCAGAATGGGTTTCTCATGTGCAATATATTGTAATACCAATTAAACAGGCTATTAATTGTTTTTAATAATTAAATTGTTGGCGGTACGAATGCGTAAAGGCGACAATCAAGGCGGGTTTTTCTTTTGTGTAACAATGGAAACTGAAAAACCGCGCTCTTGGAGAACAGCAGTCTGCGAGGAAATACGAGACAGAACGGTACACATCAAGTAATAACACAGTAAAATTTGCTAACATAAAAGCATGAATAGGAGGCGAGATTTAATAGTTTATATAAAACTCGAGTAAAAAGTTTGGCGGAGACACACACAAAATCGCAGTTTGTAAGCAGAAGTTTTGCTTCATAAACTGAATTAATTTCGCATAGGGTCACTTTGAGGAGATACGTCCGGCAACTGGCTGAGGGTGAGATGATCCAGGTTCCAGTATAGCAGAGATCCAGAGCAACTACCGTGTGTTCAAAATGTAATATGTAGAATCAGTGTATAACGGGCTGTTTAGTGGGTGTTGACTTCAAGTAAGAAGAATCCAAACTGGTGAGTACAAACAATTATTAATGACTGTAAACGATAATTAAAGGGTATAGTCAGATTTCGTTCGCGTTTTTTTTTTCATTCTTTTTCTTTTACTTTTGTGTTTAATATTGTATTCCGTTAACTTCAATGAGCTTAGATTTTTAATGTTTTAGTTCATTGTATTTGTTCTTCCTATCAAACCCAGTGGTGACCCTGAGATAATGAAAAATTCAACGTAATTAATTGTAAAATTATAAAGCTATATCTTCATAGAATGCCACGAATTATTAAAATAAAATTGAGATTTTTGTTTCTTAAATTGACGGAATTCGGCGTGTAAAGCAGGGCTTATAATGTGTAATAATCAACAATAAATTTTTAAATACAAAATAATTTTGTTAATTATTCCTATGAGTTAAGACCACCTTTTTTAAATTATTACATATTTGGCGTATTCAACGTGTGGCCAACTATAATTCAAATTTTAATTATCTTTCTTTTGTGTTAATTGATTCATTTAATTAACCTATCAAGGTGTTTATTACATTTATGGCTTCCTAAACGTGGGCAAATTAATCGTTAACCTGTTGTTTATTACAATATTTTTCTCATCAGAAATGTGTTAATACTTATTTCTTGGGGAGGGGGGTGGGAAGAAATTTAATTAAATTTAAATTTTTCAGTCAATTATTTTACTCTGAACAAGTTTTCTTCCTCATTGCAGTGATTTCCACGTAAATATCTTTCTGTAATGTAGCATTTAGTAAAATTGAATTATAGCTCTGACAGGCCTCATACGTCCAAAGTTATTTCTCTCGGTTTCCAAAATCGAGACCAATTTTTTTTTAGGAAAATTCTGTTTGATGGAAATTTAGCCTCTAACCACAAAAGTTCGTAGCGAGGAAAATAAGAATGCTGAGGGAGATCCTGGCCATCAGAAGACAGGATGGCAGAACCTAACCCGAGGCAGCGATCGACTAGCGCGCGTCATTAAGGCTGGAGTCTACGCGCTCTGCGGACAAATTATCCCACCACTAATGAGAAGGCCGACGAAACCCGCCATTTCACGACACTCCCAGCAGCGCATGTGCGACCAAATTTAATGACTACGCCTGTTTTAGTAATATTCGGCGTCGTAATTAATATTCCTTGTAGTTATAGCACTTCACGGTTTCGTAACCAAGATAAGACGCACGACATTAATACCGAGAAAGCTTCTAATGAGGCGAACAGAGCATCCGTTTAGCCAGACTAAAATAAGACCAATATCATCCAAATAATCCATTACTTTCCTTAGCTAAAACCATTAATTATTTAACGTTGTCTCGCTAAATAAATGCACACTGAAACTGCAGGAATTTACATATTTGACGAATAAGAGATGGAAGTCATGCCTGAGGAAAGAACTGGGGATTCAGTATTCAAATTTTACTCTTCTACTGGATGGATGAAATTATATTTACTGTCTAGCCGCAGAACATGCAACCTTTAATATGCAGTCAGGGTATTTGTTATTGTCTAGTGTACTACGTATATGCAAGACCAAACGATTATAAAAAATATATGGGAAGCTTTCATAATCAGATTTGGATGATAAATGTATGCCAACCTTCTTTATTTTTAACTTTCATCCTCTTTTGAACATTCATTTTTAATTTTTAAATGGTCTTCCTCTTCTGAACATTGATTTTTAATTTTTAAATGGGTTCACAATATGAACGGGCGCTTAATTTAACGAGTTGTGATTCAAATTATCTAAAAGACTTCTTTAAACATGTGAAATCTTATCTTATAAATAAAAATGAGTGTATGTTTGTATGTATGTATGTATGTATGTATGTATGTATGTTTATTTGTTCCGCATACAAATCTACACCTGTGAAGCAAATTTAACCAAATTTAGTACACGTGTTCTTTGCCACCAGGAAACAAACACTGTCGAGGTGAGATGCGTCTACCACCCCCAGAAGCGGGGGTGGACGGGGGGGGGGTGGAAATATTTAAAAATGCTAAAACAGCCTATATTTTAGTCTGATAAATAGTGTTTCTACCGATTTTATCTGAATATAATTATCATTCCCTACACCCTGGAAAAAAGGCACCCTTAGGGTTTGGGGTGGAGAATACAAGTCTAAACCGGTGGAGCAAATTTCACCAAATTTCGTACACGTGTTCTTTGCAACCAGGAAACAAACACTGTTGGGGTGATACGCGTATCCCATTCCCAGAAGCGGGAGTGGACGGGGGTGGATAACCAAAAAAACGAAATTGGAGTCTAATAAGAGTTATGGATATAGTATTTATGCTAACATGGGCAATGCACAGCGTTTGGTGGTGGTGTGAGGGGCCTGGCGGAGTTGGGCGACGGAGGAAATTTTGAAACAAGTTAACCGGCCAATTTTTGCTTCGACTAAATATAATTCGACATCAATGAGATTCATAAAGTGTTTCTACATGTTCTCTGTGTATAATTTCAAACCCTTTCGGGCTTGGGAGGGATGCACTTTAAGTGTGATCGTGGAGTGGCATTACATAAAAGGAAAGCAGAAACTATCGAGATTCGAGTCGAATCCGGGGTTATAGTTGTCACGGAATTTAATTACGACATTCAACTTGCCGTTTAAGTCCCCCAAGTTCGAGTGGTTGGGGTAGAAATTTTCAAACACGTTAAACGGTCGATATTTGCGTTAAACAATTATTTCCTGGGGTTAATGACTTTGATTGTTTTTATACAGATGTTGTTTGTGTATAATTTCAACCCCTATGAGGGGATCAAGATTAGTCGTGGGATGGAGAAACGTTAAATAAAAAAAAAAAAACAACCGAGATTCGAATCAATTCAGAGACTATGAATGTCGCTGAGAGTGATTACGCGACGGGGTTGAAAGGTGGTGGGCGGGGGTAGAAATTTTCAGACAATGTAATCGTCCGATATTTGCGTGGAATAAATACTTTTTGATTATCGCACATGTAAAAACGGCCGATATATTTGGTGAAAGACTTAAAACTTTCTCCTGCATGGGACGTGAGCACATCTAGGGATAGGGTTCTAGGAGCTTTACATAAAAATCGCGCAAAAGATACCAAAATTGGAGTCATATCGGGGGTTATAGATAAATGACATCTCGGGCAACGCCGGGCACCCAGCTAGTATAATATAAAGAACTATTTTCAAATTATATTCATTGTATAAATACAGCTCCGAATATTATCAGGACCGAATCGTGGGCGTTGAAAAATTACTCCAGAAATATCCGAAATACCAATAAATGTCGCATCCTTAAATTTGAACCCTATTAAATACAATAAATCGGTCAGATTAATGTCCCCAAATTTGCATCTACTGTAAACCCCCGCACCAAAAAAAAATACCACGTCACGTGAGGTTACTGTGGGATGTTGACACTACACGTTGAGTGACGGTCTGAGCAGGTGTCGACGTCAGGACCCTTGTGGTGAAGACCGCTGGGACATTTCCGGGAGACTTCACCTAACACGATTATCCTCACACGGAACCTTGCCTTCCATGAGCGGAAATGATTAATATAAGCGGTATAGTTCCATGCCATTAACCAGGAGCTAAAATAAATTTTTAAGTAATGCCGTTCTATAAATGTGGTACCTAAGTAGCTTTAAATTATAAAACCTAAACACATGAAACGTGTGGTTTACTGCAATTGGTAAAGAAGTATTCAATCGTGAAAACTGCAAGATCGTAACAAAGTAAAATGGTCAGATATATCCAACATCAGGAAAACAAATTATACCAATGAAAGTAATGTTAAAATTTACGTCTGTAAATATATTGAAATATAAAAAATGAGATATTAATGAGAAAAATGCCACCACGTTCGGGAAAAAATTATGGAATATTCACAAGATAAAACAATATTCCAGCACGTTCTGGCGTCAAATAATGTAATATGCAAAAATTAATAAAATCACAACACGTTATAGCCAAATTGTACTCAAAAGATACTAAAGAAACAAAGGAGGGATTTTGAAATTAAACCAATATTTTTTAAATATAACAAAGATTATTTAATTGACTATTTTGATGTTCATAGAATTAACATTTTATATGTTTAAGTAAATGCCTCGGCTTCTATTAGGATCTAAATATCATGGCCGCTTATAGGGCATCTAATAAAGACAGAGATTTGAAATTTTCACCAAAAAATAAATTTAAATTTATAATAACAAAATTTTATAACAACAACAAAAACTAGAAATCTGGCGGCAAACAATATTTACGTAAAGGTTCACAGACGAAGGTTTTTTTTCATACCATTTATTTAGAGCTTCTCTGCACACGTGATTATTTTATTTTTTATAGAACACTGTTTTTATTGACAGGCCACAACACTGATTTTATTATCGTCTCACTTTCCAACACTTCGGACACTGTCATACGTATTGTCACGCTCAGTTGTCTCTGGAAAATGATTAATAATATTGCTGATATTCAGCCTATACTTTTATAGATTGGAAGAGTCGGCCAGCTGCCTCCTAAACTGGTCGAGGCACGGAGAAGGGAATGCTGCGTCCCCACAGCTAACTCCTCTCCTGCAATCGGAAGGGCGTGGGACAAGCACCCAATGCCCGACCTACCTGTTGCAGGTTTTTCTAGGGTTTTCCCTGCATTTCTTTAGGCGAATGCCGGGTAGGATCCTTAAAATATAGCCTGGGGGCCGTAGTTAACCCTTGGCTACCTTCCTCTACCCTTCCGCATCCCCCCTTTCAGATCCCTACCTGTGCTATTAAAGGGGAGTTGCCCAAAGTGGATTACCCTCATGTAGCCTGTTGCCCTAAAAAAAGCCTATACTTTTTCTGAATTCTATCATCACAGACTCCCGCTATGTCTATCATACTGATCAAGCCCTCCAAAACACACACTGCTCTCTAACTGTACTGTACTCTTTCTGACTGTTTCGTTACAACATACTCGTCTGCCTCCCAAACACATGCTCTCTGACTATCCGAATTCTCCTCAGGCTACCAAAACCCATTCTCTGACTATTCAAAATATATGGTCGAGATTACACATGTGTAATGAAATTTTTTATATACCATTTTTCCTTTAATTATTGGCGACGGAACTTTGAGGCTAGAACACTGTAAAGAACAGCATTGTTTGGCGCGGAAACGCAGAGACTATAATGGTTGATACGAATTGTTGTCGAGAAAGCGTTTATAAGACGCTCATAATTTTGGATAGCCAGAGAGTGTGTTTTGGGAGCCTGAAGAGAAGTCGGATAGTCGGAGAGTGTGTGTTTGGGAGGCAGAGGAGTATGTTGTAACAAAACAGTCAAGCGTACAGTACAGTCAGAGAGCACAGTGGATTTTGGAGGGCTTGACCCCTATGATAGTCATAGCGGAAGTCTGTGATGGTAGAATTCAGCAAAGTATAAGCTGAATAATCAGCTTCTACATTAAAGGGATTTTTCACAGGAAACTGAGTGTGACAATACGTACGACAGAAAAGTAAAAAGGCGCCTAAAGTATTAGAAAGTGAGACGGTAGTAAAATCAGTGCTATGGCCTGTCAATAAAAATAGTGTTCTGTAAAAAAATAAAATAATCGAGTTTGCATAAACCAGAGTAAAATAAATGGTATGTAAAAACAAAAAACTTTCTAATGTAAACCTTTACGTAAATATCATTTACCGCCAGATTATATATTGTAATAATTTATATATTTAGCTTGCATCTTTTAACATGATATGAATTATGTGGCGTTTTTAAATGAAAAGAACTATTACGTGAAAACTATTAAACAAGATTTATTAACAATTTTAAAACAAGTATTCAAATCACAAAATATTTGGGATCTCAGGGTCTTGAACTGGGTTTGATAATGGAAGAATTTATATAATCAAAATCACAAAAATTACATTTGCTTTATATTGGGAATCAATGCATCTGAACATAGACGAAATTTGTTGCTGAAGAAATAATACCAAAGATTGAATTTAAACCATTTCAAATTTATCAAGAAATAAAGAATGATCTGAATAATTAAAGATCTCATTTTATCGAGAATTAAAGAACGATCTGACGTTTATCTTTTAAACGTGGTTTACAATGATTTTAAAGTTTTCTTTCTACTTACGGCAGCCCAGGTCTCATTTTAACTTTTCGTGCACAATTTTGGGGACATCACGGATTCTAAGTACTCACAGACTCTAAATGTTCACAGACCCTAATTAGCGTAGTTTGTTAGTTGGTTTAAAATAGCTTTGTCGATTCTCGAAGATTTACTGCAATCTGGATTTGTAGATCTCGTGGATTTTTGTTGAAAATGCACCTCATTGGTTTTGTCTGTTGACTGAAGACTAGTTCAGTTTCTGCATTTTTGATATAACAGCGTACTGGTTACTGGAACACTTTCTCGTTCTTTAAATTAGACCTTTCAGTCTTCACTGCTGACTGACAAAGATTGTTCAAGTTTTCGTGAATTAGAATTTTAATCTGTACATCTCGCCGTTTACTGCCCAACTGTTCGTTCTTTTACTCTGTTCTACTTGCTGTCCGCTGCCCAACTGTTCGTTCTTTTTCTCTGTTCTACTTGCTGTCCGCTGCCCAACTGTTCGTTCGTTTACTGTATTCTACTTGCAATCCGCTGCCCAACTGTTCGTTCGTCTCCTAAATTTTGAGCGCGTAAAACCTTCTCGACCGATCAACAATAATTTCCTTGCATTGCCGGTTTGTTGCGGCGTCCGCTATATCCACCAATAATGTGTCCTCTACAATTCAACTTTTCAATTAGAACAATGCCTTAATTACCAATTACTACAATATATGTTTTCAAATTTCTATAGTTTTTGTTGTTGGTATAAAATTTTGTTACTGTAAATTAAAATTTATTTTTTTGCTTTAGTAACTTGATAAATATTCCAAATTACTGCATTTACTAGAGGCCCTATAAGCGGTTCTAAAATTTAGCTTCTCGTGAAGGCTGAGGCATTTACTTAAAAAAATATAAAATGTAAATTCAACGAAATTAAAATTTGGCAAATAAATAATCTTTGTTATCTTTGAAATATTTTCGTTCAATATCAACTTTCTTTTTCCTTTTTTTTTAATAAAATAGTGCATAACACACAATTCGTCTCCAACGTGGTGGCTTTACTTTAATAGTAAATGTTACAATATTTATGTTGGAGTAGTAAACTAATAAATAGTACATTTTGATAAATATACAACGAACTATAAAAAATATCAATACATTCCTTAAAAATCATATCCAAAGTTTAATACGTGGAAATATTGTCACGGTGGTTCCTGATTTTAGATTAATAAAACGAAATTTCTGCGTCCCGACGAAGTGAATGAGGTCGTATAAACCAAAGCACATGAGTGAAAGTTCAATTTTTCGTTGTAAGGAAGTGGAGACCCTGCAGGAGGGGCAAGGGTAAATGATGGATGACTTCATGAATGATATATGAGCGCTGGAAATAAGAAAGCACGCACCGTAAAGTCGCGTGTTCGCTCTGGAAGTGTCCACGCCACGTTCTAATCCAAGTAACAGCCAAGTTTCCCAAGTGATCTACAGAACCCATTCATCCTTCCACTACAAAGAATTACGCCTCTTATGCGTCGTTTTGCTCTGAGTGATACTCATTTGCATTTCAAAATGAATCCATGGAAGTAAACAGATATTACGGATCCAGTTTCTTTTCGTCTTCGGAACATCAGAGATGCTTCCTTCTTCTTCAGTTATAATTTTCTAAACAGCAATTTTTAATCATTTCACTTATTCCAGTCAGTTTCTATAGGCGGTAGTTGTAGTGATTGTCCATTCATATACGCCCTTATCTTACTTAATTTTGTACTTGTTTTAACTATTGCGAGTGTCCTCAGCATTTGAGCTAAGACTTGTCAAATTGCACTGTACTCTCATACATTTGTCATAACTTCGTCTGCAGTCGTTACATTAACTGGTTTAATATTTCAGTGGATTAAAAATACCTGATGCAGGTTTTTCTAGGGTTTTCCCTGAATCACTTTTAGGCGAATTTCCGGGTAGAATCCTTAAACAATAGCCCGCGGGCCCTAGTGAACCCTTGGCTGCTTTCCTCTACCCTTCCGCATCCCCCCTTTCAAATCCCTTCCTATGCTATTAAAGGGGAGTTGCCAAGCATGTGAATTACACTCATGTAGCCTGTTACCCTAAAAAAAAATCTTCAAACTGACTTTTAATTAATTTATTTAACGCGATGATGGGTTTCACAGAATTTCTTTTTTAGAAAAAGCACTGAATAATGAGTTAATTTTTATAAATGTAATTATTTATTGATGTCAGACTAGCTCCATTTATATTTGATGCGTGAATATTTGAAAATGACGAAACTGTAAGCTAGGATGGAACTAATTTCTTCTTTTCTCATTTTTGCTGATTTCATAAACATTTGAATATAAAATTTTCCTTTCATGTCGCGTGTGAGATGCAGTAGTTCTAAAATATTTTGTCGATTTAGTAATATTTGTATCAGTACTACTAGGACTCATTTTCTTTGCTCCAGAGAAAATAAACCAATTTTTCTGGATCAATTCCGAAGCTATTCTTCCTTTCTTCACATTTTTCATTGAAAGGTTTGCTTGCTATATTCCGTAATATTTTCAAAACTTCTTAGTAATTGATAAACTATAATATGTCATTTCTAATAAACGATTTTTGAAATTCCAAATGGATAAACACGCTCATAACTCTTAAAGTTTTATCTATTTATGTGTTGTAATAAAAAATAATTTTAGTTAAACGGTTAGTTATCCTCCGATAGACTTGGAAACGAATAAAAGAGGTGATTCCGGAAGGATAACGAGATAGCCAAGTGTTAACTAAGGCCCCCGAGTATAGTTAAAGGATCTTACCTTCAATTCGCCTATATCTGATCCAGGGAACCCTCTAGGAAAACCTGAATGAGGGAGTTCCGTCTGACGAAACTTGTAACACGACCTGTATTTCACTGTACCGAGGTTTTCGTGGTGATGTAGTATTCCCGGTGTAGTAGTTCGGAGGCAGCTAGCCGACCCGTTCCAATGGTAACATGGGACAACTCTAGCTGTAGAAAGTTGTTGGACAACCAGAGCCTGCTGAATCGTAACAACGACAGTGACTGAGATCCAAACCAGACGTCGCCACGTAAACAGTTGTTTTCGCTGAGGCCATGTATTATTTATTTTCACTGCCAGTTTGTAGATCCCTGGATCACATTTAGGTAAATGCCGCGTAGGTTCCGTTATGTATATACATGTCTTTGATATTTAATTAAATTACCTCTAGTCATCGAAACAGCGTGCAATAAATTCTAAATTTTAATCAGGGAGCTCCAGTTAACCCTAGGTTACTTTGATAATCTTTCCGCATACCCCTTTAGAAGCCTCTTCCTAAAATGTGGATTATTCTATTACATATTTTCACGACTTTTATATCTTGAATGGAAAGATGAAAATAATATTGTATAAATATTCAAATATTTTAAAAAAAATATTTTTGTATAAATATTTATTGGCGATTCCATCCCCATAAATGTCTTAATTTTTCAACTGCACGTAATCTTTACGCTCACAATAATTACTTTTATATGTGTAATTTTGACATTACAAAGTTATTCGTTTCTCTCAAAAAAATGTAAAAATGTCTTTCGCGTAATTAAAGGTTTATTTGTTTAGACTACGCCTACTGTGTTCTGCGTGAAATATTACTCATACCGACTGGAAATTTCCTTATCGACATTAAGATTCCAAATCTTAATCTATTATTTGTAGACACCCGAGCTGAACTGAAATAAGTAGGTTCATCCCTCTACAGACTTCATACTCTCATGCAAGTGCGATGAACTGACGCACATCCTCTCTGGAGACTAAGGGCGCTTTTTAGATGTCGAAGCGTCAGTTAAATATCTATGATTTCTTACAAAGTTAAAAATCGTTTATTCGCATTGCACCGTTTTTATTCTAGTCATTTACATCTTAATTTTACCAGTTAATCACAGTAAATATATTTATTCCAAAAAAATTCAAATATATACTTTTTCTTCTTTTTTAATTTTTTTTTTGTTGGGACACGAAGGTTGGTGTTTCTGTTACCTGCGCAGGCCGCCCAGAACCTAATCGCTTGACTTGATTAAAGAACGAAACATGCCAAAGTAATGGGATTACACGCGGACCAGCTTCCACGACGGCGAGAATTCCGCTGTAATTTAATCTTCAAAGTATACAGCTAATTATATAGTGCCAAGCAAAACATCACAAGTTTTCTATACAAAAAAAACGCTTGTCTTTCGAAAATATAACTACAAATATAACACAGATCATGTCCATTTTAACGTAATCATCTTTGTATGCTTCACCTTTATTGAAACAGAGGTAATTTTTCATGGCTACTACTGAATTAAGTAATTCCTCTAATTATAAACTATAAACTACTATTTATATTTACCTGATATTTTAATTTTTCAAAATTATTTATATAATACCCCAGTTTAACAAATAGTAAAGGAAAGGCATTGTATACAAACGTATCGTTGTGAAATTATATTTTTATAATTTTTTTCTGACTTAAGGCCAGGTTAATTATTCATTTATGGTAAACTATAATTGTAATATAGCTCGTTTCGAGCTACAAAATATAGAATCGAAAAATTTTAAGATGTCAACTAGATTTATTATGTAAATGATCAGAATGGTAATATATTTTTGATGAAGTTAAATTAAAGACAAACAAGTCGAAATTTTTCTGCAAATATTGAATTCTGTATGTAGATCAATAAGAATTAAAATTAAAGAAATTAGAAACCTTTCGACAATTTTTTTTATAATATTTTATTTAACATTTAATGACGTTTTAGTCCGATTTTGTACTTTCATCAGGTTTAAATAAGGTTTATTTTATGTTACTACTGTAATAATTTTGTGTCATATTTTAAAATTTAACGTAACCTTTTTCAAACTGAAACGTTGTTAAAGTGTTAAATATGATATTTTAAAATGTCAGAACGGGTCGTTAATTTATAATATTAAAAAAATTAATTATTGTACTGCAGTTTTACATTGTAACAACACCTTTTTTTAAATTCAATACAATCAGGCTGTTAGTTATTTATTAAGTTCCATGTAAAACATAAAAACACATTTATTTTCTAAATTTTGGAACCTCTTTACATGTAAAATTTTTATTAAAACCTAAAAATCAAAGAAAACAGACTTTTACAAATATTATAATTTCTAATATATTTATGTAGTACAGAAATATATAACCTCATTTATAATTGTATAAATAACTTAATTTTATGTAACCTCATTTATACGTCTTACATTTTTTCTGATTCATTTCTTTATTTATATTCGAAATCCTCTCATTTTTGAGAATTGTAATATTTCATTTTAGCATTTCTGCGTCATTTGCGTGAAATTAGCGGTTTTTTTAATTGATTATGCAATTATTAACGGTTATTGATTTATTTCACTATTTAAACGTACAAATTTAATGAAAATTATAATTAAGATGGCGGATCTTTTTCTGATAGCTTCGTGAGCATGAACAGAAGCACAAATTTCTATGAAGTTTATATTTCAGAAGCCTTATTTGCTATACATACAGACAAAGATGACTGTCGTCTGCGTTCTGTGACATCTGCACCGCCAACCATTGTTCTGGTTGTTTCACATCGTTCTGAATGTGTGTGTCATTCCTCAAGTAATGGGCACGTATTCGAGGTCCACATAAACTTTAAACTTTCTGGGATTTCTTTCTTAATTCTCTACTTACGATTTCTCCTCTCCACCATAATTGCGTAACTCCACGTCTCCGATTAGCGCGATATATTTCCAACGGACTGTGAACTTTCAACTTCTGTGCCCTAACACTTGAAACGAACTCAGCTGTACTGAATTTAATGAAAGAATTCCCGATCGCTTTCCCACATCCAATAAATATCTTAACTTTTCACTCGACCTCATTCAAAGTTTTCCTGCACCATACTTTATTTTCATTAGTAATTATCTCTTACCTCTGTGTCATTGCAAATGTAACAAAACTACAACTGCAATAATTTTTTTGAGTTGAAAATCGAGCCCATAGCAATGACAAACAGAAAGGTGTCAACTTTTTGCGTCACCTTATTTATATGAGACTTATTTTGAATTTATGGGGGGGGACATTAAAAACTAACCCCAAATATAATATACAGAACAGGAACGATTGCATGAAATATTTAATGGTTTAATTCTAAAATGTAATGGTTTCAGTTATTTTATTTAATACGTATCATTACTTCAGCATTATTCTTTCATCTTATCCAAATTTACCATCCGCAGAAAAACCAATTCAGCTGTGTAACTTAGACGTATTAGACGAAAGTGATGTGACTCCTTTGAGATGACAAGGCGTACAAATAAATTCTCATTTTGAAGTGGATTTTAGTAAGTAAATTCCCTCCGTGAAAGTCGCGGAGCGAGCAGAGTTAAATTAAAAAAGAGCCACTGAAACAACGAAACCACGAAACGATTAAGGAAACTTTATTCTAGTGGCTATTTCGTAAAATAAGCATCGCAGTCTCTTGCCTACAAATAAGGTTAATTTGCGTTCTGTTAATTATAAAATGTGTATCTGGGAATTGTATGGATCCTTCAGCTTACCCATTCATGTTTAACTTCATTTATGAGGCAAATACAGTAATACTTAGGAATATACAAATATTATTCATTTTCTTTTGAGCGTTAGTTTCTGCAAAAATTTTATTAAATATTATTTTCTCTAACTTATTTATTATCTAAATCGATTTCCACCTTCTAAAACTCGTGTGTGAATGACGCAAAATGTTATTATACTCTCTGAAAATTTTGAGAATATTTCTATTAAATTTACAAAAAGATCGTATATAAATAACAAGTTTATCCCTTTGTAGCACGGTTGGATTATAATGTTATAAATTTTAAAGGAACCATTTAAAGGTATTTGTAGACAATTATTGATATGAATTGCGGAAAATATTTATATTCATATTGGGTTCCGCTAGACGGTGAAACAATGGTATCTCTTATCTCAGAGTTTAATTTAAAACGTCGGTACTCTATCTAGGCGCGTTGAGGATTGAGAGTCTTGGCAGTTACCTTGTCTCGACCATTCTGACCCTTTTGGTCGATCTTTCTGGACACGCAAAATTATTAATCAATCAAGTATGTTACAAACTTTTAATTTTCTGTAGATGTCTCCTTTCCACGAGGGTAAAACCAGGTGTCGTCCTACTTCGTGCTTATACCCAGTCTCCAGGAATTATCCCCTCGGAAAACCGGGCGCCATGGCAGAGAGAGTTCAAACTTGTCAAGATTTCAAACCTTTCACATCTCTAATAAAATTGTTAATTAATTTCTAAACTATCCCGCTCACTTTTCTCATAATTTTTAAAAATCATTCGTGGATTAGTAACATTAATCATTTGATGTTATTACGAACCACTTGTTTGCAGCCAACATGTCCATGGAGAAATCCTTTACTGGGACAGTATTTGTGAAAATGATTTCACTCTGATTACTTGATTATGGTTTCAATGTTAATATTAAATTTGACAAAATCGTCCAAATTCAAGGATATATATATATATATATATATATATGTTAATTTTGTTTGTAACTTTCGTTTGTTTGTAACTTTCGTTATGTAATTTTACTATCTATTTACTTACGTCACCAACTATGTCCTACTATCTCAAACAGTTTCGTACATTAAAATTTTTTCTCATCACAATAATTTCTCACAATTTAATATATTAGACATAAACACAAAATATTTTATGCAGATAAACCATAAGTTGAGCGCCTTTTATTTAAAAATACAATTTTTTTAAAAAATACCTTTGTTATCCAGAATTGGTTTACATGAGCGAGATTCTTTTCTCAATTTACATTTCACTTTAAAAATCTACAGATGGTCATATGACTGCCTTAAGAGAACTAACTTATAAATGTTCGTTTTTATTGATTTGTAAGTTAAATTCAGTATTTTCCTGGTAAAAGAGGTGCAAGCCCGTAAAAAATGAAGAAAGGAATATTCGAATTGAGGACTGTGCGAAAAATAGCCCTGCAGTGAGGAAGGAGTTGTTTTCTATATCGATTTCTTTCGGATCGAAACATGAAAGGAAAACACCACATGGAGAACGAATTCGTAAAGACAAAATTTAATTGATATTCTGATAGTTAAAAACAACAAAAACTGCAATAATTTCATTTTTTTAAATAATGCGCCATTTTATTGTGTGAGAGATAATATATTATAGAAATAAATATCTTATTTAAAGATTGAGAAAATAAGCCGCCACTAGTTCTGACAATAATTGCTTAAAAAAGGTACACAAATAAACTTATGAATAGGCCTTCAGAATATTATTCAAAATAATATGCTAGCATTCAGATTAAAAATATGAAACATAACAGAATACGACGCAACGCGGCCAGTAACTACCACTGTGGAGATAGAGAAAGGAAGATGAATGTTGGTCTGTTGGCTACATGTGAGGAAATGACAGTTTGTTATTCCCGTTTGGAGTGTCTCGCAACGAAGGCACTTGTAGGACTTTGTTTAATCGTCTGCCAGCGAGGGGAGTTCTGTTATCGATTCTCGGGTCAGTGGGCCACTACGGGAACACCACGGTTTAAAGTGCGAACGCTCGTACCACGTGTTTTCCATTACATTTTAAAATTGATCTGTCGTCCATTGGGCTTCTCCGTCAAAATGAGACAATTTTTAAAATAAAAACGAGTGGGTCCATGTGATTGCCAGAATAGTCAACTGGAGGTATTCAAAAGTTTTTGATGAAAGGTCATTAGTAACGTAAATAATTACACTGCAATAATACATATTAGGCTGTATTATAATTATAATTATATTTATATTGTATTTAAAATATTTATATCTCACGCAAATTTCCAATTCCATTAATGTAAGGGTTTCTGCTATGTCGACTCTGGTTCTCGATAATGGTTGACTGCAACAAATGAGACGTGGTTTTAAACAAATAGTAAATTATTCCGATTACACAAAGCGTGAAAGCTTTGAGGGAGTTCTACACCAAATGCGGAACATGAAGCAACCAAAATTATGTAGAAAATTTTCAATAATTATTTTTGAATGAACCAAATAACCTATATTTTGTTTATATTTATGGCGTACGTATGCTGCCATTGTGCTAGTTTCAGTGGGCCCTGAGGACTTTATGTTGTATTCAGAGAAGGTACGAACTAAGTTGGCAGAGAGGCCAGACAGAAGCTGTCAGTCCAGACAGCAAGTAGAGCGGCTTAAAGCTATTGGTGGAGGTCTTGTCCCTAAGGTCTGTCTGGAGGATTCGAATCCGTGGAGGAACGCACGCAGTGAGTAGAGTCCATGCCGGAATGCGGAGAAGGATTTTCGCCCCTTGAGATACTGCCAGAGGCTAAATTCTCTCGCAGCTGCGTAGAGAGGCATTTGGAATCAACTGTCACTTTGTAGTTTCT
Source organism: Zhengitettix transpicula (assembly GCA_037074705.1). Lineage (NCBI taxonomy): Eukaryota > Metazoa > Arthropoda > Insecta > Orthoptera > Tetrigidae > Zhengitettix > Zhengitettix transpicula. Next base: position 26,916,182 of record CM073593.1, on the reverse strand, counting down.
GGTATAGATATTTACAATGTTGCCCATTGCAACCTGTGCTGAATACGGAAGGCTGTTGTGAAAGTATTATTTTCGGTTGCAGAAGAAGTAGAAGAAGAGGATACTTGTCTTTTTTATGACCATATATATATATATATATATATATATATATATATTGTAATAAACAAATGAAAGTCGTTTAATTAATTTGTTTGCCCCACGTTGTGGTAGCTATTTATGTAATAATCAAAATGAAAAGGTTAATTAAATTAAATTATTATAAAAAATTAACAAACAAAATAATTTATTTATTTATTCACTTGTGTCTTCCAAAATTTAAAACAATTACAATCCAATTAAGATCTCTTCTCTAGGTTCGTAACTGGGTTTGATAATTTACAGAAAAGTGATTTAATAAACTGATTAATAATTCAGTTTAAAATTTACCTAAAAACAATATGTCGATAAAATGAAAGAAAGGTAAATGTAAAAAGATTAAACTTGTTCGAAATGAAAAGTGAACGAAATCTGACTTTACACTTTTAGTTATCGTTTACAAATATTATTATCAAAGTTTTGGTTACTCACATAATGTCCGACTGGTACCAGCATTCTTTTGTAGCTTCAACACTACACTTTAAATGCAAAATTTTACGCTGATTCTAATTTCCTCACAGATTTTACACATACGCTGTCGAAATGCCCGTACTCAGTTCTCAGGAACCTCGGATGATCCTCTCCTTGGTCAGCTATCGGTTGTCGGTTTCCCTCAATGCAAAATTGTTCAATTTTCATAATGAAGCAACCTTTGTTTCACCGGTGGCTAGTTGTTAGAAAATCTCTTTGTCCAACTATCTGCTTGCTTACAGGAACTCACGATTTGCAGATTTTAGACTTTCACTGTTTTATTTATTGATTTGGATCGAACTACTAAGTATTTCGGTGAAGATTTGTTTTTAATGTCTCTACTCTCGTGGCTTACCGTAGACTTCTCGTATGCAGATTTGGTTTTCTATCCTTTCGTGGCTGACCGTAGACGTAGACTAACTTTACTTTTGCGCGCAATCGCTATTTCGGCTCTTCAACAAAGCAACAGAGCTCAGCGCTATTGTCGCTTTGGTCGCTCAATACCGCTATAATTCATTTATCAAAACAATTCAAATTATAACCAAACAATTAATGGCTTAATTAACTATTGCTACAATATATATATATATATATATATATATATATATATATATATTGTAGAGACCACCAATGTTTAATGAAAGAATTTTTTTTAATTTCTGTAACATTCGTATTGTCGGCGTAATAATTATGACCCAGGTATTGTAAATAACATTCACCGTGACGTAAGAATGTGGTGTGCTGGAAATTAATTATTATGGGCGTATATTTTAGATTGAAAGCTTGGACGAGAAAAAAAGGCATTCTGTTTTGGGGGCTCAGCCGATGATGGTCATTGAGTGAGTTCGTAACGAAAAGCGACCAAAAGATGGTCGCATTCAGCCTAAGTTATTAACTCAAACAGTAAATTGAAGAGGCCGCATTAATATATTAATATTCCGAACGGTAAAGTACAATAGTCAGTTTTCATTAATATCGAGGACATTAAAGTTGGCTGGTACATGTAGGACGAAAAAGTTCTAGAACGAATATTGGAGACATGTCCGGTGGTCAGTTCGCCATAAATTTAGCAAAGTGAAACTAATGCTGTTTTCTAATTTAAGTTGTTAACAGTGAATACCATGACATATTAAATAAAATTTATTTTTAATAACCAGTGTAGTGTATAAGCAGTGTGGTATTAGAGCAGCTCTCAACGTGAGTTTTATCTTATTAAACTGTTTATTACAATATATATGTTATTTATATATATATATAAGTCTTACCTTATGTGTTTTTAGGTTCATTTCTAATAATAATAATAATGATTTTTATGCTTATTATTATTATTTCAAAATTTTTCATGTTAATATTTTTCCTCCACTTTGTTTAGAAACTGGAAAATGGTTTTATGGCCAGCACTATGTTCTCTAATGATTTTTATATATTTATATAACATTCATATGGTCCACATTTTATTTACACTATTCTTTATGTTGAATAAATTGAATTTTCTATTTTGACGATATTAAAACGGAATAAAACGTCTCAAAATACGTCCACTATATCACATAACTGATTTATAAATTTTTAAGCGGCAATTTTAGTAAAAATAACTTTAAAAGCGTAGTAGATTTATTTAATTGAATCTTACAGTTTCCTTTAAGTTTTGTAAACCATTTTCCACTGTTGGTGGGAAAATGTTATGTTAACTTATCCCAAGAACTTAATGTAGTGTGTTCAACTGGTAAATCTTGAGGATGTGATATTCTCCATAATAGACTTTATAGTCAATTAGAGGTTCACGTAGTTAAATATTAAATTATTGTAAATTCAATAAAACGTTTACCAACACAAGTCGTCTTTATATCCTTTCTTCAATTCGTCAAAAGTTTCAAAGAACTACCGACCATGGACATATTCATCTGCAATTTATATCATATCTACATAGTATATGTGTATGTAGAAGATATAAATAAAAATTTTAATGAAGTTCCATCCAGTTGAAACTCCTATGTTTAAACTGAAAAGAATGTATTTCATTCGTTGTCATTTTGCAGAGCCCCTGATATTCAAGTAGCATAAAAGTTATTAGCTGCAAAATATTTTTTTAAGCAGAAATACTCACTTAGGCTTTTCAAATTACGAAATATGAAGAAGAGAATATTTAACTGACTTTCATCGTTGTGCAATTCAACATATTACTCTAAACACCAGAAATGTCCTGTTGTTGCAGTAAGGACGAATTCAGTTATTAGGATTACTGACATTCATAAAGCATTTCTGTGGTAATTGAAAGGAAATCCGTATTATTTTTTTTTAGTGGTGTGCGTTAGCAATGTGTCAGGTTCGCTGAGGTCTGATACGAACGCGTGTCTACGTCCATTGTTTTATCTCTATTAATCTACTGGACGTCACTTAGGTAGCTGCCAACAAATTAAGCCTCAAATAATTCATCAGCACTCAGTTTCAACAGTCACCACGAAACGATTTGTGTGTGATAAATTCTTTTGATAAGATGTTTTTTAAAATATTGATTTATAACAGTCGCATCAACAGCTCAGATTATTAACGAATCATTATGGGAACTCAATTTTTCCTGACGGGGGACTGATTTGACAAGATTATCTCTTATGTATACACCACAGGAGGTCGCTATAAGAATATTTTTTACCATTGAATCCACGAATATTTTCATTAATCTGTCTTACACACTATAGTATGCACACATTGGTGACATTGTGTAATAAAGATTATATATATATTGTGGTATGCAAAAAATATTAAGTACTAAATACCAACACGTTACGACAAATTCATGTAGACAAAAGATTTTCAAAAGGAAAGATAATTGACACGATTTTTATGCATGAATTAATACAACTCTTTACAAATAAAAACGGAAAATATTTATTACAAATTTAGATTTAATTTAATTTTTTGACTTACTTTTTTTAAAAAATGTCACAGCTTTTAATTAGACTCAAAACTTTAGGCCCGCTTACTTGGCCTCTAATAATTAGTGATTTGCAATTAGCTCCAAAAGAGTTTTAAAAATAATAATTAAATCTACAATAACATATTATTTAAAAAATCTAACAAATCTAGATAAATCTGACGGTAATCATATTTGTATTAAAGTTCACAATATAAGGTTTCTACATACCAATTTATTTAATTGTGAGCGTCACATTTATTTTATTTTAAAGAAAATTAAATCAACAGGCCATAACACTGATTACTATATTGTTTCACATCACTAAATTCCGGCCCACTGCCCACCGGACGCCTCTCAAACAACTGTTCACGAACTTTACATCGTACTACTTATTAATTCTCAGCTGCACTGTAAATGTACGTTAATACAAAACGTTGAATATGATATTTTCTGTCTTTATTCTGAATATACTTTGCTGACTCCGGTTATTTATTTAGTCACGAGAATCCTCGCCCTGGTCTCCAAAACCAGACTTGCTCGTCATGACCACACCGGTCGGGCTCCCAAAACACACTCAACGTATTTTTTCCCAAAGTTCGACATATATTACCTGCTTTGCCGACAATAATAGTAGAAACCTTTACAGTCCCTGCATTCTTGTGCCATGCTGACTGTTATTTATAATGCTCGGGTCTCAAAATTACACCGACAATAATATTAAGGAAAAATTATTTTTAAAAAAACTTTATTACAAATTTGTGATATATATTGTAATGCCTTGAAGTAAATGCATTGTTGCCGATTGATGGGCTGGGCCGTCGGAAGCACGGCACATGCAGGGTGGCCTGTCGCAAGATAAATCTGTTAAGGAAAGGCATTGTTTCTGATTAATGGCCTGGACAGGTCACTTGTTGACTTGGGATCGAGAGACAGTTTGGGCGGTCTGCAGAATTTAGAAACGCACACGTGTGAGTGCGGGGATAAGAAGACAAGTGCAAAGACAAATTAGACCTGTCTCGATTGGCGGCGTCGGGACAAGACAGAGCGGCTAGATATTTTGCTAGCTATGGAACAGCAGCTGCAGAATGTAAATCTTGAGATAATGGAGAAACTGTCAACGAGCAGTTGCGACGTAGTTTTGGAACAAAGGAAAAGAGAAGGGACTGGAATATATAAAGGGAAGATAAGATTTTTGGAGTTAGTTGAGTTTTGGAGCTAGGAGGTGGAGTTAGTTGAGTCTTGGAGTCAAGAGGGGAGTGAGAGTTGTGGAGGCGTACGGCGAGCACCGAGTATGGAGAAATTGTGCAGCCTGCGAGAGAAATAGCAAAATTATTCAACTATAAACATTTTTGTATGCAGAAGTTCAATCTGTTGTAATATCAAAATTTGACCACTGTCTTCGATGGTAGGAGACCAGGACACTGCATCCAGCGTCGAGTAGTTTCACCACGAGCAAGTGGGATGTCCTTCACCGAGTATGGAGAATCAGCTATCGTCGAACCAATAATATGTGTTAGTCAGTGTTTAAACGTCCAGTCTATAAAGTGTGTGTGTAATGAACGAGCCAAATGTTCCTGAGTAATCGGAAGTTGAAATTTGATGGTATTAATATGTGTAAACGGAATTAAGAGATACAGTCAGATATCGTTCTTTTCTTTTGTGTTAATAAAATAAACTCTTTTAAATTTATAATCAATCTGGTAGATTAAGTTCGTTAATAAGTTTCGTCGATGTCTAGACGATTAACTATTTCTGTTTAATTTAAAGATAAATGTTGGGTTCTTCGATTATTTAAGTGTTCTGTCCGTTATCAAACCCAGTAAAGACCCATGAGAGAATGAGATAAATGTTTTTATTAAATTGTATAATGTTTCAAGAATTGTTAAATAAATTTTGTTTGTTATAAAGTCTATAATTTTTCATTTAAAAGCCCATAATATTTAATTATTACATTTTTGGCTAAAATAACGCGGGCAAATTAAAAAGGTCCCCGGTAGTTTATTACAATATATATATATATATATATATATATAAATTATTTCTGAATAATGCCATTCCAGGCACCTTGCTTCCTTCCTTGCGGATATAAAGAACGAGTTAGGAACGGGAAAGAGAATTTGGGAAATTCCTGAAAGGAAGAGGAAGAAAAATATTACATGAAAAAACATCAGACCAACAGTCAGAAATTTATAGTGAATAATTTAATTAAATAATGAGAGGAAAACTACAAGTCAACAAATGAAGAAAGAGGAGGGAGCAATTAGGTTCCGGCAGGTCTACGGCGAGCCCAGTGGAGGAACCACGTGTAAATAGGGAGGACACGTTATTGGCATCAGTCGCCTGATAACATTGGAGGCGAAAGCTTTCGAAACGTTGTGTTTCACACAGGGTATGTAAAACCCCGAGGAATCTGCATTCGATGAATGTAGTAGTTTGTTTCCTTTAAGTAGTGATTAGATTTGTGCCGAGATTTGATTCCTAAACTTTTTATCTGAAGATTAACGGAGTGTTTTATAGTTAGAAACGTCAGACTCTTCCATGTAAACAACGTAAAATTTATATCCTTGAAATAATGTTAAATATATTTTGAAACTATAGTCTTGGTTATTCTTAATTGATGCCGTTAGGTAACAAACTAATAATAATAAAGCTGTGGCAGTCATAATTGAAAGTAAACCGTACACTATGGCGGCCTGAGGATTTGAGACGTCGACATCATTACTCCAGCATATCCAGAAACATGGGTTATACGCTTTCTCCGACTTTTGCCGTCACAAATCGTGCGGTCAACCAAGTTCACTGCGATCAGATTCTTCGGCTACAGATTACTCGCCCGTGAAACTGGATGCTGCAGGCAACGCAGGCTTCTTTCAGAATGTCCGAGCCAGCTCTTAACCAGTCCCTTACGGTATGTTCCCGGAAACCTTTCAAAGAAATAAAACACAGTTCTCCACTGCACATAAAAATATTACTCCAGAATACAGGGTGCTTTCATTTTCAACCTCTTGTATCTCAATAAGGTTTCTTTTAGCCATTGCGCACAAGATCTTTTAGAATGGTATTTAATTTTAGGTAGAACCTAGAAATAATGCTAACCGTACAACTATAATTTAATCAATTACTTTCCTTTGGTATTTAATATATGTAATACAATTTATAATAAAAAGAGCAATCTTAAACATTATTCTTAATATTTATTTGACTTATTTTAACAAAAGAAAATGAGTAAATCTGAATATAATAAGGCTTGTTCATCAAAAAATCATGCGAAATTTTAAAAATTGTTTAGGATTATAGCTTTATTTGCGATTTTATAGTTTCTTTAATGTGCATTTTTGTTAAAAAATCTTATTTAATAACTTTGGCTTCAGCCCGATAGAATTAAAGTGGAAACTACACTGCAAGATTTCCTTCATCCAAGCCTTTTTTTGTGACGTGTATTATTTGTATTATTTTTGGAGTGCTTTTAGTTATATAAATTAGTGTTCATTGTTATGAGTAAATAATATTGATTGTGAATTTAGAATTGGTATGTCTTACCATTTTCCATTCATGTGTAACTTCATTTACGAGGCAAATACAGTAATACTTAGGAATCTACAAATACTATTCATTTTCTTTTAAGCATTAGTACGACCGCTAAAAAGAAAAATTAGTTTCTGCAAAAATTTTATTAAATATTATATACTCTAACTTATTTATTATCTGAATCGATTTCCACCTTCTGAAACTAGTGTGTAAATGACACAACATTTTATTATACTCTCTGAAAATTTTCAGAATATTTCTATTAAGTTTACAAAAGTATCGTATACAAATAATAACTTTATCCCTTTGTACCACGGTTGGATTATAATGTTATAAATTTTAAAGGAACCATTTAAAGGTATTTGTAGACAATTATTGATATGAATTGCGGAAAATATTTTTAAATTGATATTGGGTTCCGCTAGACGGAGAAACAATGGTATCTCATATCTCCGGGTTTAATTTAGAACGTCGGTACTACATCTAGGCGCGTTGAGGATTGAGAATCTTGGCAGTTACCTTATCTCGACCATCCAGACCCTTTTGGTCGATCTTTCTGGACTTAATCAATCACGTACCTTACAAACTTTTACTTTCCTGTAGATGTCTCCTTCCCGCGAGTGTAAAACCAGGTGTCGTCCTACTTCGTGCTTATACCCAGTCTCCAGGAATTACCCCCTCGGACAACCGGGCGCCATGACAGGGAGAGTTCTAACTTGTCAAGATTTTAATCCTTTCACATCTCTAATAAAATTGTTAATTAATTTCTAAACTATCCCGCTCACTTTTCTTATAATTTTTAAAGTTCATTCGTGGAATAGTAACATTAATCATTTGATATTATTACGAACCACTTGTTTGCAGCCAACATGTCCATGGAGAAATCCTTTACTGGGACAGTATTTGTGAAAATGATTTCACTCTAATTACTTGATCATGGTTTCAATGTTAATATTAAATTTGACAAAACCGTCCAAATTCAAGGATATATATATATATATATATATATATATATATATATGTTGTTTGTAACTTTCGTTATGTAGTTTTACTATCTATTTACTTACGTCACCAACTATGTCCTACTATCTCAAACATTCACGTATATTAAAAAAATTTCGCATCACAATAATTTCTCACAATTTAATATATTAGACACAAACACAAAATATGTTATGCAGACAAACCGTAAGTTGAGCGCCTTTTATTTAACAATACAATTTCTTTAAAAATTTCTTTCCTCTAAGAGAGGAATTAAATTCTACAATAATAATATCATACATTTTCCGGTGTAGCGTAATAACACAATTCCATTGAGTTGTCCACCCACTGCAAATGAGTCGATAAATCGAACTTCAACTGGTCACCTCAAAGGACTAGCGCAGTACCTGCACATCAGAGCTCGAAAAATAGTTCCTAAGTTAGAGCATCAGTCTATTTTCTGTTTGATTATACTAAGATGTGTCGGCTAGTTACCGACGAACTCGCAGAAGTCCTCAATTTGTAATAAATTTATAATTAACAGAATTGGCAATTAGGGCCTATTACTTACAAAGGAATAATTCTGGTTTGCAATTTTTCTTTTAAAAAAATGCGTTTACAAGGAATTGAGATCCGTAAAACAGAGCTCACATTTTTTTAATTCTGACTCACCCTAGGGCGATGGGGAACGTTGACAATAACACCACGCCCCTTTTCTCCCCACTGTTATGTTGGTCGCATGCGAGCCACTTTATATGTGTCTCACGCGTGCATATACGCATATATACATATATAGAAAACCCTACGTGACGTCCAGACGTGTGTGAAGCCACCAGCGATTTTAAACTAATTAAGCAGTGTTGCCACTGGGACAAATACATCAAAAGGCCGCGGGTATCTATCTGGTGCGTTGCTTTTCTAAATTTTAATGTATCGGGGGCCCCTGACGTTTCTAGATAGCTTTGATGGAGACGAGTGACGTTCTATTTCCCCACAGACATCGGCGCAAGGAAACAAAGCCCCGCCCAGATTTCCGGGAAATGCCATTGTATTTTGCGAAGCAAAGAACATTTCTTATTATCACTAACGAACCTATTTTCATTGACAATAATATGACTCATAAAAGTCTAATATTTAACTGACACATTTTTTTAAAAAAAAAAAAGGATTGACACAATGAGGAAAGAAAATTTTCAGTAGAATAAGCTGATTACGTAAAGTCAACGAATTGATTCGGGTAAGTTAATGTTGTAATAATTTTGATAAGTCTATAGAAAATTAGAATAACATTAACCTAGTTTTAGATTGCGCTAATTAAGAGCGCATTAATCATTAAAAATTAATTCAATTGACCTATTGAATAATTCTGCTGATATTGACTTCACTTTGTTCTCAACTGAAAAAAATTCTTTATCACGTATCTGGTCTTCAATTCCGTGGAATGATTCTTCAGCGAAAAACAATTATAATTATTCCATAGAGTTATTTCTTTTTTACATTCTTTGGCATATAAAATCATGTTATTTTCAGAATGTTTATTTTAATAATAAAATATATATATTTCATTTTGTCTAGTTATTATTTCATTAGAAATAAAAATTTTTTTCTGTTTTTATGAATTAAATGTATTATTTTTCATTGGTTACTGTTGTATAGGAGTCCATTAAATTTAGTAATACCGGATTAAGGAACAAGATGTAAAAATCACAGTCACCCACCCATCCATCTAATATGTAATATTTGACATTTTATTTTATAATGTTTATGCTTCAATTCTAAACACCATTAAAAGAAAAATTATACGAAGCAATCTATTATTTAATGAAATAGCCAACGTCGGAGTGAAAGCTAATTAAAATTCATATACTGCATTCGTAATATAATTTAATTTAAAATTCAATCTATGTTTTACGTTAATAATATAAACATCAATAGGAGGTTGGTAAAATATATAATATTCGCATTTAAAAGTTTTTTTTACAATTAATATATCTGGAAACTTTGCACCAAATGTATTTAATATCTACTGTATTTTTTTTCCATGGGCCTATGAAGTGTGGGAGGTTTGAAAGGGGTACCCTGTATATCGGTTAGTCGTACGAAATATTTTTATCTGCCATTTTAGTTGTATGTCATTTGAAATTATTACATCCCGTAGTATTTCAGTGAATAAAATATTACAACACTATGGAAGGAAATATAAAATTATTAAGGAATATTGAATTACACAGAAGTAACAAAAAAAACATGTTCCGATAAATCGTAATTATGTTCTTGATCAAGTTATTAAACACGTTCCAACGCACGTTTGTGGATTACCCGGAACGGATCTACGTAATAGGTGCAACTTTTGATCATAAAAATTTTAAGAGTTCCAATGAAGGGGTTGCAGAAAACGAAAACTCGCAATATAAATCGCGTGAAGGGGCAACATAACCATATTCCACGGAATGCGTTTTCGTGCTTGTACTGCAGAGTGTCTAGGCTGCCGTAGGCTAAGATATCCAGTTCTCGCCTGGTCGAAGGGATTAGGACTCAACTAGTGGACTCATGTCGATCCAATTCCGATTTATTTTATTTGACAATTTATTTTAAAATATTTAACATATTCACCAACTAGAAAAATGATACCTTGCACGAAGAATATCCAGTCTGCATCAAAATTCTTGGCATGTTCTTCGTAACAATACGCTGTAGCATATCGATAGCAAATTTTTGTCGGCATGGTTTGTAGTTCGGCAGCAGATGTTAGGTCGGTTACACACTTAGCGATTATTAAACCGACGTTAATTTATCACTGAGTTGTAACCGCAGTAGTCCACTGAAGCGAATGAGAGCTTTCAACCCGGTCGGTAAATAATCTCGGAGATAAAATTGTCGCGGAAGACAGCTTGAGCAGTCACTCAGTGCCTCCAGCGTCCAGCGATAAATTTATCGTCAATTGCAACTAGTGGCCTACGTAACCCAATGCACGTTTTCGACCGCTGGAGTTTTTTCATTCTTGATTTGAATTTTCGTATGGAAAGATTGTTTTTTGCCATCCTATCTTTTGTGTCCCGTTTTTTGAATATTTCGAATATGATTAATTTGGATGACATGTATAATGAATTTTTTTTTCATTAATTCAAGAAAGACCTGTGTTATGGGATA